>CAMZMU010000101.1:26761096-27361096 GCA_947311845.1 Poa pratensis | reverse complement strand
TACGCCACAGGTTGCGCGGCCTTCACCCGCAACCTGCGTCGCGTCGTCTGGCCACAGAAGTTCAGGCCTGACCTACCCAAGGGCTACGACGGCACGAACAAACCCATCGAGTTCTTGCAGCTCTACACCACCTCCATCCAAGCTGCGGGGGAGACGACAAGGTCATGGCCAACTGGTTCTCCCACGCTCTCAAGGATTCTGCCTTGTCGTGGCTCCTGAACCTTCCCGAGGATTCTATTTACTCGTGTGAGGAGCTCTGCCAGCAGTTCGTTGCAAACTTCAAGGGCACGTACGAGCGCGCCCTCACCTACAACGACCTGCGAGCTGTGCGCCAGAAGCCTGGCGAGACCCTCCGCAGGTACATCCAGCGCTTCAGCCAAGTCCGCAACAAAATCCCGAACATCCCGGACTCGCACGTCATTGCGGCCTTCAGAGAGGGCGTCACCAACCACAGGATGCTCGAGAAGCTCGGCATCCATGATACCTCTCCTCCGTGGTGAAGCTCTTCGACATCGCAGACAAGTGCGCCAAGGCAGAAGAAGGGCTCCTCTTCGTCAAGGTGGGCTCGACAGACGACCCTGTCGAGGGATCCAAGACCCAGAAGAGGCGTGATGAGATAAAGCGCAAGCCCACCGCAGTCCTGGCTGCCGAACCCGACGCCAAGCATGTTCGCGAGGACTCCCCCGAGGCTGGCGAGAAAAAGGTGGATAACCGCCCGTTCTGTATCTACCACAACAGGCGCGGTCATGCGACGGAGAACTGCTATGACCTCAAGCAGCTGAGCAAGAAGCGTGAGCAAGAAGAAGGCAGCGGTAGCCGCGGCAGAGGCCGAGGTTACCGCAAAGGTGGACGCAAAGGCAACTTCCAGAGGCCGCAGGGACTCAGGCGAATGCCGCCGAGAAAAACAACAATCTCCCCGACGAAGAGCCTGGGGGCTACCAGGCCCCTAAGGGTGCCATGGCATGCATCCTCGGCGGATCCCAGGCGCCCAAGTCGAACAACCAGTTCAAGCAGTTTGCTCGCGAGCTCAACGCAGCGCTTCCCGGGGTCGAGACGTCCCGCCCCCTCAAGTGGTCCCAGTACACCATCGCCTTCGACGCCAAGGATCACCCCAAGTCTACCAAGACTGTGGGCACTCTCCCGCTGGTGTGCACCCCCACCATCAACAACATCGCCGTCGGCAAGACGCTCATCGATGGGGTGCAGGCCTGAACGTCATCTCTGTCGAGACCTTCGAGACGCTTCAAGTGCCCTACGAGTGGCTTATGCCCTCCAGGCTCTTCACCGGGGTCACCAGCGGCTCCATCTCGCCTCTGGGGCAAGTGAGGCTCGCGGTCACCTTTGGCACGCAGGAGAACTACCGCACCGAGCTAATTGACTTCGACGTCGCGTACATTGGCCTGCCCTACAACGCCATCCTCGGCTACCCCGCCCTCGCGAAGTTCATGGCCGTCACGCACCACGCCTACCACATGGTCAAGATCCCTGGCAGCGGTGGCACTATCACCATACGTGGTCACGTACAGGACGCCACGCGCGCTGTCGAGATCGCCTACAAGGCCGCTGCCATGGCATTCCCTGCTGACGAGGACATGGAGCCTCTCGAGAGGCCCAAGAAGAAGAAGCAGCTGTTCACTCAAGAGCAAGCGTCTACAAAGAAGGTGTCACTGAGCACCAGCGGCTCGGGGGCTGAGGGCTCGGGGGCTAGCGTCACCATAGGTGCTGGCTTGCCTCCCAAATAGGAAAGCGCTCTCGTCGCCTTCCTTCGGGCAAATTCTGACATGTTCGCATGGACTCCGTCAGAAATGTCCGGTGTACCAAGGGAGGTGATCGAGCACCACTTAGCCGTGTGTCCAGACGCACGCCCTGTAAAGCAGAAAGCGCGGAAACAAGCCCCCGAGAAGCAAGCGTTTATCATCAAAGAAGTAGAGAAGCTGAAAGCAGCAGACATCATTCGAGAAGTTGCCCACCCCACTTGGATCTCCAACGGTGTGGTTGTACCAAAACCCAATGGAGGAGGCCGGCTTTGCATCGACTACACAGACGTAAACAAGGCCTGCCCCAAGGATCCATACCCCATGCCAAGGATAGACCAGATCGTGGACTCCACCGCCGGCTGTGATCTCCTCTGTTTCCTGGATGCCTTCTCAGGCTATCACCAGATCAAAATGGCCGTAGGGAGGAAGTCCGGGGCGCTATAAAAGGAGGAGCAGCACCGTAGCAAAGGATCGCATTCTCATTCTAGCCTAGCCACTTACGCGCAAGGAAGAAGAAGACCACAGCTTCCCTTCCTCGTGTACTCCATTGCCAAAAGAGAGCCCTCGGCAAGCTCATTGTACTGTAACCTCTATAAGCAGTGCAATACAGACAAGCAGGAGTAGCGGTGTTACCTCCTCACGAGGGTCGTGAACCTGGGTACGGGCTGGTGTTCATCTCTGCCGTGATGTCCCTCCACTTGCTCGACGAGCACCGTCGCCGTGCAGGTTGAGGGTTGTTTGACCAACGTGTTCAGCCCCTTACACGAACTCTCTTCGTGAGCTTGACTATCCCTGTTTCGTGGGAGTCATTCTCCGCCCCCGGGCCCATGATGGGCACGATGTAGTCCAATGGACGCAGGCGAATCGTCATGGGCCCAAAGTGTCCGGCCGCCTGAGACACGTGTAGGGCAGTTACGCCGCGACGACACGTTCTCCTCGGAGATGATGGGCGTAGTGGGGGGACCCACCACGTCTCGGTAACTGCTCTGAGGGGAATAAAGCCTACAGCGCCGGTTCAGGCAGCAGTTACTGCATCATTTGCGCGCCCGTCTCCTCGCTCTTGACTTCTGCGCTTCCGTGTCTCCGGCGCTCCTCCTCCTTCACCAAGCTTCTCCGCCGCCCTTCTTTCTTCGACCATGGGTCCCAAGAAGGACAAGGCGGCAATGGCGAACGTACCGGCCGAGGCGCAGCAGGAGACGAGTTTGCGCCGCGCTGGTGGGGACTCGCATCCACACGGCGGAGGCGCTGGACAAGATCCGGCTGATGGCCGCGGCAAGAACAACGAGCACGGCGCCACTGTTCTCAAGGCGGCGCGCTTTGGCAAGCTCGCGGCGGGGCTGTATCCCATTTTCTTCCAGACCATTTTGCTGGTCTGGTGCCGCCATTTTCCCCCTTCCTGGAGGAGGTTCTGGCCTTCTATCAGATCCAACTTCTGCATCTGCACCCCAACTCCATCTTGATCCTCGCCATTTTCGCATATCTTTGCGAGGCGTATTTGGGGGTGATGCCTTCCGTGGCCTTCTTCCGGAGCTTCTACGCGCTCCGCTCCACGGCGCCTGGCGAGCGGTCAGGTTGTGTGTCCTTCCGCATCGCGGATGGGATGGGAGGCATCTACATCCCCATGTCCTGGGACGGCGACAAACCCGTCACACGGGTGACGAAGAAGGTGGACGATTTCCGCCAGCGGTGGTTCCTCGTGGACGCCAAGACGCAGAACTCCTTCTTCGACGTCCCTGAGGCGCCGCCGCTGAAGAACTCGAACTGGTCGAGTGCAACCTTCCAAAGCCCGAAGATTGCTGACTTGGTCGCACGCATGAAGCTCGTCCGCGAAGCTGGCCTCACGGGGCAGATGGTTGCTGAAGACTTCGTGAGGCGCCGTATGCTCCTCTCCAGAAGCACACGAAGCCGATGTGGATGTACTCAGGCCCGGCGGACCCGATGCGGCTGCATGCAGCTCCCACACCCCCGACGTCATTGCTTCCATCATGGGCATCCTCTTCACCGCCCCGGAGGTTCCTGTGCCGCGCAGTGAGCTCGCGAAGCCCCTCCATCAGATTACTCCGAAGAAGCGCCTCGCGATCCTGGAGCTGATGCCGGAGTTCACCCCTCAGGGCCTGGCTGGGGAGGAGAAGAAGGAGGCGCGGCGCCCGTGGTGGAAGAGGACTGGGCCACGGAGTCACCCGCATCTGACGCCGATCTGGGCGTCACCTGTGGAGGGGCGAATCCCTCGGCAGGGGAGGCGAGCTCTTCGAGACCTGCGCCTCCTGAGGAGAGTTCTGGAGATTTCGTCCAGCGGGGACGAGGATTTCCTTGTGGCCCCTTCGCGCCAGGTCGCGGAGGGGGAGAAGACAGCGATGAGGAGGCCGCGCGGGACGCTGCGATCCCCGCTCCAAGGCTTTTCACGACAGGGCCGCCAAGAGCCCAGTGGGCACCCCTCTCAAGAGGAAAGCTGAGACTGCTCCTGAGGGGTCTGGCGCCGTGCCGCGTCGTCGAGGTCGTGGCGGTCGTCCACCACGGTGTGGGTTGACTCCCGCGCCAAGACATCTGGGTAAGGATTGGTCCCTGCTTTCACATCTCATGAGAATTTTCTTGCTCCCCTCTTGAAGGCCTTTCCTGCTTGTTTGTCAGGGATTTGGTGACGGCAAACGCCGGAGGCTCCGCAAGGCCGCGGAGGTGCGGGGCCTTGCCTCGGCAACCGTCGAGGGGCCTGTGGAGCCCTCAGCTGAAGAGGTTGCTAAGCCCGTGGCGACTGAGGCCTCGGAGCCGGTGTGGAGGAGGCCACGAAGCCTGTGGCGGAGGAGCCGCAGGGCATGTGGTGGTTGCACCTCTGACCGGAGCAGCTACTTCGTCTTCTACCGCGGAGGTGCGCCCCGAGGAGGAGGCGGTGGTGCGGACACCAACACCGCCACGCCCTGTCACTCCACCAGAGCGGCAAGAGGAGGTCGCCGCGGAGAAGGCGGGGAGCGGCTCGCCGGCGAAGGGAGGCGCCGACGTCGAGATGGGGGAGAACATTCCTCCGCCGCCCCAAGGCACCGACGCCGCGATGGAGGAAAACGTTCCTCCGCCGCCCCCGCCTAACGCAGATGCTGAGGGGGCGGCGGCTTCTTCTGAGGTCGCAGCGGGCTCGGCGGCGGCGGACCTCACGGTGGCTGGGCAATCTTCCCCAGCCCCTGAAGCCGAGAGGAGGCGCCGATGGAAGACGACGGTGCTGGAGCCCATGGCCCCAATGACGGAGAGGGCTCGCTTCAAGCCCCCAGGCCAGAGTCGACCCAGGCCCAAGCTCGGACCCCCATCCTTGAGCTAGTGCATATGGGGAGCCTCCATGTCCCATGGGAGTTCGCGGGCTCTGGTCCTGGGCAAGGAGCTGGAGCGGCGCTCGCCGCAGCTCTACCTTCCGCCTGGCGAGGGGTGCGCTGGACGGGCTGGAGGCCCAACTCGCTCTCGAGGAGGCCGAGCTCGCCAGAGAGTATGATGAACTTGAGAAGGCCTGGACCCGCTTCTTCGAGATCGTGGAGCACGTCGCCACGACAACGAGGCCATGCAGGCGCAGCGAGAGGAGGCGCTGCGCTTCGCCAAGGAAGTCCGCGAGAGCGCGGTGCGCGAGGCTCAAGAGACCCTGGAGCCACTCCAGGCAGAGCGCCAGGCCGCTGCAGAAGATCGCGAGGCGGCCGTGGCGGAGCGCCAAGCTGCAGCCTCAGAGCGCGCGGCCCTCGAGACCACGCTGCCGCTCAGCGCCAAGAGCTTGCTGACCGCGAGGGGAAATTCGCTGCGGAGTCGGAGGCTACGCGAAATCTTTGGACCAACACCGCGTGTCTTTGGATGCCCGTGAGCAAGCACTGGCGGCGCGCGAGGCGGAGGTGCTCAAGCGCGAGGAGCAGCAACTGCAGGCTGACAGGGAGCTGTCCACGCAGCGCGCAGATCTTGAGGCGCGGGAGGGCAATCTGGCCGAGGCCATAGGCAAGCATGGTGAGGAGGTGGCCAGGCACAAAAAGCTTGTGAGAAGTCCAACCGAAAGCTCGCCGCGAGGAAGGAAGAGGCTGAGAAGGATGCCGCCGCCAAGCAGAAAGAATACCGCGCTGCCGTCGCCGAAGATTATGCCGGGAAATTCAAGAAGCAGGAGGACCGCTTCAAGAAGAAACGCGCGGATGACAATGCCCGCATCATTCAGCTGGAGCACCAGAACGCCAACCTGAACTCCCAGTTGAGGCGCGCCAGAGATGGTCGTCGCCGCGCGGAAGAGGCTCGCGAACGTGCAGATCAAGACCTCGCCTCCCTGATGGCTGATATGAAGGAGCTGAACGCGCAGGTGGGCCCTGCTGTGGAGCGTGCTGCAGAGGCTGAGCACAGCGTGCAGGCGGCGCGGTCTTGACGCAGCAGCGGGAGCGCATGTTCAAGTCCTTGGTGACCCGGGGGAACACTCTCGCGGGCAGCTAGGAGTGGATGCCCCTGCGGTTCCCGTCATGGGAACGCTGACGCCGCCACATACCTCGCCTACTTCGATCAGCTCTTCACCGCGCTCGAGGGCCCTGTGGCGGAACTTGGCGATGTTGTTGATGAGGAGTGCCGCAAGCTCTTGACGTGGCGATCGATCGCGTCTTCGCCAACCTCCAGCGCCTTTACCCCAGCTTCGACTTCGAGTCAGTGACCGAGCCTGTCGAGGCGGACCAAGCTCAGCTCTCCAACTTGGTTCGGGAGGAGGTCAACGATTACGTCGACCGCTTCAAGAGGGTCGAGACGGAGCAGGCCGCTGAGGAGGAGGAAGCTGAAGCCGAAGCTGAAGAGGAGGCTGAGGAGGATCATGACGGCGATGCCCCTGCCTAGGCCGCTCCTGCAACAAGACGCGCTTGAGCGCAACTATCTTTGTTTTAAGACTTGTTTTAAACCATTCTGGCTTGTAAGACACTTTGATCGTACGCTATTATGTGTGTGTGCCCCTCGATGGGCCTTTTATCCCTGTTCCATGTCTTTCTTCGCTCTACGTCGTCAGGACCCATCTCTTTGCGCTATGACACCGCCGCTGCGGTATGCCGGAGCGTGACTCGGCAAGGCCGGGGGGTGTTTAAGGCTTGGAGAGGTAAGGGCTCTCGAGTCGCGGTGCTCGAGGGCCCCCTTTGACGCACAAGCAGTCCATGGAGTGTGAGAGAGAAAAAACCCGCTCGAGGGACGACAGGTGCTCGTGAGAGGGAGGAAAAACTCCTGAGGGGCGCGAGCGCTAGACTTAGCTTGGCGAGACTTTGGCCTCGTAGAGGGCGTTGGCTTCCCTGTGGGGCGTTGGTTTCCCTGATGGTGCGCTCCCTCTAGGGTCGGAGCGTGGCTTCTCGACCTTGGGGAGGACTCTTGTTCCCTGTATTGGTTAGAGAGGCAAACCCAAAGCAGCACATGGTAGTAAACACTCATGCGCGCTTATAGGCTTCCTCATGAGTATCTCGCGAGGAGAGTAAGTACCAAGGTCCTTTGGTGAGGTGGCGTGTTTGGGAGCAAGCCCATGGGCCAGAGCTCTTTGAGGAGGTAACAGGCGTGAGAGCGTGCTCACGTGTTAGAGCTCGGATCCTTTGGATTTTGCGGTGCTGTTGGGGTGCTCTTGAGGCACAGTCACCGTACTCAGCCCCCGCTCGCGAGGTGCGCATGGGGAAGAATATGAGCGCGAAATGAACTAAGATGATGAAAAGTAAAAACTCACCACCAAAATATTACATAGCGGCGCCTCAGCGCAATGTTTCATTGAGAAACGAATTGGTTCATTACACTTGGTGTTACCAAGATAAAGTTTTCCATGTCGAGGCATGGGGACCACATTCAGTGGCTGAGACTCTTCACGGCCTGCGGCGGCACGTATCAGGAG
Source organism: Poa pratensis (assembly GCA_947311845.1). NCBI lineage: Eukaryota > Viridiplantae > Streptophyta > Magnoliopsida > Poales > Poaceae > Poa > Poa pratensis. Next base: position 27,353,497 of record CAMZMU010000101.1, on the reverse strand, counting down.
AGCTCAGAGGGGCTGGCCCTCGGGAGGAGAAGCTTTTGTGAAGCTTGGAGGTGAAGTTGTGTGCTTCCCTCTAGAGACAAAAAATGTCTGGCGTGACTATGATCACGGGTAGAACTTGCGTAGATGCGCGATGTTCCATGGATTCTTGACCGGGATGCCGTCCTCCGTTTCGAGGCGTACCGCGCCAGGCCTGGCGATGTGTGAGACCCTGTAGGGGCCTTCCCACATTGGCGAGAGCTTGTGGAGACCTTCCCTGGAGAGGATTCTCCTGAGGACGAGGTCGCCTGTCTCGAGAGTGCGTGGACGTATGTGGCGGCTGTGGTAGCGTCGCAGGTCTTGCTGGTACTTGGCTGCCCTGAGGGCGGCACGGCGGCGCAACCCGTCAAGGAGCAGCAGGTCGTCGCTGTGGAGGTCTGCTTGATCGTCCTCGTTGAAGGCAAGGACCCGTGCGGATCCATGCTTGATCTCTGTGGGGAGGACTGCTTCAGCTCCATACACGAGGGCAAATGGCGTCTCACCAGTGGGCTTCGTGGGGTTCGTGCGGATGGACCAGAGCACGGACGGGAGTTCGTCTATCCAGCCCTTGCCGTAGCCCTTCAGGCGATTGAAGCTTCTTGTCTTGAGGCCCTTGAGGACCTCAGCATTTGCTCGCTCGGCTTGGCCGTTGCTCTGTGGGTGAGCCACCGAGGCGAAGCAGAGCTTGGTGCCGAGGCTCTCGCAGTAGGCCCTGAAGATGCCGCTGGTGAATTGTGAGCCATTGTCGGTGATGATGCGATTAGGCACACCAAAACGGCAGACCAGGCCTCTGATGAATTTTACTGCTGCCCTGGCCGGTATGCTGCGCACTGCTTCAACCTCTGCCCACTTGGTGAACTTGTCGACTGCCACGAAGAGGAAGCGGTAGCCCCCTTGCGATCTCGGGAAGGGTCCCAAGATGTCTAGCCCCCAGACCGCGAAAGGCCACGAGAGCGGGATGGTTTGGAGTCCCAGTGCAGGCTGATGGACTTGCTTGGCGTGGAATTGGCACGCATCGCAAGACTGGACGATGGTGGTGGCATCTTGAAGCACTTGGGGCCAGTAGAAACCGCTCCTGAAGACCTTGCCTGCCAGGGTGCGTGCAGAGGAATGGTGGCCACACTCTCCACTGTGAATGTCTCTGATCAGCATGCGGCCTTCCTCGGGGGGGACGCACTTGAGTGCAATTCCATTTGGGCGCTTGCGGTACAGGTCTCCCTCGAGGATGTAGTATGACTTGGCTTGTCGAGCCACTCGTTCCGCCTCCGCGTCTTCTTCAGGGAGGACTCCCTTCAGCAGGTAGTCTTTGAGTTCGTCAACCCAGCCTGTCTCTTGATGCACCATAGCCAGCAGCAGACGCTCCCCTGAGGATGGACCGCAGTTGGGTGCCCCACCTACAGGAGGTGGTGGGAGTACTTCGTCTGTGCTTGTGGCTGCTGCTTCTTGTGGCTGCTTTATGGACGCCTTGGAGAGTCTCTCTTCAAAGACGCCGGCCGGCTGGGCCTGCCTTCGTGATGCTCGCTTGGCGATGTCATCTGCCTCCTGGTTCTCCTTTCGCGGGATGTGCATGAGCTCCATGCCCTGAAGTGCTTCTCGAGCTTGCGGACCTCTTCAAGGTAGGCGGCCATGTGGTCGTCTTTAGGCGTGTAGCTCTTGTTGGAGAAGTTAACCAGGAGCTGGGAATCACCCTTTATGAGTAAGTGCTTGACGCCAAGGGCGATTGCGGCTCTGAGCCCGGCGAGGAGGCCTCGTACTCGGCGATGTTGTTGGAGATCTTGTCTATTGTGAAGCACAGCTGGATGGCGTAGTAGAGCTTGTCACCTTTTGGTGAGGTTAAGACAACGCCAGCCCCACCATTGCGGCAGGCGAAAGCTCCATCGAAGTGCATGGTCCAGTGGCTTGGCATTGTATCTCCCGATGACGCGGTTTCTTCTTCGCGAGGCTCTTCAGGAGTTGGGTCTGTCCACTCGGCGACGAAATCCGCCAGCGCTCTCCCTTTTATGACTCTTGTGGTGTCGAAGCGCAAGTTGAATGGTTGCAGCTCGATGTTCCATCCTGCGACGCGGTCAGTGGCGTTGGGGTTGCGCAGGATCTGCTCCAGGGGGAAGGACGTGACCACCGTGATGGGGTGGCCCTGGAAGTAGTGGCGCAGCTTCCTGGAGGCGATGAGGAGCGCGAGGAGGAGCTTCTGCTGCACTGGGTACCGCTCGCGAGCATCTCGCAGTACAGTACTGACGAAGTAGACTGGATGCTCGACGAGGGTCGTTGATGGTGCGGCAGCGTCGGCTCCCTCGAGAGGCTCCTCAGGACCTTTGGCGAGGTTTGCCTGTGGAGGAGCCTCGGCAGGGGTGCTGTGGTGGACTCGACTTGAGGCTGTGGGTCTGGCACTGGGTCTGGAGAGACTGTTCCCTCGTCGGGAGGTTCTGGACTTGGTGTGGCAGTGCTTTTCTTGGGGAGAACTGGCTCTTCTCTTTCCACCACCAGGACGGCGCTTGCAGTTTGTGGAGTGGCTGCTAGGTACAGCTTCAGATGCTCGCCCGCCCTGGGGGCTACCATGACTGGTGAGCTAGCCAAGTATTTCTTCAAGTCCTCAAATGCTTTGTCGGCCTCTGGAGTCCACTTGAAGGTGCCGGATTTCTTCATGATCTTGAAAAATGGCAAGGCTCTCTCGCCGAACTTGGAGATGAAGCGGCCTAAGCTGGCCATGCATCCTGCTAGGCGCTGCATGTCCTTGAGGCGGCGAGGTGGCTGCATGTCTTCTATAGCCTTGATCTTGTCAGGGTTTGCTTCTATGCCGCGGTGGGACACGAGGAACCCGAGGAGCTTGCCTGAAGGCACCCCGAAGACGCACTTGGCGGGGTTTAACTTGATGTTCACCTTGCGCAGGCTGGCAAAGGTTTCCTCGAGATCCTTCAAGAGAGTGTCTCCCTCGCGAGACTTGACCACGATGTCGTCGACATAAGCTTCTGCATTTCTTCCCATCTGAGCCCCCAAGGCGATCCTCATGAGCCTCTGGAAGGTGGCGCCGGCATTTTCAGGCCAAAGGGCATGCAAGTGTAGCAATACACACCACAAGGGGTGAGAAATGCTGTTTTCTCCTCGTCTTCCTTGGCCATTTTGATCTGGTGGTAGCCTGAGAAGGCATCCAGGAAACAGAGGAGATCACAGCCGGCGGTGGAGTCCACAATCTGGTCTATCCTTGGCATGGGGTATGGATCCTTGGGGCAGGCCTTGTTTACGTCTGTGTAGTCGATGCAGAGCCGGCCTCCTCCATTGGGTTTTGGGACAACCACACCGTTGGAGAGCCAAGTGGGGTGGGCAACTTCTCGAATGATGTCTGCTGCTTTCAGCTTCTCTACTTCTTTGATGATGAACGCTTGCTTCTCGGGGGCTTGTTTCCGCGCTTTCTGCTTTACAGGGCGTGCGTCTGGACACACGGCTAAGTGGTGCTCGATCACCTCCCTTGGTACACCGGACATTTCTGACGGAGTCCATGCGAACATGTCAGAATTTGCCCGAAGGAAGGCGACGAGCGCGCTTTCCTATTTGGGAGGCAAGCCAGCGCCTATGGTGACGCTAGCCCCCGAGCCCTCAGCCCCCGAGCCGCTGGTGCTCAGCGACACCTTCTTTGTAGATGCTTGCTCTTGAGTGAACAGCTGTTTCTTCTTCTTGGGCCTCTCGAGAGGCTCCATGTCCTCGTCAGCGGGAATGCCATGGCAGCGGCCTTGTAGGCGATCTCGACAGCGCGCGTGGCGTCCTGTACGTGACCACGTATGGTGATGGTGCCACCGCTGCCAGGGATCTTGACCATGTTGTAGGCGTGGTGCGTGACGGCCATGAACTTCGCGAGGGCGGGGTAGCCGAGGATGGCGTTGTAGGGCAGGCCAATGTGCGCGACGTCGAAGTCAATTAGCTCGGTGCGGTAGTTCTCCTGCGTGCCAAAGGTGACCGCGAGCCTCACTTGCCCCAGAGGCGAGATTGAGCCGCTGGTGACCCCGGTGAAGGGCCTGGAGGGCATGAGCCACTCGTAGGGCACTTGAAGCGTCTCGAAGGTCTCGACAGAGATGACGTTCAGGCCTGCACCCCCATCAATGAGCGTCTTGCCGACGGCGATGTTGTTGATGGTGGGGGTGCACACCAACGGGAGAGTGCCCACAGTCTTGGTAGACTTGGGGTGATCTTGGCGTCGAAGGCGATGGTGTACTGGGACCACTTGAGGGGGCGGGACGTCTCGACCCCGGGAAGCGCTGCGTTGAGCTCGCGAGCGAACTGCTTGAACTGGTTGTTCGACTTGGGCGCCTGGGATCCGCCGAGGATGCATGCCATGGCACCCTTAGGGGCCTGGTAGCCTCCAGGCTCTTCGTCGGGAGATTGTTGTTTTTCTCGGCGGCATTCGCCTGAGTTCCCTGGGCCTCTGGAAGTTGCCCTTGCGTCCACCTTTGCGGTAACCACGGCCTCTGCCGCGGCCACCGCTGCCTTCTTCTTGCTCACGCTTCTTGCTCAGCTGCTTGAGGTCATAGCAGTTCTCCGTCGCATGGCCGCGCCTGTTGTGGTAGATGCAGAACGGGCGGTTGTCCACCTTTTTCTCGCCAGCCTCTGGGAGTCCTCGCGAACATGCTTGGCGTCGGGTTCAGCTGCCAGGACTGCGGTAGGCTTGCGCTTTATCTCGTCACGCCTCTTCTGGGTCTTGGATCCCTCGACAGGGTCGTCTGTCGAGCCCACCTTGACGAAGAGGAGCCCTTCTTCTGCCTTGGCGCACTTGTCTGCGATGTCGAAGAGCTTCACCACGGAGGAGAGGGTATCATGGATGCCGAGCTTCTCGAGCATCCTGTGGTTGGTGACGCCCTCTCTGAAGGCCGCAATGACGTGCGAGTCCGGGATGTTCGGGATTTTGTTGCGGACTTGGCTGAAGCGCTGGATGTACCTGCGGAGGGTCTCGCCAGGCTTCTGGCGCACAGCTCGCAGGTCGTTGTAGGTGAGGGCGCGCTCGTACGTGCCCTTGAAGTTTGCAACGAACTGCTGGCAGAGCTCCTCCCACGAGTCAATGGAATCCTCGGGAAGGTTCAGGAGCCACGACAAGGCGGAATCCTTGAGAGCGTGGGAGAACCAGTTGGCCATGACCTTGTCGTCTCCCCCCGCAGCTTGGATGGAGGTGGTGTAGAGCTGCAAGAACTCGATGGGGTTGTTCGTGCCGTCGTAGCCCTTGGGTAGGTCAGGCCTGAACTTCTGTGGCCAGACGACGCGACGCAGGTTGCGGGTGAAGGCCGCGCAACCTGTGGCGTACGAGGCGATGCCACCCTGAAGAGCACGGCGGTTCTGTCGCCCTGCTTGGCCGATTTCCTCGACGATGCGCTTCTGGAGGTCCTTCTGGCGCTCCATTTCCACCCGCGCGTCTGGGGGTGTCCGCTGCACGATTTGGCAATCGCGCGGCGAAGACGCGTGGGATGCGGCCTTGTGCGCCGCAGCTGGAGGCGGACCCGGCGGAGGCGGCGGCGGAGGTGCGCCATGCGCGGTGGTTCCTGCGCGTCCGGAGTTGTGGTGCACCAGAGAGCGCGACGCCGCAGGAGCTGCGCGCGGTGCCGCCGCAATGTCGACGAGGTGCTGGAGGCGGCCGAGCCAGTTGTCGTGCGCCTCGCGTGGGGCGGTAGCGGAAGAGCTCCGCGGCCATGAGCAGCGCGGTGTTTGGGCTGGGCGCTGGACGCCCAAGAGTGGAGGCGCTGTGGCGCTGGGACGGATGCGAGGACTCAGCGTCCTCGCCGTGCCCGTGGTCGACGTCTTCGTCGAAGCGGTCGTCGTGGTGGCCGTCGTCGTCCTCGGGGTGCTCCACACGCGGTTCAGCGGTGTTGCGCCCCGTGGCGCGGCTGGCACGGGGACGGCCGCGAGGGTTGGTGGTGTTGGCAGCGGGCTCGGTGGTGCCCTGCCTGACGCCCGCCGGGTGGCGCGAGCTGCGCGAGTGTCCGCCATGGTGCAGAGGTCGGTGAAGGTTGAAGACGCGCCTCAGCCCCCTACCTGGCGCGCCAATTGTCGGAGAATGACTCCCACGAAACAGGGATAGTCAAGCTCACGAAGAGAGTTCGTGTAAGGGGCTGAACACGTTGGTCAAACAACCCTCAACCTGCACGGCGACGGTGCTCGTCGAGCAAGTGGAGGGACATCACGACAGAGATGAACACCAGCCCGTACCCAGGTTCACGGCCCTCGTGTGGAGGTAACACCGCTACTCCTGCTTGTCTGTATTGCACTGCTTGTAGAGGTTACAGTACAATGAGCTTGCCGAGGGCTCTCTTTTGGCAATGGTGTACACAGGAAGGGAAGCTGTGGTCTTCTTCTTCCTTGCGCGTAAGTGGCTATGCTGGAATGAGAATGCGATCCTTTGCTACGGTGCTGCTCCTCCTCCTTTTATAGGCGCCCCGGCTCCTCCCTGCGCTTGCGCTACGGAAGGGCTATCACGTGGCGCAGAAGGTAGAGCGTGGTGCACCGCAGCCCGGCTGTCCATGGACGCGGTCCATGGGCGTAAAGCTGATGCCTGTGGCAGAGTAACCACCGTCCATGCAGGACGGCCAGCTGGGGCCGCAGAGGAACGTGGGGGTGCCCACGGTGACGTTGGCCGTGGAGCGTAGCGCCGGCCGGTCCCCTTATCACCAAAGAGGAAATCCTTGTAGTCCGGTGCGGATGGCACAGCTTTGTTGACCCTTTAATCACCAAAATGGCAACTGCGGCGTCGTCGTCACCGCGCGCAGAGGCGCGCGTCACTCTGCGGCCGCTGCAGAGCCCATGTGCGCTCTGCAGAGGTTGCTTTGCAGCGAAGCGATCCCACGAGGGCTTGGATGCCCTGTAGAGGAATTCGGCGTTGACCTCTCTCCAGGGGAGATCACCTTGAAGAGGGGGCAGCAGTGAGAGGGCCTCCGCAGGCCTCTGCTGCCTCAAAAGCCCTCGCGAGGCAATTGCCTCGCGAGGCTCTCCAAGCCGTAGGCTTGGTCCTTAGCGAAAATTGGCCATCGAGTGTCGAGGGCCGTAGAGGACAGGCCCAGCACACCCTGGATTTCACTGGGCCGACAGCCGATCTCAAGGAAGCTCTTGAAGAAGAACAAACCACCAAGACGTCTCTTGAGGAAACTTTTGCTCTCAAACTTTCTAGAGTAAAGGGCCCATGATAGATCTCTTAAAGTGGCTAATGATTTCAAGCTTATACATGCACATGCCAAACTCCTTGAGGATTTTGAGCACCTAGAAAATGGCTCTAGGGTCATTAAGGGTGAGCTCATCAAACTCACCGAGTCTCATGCGCAACTTAAAGCTTCTCACTCAAAAGAGCTTGCCAAGTTACTTTCTCCTATTGTCATAAATAATAATGCTTGTGCTACTAACTCTATCTCTTGTGAAGCATCCATATTAATGGAGAATGTTGAGCTAAGGGCTCAACTTGCATTGCTTTCTAGCAATTATGGGAAATTGGAAGAAAGACATGAAAAGCTTTCGAGCTCTCATGAGGATCTTGTAGTCTCCCATGATAAGCTAAAGGTAGCTCATGAGGCTATTATGTCTAAGGTAACATCATGTGAACCTCATGTGGACAATGGCACAACCTCTACTCAAAATACTTTATTGTCATGTGCTAGTCCTAGTAATTTATCCACTCAAACTATCGATAAACCTTGTGATGAATTACTTGCCATGCCTTGTTGCTCTAACAATGAAGCATCTACCTCCTCTAGTGTTTGTGTTGATACTAACCATGTAGAGGAATTAAAAGAGCTCAAGGCCCAAGTCACTTCTTTGAAGAAAGACTTGGAAAAGCGTCATGATGGGAAGCCCACACTTGACAACATGTTGAGTGTGCAAAGACGCCCCAATGACAAGAGTGGACTTGGATTCAACTCAAATAGTAAGATCAAGTCCAAGTATAACAAGAATAAGAAGGGCCAAGAGCAAGTCAAGAATTCGACCAAGATCACTTGTTTCAAGTGCAAAGTTGAAGGGCACCATGTTAGATCTAGCCCTTTGAAGAAGAAATCTCTTAGCAAGAAGCAACAAGGGAAGAGGCCTCAAGTTCAAACTCAAGTTCATCAAGATGAAGAACGGTCCCTTCCCAAGAAGAACCATGGCATGCCTCCTCATGATGAAGCTTCAACTAAGAAGAAAGGAGGAAGCAAATGTTGCTACATATGTCGTGAGAAGGGTCATTTTGCTTCTTCATGCACTAGTGGTAACTTATCCAACCCCATAATAATTGATAATGCTTATTCTTTTAGGAAGGATAAAGTTGGCAATGTGTTTGCCAAATATGTTGGTACTCAAAGTGGTGTCAAGAAAAGGACCATTTGGGTTGCCAAGCCTATTGTGACTAACCTCTTAGGACCCAACTTGGTTGGGGACCAACAAGTTAAAACTTGATCAATAAGTGTTGGTGGAGGACATTGGAGACTTGGCTACATCATGAAGAATTAAGGGATCTTCATCAATTATATTCTCTCAAGCCAAGTCATTTGGATTATATTGTTCTATCTCATATCCAATGTTCCTCCTTGCGGTAACTTGTGTTTAAATCATACATACATTGAAAGTTGCTTGCACCCTTGCATGTGTTTGGTTTTGTACCTTACTAGTGTTTGTATGTGTTGTGCTCTGTACTTACTTATCTTGAGAAATCAAGTATGTGTATGTTGGTTTGCACACCATGTACGTGTGAGTTTGTGTTGAGCCTTTATATCAACTTGCTTATATCTTAATTGGCTCTTGTTGAGAGTTTAATGGACTATCCCATTTTGGGGGAGTGATATGCCTTGTCACTTCACAATCCTAAAAATGTACATACATGAGGAATACCACTTTGAATTGATATATCAATCTTATCTAGTTTCTATGTGGTATGTCATGCTCATGAGAAATTCAAATTCTATAATGTCCATTAATTATCTCTAGTTGATTTTTATTTGCCTCTTGTGGAGAATAAATGGATTATCACATTATGGGGGAGTAATAAACTATGTGCATATTACAAACCTAGACAATGTGAACATGTGAGGTATTGCCACCTAGAATTGATATTGTTAATTATCTTATTCTTATGTGGCATGTTTCTCAAACAAGTTCCCATTTTCTTAAATGTTTTTACTTACTCACACTTTGGATCTTGTTTGTGATGAATGTTCTTGGTACAGTTTTCCCATAATATATTCACATATATCTCTTTGGGAAATCGTTTGCTTCAAGCTACTCTTTGAAGTTGCTTTGCATGATCGCGTGAATATTTGAAGCTATCAAGAACATTTATCTACATAAGCATTGTTGTTAAATCTTATCCATTTCCATATGCTTATTTGTTGTGAAGTTGGTCTTGATGAATATCATTCCTATACACCACCAAGAAATGTCTACATATACTCCTTGTCCATGACAAGTGAAATTTGTAGATCATCTTCATATTGTCTCTTGATTTATTGCCTTATTTATTGCCAAATTTAATGTGTTTTAACTCCCGTTGTCTTCCTTGCCTCTTGTGGATCATTTTACTTTACTCAAACTTTCCTAGTGTTTTATTTGGTGTAGGAGAGGCATTGATCCCATCATTGTGCACCTTGCATTCAAAGGCTACTTATAGATAATGCACTATTCTTGGGTGAGCTATCCTATGTTGAGTACAACTTATATTTTCATTAGTATTGGATCTTAATTCTTTTTCTTGATATATGACTAGTATTTGAATAGATATTTGGAGAGCGATGATTCCATGTGTGTGCATTTTGTATTCAAATGCAAGATCATAAATAATGCACTTTTATTGGGAGAGCTATCATGTATCCTTTTAAGCACTCTTTATATTCTATTGATATTTGATCCTTTCCATTGGTTTTTGATCCCGATGACATGTCTCATGGAAGACAAACCTTTTTCAGCTTGGTACTTTGTGCCATCATGATAAGTGTAGAGGGTGTGTTTTATTTGTTGGAACCCTGCTCTTTCTTTTCGAGAGTTAGTCTCAATTGACATCTCTCTTTGGGAGTGGGTTATATCATTCGTTGATCTCTCTCTCTTTTGATATCTCTTTTGGAAATTTGATATCTAGTCCGTTTATTTATTGATTAATTGGTACCTTATTTTCTTTTTGGTATCTTTGCCCAATTGGTATCTAATCAATCATGTGTTAGTTTGTTTTAGTTTCAATTGCTTTCTCTAAATCAAATTTTGATTTGGATATTTCATATAATTTGGACCTTCCTTGATTTCTTGATATTTGTCCAAATTATATCTCCGTTTGGTTATTAAAGGTCATAGGCATGCATATCTATTTATTTTATGGCATGCTTTCCTTCTTTGTGCCAATATATATAGGAAACTCCACGGAATCCTAAATCGGCTAAGATGTGCATGCAATTCAATTTCATATATATATATGCACATATTTATGTGGAGTTCCTTCTATGTATTGTAGTTTGTCTAACTACTTTGGACCCAAGTAGTTTGGGAACTATTTTGTACTTAAATATGTTTTAGGTTTTTGGGAGATGCATTGGATGCTTGTCTCGGTTATAATGAAGGTCCCTCACCACCTGGTTGATGAAATTTTATCTACTACATCAACCCAATGTCATCTCGGTAACAAGTATTCACCCTCATGCATACTTTTCTAGCATCCAACCTTGTGTAGGTTGCATCATGGCATGAAACTTATTTATATGCCTTATTGTGATTCTTGCAAATTTTAAAAGGAAACTTCGTTATTGCAAATGAGAGTAAGTTGAGATGATTGCATATCAAGGGGGTGATATAAAATCATTTTCATGATTCACCTATCCCATATATGTCAATCTAACAATTACATTGTATATCCTTTTCTCAAAATACTCTAATGTGCGATATTGATGAATTTGCAAACTCTATTTGATTCTTATGATACTTGTTGCTTTGTCAAAGCATTCCAACTATCTCTTTTCCCTTAGTGATATTTGTGATGCCTTTGTTGTGGTTGTATTTAAAGTTCATTATTATGCAATATGATAATCTTGAGCTATGGGCTATGATCCTACACAAATATCATATGTGTATAATTTATGAATTTATTTTGGATATCTTGTTCTTTCCTTTAGTAACTAATTTTATGTGTACATGTTTCTTTGTGGATATATATCTTCATGATTGTTGTACACTTAGAAACTTATATACATGAGAGAAATTACATCTTTACTCGATATCCTAATTCTTCGGTGTCACCTCTTTTATTCCCTTTTGATTCTTTGGTGTGACTCCGAAAAGAATTTGGTTTATGAGTGCATATCCTATTTTATCACATCTTGGTGCTCTCATCTTGATGAATATCATTGACCACTTGCTTGTCTTTACCATGGGATATGTCAAAAGCTTTGTTTTTGATTTGCATCTTATTGAGCTTGTGAATTCATTGTTTTTTGTGTTTTAGAGGATACCGGAGGAGTGAGGATTCCATGTTTGTACACCTTGTATTCAAATACAATAATTCTAAATTGTGTACAAGTATTGGGGAGCTCCTCTGTTTTCTTTAAAACACTCTTTTGCTCAAATCATAATATCTTGTGTTTATTTGGTTAGTTGGATCTTTTTGATTGCTTACTTTTTATTTGGAGAATTGTAAAAAGTTTTCCATATCATTCGTTTGCAATATTTGGATCCTCAATATAGTTTGTGCTCTCTCCAACTATTCGTCATTGGATATGTGTATTTGATTTCACTCATATTTTGAGAAATGCACACGTTATGGGGGAGCTCATACTATATTGACCTTCTAAGATTATTTCGCCCATTTTGGAAATGGATGCCAATGGGGAGAAGTTTTATAGGGTTTAAGGGAATCTGGTGTTATGCTTTTGTTTTGGTCATAAGCATTTACCTTTCATGCTCATGCATCCATGCTTTTTGATTTGCATGGTTGCTTAATTCATTATATAAACCCTTGTAAAAGAGATTGTCATCAATTACCAAAATGGGGGAGATTGAAAGGGCATGGCTCCCCCATATGTGGTTTTGGTAATTAATGACAATCCCTATGGACTAATGGTTGCATTGAGTTGTACTTATAGTGTTTGTCCATAGACCATGCTTGAACTCCATATGTTGGATTCAAGGTTGATGCCATGAATATATTGATATAATGAAGTATTTGGCATCAAGATCATCGAGGTGTATGGATATATACTTGATATGATCAAGAAGAAGAGTATGGGATGACCAAGTTGTTATTCGAGGAGTTATCCGATGATTGGTCATATGTGAGTTGAACATATCACAAGTATGTCTTGAAGAAAAAAAGAATTATGTGATCATTCATGGTTATCTTCAAGACATCATCTATTGAAAAGAGAAGAAAAGATACAAGGTTGATCAAGATTTTGTTCAACACACAAAGCTACAGGATGTACCAAGTGGGATCAAGTATCTCTTGGTATGGTAAGCAATTGTCCATATAGCTTTGTGAACTAACCCATGATATGTGTGTGGCATTTATATGTATGGTTAGGTATCTTTCCATGGGCTTGCATCAAATGAAGATTTCATATAGCCCATGAAGGATGACGTCAAGTGGTGATCGTCATCAAGATTGAGTTGTGCAAGTTCAAGAGAAGTATCTCGAAGATATTATATGTTTGAAGCTTGCCACCATTTGGAGATAATGGTCAAGTGAAGATGTGCCGATGAGAGGCTCTCCCATATTGGAGTATGGGGGAGAAATATATGGATCTTCACCAAGCGAAGCGCAACCAAGAAAGGTGGTCCACTTGAGAAGATCAAGATCGCCATCATCTAGTCAAGTGGAATGCGCAAGGCAAAGGTATGATCTTGATAGGGTTTCTATTTTACCGGTCTCATGTTGTTAGTCGGGAGACCGGGTTATTGGATAGACACCGTACTATCAAGAGGGGCTCTCGATTGAGCTTTAGCGTATTAGTTGGAGAGAGCTCAAACCTGTGCATACTTAGCATCATCATCTTTCTTGGTTCTTATTTGGCTTATCTCTTTATGATGTTTTGGAGCTTGTTGTGACCTTCATAACAAGCTCAAGTTCACCGAAAACGGATTTCGTATGAAAAACTTGTTGCGTTTTCGGTTTTGGAGTTTCTCTCGGTTCATCTTCTATAGAGAGGTTTCACCTTTCTACATTTGGTTTTATACTCCCTTGTTGGACTATGATGTTTTCCTGCATCATCTTTTCATGCTCGTTGTGGTGATTCCAACGAGCCCAAGAACATCGAAAACGGAGTTCGGATACTCAAGTTATGCTCGTTTTAGTGTCGGTGTTTTTCTGCAGTTTTACATGGTCGGTAGTACCGGAAATATCCTCTGGTACTACCGGCGAAACGCATTTGGTACTGGTTTTGAGTGTTTCTAAGCGGTAGTACCGGAAATAACCTCCGGTACTACCGGCCGTATGATGCATGTAAAATGCATACATGAACTTTACATTTTATTACATGTTATTCCATATTATTTGCATCATATAAGGGTTATATTCATGATTTATATTGAGTTTTGGGGATAATTAACAACTTCCCCATTTTTCTGGAATTAACCCTGCGCTGTCAGAAAACCCCTTTTTCTATATTTTGATGTTTCAGGGACCCAAACGACGTCCAAATGACCTGAGATTTTACGGGAATCACTTTTTTGGAAGGAACGAAACGTAGGCGCAATGGAATCGAAGAAACGGAGACCAGAAGGCCGAAAGGGGTGGGCCCACGCGGCCAGATTCCCTGACCGCGTGGGACCCACCAAAATGGCCCTTGGGCCTCCGCTGCCGTCGATCTTTCTTCCCGAAGCTTCGTCTTGACCTAAAAACGACTATATATAGACCCCCAGGGCTTTCGCGAAAGGGAGCGCCGCCGAAACACAGAAACCACGAAACAGAGACCTGGAGCTGAAGATTGGAGGGGGAAAACTCCGGCGGGCGCTGCCGGCGTGGTCTCCTTCCCCTCCAACAACATCTCCACCGACACCATGATGAAGAGGGAGTAGTCCACCCTGGACTATGGGTTTGTGGAAGTAACTTATGTATCTCTCCTCTCTATGAGCTTCACTAATTAATACCGTATGAGCTGCTGAACATGATTATGGTCATCTATGTAATTGCTTTGTGGTGGATCTTTATTATGAGTTAATACATGTTTGAGATTGCAATGGTTTTGTTTCAGTTATGAAAGTAGATGCATATTATGTACCCCGTTCTTATTTACTTGTCATGATCAAGCATGTTTATGAGAGCATGTGAGGGGGAACGTGTGCATTAGTTGGAGTAACGGGGGGTGGCTAGTGCAGTGAACGTGAGAGAAAGTTCTGCGATCCACTTGGGTTTTCTACCTTACTTTGTTGCCTCACTAGGGATAAACAAAAATACCATGCTACCGGAGAGTGGATGTGACCTTGGCCACTATCTCCATGACTAGATCTAGCATGTTCATATTTTAACTTCATGTCATTAAACTTATTGCTATGCTCTGATTTATCTTAATTACTAAGATGTTATGATTTAGTTCGCATCTTGGTGGAGCATAAGAGAGAGAACAATTTATACTTGAGATCTCTATGTTAGGACGTGATGCCCATATTATTAATAACTTGTCAAACCATGTCTTGCCATCTTTCATGTTAATTTTAGTGTTCCATTGTCTACCACGTTATCAAGAGAGAGTGCATTTGTGAAACCATGAACCCCGGTCCATTTTTAATCATAAGAAACACCTTTCCAACACTTTTATCACCACTTTTGTTTGCTGCCATTATTAAATCCGAAAATACAAAAACACTTTTACATCTTGCATTCATCATTAAAAACCCAAAAATATCATTTATCATTACTACCATCATCCTTGCATATTTATTTTACCATCATTGAATATTTACTACTGTTTGCATATTTATTTTATTATCATTCTCACACCTTGTGCTTGACAACCACTTGGTGAGGTTGAGGACACAAAACAATTTATTTTGTTGCAGGTTCTCAAGAGAAGGATAAGGAGATAACACCTGAAATACTGGTTCCCCGAGAGTTCGATATTAAACCCTCGAGTCACCCCTCGTGGGAAAACTGTTTTCCACTACTACATACACTCTGCACTTGGAGTCTCAACCTAACTCATTTACTTTTCACGCAGGTAACCACACGAAGGGCCGTCAAGACTTTCTGGCGCCGTTGTGGGGTAACTACGTGAAGGGCCATCACCATACGCGTTTTTCTGGCCAACGGGCAGATTTTGACCCACCTATTTAAGGGGTCTTCTTCTCCAAAGAGACCCCAACTCTTGAGCTCGAAAATTTCCCCCATTGTTGAGCTTTGCTATCTCTCTATCCATCCATGATTCTTACCTCCAATTAGAGGGAAAAGAGAGAGGAGATCTAGATCTATCATTCCACCAATCAATCTCTCCTCTAAGTGAGGGGAAGCTTTTGGACCTAGATCTTGGAGGAATTCGGTGTTCTTCTTTGTTCTTCCTCTCTTCTCCCCCCATAAGCATTAGTTTCTTTGGTGGGATTTGAGAGTGAAGGAATTTGAGCACTTCTTGTGTTCTTGCCCATTGCATCGGTTGCATCGGTTTGAGTTCTCGACGGTGATACGTGGAAATCGAAGTTGAGAAGCTTGTTACTCTTGGGTACTTGGGGTGCCCTAGAGCTTGTCCTCTTGGGTACTTGGAGCCCTAAACGGTCCTTGTTGATCTCGGAGTTTTTGTGTCTCGCGGGATAGTTGGGAGCCTCCAATTAAGTTGTGGAGACGCGCCCCAACCTTGTGATTCTTGTGGCTTTGGGAGCCTGGGAATTCGGTGAGAGCTTCCAATTAAGTTGTGGAGTGTTCCTCATCCTTGTACGGGTTCGGTGACCACTCTCAAGTGTCCCATAGTGGTTCGTGGTTCTCTACATTGGTAGAGGCACGAAGGAGATTACGGTGTGCCATTTGACGGCTATTCGGGGATCACTTTGTGACTCCGCACCACTCCAACAGAGACGTAGCTTCCATTGGGAAGTGAACTTCGGGATAAATCATCATCTCCAAGTGCCTCGGTATTTCTTTACCGGAGCTTCTTAATTATGCAATTTATTTTGTGATAGCCATCGAGCTTGAAGTAATATATCTTGCTATCACATATTTGCTTATCTTGCTTAGCATAAGTTGTTGGTGCACATAGGTTAACCTAGCTTGTTTAGGTTTCGTGCTTGATAAATTAAACGCTAGTTTTATTCCGCATTTATTCAAGCCTAAACCGTAAAGAATTTTAAATCACCTATTCACCCCCCCCCCCTCTAGGCGACATCCGGGTCCTTTCAAACATTTCAGGACAGTCAAACAAGGGATACAATGCATGCACGCACTGTTTAGGTGAAACTGAAAGTATATATTTAGGTAACAAGAATGTGTACCCGGGGCATCGTCGATTTCTTCCAAGGCAGCATCCCTTAAGAAAGAAAGGCAAGCATTTCAAATGTGAGGCAGATCACCGGACGAAGCCTTCCCGCCCTACTGGTGATGTTATATACGATATGGTCAAGGATTTAAAAGTAATCTTTGGAAATGGTCCTGACGGACAGTCTGTTCCGAATGACGGTGGCGGACACGTACCCATATGGAAGAAGAAGTCTATAATTTGGGAGCTACCCTATTGGAAAGTCCTAGAGGTCCGCTCTGCAATCGACGTGATGCACGTGACGAAGAATCTTTGCGTGAACCTGCTAGGCTTCTTGGGCGTGTATGGGAAGACAAAAGATACGCCGGAAGCACGGCAGGACCAGCAACTTATGAAAGACCCAGACGACCTGCATCCAATAAAGATGGATAAAGGACGTCTAAGTCCTGCTAACTACGCTCTTACGAAAGAAGAGAAGGAAATTTTTTGAAGTCCTGAGCAGTATGAAGGTCCCGTCTGGCTTCTCGTCGAATATAAGGGAATAATAAACATGCCAGAGAAAAAATTTCAAAACCTAAAGTCTCATGACTGCCACGTGCTTATGACTCAATTGCTTCCGGTTGCATTGCGGGGGATTCTACCGGAAAATGTTCGACTACCCATTGTTCATCTATGTGCATTCCTCAATGCAATTTCTCAGAAGGTAATTGATCCAAAAATTCTACCAAGGTTACAGAAGGATGTGGTTCAATGTCTCGTTAGTTTTGAGTTGGTGTTCCCACCATCCTTCTTCAATATTATGACGCATCTCCTAGTACACCTAGTCGAAGAGATTACCATTCTGGGTCCTGTATTTCTACACAATATGTTCCCCTTTGAGAGGTTCATGGGAGTCTTGAAGAAATATGTTCATAACCATGCAAGGCCAGAAGGAAGCATCTCCAAAGGCTATGGAACAGAGGAGGTCATTGAGTTTTGTGTTGACTTTATTCCTGACATTAAGCCGATTGGTCTTCCTGAATCGCGACATGAGGGGAGACTGAGTGGAAAATGCACTCTAGGAAGGAAATCGGTAATATGTAGGGACGGACATTCTTTCACTCAAGCACACTCCACAGTTCTACATAATTCTAGCTTGGTGGCTCCGTATATCGAGGAACACAAGAATATTTTACGCTCCAACAACCCGGGGATGCCTGACTCCTTGATTACAAAGGAACACATGGAGACTTTCGGCGGTTGGTTGCAAACACATCTCAACAATAACAACACTGTCTCAGATCAGCTGTACTTGTTGTCCAGGTCACCATCTTCGACTATATGGACTTTCCAAGGGTACGAGATAAATGGGAATACATTTTACACGATCACCCAAGATAAAAAGAGCACCAACCAAAACAGTGGTGTCCGCTTTGATACAACAAACAATAATGGGTGAAAGGACACATATTATGGTTACATAGAGCAGATATGGGAACTTGACTATGGACCTTCTTTTAAGGTCCCTTTGTTCTGGTGCAAATGGTTCAACCTGAAAGACGAGGTACAGGTAGACCCGCAGTACGGAATGACTATAGTGGATCTCAAGAATCTTGCGTACGACACCGAACCATTCGTGCTAGCCAATGATGTGGCTCAGGTTTTATATATGAAGGACATGTCTACCAAACCGAAAAAAAGAAAAGATAAGCAAGCGAAAAGATAAGCAAGCGAAAAGATAAGCAAAGCGCCACATAGTTCTTTCAGGGAAAAGAAACATCGTGGGAGTGGAGGACAAGACAGACATGTCAGAAGATTACAATAAGTTTCATGAAATTCCGCCCTTCAAAGTGAACATTGACCCAAGCATCAAGTTAAATGATGAAGATTGTCCATGGTTACAGCGCAATCAGAAGAAAGGGACACACACGAATAAAAAGTGAATACTAGATAGGGATGTTGTTGGTGATGTGTAATAATGTATTAAACCTTTTATGTAACTGTGTTCTGAAAACTCAGAAGAAAACTCTAAACACTGAATTTTGGTTCTAAAAACTCCAACGACTTACTAGCGCTCGAAAAAGTTGGAACAAAACACACGGTTTCTCCTGCATACAGCCCGACAGTGGCTCCTGAGTGCCCGCATATCAAATGCACCGTCGGATGTATGCAGGGAATCCGAATGATTTGTATTCGATCGATGAACTGAAGGATTTTTTTAGATAGAACAAAACACACGGTTTCCCCCGCATACGGCCCAACGGTGGCTCGTGAGTGCCCGCATATCAAATGCACCGTTGGATCTATGCAGGGAATCCGAATGCTTTGTATACCAAAATGAACTACAATGAGTACACAATGAGTGCCGAACATGTCCGAAAGGGGGGCTATATATAGGGTCATGTGGCTCACGAAGTGGTCGTGATAGTGCTGATCCAACAGCTCACAAGCGCTTGAAAGAAACACACGATCCGTGTGCTTCTTTAGTCCCGGTTGGTGTTACCAACCAGGACTAAAAGCGGGCTTTGCGGTCACGACTTGTGTCAGTCACGTGTCCTCCCCCAGCGCTGCCCTGGAGATCTATATGTAGTATTGTCGCCGACGGGGTAAACCCTAAGCCACGAACGCATCGTATCCATGAGATGGATCTGCCACGCCCGCCGCAGCGACTTCTAGACGAGGTCGAGCATGCTCGGCAGAGCGCGCTCGGGCGCTACCGCGGGAGCCTATCCCGCCGTATGCCCACGTGCCCGGCGTGGAAAGGAATGCCTAGCTACCGGCCTCCTGCTCCGGTGCCGGAGGAGGTGCGGAGGGCGTACGAGCGCGCGTGGTCCGATGTCCCCGACCCCGACGAGGATGCGTACGCCGCAGGGGTGGCGTGGGGATCCGCGGCCGCATACGGCGACTTGGACGCATCTCCTCCAGGTGCCGCCGCACCTCCACCAGGTTTCGCCACACCTCCTGGCGAGCAGGAGGAGGACGACGACGACTTCGACTGGAGCGACGACGGGGAAGAGGGCTGTGGGCCGCAGATACAGGTGGCCATGGAAGCCTCTTTCCAGTCCGTCCGTGACGACCGTGTCCAGCTAACCTGGACTGCCTGCCAGCTCAAGGGGAAGGAGGCTTCTGAGCTGGCTTGGACGCTGAAAGACTCATCCTCCATGGCTCGTGCCATCCGCCACAAATGTGCGCGCGAGAACCAGGCGGGCGTGAACGGGGCTGGCTCCTCCCGCCGTTCCCCCTAATCCTACGGCCTCCGAGCCAACAAGTCTGTTTATGTAGTAATGTAATTGTTAGTGATGTGTAATAATGTATTAAACCTTTTATGTAACTGTATGGGATGTTGTTAAGGATGTATTTTAAAATAAAGAGATGATTATTACAAATTTTAAGACAATTGATATTTGAAGAAATCAGAAAAGATATGATTTTCAAATTCAAACAATATTAGTTAATACATTTTTAATTGAAAATGGCAAAATGGTTAATAGTTTGAATAGTTTGAATAATTATTTTAGAAAACAGAAAATGGTTTTGGATTAGTTATTCAAATTTAAACACTTTTCATGTTGAAATTTTTGTCAGATTCAAAAGTATGCAGAAGCTATTCAAATTCATATTTAAAAACTTTTCAAATTCACTTTCAAACAATTGGGCCTTCGCGCGCAATTTTTTTTCAAAAAAACCCTCTAGTCCCGGTTCGAGCCCCGAACCGGGAACAGAGGTGGAGAGCCGCCGCCGCGCGAAACGCCGACAGGCTGCCCGAGCCCGCCGCGCCGCCTCCTCCGCCGCCCGCGCCCTCCTCCTCGCCCGGCTCCTCCGCCGCCCACGCCGACCGCTCCTCCGCCGCCACGCGCTGTGCCCGTCCCCCTCTACCTCCCCTCCCGCCGCCCGTGTGGAGCGCTCGACGCCGGTGGAGCCACGCGTGTGGAGCGCTCGACGCCGGCGCCTGAGGTACGCCGAGGAGCACCTCCACACCGCAGTGGAGCTCCCTCCCCGAGGTGCTGCCCTCCTCTCCCTCCCCTACCTCCCCTACCGAAAGAGGCACACAAGGTGTTTGCTCAAATGCCCAAGCAATTTTATTTTGATTTATTTTGCTGCTAGATCCTGCTAGTGCTGCTAGGTTCTTCTAGTAGTGCTTCTAGGAAAATTTTAGTACATCAAAAAATTGCTAAGTGTAAATATTTGGTCAGTGTAAATATTTTTGCTTGTGTAAATATTGCTAAGTGTAAATATTTTGTGTTTTCTTATTACTTGTGTAAATATTGCTAAGTGTAAATATTTTGCATAGGTGTTAAGGTAAATATTTTGCTTAGGTGAGTTAGGGTTAGTTGCTTGTGTAAATATTGCTAAGTGTAAATATTTTGTGTTTTCTTATTACTTGTGTAAATATTGCTTGTGTTTTCTTATCTTGTGTAAATATTGCTAAGTGTAAATATTTTGCTAAGTGTAAATATTTTGCTTAGGTGTTAGTGTAAATATTTTGCTTAGGTGAGCTAGGGTTAGTTGTTAGTGTAAATATTTGTTAGGTAGATTTAATTTTGCTAAGTGTAAACATTTTGCTTAGATGTTAGTGTAAACATTTTGCTTAAGTCTTATAAAAATTGTGTTTTTAGTTTATTGTTCTCGGCGACGATGTCCCTGTTGGACCAGAGGGGCGATGTCCGGGACTGGGCTCCGCCGGGCTGGCACTGGGAGGTGCTACCTTCCGGGACACGTAGCTTGGTCAGGAATCCGGGTGACGTCGTCGACCCGGATCTTCTTTGGTGGCAGTCGCATGGGCCACGCTCGGTGCAGAGGGAGCCGGCCCCCGAGGAGGTGGTACGTCGCCATATCAGGGAGGAGGACGAGCACGTCCGTCGCTACATGTATTTGTTGGATAGGCAGTATAACAGTAGTTGGTCGTTTCTTCAGAGGGTTCCTCCTCACGTGAGCTATGACCCTGTGAGGGTTCCTTATCTTTGGGTGCGCAGCGCCCGCGGCTCAGGACCCGGTCGAAGTTAGTTTGAGATGTTAATGCATGGGAGAGAAGATGTATTAGTGATATTTATTCGTGATGTATTAGGGTTAAATAAAAATGGATTAGTTAAGCAATGGATACCTTCAACAATGTATTGGTGATATTTATTCGTAATATTTATTCGTAAAGTGAGGAAAATAATGTTCCCTACTTTGAATTATTCTGCTAATGCTAACATTGTTTTATTTTTCTTTTGTATTAGTTAATCAATGGATAACTTCAACAACAGAGACGGGGAAGAGGACATTTTCGCCATTATGCGGCAACCCGCAGGTGGAGCTCAAGACAGTGAAGCAGAAGATGGCTCACAGTTTTTGAACGAGTCTGGTACGAGAATGGAGCTGGAACGAAGGGACGAAGCGCAAACGAGCACCGAGTATGATGACGACTCGCAAATTGGTGGACCCCCGCAGTCTGGCGAGGTATATTAAGCCTCTGTTGATCAGATGCAATAATTAATTTGTATATATATGTATGAAAAAATGTTTCTTATTTTTAGACCTCCGCATCGACCCAATCTAGTAAACGAGGCCATGCCAAAGGGCTAGCCACAGATGCGCATCTCCGAATTGAGCTCGTTTCTCCAGAGGGCAAACCGTTGGAACCCAAGGCGAACGCAAATAAGTTTGTGCATCAATGCGGAGTTATTGTTAGGGACAATGTCCCGATCAGCGTTCGGGAATGGAATAAGCCATCAAAGGTAGAGGGAGTTAGTTATGTCCACGACAGAACCAAAGGTGTGCTTTGGGACAAGCTCATTGCACATTTCACCCTACCGGTCTTGGATTCAGACACTACAACCGAACTGACTTTTTGTGACACGGTCATTTTGTCACTTATTAACGAAATTTGTCACGGATTACCCCCTCGTGACGACATTAGGGCGTCACTAAGCCCGTCACAAAATCCTCGTCACAGATTACAAAATAGTGACGCCACGACAAAATCGCGTCACACATTATGGATCATCGGTGACACGTTTTTCGCGTCACGCATTGATGGCATGCATGACAAAATTATTTGTCACTGTTCATTCGTAAATTTGTCACCGATGAACGCAATGTGTGACAAAAATCGTGTCACTGATTGGTTCGTCAGCTGTTTTAGACCGGTCAAAGCTGCTGACCTGTCGGTCAATGAAGATGACGTGGTTGTTTACGTGGCTGTTGACGTGTTCGTTGACGTGGATGCTGACATGTGGTTGTTTAGGTGGCACTCGACGTGTCTGTTGACATGTATGATGACATGTGGATCCATTATCTGCTGACGTGGCATGATGTCAAATGGGTCCATGAAATGCTGACATGTGGGACCCACCGGTTTGCTGACATGTGGGACCCACCGGATTGCTGACATGCGGGACCCACCGGTTCCTGACGTGCGGGTCCAAAGGCTGTTAGGCCGTCATAATTTATGTCAAATTTTCGTCACGGCATTTATCTCAAAAAAATTAAAAAAGCACAGAAAATTGAATATGTCAAATGTGTTGAATATAACAAATGAACTGTATTTGTCTGATGACAATAGCACTTAGAGTACACATGAAAAAGAAAAAAATTACACAGAAAAAATGTAGGAAAGCTTGTTTGCATGTTCTTGGTGGGGACCCTTTTTTTGAGTAGCATGTCTACCTGCGACATGATTAAAAAGCTTTCCCTCGTAGAGATGGTTGAAACCTCTGAAATAAATTCACAACGCACGTTGTAACATTATGTACAATCAGTTGCAAAAAAGAAACAATAAAGTATGTTAAGAAAAAAAGGAAATGATGAGCGTACGCTGCCTGTCGAAATTAACAAGTGCATTATCATCAGGTGAGTTGCTGTCTTTGGTGGTTAAATTTTGTGTTGGCGAGTTCTCTGCCGCAACAATGTTCTCCCCATTTTGGGGTGTCTCTTCCATCGGTTGGGACTCCTGGATTGTTGTTGATCTTGTCATTCTGGTCGTAGGTAGTACATTAGTCGAACGCTTCTTCTTGTTTCGTGGTTCTGTAGAACCATCTACTGTCTCCTGAAAAACAGCTGAAGACATTAGTATGCAATCAACATTGTAATCTGTACATGAAATAATATATGTAGTTTCATATGACCTGGTTTGCACGATTGCGCTCCTCTTCATCTAATGCACGGTCCTCTTCTTCAGCTGCCTTCTCGGAAGGATCTGGTTCATACTCTGAGTCAGTAGCTACCTCGTCTTGCTGTGCTGCGTCTTTTCTTAGCGTCTTCGTTCCTGCTTGTGCACCACCATACACGAATGCACGTGCTATGGATGTGAAATCTTGCATGCTCTGACCATCATTGCCAGCTTTCTGCTGCAGCACTGCAGTCATACGTGCAGCGTTATCTGCCATAGACTGTTGTTGAACCTTCTCGTAATCGGATAGTTCATCATTCCCTAAGAAAAGAAGAAAGTAAGAATTGGAAGATTAGAAGGCAGCTTTCATGAATCTAAGTCTCATATTTCAGGTTGTGATGAACATAACTACTGAAAGTGCGTACTACTATTTGTGAATGTGATCAACAAAACTTCTGAAAGCGGCTATCACGATATTCAGTCCGCGATCAAACGGTTATAAGATTTGAAGGCAGTTCTCATGAATCGTAGATGTGCAAACATAATTTGTACGGCACATAGTCAAACAAATCTACCTGCCGTATTCATAAGCATTCCAAAGTTCTATAAGATCTAGGTGACAACTTGACAAAACAATATCTCAACTAAATTAAAACCCTAGGCTGGATGAATTGCGGATGTTATCATGTACTCCACTAATACGTAAGATCGCATCTCCTACCCTAATAGAAGAAGATCGATGAATAAATCTATACGCAATATCAAATTAAATGACGAGATGGGGATTGAAGAACGACCATGTTGTTTCGAAGATTGCTTCGAAGGTTTGTTCGAAGCTTTCATAGATTTACCGGGGGCTTTCCCCGGCCTCCCTTCCCGGCCATGTCGTCCTCCGGCTTGGGGATCAAATGGCGGGCAAACGCAAACCGGCAACGCTGCAGCCGATCTACGGTGAGGTAGAGGATGAGGTGAGCGGTAGCAGATCTGATGATAGGCGGCGAATGCTAGGAAAACGGAAGGTGCGAACGTGGGTTGTGGGAGAGATGTGCGTATTTAGGGGGCGGGGGTAGCGGGAGGAGTTTGGTTTGGTCAAAAAAAAGGAGGGAACGAAAAAATTTGACGGAAAGGAGGGAATGTAATATTTGAAGGGAAAGAGATAATGTACGTATTCAAGGAAAAAGAGGGAATGGATTTTTTTAACTACTTAAACAAAATGCAATAACCTTTCGAATAAACATCTAGACTACAAGTACGTGATAGTTTGCTCTATTTTAAATAGTGCCCGATTGATTTTGTGATTTGGTTTTTGAATTTTTAAGTGCCAAATTTGAGTTTTTTTGTAAAGCAAGTACCAAAAGTATGATGCAAAATAGCATCAACACAGTCTGAACACAAAACAGGACATATGTTTTGTATAATCTTGACTTACTTTGAATTTTCTCGTTTGAATTTCTACTGTCTAGCATTCGAATGAACTTCTGACAATTTCTGAAAAGTAATTCAAATTTGAACTACAAGTACGTGATAGTTTGCTCTATTTAAAAATAAAAATCATTTTGGGGTTCAGAAGTAGTGATTCTAGCACAGATCCATCCATAGTTGAGTGTGATTCCACAGCTCGCATGCATGACAATGCCTACTAGTTTGACCCTTTTTTGGAAAAATTCAAACTAAATGTCGAAATTTTGAAATAATGCGAATCTTTCTCAGCTAGTACTCTTATGTGCTCTGGTTTGTAGGAAAAAAATTGAACTTACAATACGAAAGTTCATAATAGAAGACTTCATGAAGAACACAATCAAGCATGAAGATGCAAGGAGCTTGAAGCCAAATGACTAGGAATTAAGAAGACCATGTCCATGGCAAAATTCATGATATTGTGCTGATATTTGGTATATTGGTGTATCTTTGCATGGGAAACAATAGTGCCCGACTGATTTTGTGATTTGGTTTTTGAATTTCTATTTTTGAATTTTTAAGTGCCAAATTTGAGTTCTTTTGTAAAGCAAATACCAAAAGTATGAGGCAAAATAGCATCAACACAGTCTGAACACAAAACAGGACAAATGTTTTGTATAATCCTGACTTACTTTGAATTTTCTCGTTTGAATTTCAATAGCATTCGAATGAACTTCTGACAATTTCTGAAAAGTAATTCAAATTTGAACTACAAGTACGTGATAGTTTGCTCTATTTTAAAAATAAAAATCATTTTGGGGTTCAGAAGTAGTGATTCTAGCACATATCCATCCATAGTTGAGTGCGATTCCATGGCAAAATTCATAATACGAAAGTTCATAATTTGGCACTTTTTATGCATTAAATTCATTTTTGGCCATTTTCTTGCAAGAAATTGATTGACACACATATAATTGTCATGATAATAATGTAAATCTTCAGTCCGCGATCAACAATTCAAGATTAGGAAAGTTCCGATCTCATGGGGCGCTCACCCTGGCGAGATTTATGGTTTCCAGTTTCATGCCGGCCTGCAAACTGGGTCCGCGCTCACCCATTACTTAAACCCTGACCTCTCCTCCCTCCAAGATTTCCTCAGTCTCTAACAACCAAAAAATCACATACACGACGCCGCCGCTCTCGGATCCAGCATCGTCGTCGTTGCATCTTGTACCCGACGTCTTCCTTCACCTATCCTCGTCCACCTCTCGCCTATGGCTTCTCACTGACCCCGGTACTTCTGTTAACAGATCTTCCCAGCTCGCGGTGCGACGAGTTCATCGATGGCTACGAGCAATTGGGTAACAAATTATATCTGTACACCAATCTCATTTCATTATTATCAGACGCCGTATCTTGGGTAGTGATATTTTTCTTATGAGTTTGTAGTATCGTACGTGCTCTGACAGTAAGGGCTTGTGCGTTGGCAACAATATGAAGAAATCCATTTTCGTTGTGACCCTAGACGTCGGTTGTGGTGAAAAGACGGTAATCTACTAATCGTCATTATATTTGTTGTAGTGATCCAATCCATTTGTTGATCTTACGTATTTATGTTAGTGTACTCATGGGTTTCATTTCGTGTACTTCTTATAGTACGTCCCCTGCTACATAAGAGCTCATTTTCTTGAGAAGTTTGGCGTAGCCACTACCCAGAACACAGAATTCAGGGCTAAACTTACTACTGACGGGGGATTCAAGTACAAAGTTAGGGTTACAACTTAGATGACAAAACTTTTTTTCATGGCACAGTCTGGCAAGAATTTATTAGAATGTACCAACTCAGATTTGGAGTTGAGCTTGTCTTATCTGATCTGGACGAGCAAGGTGATTCAATCCCAGTCACCTCAACCCATGAGCCGATGTACCATCCATGTACGTTACTGCTTATGCAAATATTTCAATTATATTTTACCTCAACTAGGTACAAATTGTAATGTAATTATTTCAACATGTACCAGCATACTATAAACTGCCAATGGAGAAACGTGAGATAGTTGACTCCTTTGTTAAAACTTCGGGAACCATTATTAACTGGAGGAAGTGATGCTGTGTGTCACCGGTTAAGCGATACAACCGGAGGTTACGGGTTTACCAATCCCCGGCCAAAACCTTTGGCAGGCGTTGCTCGGAATTGATCATCGGCAACGCAACACCCCGATTGATGCCTTAACACAGGCACAACTATCAATGCATAATAGAGAGATCAAGACTTGTGGAACAACTGGCACATCACAGACTCTACGACACCAAGCATTATAGTTCAACTCTTATAATAGAGGAAGATAGCAAATTACAACCAGAGGTCACAGACCCAACATTACAACAGTCGGAAGCGAATTAGGTTGTTCTAAACAACAAGATCCAAAATATGGCCTAAAAGGCCTACAGATAAACATCCAACGCCAGCTGTTCCGGGATGTCCCAAGCTGCCACCTGGGAACCCAGACTACTCGTCGACGTCCACAAAGAACCCACCTTCGTGGTCGGTGAAGTCCTCCTCTGAAACAAAACAAACGACGTTGAGTTCGACGAACTCGCAAGATTATATATAGAGCTTTAGCTCGATGAGGCTTTCAAAGTTTTATGGCTGTTTTGCATAAAGCTGATTTTATTTAATAAAAACATACTCCATGGCAACGACTAATCAGAATATTTTCAAAAAGGGGGTAAGAAGTGACTCTTTTCTTCTGATCACCTTTCTCAACATCAACCTTCATCAACCACTGTACCTGTTCTACAAAGGCACCTCCCCGAATCACCCTCGAGGAAGTCAACCTTGCATTCTTGAGTGGTACCTTTAGCACCTAGTTTTTAATCATTCCGTTCAAGTTATTCTATGGTCTTATCGTCCTTTCCCAAGTTGTCCGTAACCGTGGACACGGCTTTTCGAAAAGATTTAACCCTGCAGGGGTGTACTGTGTTTACCTTCGGTACCGCCCGGCTCATTGCCTACGCTTAGCTCTCTTCCGGGGAGAGCCGGCTGAGTGGGAACGGTTACAACCTTTACCTTGCTTGGGACTAACCCAGGATCATCAGTGGCGGCCGGACAAGAGGTGACTCCAACACCCTGTCCCGCGGCCACTTATTTTCCTGACTCCACCATCCTCATCTCAGTCTTGGCCACCATCACAACGCACGTGCAAATGGAAGCCCAAACTAGAGGACCCTCAGCTAGCCCTTCACAAGTTAGTCGGTCGACGAGGGCTCCATATACCCCACCGAATGGAAGCGCGCTCATTCTTGGTTCAAGAGGTAAAGAACTCGCACCTAGGCGGCGAGAGTGAGACAAAACACCACCATACCAAGGTGGCCTCTCATCCCCACCTTTAAGCATTTTATTACCTATCACTACAATTTCTCCACCATCAACCGAACATTTCATCACATGTTTCCAACATGAAGTATCCATCGGACAGCTAAGCATTTAACTAAGCATGACTAAGCAACAACATAGCATAGTTAAGTATTTCAGGCCCACAGTACAAACCTATGGATAATAGGAGGGAACAGGTATTGGCATCGGAAACTTAATGCAACTATAGGATACTCTAATCCAGTAAAATTAACATTTGGAACCGCATGCAATATTATAGTGGAGAAAATATTTGCGGAAAATAGGATAAGACATGCTCAGAGGGGGGATTACGCTTGCCTTGCTCAACGTGCTGGTAGTACGGATCGTCGGGGTATTGCGGTGTAACCCGGCTGCTTGATCTATCGAAGCATAGCAACGGAAGAGCAATCAATCACCACGCAAGTTTTAACAGATGCAATGCGCAAACACATGATGACATGACAATTTAATGTGTTGAACCTTTTATAAGCGATCTAGCAATTTTAAATGGGGTGCGAAAATAAATACTTCAACTAGGTAGGAAGACACCCCATATTTAACTTAATGATTCTCCTAGCGTCTGGAAGTGCATCACTGTTACGGTGATCAAATATGCATGACATTTAGTTTAAAGGTTAATTCACATTTTTCTGGACATTTCGGTATATCGAACACAATTTTCTGATGTCCCGATAAAAAGTTATTACTTTTATAAATTTCCTCTTTTAATTATGTCCTTTTAATAAGTTATTTAAGCAACAACAGAATTACTTATACCCTTGGGAGGAAAATAGTGAAAGAGGAACTAAATTGTTGCTGAACAATTTTCGGAATTTTTGATTTGTTTGCACTCGGATAATCCGATGCACTGAGGACATACTAAAACTTTAAGTACTGGACATAATCGGAATATCCGAATTTTGGTCAAATCGGAATATCCGATAGCC
Organism: Poa pratensis; assembly: GCA_947311845.1. Classification (NCBI taxonomy): domain Eukaryota; kingdom Viridiplantae; phylum Streptophyta; class Magnoliopsida; order Poales; family Poaceae; genus Poa; species Poa pratensis. The sequence continues at coordinate 27,324,304 of CAMZMU010000101.1, read as the reverse complement.
GAAGTGTCGTGAAAATTGGCTAAGGACCTAAAACCAAATCGTACTGGAACGAGGCGGAATATCCGGTCGTCCACGACTCGGAATATCCGACGCATGGGCAAAGACGGCGACGGCGAACTCCGGCGAGAGAGGGAGAGTGGAGGGCACTGGGGAGGACAGCAGGCTCACCCTGTGCGCGTTTGGAGAAGACGGCGTCGACGGGGACGCAGCGACGGCGACGGAATTGCTCACGGCGGTGCTCGAACTGCAGCGGCGGAGTGGTGGACGGCGGCGGCGATTCCCAGCTCCTCCGACCGATTCCTATGGCGAGGACGGAGAGGAGGTCACGGCGCAGCTTCTGGCGGTCGTCGATTTGCTCGGGAAGGCCCTCAGCGACGGCGCTAGGCGGCGGCCATGGCGGCTCGGGTGCGGCTCCGTGGGGAGAGAAAGAGAGGGGAACGGGGAGCAGGTGAGCGAGTGGGTGGTTTGGGAGGAGCAGGGCGCCTCGTGGAGCTTGCTCCTCGCAGTGAGAGGCAGAGGAGAGGGCCCCCCCCCGGCGCGGCGTCGTGCGGCATGGCGCCCTGGCGCGCTGTGGCGACAGTGCTAGGGGAGAGAGACGCCAAGTTTGCAAAAAGCCCCCTGGCAAAATTTGTTCCATCACCAATAGGTCCTTCTCCCTTTTCTTTTAAAACCTGTGACTTTAGAGATTTATTTAAGACACTTAGACACTTTAGAAAAATCTGAGAAAATTCAGGCAGCCTCCTAACCACCTGTAGAAGCACCACAAAAATTGGGGTTGCAAAATAAAAAATTTTGAACAACTTTTGTTCATAGTGTTCATTATGGCAATTTTGCTAAATTCGAAATGATATTACTTTAGGATTTTAAAAGCAAGTGAAAAATATTAATTTTGAGCTCTTGAAACTTCCTTGACAAATATAAGATGCCAAGGTAATTTTGTTTTGCAAGTTTGAGTGCTTTCATTGATTTGAATTTGTAATTGAAGCAATTCATAATTGAGGTTTTTAATGTTATATTTCCTTGAGCATTTTTAATTAAGTATGCCATGATGCACGAGAAATGAAAAGCGAAAATTTTACTCAGGTTTTTAGGTTCTCAAACTTTGGGCTGTTACAATTCTACCCCCCTTACAGGAATCTCGTCCCGAGATTCTTAGAGTAGGAAAGAGGGAAAGGTTACGACGGCCTTCAACGGTCTTCTCGGTGTAGAATGATTCAGCGCATCCCGAAGATCTTCATCGGCTACACTTCAAGGTCATCGCTCAACTACCCGATAGGGAAGAAGGAAACCTCTCCGGGAGGATGGGTCTTTGTAAAGATACAGCGGCCGAGAACCTCCTAGTATAACCTAGGATGAGACTTCAAGCATCCCTTGAATTGACAGTTAAGAGTCACATGCGTTTGACGGGAGATTGATAAGGAGTTTCCAGTTGGTAGACAACTGTTTCTCAAAGATTCAGAATATGAACTTTGCACAAGGCCTTGAATTTCTGAGGGAGAGTGTTGAAACAAGATTCCAACAGATGAAGAGGTAACTTGTACCCAACAGCTTGAGTAGAACTTTCCTCACGGAGGAGCATTTCGGATCACATGAGAAGGTCGGGAAGATGGACATAGAGAACTTCAGAAACTCCTCAAACGTTAGTATTTGGAACACTTCTTGATTTTCCAGACATCGGGTCAAGCTTCTTGGGGATCACCAACTATCGTTTCTGATTGAGATTTAGATCTGGACATGTGTAGAGATACTTCAGACTCCACATGTATGAATAGGGAATCTTTGCAAAGCATACCAACGGGTTACAATTGCTAGGACCCCAAGAGTTGGACTTCACTGTCAAACTCCAAAGGAGGAACGAGATTGTGGAACCCACGTATTAACAACTTGTCAGGAGACAGCTGCCCTACTTGAATTACTCGCGACAATACACCATTGAGTCTCTGCAGGGGAACACCAACGAAGACAAAATAAGTTCTCAGACTTCCTCTCTTTCTGGAACAATTCAATCAGTGGCTTGGATGCATAGATGAAATTCTCAAGGAAAGGAGGTAACAACATCCCATTCCGAGAATATTCTACACGTGCATGATCGAGTTGAAATGATTCGGAGGAAACCAGACAATTCACTCAGATCCACGGCGACATCTTTCAGCAATTGCACGTGAACCAGAGAAAATCACTTCTAACTTCCAGAACACATACCTTGTGACAACACAAAGTTAGTGCTAACAAGTTTTCCAATGCTAACGCCCAATATCCAATATGAATCTCCTCAAACATGGAGAAAATAAGAAGGTAGTTGATGGGCTCAACAACAAACTTATCCAGATACTCCAAGACGGTAGACTCATATTTCACCAGAACGAGGCATAAGTATTGGTCAGACTAACACATTCAGGTAGGTCAGTCTGAGTTTGATTTGACAATAGCCCAATTCAAACCAAAGATTTGTAGGATAGCATATCCACAAAGGAGATACCACCTAGCTTCAACACGGACAGACTAGACATCCCTTTAGGGAGGAACTATATCGGATAGAGCTTTTATCTTTTAACTCTCCAAGTTGTTTAAGCTCAACCGAATAATTCAGGACATCCAGCATGATTTTCTTGGAGAAGGGAGTTGTTCCGAGAACCAGCGTACTCATAAGCTCAACATCACGGTCAGGTGACAACCTGGCGATACTTCCGGAAAGACCTTCAGAATATCACGATCCACCGGTATGTCTTGAGTTCGGGAGAGAATCATGCCTTTCAAGGCACAACAAGGTGGTCTTGGGAGCTTCGGCACAAACCTAGCTCTTTGACCGAGGAAGGGCACCAGCGAGAATGAACTTGGTAACACAGTCCAATTCATTTTATCGGTCGGCTAACAATCATGATGAGAAGGACAAGGAATGTCCTTTGGATTTCGGCACAGTAAGAACTGCTGAGAATATCCGATAGTTACATCATTACTCACGTCTCATCATTCTGGGGTAACAAGTCACTCGGAGAACAGAGAGTAACAACGTGTAAGAGCATCACTTCATCAAGAGGATCATGATACTTAGCACGATACCCTGATATAAAAGAGTGTGACACTCTAAGGTGGAGCAGCACAAAAGCTAGACATAGCCTTTATTCTGCAGATTACAATACTTCGACCTGGTCCGAGAAGTGGACAAGGTACTAGAGTTTGTTTCTTCTATCGAGACGAAGTGGAAATCTTGACGGATCAAGAGAGTGACTTGCATCGGAACATACCAACGCACGATAGAACCTTACTGTCAACCGACAGACAAAGGTTGGAAAGCGGATCAGAGTACGAAACATGCTCAGGAGAAATCCTAAGATGTTGAAGATGCACCGGTTATTACCCAATTGTGATACCCATGCCCAAAAAGGATAGATGCAGCAGAGTCATGAACATAGAGGGGGATTCGTTAAGAGAATTCTAGTCATAACCCAGATGGTTCCAAGACAGAATCTCTAGCTATGGCAGAGTTAAAGTTACATAGTCATCCGAGGTGTGGTAAATTAAGGTTCAACCATTTACCACACAGACCACATAAAGGACTTGGGTTAAAGATCAGCTTCATGTGCTACTAGCGAGAGATGCACCTGGTTAAGAAACCACGATTTAACACACTCTAGTTGGCACAATCCGGGACCTTATGTTCAAGTCCTTGGGTTAAAACCCAACGATACTGAGGATTTTGTTTGCAACGCAGCGGGAGCAACTGGACACATAACACTAAAGGTAGAACCCAACCCCGCGTTACTAATCATTTTGAAGTAACAGACGAGGAGTAAAACCTTTAAACTCAAATCGAGGTATGATTGCTCCGAGATTAGAGGGTAACCAGATAAGGAGTAAAAAGAATCCTAAGATGGTTTTCACAACTCATTTTTAGGTTAAAAATATTTTCACAAACACTAGACTCAACATCAACCAGTAGAAGGGTTTCCTATAGGCAGTACTGCTCTGATACCAACTTGTGGCGCCCCGACCCGACTGCTATACAGTGATGCTGTGTGTCACCGGTTAAGCGATACAACCGGAGTTTACGGGTTACCAATCCCCGGCCAAAACCTTTGGCAGGCGTTGCTCGGAATTGATCATAGGCAACGCAACACCCGATTGATGCCTTAACACAGGCACAACTATCAATGCATAATAGAGAGATCAAGACTTGTGGAACAACTGGCACATCACAGACTCTACGACACCAAGCATTATAGTTCAACTCTATAATAGAGAAAGATAGCAAATTACAACCAGAGGTCACAGACCCAACATTACAACAGGCGGAAGCGAATTAGGTTGTTCTAAACAACAAGATCCAAAATATGGCCTAAAAGGCCTACAGATAAACATCCAACGCCAGCTATTCCGGGATGTCCCAAGCTGCCACCTGGGAACCCCAGACTACTCGTCGACGTCCACAAAGAACCCACCTTCGAGTCGGTGAAGTCCTCCTCTGAAACAAAACAAACGACGTTGAGTTCGACGAACTCGCAAGATTATATATGAGCTTTAGCTCGATGAGGCTTTCAAAGTTTTATGGCTGTTTTGCATAAAGCTGATTTTATTTAATAAAAACATACTCCATGGCAACGACTAATCAGAATATTTTCAAAAAGGGGTAAGAAGTGACTCTTTTCTTCTGATCACCTTTCTCAACATCAACCTTCATCAACCACTGTACCTGTTCTACAAAGGCACCTCCCGAATCACCCTCGAGGAAGTCAACCTTGCATTCTTGAGTGGTACCTTTAGCACCCAGTTTTTAATCATTCCGTTCAAGTTATTCTATGGTCTTATCGTCCTTTCCCAAGTTGTCCGTAACCGTGGACACGGCTTTTCGAAAAGATTTAACCCTGCAGGGGTGCACTGTGTTTACCTTCGGTACCGCCCGGCTCATTGCCTACGCTTAGCTCTCTTCCGGGGAGAGCCGGCTGAGTGGGAACGGTTACAACCTTTACCTTGCTTGGGACTAACCCAGGATCATCAGTGGCGGCCGGACAAGAGGTGCCTCCAACACCCTGTCCCGCGGCCACTTATTTTCCTGACACCACCATCCTCATCTCAGTCTTGGCCACCATCACAACGCACGCGCAAATGGAAGCCCGAACTAGAGGACCCTCAGCTAGCCTTCACAAGTTAGTCGGTCGACGAGGGCTCCATATACCCCACCGAATGGAAGCGCGCTCATTCTTGGTTCAAGAGGTAAAGAACTCGCACCTAGGCGGCGAGAGTGAGACAAAACACCACCATACCAAGGTGGCCTGTCATCCCCACCTTTAAGCATTTTATTACCTGTCACCACAATTTCTCCACCATCAACCGAACATTTCATCACATGTTTCCAACATGAAGTATCCATCGACGGCTAAGCATTTAACTAAGCATGACTAAGCAACAACATAGCATAGTTAAGTATTTCAGGCCCACAATACAAACCTATGGATAATAGGAGGGAACAGGTATTGGCATCGGAAACTTAATGCAACTATAGGATACTCTAATCCAGTAAAATTAACATTTGGAACCGCATGCAATATTATAGTGGAGAAAATATTTGCGGAAAATAGGTAAGACATGCTCAGAGGGGGGATTACGCTTGCCTTGCTCAACGTGCTGGTAGTACGGATCGTCGGGGTATTGCGGTGTAACCCCGGCTGCTTGATCTATCGAAGCATAGCAACGGAAGAGCAATCAATCACCACGCAAGTTTTAACAGATGCAATGCGCAAACACATGATGACATGACAATTTAATGTGTTGAACCTTTTATAAGCTATCTAGCAATTTTAAATGGGGTGCGAAAATAAATACTTCAACTAGGTAGGAAGACACCCCATATTTAACTTAAAGATTCTCCTAGCGTCGGAAGTGCATCACTGTTACGGTGATCAAATATGCATGACATTTAGTTTAAAGGTTAATTCACATTTTTTTGGACATTTTGGTATATCGAACACAATTTTCTGATGTCCCGATAAAAAGTTATTACTTTTATAAATTTCCTCTTTTAATTATGTCCTTTTAATAAGTTATTTAAGCAACAACGGAATTACTTATACCCTTGGGAGGAAAATAGTGAAAGAGGAACTAAATTGTTGCTGAACAATTTTCGGAATTTTGATTTGTTTGCACTCGGATAATCCGATGCACTGAGGACATACTAAAATTTTAAGTACTGGACATAATCGGAATATCCGAATTTTGGTCAAATCGGAATATCCGATAGCCGAAGTGTCGTGAAAATTGGCTAAGGACCAAAAACCAAATCGTACTGGAACGAGGCGGAATATCCGGTCGTCCACAACTCGGAATATCCGACGCACGGGCAAAGACGGCGACGGCGAACTCCGGCAAGAGAGGGAGAGTGGAGGGCACTGGGGAGGACAGCAGCTCACCCTGTGCGCGTTTGGAGAAGACGGCATCGACGGGGACGCAGCGACGGCGACGGAATTGCTCACGGCGGTGCTCGAACTGCAGCGGCGGAGTGGTGGACGGCGGCGGCGATTCCCAGCTCCTCCGACCGATTCCTGTGGTGAGGACGGAGAGGGTCACGGCGCAGCTTCTGGCGGTCGTCGATTTGCTCGGGAAGGCCCTCAGCGACGGCGCTAGGCGGCGGCCATGGCGGCTTGGGTGCAGCTCCGTGGGGAGAGAAAGAGAGGGGAACGGGGAGCAGGTGAGCGAGTGGGTGGTTTGGGAGGAGCAGGGCGCCTCGTGGAGCTTGCTCCTCGCAGTGAGAGGCAGAGGAGAGCCCCCCCCCCCCGGCACGGCGTCGTGCGGCATGGTGCCCTGGCGCGCTGTGGCGACAGTGCTAGAGGAGAGAGACGCCAAGTTTGCAAAAAGCCCCCTGGCAAAATTTGTTCCATCACCAATAAGTCCTTCTCGCTTTTCTTTTAAAACCTGTGACTTTAGAGATTTATTTAAGACACTTAGACACTTTAGAAAAATATGAGAAAATTCAGGCAGCCTCCTAACCACCTGTAGAAGCACCACAAAAATTGGGGTTGCAAAATAAAATGTTTTGAACAACTTTTGTTCATAGTGTTCATTATGGCAATTTTGCTAAATTCGAAATGATATTACTTTAGGATTTTAAAAGCAAGTGAAAAATATTAATTTTGAGCTCTTGAAACTTCCTTGACAAATATAAGATGCCAAGGTAATTTTGTTTTGCAAGTTTGAGTGCTTTCGTTGATTTGAATTTGTAATTGAAGCAATTCATAATTGAGGTTTTTAATGTTATATTTCCTTGAGCATTTTTAATTAAGTATGCCATGATGCACGAGAAATGAAAAGCGAAAATTTTACTCAGGTTTTTAGGTTCTCAAACTTTGGGCTGTTACAATGGAGTTAGTGATTGAACATGTTAAGAATCTGGAGGATTACGTAGATTACCATGATGCTGGCGACTATGATGATGGTGAATGCACCCTTCTGCTGCACACCTTGACTGGACAAACCGTGTGAAGAAAGAACTGGTAAGCACTACATATCGATGTTTCGCATCTATAACTTCTGTGCTACCATGTATATCAAATTTTGATAAGAAATGTCATATATTTTTGTGCAACAGAAACTTCCTCGTCGTATAGTCCATGATGGCATGTACGACTTTGGTAATATTACCATCGTGTGTCATCCATACAGTAAAGTCCGGACCACCTACGACATTTCTCCTGATGATGGTCGCATTCTTGTTAATGGGTGGAAGGAGTTTATGGAAAAGGAAGACACTTCAAGAATTGGAGACACAATGCTCTTCATGCTCTACCATGGAAATGAAGGGGTTTTCCTTTTTGCATCCTACATTCGTCATCTGGATGTGGTGTAGTTCTTCAAGCAATGAAGATAATAAGCTGAAATGTCAGACGTATTTGGCTTTTCCAAATTTCAGTTGTGATGCTGCTATTTGAATTTAAGTGTGTGAATGATTTATTATATGTATTGGTACATGTGGATTTTAATGTGCACGATGGGTCGATTTGTATCCAATTTTGAACTTAGGGTTATTTTCATCGAATTATGAGTTGACACGATGAGTATTCATTTTCGAGTTATCTTTTCGTGCAATCTAAATTAATTATTATAACGATAACGCGTGGGCAAGTGAATAAGTGGGAAACGTGCAATTGTTTTTTTTTCGTGGAAGAGGAAACGTGCAGTTGTGGCGGCATGTGGAAACGAGTACGTGGGATACGTAGGGTTGCCATGACTTCCGCACCCGCCTCATCAGTTCCACGGGTAGCATAAATAGAGGTGCACACCCCCTCCCGTATGTACTTCATACTCGGCTTCTCCATCCATGGCATCACCGCTCAAGCGCTCGGCTACCATGAGGTAGATGTGGTCTAACTTGTGTACAGATCTAGTTGTTATTTCCTTATGGTTGCATATGTTGTTTACATCTGTTCACATAGGTTTTTAACATCATCTTCGGATTATTGGCGCAGGGACAGTGCAGCGGAGGAAGAGCTCATGCCATCGGAGTTGTCGGTGATCGCCGGCCTCAGGACGACGGTTGACGAGTTAAGAGATCAACTAGTTGCGGCCTTGAAGAAAACTAAGCAGTACATGGACGAGACGGTGGAAGCTAGAGAGCAGCTCGAGAAGGCCTCGGACATCGTGACGAAGATGTCCGACCAACTGAAGGAGCAAGTGGCCAACAACATCGAGCTTCATGAAAAGGTTATAGCCCTCGAGATGGAAGTCCAGCTGGCGCGGAAGGATGCTTTACTCCTGCGCAACGAAGCTATGATGCTGGAGAAGCAGTGCCTCGACAAGAAGGTCAAGAAGGCCAAGAAAGCCCGGCTGATAGAGAGGGAGCTCCTCGAGGTTGAGATGGCCAAGCGAGGCAAGTAGGGTGTTCCTGCAGGGCCATCGGATGCATAGGTTTTCTATGTAAATCTGCTGTGCCTTTCTATCTATTTGTTTGAACAATCATGTATCAGCGTTTTTGTTTTCATCGAATTATGAACTTAGGGTTATCTTCATCAAATTATGAACTTAGGGATATTTGAATTATGAACCTTTCTGCCATATAGCTATGTTTACGTATTATTAATGTTATTGAGATTGAGAAATTGAATGAGCCTTCGGTGATCTCAATCAGATCCGTAATATCCGGTGAGAGGAGAAAAAAACTTGTTTTCACCAGCATTAGGTCATTGTAACAGCCCAAAGTTTGTGAACCCAAAATGTGAACCAAAATTTCACTTTTGCATTTCATTCATGCATTATGGCATTCTTGGTTGTCGTGTTCAAGTTGAAACAAAGATATGAAAACAAATTAAAACAAATGGAAACAAGAGCATCAATTAAATTCATTCCTTGCAATTCAAATGTGGTTGCATTTGACAAACACAAATATAAATACTATACCATATTTGTCTAGGAAGTTCCAAGTGTTCAGAGTATATTTTACACAAAGAAATTCAAATGGTAGAATTAGAAGAAATGGGAAACTTTAAATTATGCCATAAGCAATTCCCTATTTTATGTCCCAAACAAATGAACTCCAAATGCCTTCAAATTTGTATGAGTGCCCGCCATTGTGGTAGGGAGGATGCACCAAAAAAAATTACATAAATTTTGGAAATGTTTAAGTGTCCCAAATAATTCAAATACAGTGCTGTTTTATTTATCCAGTACAGAAAAGGACTTAGTTGTGAGAGGGAAAAATCTACAAGGGGGTTTTTGTAAAACCATCGTCTTCTCTGTAGCTCCAGTGGCACGGCATGGCGCCAGTGGCCGAGCTCGCCGTGCGCCCAGGCCCCCTGCCGCGCCGGGTGGATAAGAAGGCCACCACGACGCTCCTCTGCTCCCCCACCTCACTCAGTTGCTCTCCTGCTCCCTCTCTCCCTCTGGCTCTCTTTTTCCTCTGCCATGGCCGCACCCTAGCAAGCTCGCCGTCGCGCATCGCCGCCGTTCCAGAGCGCCTAGGACAGATCGGACTGGGCCATCGTCTCCGCCTCGTCCTCCTCTTCTTCTCCGTGCAAGGAATCGCTGCGGGGAGCTGTGAATCGACGGGAAGAATTCATCTTCTCCAACTCCGGCCGCCTCGCTTCGAGCAAGCTCTCCAGCGTCTCCGACCACCGCAGCTCCAACGGAACGCATCCACGCGTCTAGGGTGAGCAGAGCAACCTCCTGGACATCTCCGTTCATCCCAGCTCATCGTAGTTCGTCGTGTCCGTCGTAGCCGTAGCGCGCCGCCGCACGGCATCGTCGCTGGAGCACAACCCGACGACCACATGGTCTGTGGCTCCGCCACTGAATCGCCCGCACCAGTACGCGACGTTTGCATGTTTTAGTTGGTCTCCGCACGCCGTAGAACGTCGATCCCGTGCGCGTCGCCGCCGGTGGTCACCACACGGGCGCGTCGCGCGTTCGATTCCCCGCAGACGCAACCCTTTTTCCTCTTTTCCACCAGCGGACAGGCGGGCCCCACCGGTCGGTGACCGTGGTGGCCAGCACAGCCCACACATGCCCAGTCAGCGCCAGCGTGGCGCTCGGGCCCGCATGGCAGTGGCTCTGGCTAGCCTCTGCCTCGGTGAGAAAACCCCAGATCCAAATCCAGATCCAGATCTAGATTCTTGCGTCTGGGCCCCACATGTCAGTGACACCGGCTAGCCCAGCCCTGGGTGAGAAAAGTTTCGGACGTGTTTTCTGAAAATATTAAAGAAAGACAGAAATTCAAATAAAACTTGTAAAATCCATAACTTTTAAAATACTAGCTCAAAAATTACAAACAAGATACCAAAATGTTCAGAAAAGTAAAGTCTGTCTATTGGTATAATTCATCTATCTAAATAAATTAGTTTATCTGATGATTTATTGAAATAAGGAAAATGGCAGAAAAGAAAATACTTTTTGAAAATCCATATCTTCAAAATAATGGTCCAAAAATTAAGTTTGAGATACCAAAATGTTCAGCAAGTAATATACTTCATGCTTCACCATTTCTCCAAGCATGGATATTTAGTTTTAATGCTGTTTAATGGAAATTGTTAGAATGGCAGAATTAAAAGGGACTTCATAAATTCAATAACTTTTTATTGGTTTATCAGAGAAATTTGTTTAATATATCAAAATGCTCAAAATAATATGAACTGTTCAGCAACATCATTTGCATGCATAATTGAACAAAATATCAGTACTGTATTTTTCTAAAGGCTAGGAAAAACATTAAGTAATTATGGGGTTTAATAGTTTTGGTTAACAGAAATATTCCTTGCACCCCACTTAACTTGTTAGTTAAATTCAGTGCTTTAAAATGTCATGCCATCACATGTTTGTGCATTGCACCTGTTTTGCTTGTGTGGTTATTGATTGTGTCTTTCCGGTGTTTTTATGCATCTATAGATCAAGCAGTCGGGGTTCCACCGTAATACCCTGACGACCCGTATTACCAGCCCCCTGAACAAGGCAAGCGTAATCCCCCCTCTGAGCATGTCTGCTCCTATATTTCCATAATTATTTTCCCCACTATAATATTGCATTCGGTTCCAAATGCCTTTTGCTTGGATTAGAGTATCCTACTAGTTGCATTAGAAATCCGTTGCCATTACCTGTATCCTTCCTAATACCCATAGGATTGAAGTGTTGGCCTGAGTTAACTATATCTGCTATGAATATGCTTAGCCATGCTTAGTTAAATGCCTAGATGTCCGGTGGATGTTTCATGGTTGGATCAGTTGATGGAATGACCGGATGTGGTGTAGAATTGTGGTGACATTTAATAAACTGCTTAAAGGCGGGGATGAGAGGCCACGGGGAATGTGGTGGGTTGTCTCATTCTCGCCGCCTAAGTGCGAGTTCTCGCCTTCGAGCCAAGACCGAGCGTGCACCCATGCGTGGGCCTAATGAACCCCCATCGACTAAATAAATCGGACGGGACTAGCCAGGGTCATCTAGTTTGAGCTTAAATAAATCGGATGGTGGTGTTTAGGAAAATGAGTGGCCACGGGGCAGGGTGTTGGAGGCACTGAACCTGTCCCATCCTCACTGATGATCCTGGGTTAGTCTCAAGCGAGGGAGAAGTCGTAACCGCTCCCACTCAGCCGGCTTTCCATGGAAGAGAGATAATGTTCAGGCAATGGGCCGGACGGTACGCGTGGCAAACATTGTACACCCCTGCAGGGTAAATCTTTTCAAAAAGCCGTGTCCGCGGTTATGGACGACTTGGTGCCGGATTCAGAGACCATAGGTAAACTTGAACGGAATGATTAAAACTTGACTCAAGAATGCAAGGTGAGCTTCCTCGAGGGTGATTCGGGGAGGTACCTTAGTAGACAGGTGAAATGATTGATGGTGGTTGTTGATGAAGATGAGCAAGAGAAAAGAGTTTACTTCTTATCCCCTTAGAAAATATTCTGATTAGTCGATGTCAGATGTCTTTTATAAAGAAAACCAGCTTTATGTAAAACAGCCATAAAACCTTTGAAAGCCAATCATCGAGCTGTAGCTCTAGTAATCTTGCAGAGTTCGTCGAACTCAACGTTGCTTTGTTGATTTTCAGTGGAGGACTTCACCGACACTGAAGGTGGGTTCTATGTGGACGTCGACGAGTAGTCTGGGGTTCCCAGGTGGCAGCTTGGGACATCCCGGAATAGCTGGCGCTGGAATGTTTATTTATAGGCCCCTTAGGCCATAATTTGGATCTTGTTGTTTAGAACAACTTAATTCGCTTCCGCATGATGTACTGTTGGGTCTGTGACCTCTGGTTGTAATAGTTGCTATCTTTCTCTATTATAAGAGTTGAACTATAATGCTTTGAGTCGTAGAGTCTGTGATGTGCCAGTTGTTCCACAAGTCTTGATCTCTCTATTATGCATAGATAGTTGTGCCTGCGTTAGGGCATCAATCGGGGTGTTGCGTTGCCGATGATCCATTCCGAGCAACGCCTGCCAAAGGTTTTGGCCGGGGAGTGGTAAACCCGTAACCTCCGGTTGTATCGCCTAACCGGTGACACACAGCATCTCTGAATAGTTAAGCGGTCGGGGCGCCACAAGTTGGTATCAGAGCAGGACTGCCTGTACGAAACCCTTCTACTGGTCGACGTTGAGTTTAGTGTTTGTGAAATTATTTTTAACCTAAAAATGAGTTGTGAAAACCATCTTAGGATTCTTTTTACTCCTTATCTTGGTACATTCTAGTCTCGGAGCAATCTTACCTCGATTTGATTTAAAAGTTTAACTTCTTATCTGTTACTTCAAAACTCTTTAGGATCACGGGGTTGGGTTCTACCTTTAGTGTTATGCGTCCGGTTGCTCCCGCTGCGCTACAGTCCAAAATCAACTCAGATGTTTAAGAACCCTGTCATCCCTACTGAGCCTAATCACTTATTCCTTCTTTGGGTTTTAACCCAAGGACTTGAACAGAAGGTCCCGGATTGTGCCGGATAGTGTGGGTTGAATCACGTGGTTTCTTAACCATTTGAATCTCACGCTAGTGGTACATGATGCTGATCTTTGACCCAAGTTCTATCTTGTTGGTCCCTTGTTCGTTGTTACCCAAATTATTATTGTCCCTAGTCTGTGTACTTGAGTAGACGCTAATGCTTTCGTCTCAACCATTCGGAGATAGATACTAACGGTGTCCTTGTCAATTCTCCAGAATGGCTCGAGGAGGCCGCGGTAACAACAACAATGATGAGGAACCGCCGCCACCCCCTTCAATGGCGCAGGTCTTGATGGCCATTGAGGAGAACCACGGGCGCAATGAGCGGCTGCTCGAGCAGTTGGTGCAGCAGAATACCCGGAGGAACAATGAGTGCAACACCCTCACCGAGTTCCTGCGCTCGCAGCCACCCACCTTCGCTGATGCTAAGGAGCCACTGGAAGCTGATGATTGGCTCCGCGCTCTGGAGCCCAAGTTTGCCGCGCTGCATGTCCCAGTGGCCGAGCAAGTCAACTTCGCCACCTACCTCCTGACTGGGGCGGCTGGATGTTGGTGGGAGAGTCATGTGGCGCTTTTCGCCACAGGCCATGTTTTCACCTGGGCGGATTTCCGCACAGCTTTTCGTGCGGCTTACATACCTCAGCCAATAATGGACTTGAAGAGGAGGGAGTTCCTGGATTTGCACCAGGGTCATATGGATGTCTGAACTTATGGGTGCGAGTTCAACCATCTCTCTCGTTATGCCCCTCGGGACATGACCAATGATGCCGACAAGCATGAGCTGTTCCGCAAGGGGCTTGCGCCGAGGCTCCGCTATGAGTTGCTGCCCTTCAAGTTCCAGAACTACCAGGAGCTGTTCAACCAGGCTCTTACTCTTGAGCAGGGAAGGAAGGAACTCGAGGCCTCCAAGAGGTCTGCACAAGGGGACCACCCGAGTTCCTCGGTTTCTCAGAGCAAGAAGTGCAGGGTTTTCGTTCCCTACAGCGATGTGCCGCGTGCTCCATTCATGCCGAGGGCTGCGGGGTACAGGCCATGTGGGGACCCCGGACTAGTCGTCCGAAATACCCGATTATGCTTAACACAACGATCCCATGATCAGTCTGTCGTTGCACATAATCCGAACTGAATATCAAAGTTTACATCCATACAATACCGAGTTTAAAGTCTTACAACCATGGCCATACTGGCCTAATTATACATAGGTGCCTTCAAGGGCCAATCATCTTTATTCAGCGGAAGCTACGGTAGTAGGGCTAATCCGTCCTAACAACACCCGACAGGCAGCTGACTTATGAAGATCTTAGTTCGCATAGACGTCGCCAAACTCCTCTTCAACGTAGGGCTCCTCGAAATCTGGCTAAGACAATAGCCAGGGACGAAACCAATATGAGTACATTTGATTGTACTCGCAAACTACCCCAACTTGAGTAAGCACTAGTTTTAGTTTTATTTCTTAAAACTTTTATTTATTTGAAAAAAAAGAAAGCTCTAAAACTTTACTGAAAAGGGGGTAAGAAGAAGTTTATAACTATCCTTTAAGAAATCATCATTTTAGCTATTTCTCCAAAACTCCTCCTTTTTCCGACCATTCCTCAATCATGGTTCTATTCACACCACAGCCTCATACCAACTCATTGGTACAGGTAAGAACATCCTCCCCACTTCAATTTCCTCAACAGACTTCAGGACTTGCAAAACTTTGCACATAGCCTTAGTAGTTCTTCCCAACTGTCCATATCCGAGGACTCGGCTATTCGAATAGTTTTACCCTCTGCAGAGGTAGTACGCTTTTCCCACACCCATCCGGTTACTCATCGTGTCAGCCACGTCCCGCCATACCAGGGGTATGCGAAGTTGAGTTCCCGGCCATAGCCTGTCCTTTGCTCATGCTAGTATAGGACCCTGTCTCTACGATACTTTCCATCGACACTTAAATCCTCAGAAACTAAGTGTGTGGACTCGTAGTTCTGCCCGGCGGACCCAAGGGAGCCCTTCAATCCTCTTTCTCCAATACACTCATATCGGCTTCCGGTAGACTTCACTTAAGAGGACCCAGGTCAGGGGGTAGGTCCTCAGACCATCCCCTCATGGAACGAGGTTATCCTCGTTATTGAGGCATCCAGTACTAACACGAGCAAATTATATGACTACGCCCTTTCCCATATGTGGGTAAATGTGGTCGCACAGATTTTTCGGCTGGGGATGTAAGTACAAGGACACAATGTGCATTTTTCTTTCCAAAAACAACACCATTCTCTGTTTCTCCATCTTCATACCGACCTTTCGGCACTTCATCTCCATTCAAGTACTTTCAAAGGAGTTTTGAATAATTATTGTTTTTCCCATCCTATAGTTGTAAATAACTACCTTATATTTCTACATAGAGTGGCAAAATAATTTTCAGTTTTTTTGTAAAAAGGTTTTTTCCAAAAACAAACAGTGATACTTTGAACAACTCCTGAGATTAAAATAGATGTATATAAATGCAAGCTCAGTGAAGTAGCTTGCCTTGCTCAACAAAGTGGTACTGGTCCTGATCTTCTGGTTCAACAAAACCTCCTTCCTCGATGAATCCGTCAACGGTATCGTCTAAACGTTAAACAAGCAAAACAAACAATCACTACACTAACTCAAGCATCAACACAACCTTACAATCACAAATGCTATAAATAGCCACTGCATACATCAAGCAACACAACGTGGTTTCAATTTAATCGAATTAACCTTTATTTAATTATTTTCAAACCAAGGCAGAAACTAGTTGTACACCATTTAATTCACCAATTAATCTAGGTTGGTCACAAAATTTCAAACTAAAATTCTATGGATAGCTACTGATGTGTAGAAGACAACCCAATTGGATTGAGGTCTTTTGGAGTTATCAAGCTCCCTACACAAATGTTTTAGTTCAGAAGGTCTTAAATCAAGTTTTAGCTACTGCTTAAGTTTTATTGATCAATAAATTAAATCCTTTTAGGGGTAACTAACCTTGGTTGAATGTGACCTAACAAAATTGGGTTTAGTTTGATTGGACCTACTATTAATTCACACTAATTGGTTTAGTGCAGAAGGGTTTACTGAAGTTCAACCAAAGGCTAAGGATTTTACACTGCTCAATTAATTCTACCAAAATTTGGGAGCTAAAGGATCCTAGTACAAAGCTACCAAAATTGGTTTCAAGTTATTTGGACTAATATAACTCCAGAAACAAATGGTTTGGTGTTTTAAACCTTATGGAGCATTTTTATTAATACACTTTTATTATTTAACTAAATGAGATGAGACCACTTTGGTGAGTTAAATAATTTCATAAGCTTTCCAGATCATTTGAGTTTGATTTATTTGGATTCCTAAATCTCGAGATATTGAATTTCAAAGTTCAGTCCAGTACTGAAAAGCAGAGGAGTTTTAAATTCTAAAAACCTAATTTACTGGATAATGTTGAAAATCCTGACGGGTGGGGTCCGCTCGTCAGTGACTCAACGGAAAACGTTTCGCGCGCGGGTTTAAGTTTAAAACGCTGACGGGTGGGGTCCACCAGTCAGTGTCTACTTAAACGAAACGGTACGCTACCCTTGATCTTTAATCCTACGGCTGAGGATCAACGACACGGCGGCGACCATTTTCTGGCGGCGCCGTGGCTCCGGCGACGGCGGTGCTCTCGATTCGCTCACCTGGGGGCTCGGGTGGTGGCGGAGATGACGGGGATCGACGGCGGAGGGAGTGGGGAAGCTCTGGGGTGAGTAGTGCGTGCTGGGACGGCTTCAATCGACGGCGGCGTGTTCGGCTCCTCCTCCGCGGCCGTGCTCCAAGTCCGGCGAGTCCTCCGCGGCGCTGCTGTGCATGAAACACGGGCAAAACGCGGCGGGTGAGCTAGGGTGTAATGGTGAGGCGAGTGAGGGGCAGAGAGAAGGCAGGGGAAGAGAGGCACGACCTGGCCGTGATCGTCTTCTTCCTCGGCGCGGCAGCGCACTGCCGTGCGTGTGCACGGTGGCTGTGATGGAAAGCTCGCCCTCCTGGCGATGCTCTGGTGTGAGGGGCGTGAGAGGGAAGTGGTGGAGGTGTGTGGAGAAGAGGTGGTGCGGGGTGGGTTTTTATAGCGGGCGGAGGCGCTCGGCGCTCCACGGCGCGGTGGTGGAGTGAGGGAAAGAGAGGCGCTGGGTCCGGCTGGGGGTGCCAGAGGGGTTGCGGGGAGCTAGGGGATGCTGCAGAAGCGGTCGGGTGGTCGAGGGGGACAGGGGTGGCGCGCGAGCGTCGATGCCGTGCTCGGCCGGCCATGGCGAGCGGCGTGCTCCGGCGCGTGCGCTGGGGTCGGGTAGAGTGCGTGCGGTGCATAAGAGGGGCAGGGGTGCTCGCATACGACGCGGTGGAGGTGACGGAACCAGAGGGGTGAGGTGGGGCAGCGCGGAGGCGTGCGGTGCTCGTAGTTGACCTGGCGTCGCCGCGTCGCTCGGCGTGCTCTGGCGCGGACAGAGCGCACGCCAGAGGGCTCTGCGGCGGTCGAGTCTCGTCGGGCAGGGGCGGAGAGAGTTGGGTGGTGTGGCGGGCACGGCGCGGCGTCGTCTCAGCGTTGCGTCTGCCCTCTCCACGAAATGACCCGTGCGGGAGCTCGCCAGGGACGGCAATGGCGTGGCGCCACCGGCTTGCCTCCTCTGGGGTCAACGAGCGTGTCACTTCTCCATCCTTCGAGTGAGTGAGGTGAGGTGAGTGAGTGGAAACGCTAATGGCTCGGGATTGCTCCGAATTGAGCTCGGATTTTGGATTGGATTTTCGGGTTAGGGAAGAACACAGTGGTGATCAGCAGGTGTTCGATCTATTTCCCGAACCAAGTCCAAAATTGGATTTTCTGAAATTTCTTTTCATGGTTTGCTTCAAAATGTTTTGTCAAGTTTGGGTACCACTGGGGTATTTATTTTGGAAGTGTAGCTTGGTGATTTTGATGATTTCCAATGTTAAAGAAACATTTGAATTTTGAAAATAGAATTTAGAATACAATTTAAATTAGAGAGAGAGAGAAAAGTTTTAAGGATGAAAAGAGAGGGTCACACTCTCCCCACTGAATTTTTGGTTTTGGAAGAATTTTAGAATTCTCACTTGGAGATTTAATGTGACACTTGTCACATTATTTTTATTGTTTTAGCACTTGTTTTATTTCTTTTCTTTTCTTCAAGTTTTTATTTAGAGCAAACAACAACTCAAGCAAGCAAAAAAACACACACATAAAATAACAAAAGTTTTTGTTGGCCCACAATTTTTGACTAATAAAGCTGGGTTACAATTTTGGGATGTTACAGATCCTTCCCCCCTTAGGATAAATCTCGTCCCGAGATTGGCTAGGCTTAGGTGCTAAAGAGGTTGGGAAATCGCTTCTAAGATAGTCCTCACGTTCCCAAGTGGCTTCCTCTTCAGAGTGGTTAGTCCACTGGACTTTATAAAACTTGATCTTGTTCCTCCGGGTGAGACGAATATCTTCGTCGAGAATTTTGAATGGTCTCTCACGGTAAGTCAGATCATGGTTCAGGTCGATGGAGTGGTGGTCAATGTTCTTGAAAACGTCGGGCTGGTCAGGAACTTCAAGACACTTCCGGAGCAGGGAAATGTGGAAGACATTATGAAATTCCGATAATTCTGGGGGCAACTCTAACTGATAGGCTACTTCTCCCGACGGGCAAGAATCTTGAAAGGTCCGATATATCTGGGTGCCAACTTTCCTTTGACATGGAAACGTTGCATCCCTTTGAGTGGTGTCACCCGAAGATAGACAAAATCTCCAGGTTGAAAGGTGACGTCACGACGCTTGGGATCAGCATAACTTTTCTGACGGGATTGGGCGTTTTGAGACGTTCACGGATAAGTTGGACTTGCTCCTCGGCTTCACGGAGGGTATCTGGTCCAAACACTTTTCCTTCTCCGGTCTCGGACCAGTTCAAGGTGTACGGCACTTCTTGCCGTAAAGTGCTTCAAATGGGGCCATTTGCAGACTGGACTGATAACTATTGTTATAGGAAAACTCTGCAAACGGAAGGCAATCTTCCCATTTAGAGCCATAGGCTAGGACACATGCACGAAGCATATCTTCCAGAATCTGGTTTACTCGCTCGGTCTGTCCTCCGGTCTGAGGGTGATAGGCTGTGCTGAATGATAAGTGGGTTCCGAGGGCTTCGTGAAGAGCTTTCCAGAACCGTGAGGTGAACTGCGTGCCTCTGTCAGATACAATCCTCTTAGGCACTCCGTGCAGGCTTACTATTCTGGAAATATACAAGTCTGCTAGCTGGTTCCCTCTATAAGTGGTGTTGACGGAATGAAATGGGCAACCTTGGTCAATCGATCAACTATGACCCAGATTGAATCATGGCCTCGGTTTGACCTAGGAAGTCCGGTAATAAAATCCATTCCAATTTCATCCCATTTCCACTCGGGGGTCTTAAGGGGTTGGAGCAATCCTGCAGGGCGCTGGTGCTCTGCTTTGACTCGCTGACAGATATCACACTTGGCCACGAAAGAACCAATTCTCGCTTCATTCCATGCCACCAAAACTCTCACGAAGATCTTGGTACATCTTGGTTCCTCCGGGGTGGATCGAGTATGGGGTATCGTGGGCTTCTTTAGGATCAGACCCTTGAGTTCCTTATCATCGGGCACACATAGGCGTCCTTTGAATCTCAGAACTCCTTCAGCATCTATGGCAAAACCAGGTGCTTTGTCAAGGGGTATCTTCTTTTTAATCCCTCGATACTCTCATGACCCTTCTGGGCCTCTTTGATTTGATCCAACAGGGTTGGGGCTAACTCCAGGTTGGCAAGATATCCATGGCTAACCAATTCAAGTCCGAAATCTTCGAACTCCTTAAACAAGGCTGGTTGCTCTGCTTGGATTAGGGTATTCAGGGTGCAGGGCTTCGGCTTAGGCATCGGCAACCACATTGGCTTTTCCGGGATGGTAATGAATTCCGACATCATAGTCCTTAATCAATTCCATCCACCTTCTCTGCCTCAGATTCAACTCCTTCTGAGTGAAAATGTACTTCAAGCTTTTGTGATCTGTATAGACCTCGCAGCGATGACCCACAAGATAGGGTCGCCATGTTTTCAAAGCAAAAACCACAGCTGCTAACTCCAGGTCATGGGTTGGGTAATTCTCCTCATGCGGTCGCAACTGTCGAGACAGGTACGACACAACTTTTCCTTCTTGCATCAGAACGCAACCAAGTCCGAGACGTGAAGCATCACAATACACGTCGAAACTCTTGGTGACGTCTGGCATGATTAGGATTGGGGCTGAAGTCAGTCTCTTTTCAGTTCTTGAAAACTATCTTCACACTTCTGGGTCCATTCAAACTTCTTATCCTTCTTCAACAACTGGGTCATGGGTTTGGCTATACTGGAGAATCCTTCAACGAACTTGCGGTAATAACCTGCTAGTCCGAGAAAACTTCGGATTTCCGTCACACTGGTGGGTGATTTCCAGTCTAGAATGGCTTTGATTTTCTCGGGGTCAACAGAGATTCCTCCTGCAGACACAACATGTCCGAGGAATGCCACTTCACTTAGCCAAAATTCACACTTGCTAAGTTTGGCATACAGTTGGTGTTCTCTGAGGGTCTCCAAAACCAAACGCAGATGTTCAGCATGCTCTTCTTCGTCTTGGAGTAGATAAGGATATCATCAATGAAGACAACCACGAACTTGTCGAGGTACTCCATGAAGATCTTATTCATGAGATTCATGAAATAAGCAGGGGCATTGGTCAAGCCAAAGGACATAACGGTGTATTCAAACAATCCGTATCGGGTGGTGAAGGCGGTCTTGGGAATGTCAGACTCTCGAATCTTCAACTGGTGATAACCTGTCCGAAGATCGATCTTAGAAAAGACTCGGGCTCCGTTCATCTGATCGAACAGATCCTCGATCTTGGGCAGGGGTACTTGTTCTTGATGGTTACATCATTGAGCTTGCGATAATCCACACACAGGCGTGTGGTACCGTCTCTTTTGTCCACGAAGATGATGGGTGATCCCCAAGGTGATGCGCTTGGGCGAATCAGACCTTTACTGAGCTGATCAGCTAACTGCTTCTTCAATTCCACCAGTTCTTCTGGATTCATCCGGTAGGGTCTCTGGGATATAGGGGCTGTTCCAGGAATAAGTTCAATCACGAACTCAATATCCCGGTCTGGTGGCATACCAGGCAATTCCTCCGGGAAAACATCCTTGAATAGGTGACAACACGGATCTCATCTAGAGCTGGTCGGGCTATGCCTTCATGACAACAGGTTGGGATTGGTTGGCTTGTGATGCATACTCCACTTCGGTTCCTTGGTCTGTGGTGAGAGATACTGCTCTTCTGGCACAGTCGATACGACCATGATACTTTGCTAACCAATTCATACCCAGAATGATATCTATGCCTGGTTCCTAAAATGATTAGGTCGGCTGGAAAGTTTTCTCCTTTGATCTCAAGAGAGACGTCGGGCAAAACAGCTTGGTCTCTACTAGGAACTCTGGGGTTTGTATGAGCAGGGGTTTGGACAAGAGACTCCCGACTAGACCTCCCTTAACAACAAACTCCTTGGTAACAAAGGAATGGGTAGCACCAGAATCAAACAGGACAGTTGCAGGTACTGAGTTGACAAGGAACGTACCCAGCACAACATCTGGCGCTTCCTGGGCTTCTCAGTGTTGATGTGGTTCAGACGGCCTCTGGCAACAGCAGCATTGCCACGGGGTGCAGCATTCTTGCCGTTTCCATTTCCATTACGGCCTTGTCCAGAGTTGGGTGCTGGTGCATTGGGGCGCTGAACGTTCCTCTTGGGATTGGGGCATCTCGGGAGTAGTGACCCTTGTTGCCGCATTCAAAGCAGACAACGCTGGCAGTAGGGTAAAAGTTGGTGTTTCCTCCGGGACGATTGTTGCCATTGGGGTGGTAGTTGTTGTTGGTGTTTGGGCGGGGGACATTGTTGTTGTTGTTGGGACGGTTGGGATAGTTGGGACGTGGAGCTGGGGGTGGTCGATAAACTGGCTTGGGGCTGGCTGGAAGGTGCGAGGTTTCTGGCTGCTGGAACCTTCCTGAATATTCATCCTTCTCTTGCGGCCTTCAAACATGGATTTGCGCTTGGTCTCCAGCTGAATGGCCTTGTCCACTAGTGACTCCAGATCACGGAAGTCATGGACAACCAAGGCACATTGCATCTCATCATGGAGTCCGTTCAGAAAGCGCTCCATCTTCTTCTTTCCGTGTCGGTATCTTCAGGAGCATACCGAGCAAGATCGGTAAACTCATCCAGATAACCAACCACATCTCTGCCCCTGCCTTAGCTTACGGAACTCATCCTTCTTCTCTCGAAGACCGCTAGAGATGAACTTCTTGCGGAATTTGTCCTTGAACTCCTCCCAGGTAATGACATGACCCGCTTGCTGGAGGGTCTTGGTAGTTTCCCACCAAGCTCTTGCAGGTCCAGCAAGGTAGTGGGTAGCATACAGGACCTTCTCATTCTCTCCTACCGAGGCAACTTCCAGGTCGTTCTCAATAGTGCGGATCCAGTCATCTGCTTCCAGGGGATGAAGTCCCTTGGAATAGGTAGGCGGTGTGGTCTTCTGGAAGTCACTCAGGGTAGAGCGCTGATTTCCACCCTCGTCGCCATTGCCATTGCCACCATTGTTGTTCTGGTTGGCGTGGGCAGCGGCAAGTTGCTGCAGGGCGGCGAGATGAGCTTGACGCTCTCCCGGGCAGCTTGGCGATCCTCCATGATGATCGCAAGCAGTTGGGCAGGGTTGGGTCCGGTGGTGGTGGTGGATTCGCGTGCTGGTTGTGGCGAGTGTTCGTCATCCTGGAATAGATACGATATAAGAGGCAAGGCAAAAGGCTTTGGCTAACGATGAAGTCACAAAGGGGTGGTTGATGAAACACTAGTCAAACAAGACCATCACATTTATTCAACACAATCATCACATCAAGGAGTTCACACATCAAGCTTACAACATCCTACTACACCTAATGTACATACTACATGGTTTCCTAGGAACCATCACATAAACTCTACTCGCATAGGGGGTCGACACAGTCCTAAGGTAGTGCTCTCGTCACTCAACTACTGAGGTGGAACCTCAGGCTCGACGATCTCAACGTCTGAGTCGTAGGGTGGCTCCTCGGGATCCTCCTCCTCGAGAACTGGCTCAGACGGCTCCTCCTCCTCGTCAACTAACTCCTCCTCGTCGTCCTCCTCCTCGTAGTCCATCTCCTCTAGGAAGTCCTCATCATCGCTGATGAAGGCACTGTTCTCCTTGCGGAGATCCTCGCCCTCCTCCTCCATCTCGTTCGCCTGCTGCTCCATCTCGTCTATCATCTCGTTCTGCTCGCTACCTTCTTGCGGAGCTGACGATAGTCCTCCTCTGACGGGCCAGCTTCAGGCGGAGATTGTCATTCTCCCACTTCAGCTGGGTCTCACGGACTCGGGCATCGTCGAGGGAGCTACGCTGGAAGTGACCTTGAGTCTAGCATCGCGCAGGTTCTCCTGGGTGTCGTGAAGTAGCACCTCCATATCGGTGATGTACTCGCCGAAGAGAGTGTGCTGCGCGGGTAGGTGGGGTTTCCCTCATCGTCACGTCTCCCGAAGTACTGGAAACGAGTGCCAACCAGCTCGTCCTTGTGCTCCTCACAAAGGCGGGCTAGCAGCCTCTGCATAACTCGGGTCAGACCGTCAACCCAAGTAGTGTCCATCGTGGTGTAGACCAAGTCCTGGAGCGGGGGGCTGAATCCTGCCTCGGACGGACGACTTGATGAGCCAGGCCAGGTTCCCATCACCGAGGGAATCGACCTGAGTTCCCTCAAACTCTGGAACAGGGCGTCCCAAAGTCTGGCTCAACTCGTACAAGTCCTGCTCGAACATCAGCAGGCCGTCCTTCCTAACTTGGACGAACTCGGTGACGTTGGGTGCCATCTACAAGTTTAAGCAAAATTTTAAGTTAGTTAAGTGACATGAGTCAAATGTAAACTTAATGGGGCAAGTGTGCAAAATTTTAAGGTTCAAGAAAGAGATAACTCTTAATGAGTGTAAGGTTTTTCATAAATGGGAAGGGTTGGGGAGATAAGAAATTTTCGAAAATACTTCACTCCTTGTTTTAGAAATTAACTTTTGTAACTCCTAGCTAACGCCCATGTTAACTAAGGTCTCCTAAAGTCAGGATGGCTCTGATACCAGCTCTGTGGGGACCCCGGACTAGCCGTCCGAAATACCCGATTATGCTTAACACAACGATCCCATGATCAGTCTGTCGTTGCACATAATCCGAACTGAATATCAAAGTTTACATCCATACAATACCGAGTTTAAAGTCTTACAACCATGGCCATACTGGCCTAATTATACATAGGTGCCTTCAAGGGCCAATCATCTTTATTCAGCGGAAGCTACGGTAGTAGGGCTAATCCATCCTAACAACACCCGACAGGCAGCTGACTTATGAAGATCTTAGTTCGCATAGACGTCGCCAAACTCCTCTTCAACGTAGGGCTCCTCGAAATCTGGCTAAGACAATAGCCAGGGACGAAACCAATATGAGTACATTTGATTGTACTCGCAAACTACCCCAACTTGAGTAAGCACTAGTTTTAGTTTTATTTCTTAAAACTTTTATTTATTTGAAAAAATAAAACTCTAAAACTTTACTGAAAAGGGGGTAAGAAGAAGTTTATAACTATCCTTTAAGAAATCATCATTTTAGCTATTTCTCCAAAACTCCTCCTTTTTCCGACCATTCCTCAATCATGGTTCTATTCACACCACAGCCTCGTACCAACTCATTGGTACAGGTAAGAACATCCTCCCCACTTCAATTTCCTCAACACACTTCAGGACTTGCAAAACTTTGCACATAGCCTTAGTAGTTCTTCCCAACTGTCCATATCCGAGGACTCGGCTATTCGAATAGTTTTACCCTCTGCAGAGGTAGCACGCTTTTCCCACACCCATCCGGTTACTCATCGTGTCAGCCACGTCCCGCCATACCAGGGGTATGCGAAGTTGAGTTCCCGGCCATAGCCTGTCCTTTGCTCATGCTAGTATAGGACCCTGCCTCTACGACACTTTCCATCGACACTTAAATCCTCAGAAACTAAGTGTGAGGACTCGTAGTTCTGCCCGGCGGACCCAAGGGAGCCCTTCAATCCTCTTTCTCCAATACACTCATACCGGCTTCCGGTAGACTTCACTTAAGAGGACCCAGGTCAGGGGGTAGGTCCTCAGACCATCCCCTCATGGAACGAGGTTATCCTCGTTATTGAGGCATCCAGTACTAACACGAGCAAATTATATGACTACGCCCTTTCCCATATGTGGGTAAATGTGGTCGCACAGATTTTTCGGCTGGGGATGTAAGTACAAGGACACAATGTGCATTTTTCTTTCCAAAAACAACACCATTCTCTGTTTCTCCATCTTCATACCGACCTTTCGGCACTTCATCTCCATTCAAGTACTTTCAAAGGAGTTTTGAATAATTATTGTTTTTCCCATCCTATAGTTGTAAATAACTACCTTATATTTCTACATAGAGTGGCAAAATAATTTTCAGTTTTTTTGTAAAAAGGTTTTTTCCAAAAACAAACAGTGATACTTTTGAACAACTCCTGAGATTAAAATAGATGTATATAAATGCAAGCTCAGTGAAGTAGCTTGCCTTGCTCAACAAAGTGGTACTGGTCCTGATCTTCTGGTTCAACAAAACCTCCTTCCTCGATGAATCCGTCAACGGTATCGTCTAAACGTTAAACAAGCAAAACAAACAATCACTACACTAACTCAAGCATCAACACAACCTTACAATCACAAATGCTATAAATAGCCACTGCATACATCAAGCAACACAACGTGGTTTCAATTTAATCGAATTAACCTTTATTTAATTATTTTCAAACCAAGGCAGAAACTAGTTGTACACCATTTAATTCACCAATTAATCTAGGTTGGTCACAAAATTTCAAACTAAAATTCTATGGATAGCTACTGATGTGTAGAAGACAACCCAATTGGATTGAGGTCTTTTGGAGTTATCAAGCTCCCTACACAAATGTTTTAGTTCAGAAGGTCTTAAATCAAGTTTTAGCTACTGCTTAAGTTTTATTGATCAATAAATTAAATCCTTTTAGGGGTAACTAACCTTGGTTGAATGTGACCTAACAAAATTGGGTTTAGTTTGATTGGACCTACTATTAATTCACACTAATTGGTTTAGTGCAGAAGGGTTTACTGAAGTTCAACCAAAGGCTAAGGATTTTACACTGCTCAATTAATTCTACCAAAATTTGGGGAGCTAAAGGATCCTAGTACAAAGCTACCAAAATTGGTTTCAAGTTATTTGGACTAATATAACTCCAGAAACAAATGGTTTGGTGTTTTAAACCTTATGGAGCATTTTTATTAATACACTTTTATTATTTAACTAAATGAGATGAGACCACTTTGGTGAGTTAAAGAATTTCATAAGCTTTCCAGATCATTTGAGTTTGATTTATTTGGATTCCTAAATCTCGAGATATTGAATTTCAAAGTTCAGTCCAGTACTGAAAAGCAGAGGATTTTAAATTCTAAAAACCTAATTTACTGGATAATGTTGAAAATCCTGACGGGTGGGGTCCGCTCGTCAGTGACTCAACGGAAAACGTTTCGCGCGCGGGTTTAAGTTTAAAACGCTGACGGGTGGGGTCCACCAGTCAGTGTCTACTTAAACGAAACGGTACGCTACCCTTGATCTTTAATCCTACGGCTGAGGATCAACGACACGGCGGCGACCATTTTCTGGCGGCGCCGTGGCTCCGGCGACGGTGCTCTCGATTCGCTCACCTGGGGGCTCGGGTGGTGGCGGAGATGACGGGGATCGACGGCGGAGGGAGTGGGGAAGCTCTGGGGTGAGTAGTGCGTGCTGGGACGGCTTCAATCGACGGCGGCGTGTTCGGCTCCTCCTCCGCGGCCGTGCTCCAAGTCCGGCGAGTCCTCCGCGGCGCTGCTGTGCATGAAACACGGCAAAACGCGGCGGGTGAGCTAGGGTGTAATGGTGAGGCGAGTGAGGGGCAGAGAGAAGGCAGGGGAAGAGAGGCACGACCTGGCCGTGATCGTCTTCTTCCTCGGCGCGGCAGCGCACTGCCGTGCGTGTGCACGGTGGCTGTGATGGAAAGCTCGCCCTCCTGGCGATGCTCTGGTGTGAGGGGCGTGAGAGGGAAGTGGTGGAGGTGTGTGGAGAAGAGGTGGTGCGGGGTGGGTTTTTATAGCGGGCGGAGGCGCTCGGCGCTCCACGGCGCGGTGGTGGAGTGAGGGAAAGAGAGGCGCTGGGTCCGGCTGGGGGTGCCAGATGGGTTGCGGGGGCTAGGGGATGCTGCAGAAGCGGTCGGGTGGTCGAGGGGGACAGGGGTGGCGCGCGAGCGTCGATGCCGTGCTCGGCCGGCCATGGCGAGCGGCGTGCTCCGGCGCGTGCGCTGGGGTCGGGTAGAGTGCGTGCGGTGCATAAGAGGGGCAGGGGTGCTCGCATACGACGCGGTGGAGGTGACGGAACCAGAGGGGTGAGGTGGGGCAGCGCGGAGGCGTGCGGTGCTCGTAGTTGACCTTGGCGTCGCCGCGTCGCTCGGCATGCTCTGGCGCGGACAGAGCGCACGCCAGAGGGCTCTGCGGCGGTCGAGTCTCGTCGGGCAGGGGCGGAGAGAGTTGGGTGGTGTGGCGGGCACGGCGCGGCGTCGTCTCAGTGTTGCGTCTGCCCTCTCCACGAAATGACCCGTGCGGGAGCTCGCCAGGGACGGCAATGGCGTGGCGCCACCGGCTTGCCTCCTCTGGGGTCAACGAGCGTGTCACTTCTCCATCCTTCGAGTGAGTGAGGTGAGGTGAGTGAGTGGAAACGCTAATGGCTCGGGATTGCTCCGAATTGAGCTCGGATTTTGGATTGGATTTTCGGGTTAGGGAAGAACACAGTGGTGATCAGCAGGTGTTCGATCTATTTCCCGAACCAAGTCCAAAATTGGATTTTCTGAAATTTCTTTTCATGGTTTGCCTCAAAATGTTTTGTCAAAGTTTGGGGTACCACTGGGGTATTTATTTTGGAAGTGTAGCTTGGTGATTTTGATGATTTCCAATGTTAAAGCAACATTTCGAATTTTGAAAATAGAATTTAGAATACAATTTAAATTGGGAGAGAGAGAGAAAAGTTTTAAGGATGAAAAGAGAGGGGTCACACTCTCCCCACTGAATTTTTGGTTTTGGAAGAATTTTAGAATTCTCACTTGGAGATTTAATGTGACACTTGTCACATTATTTTTATTGTTTTAGCACTTGTTTTATTTCTTTTCTTTTCTTCAAGTTTTTATTTAGAGCAAACAACAACTCAAGCAAGCATAAAAAAACAAACATACATAAAATAACAAAAGTTTTTTGTTGGCCCACAATTTTTGGCTATTAAAGCTGGGTTACAAATTTGGGATGTTACAGGCCACCACCGCCGCGCCCCACTACCTCGACACCTGGGGCGAGCGGGAGTGGGTATCGTCCCCCGCTACCTGCCCAACCTGGAAACACTTGCTACAGCTGTGGCCAGGCTGGTCACTACTCCAGGGAGTGCCCCCCCAAAGGCACCTATTTCGGTAACACCTGCACGAGCCCCCGCCACTCCAGCTGGCAAGGCTGGTCCTATCGAGCGTGGTCGACTGAACCACGTCTCTGCTGAAGAAGCTGAGGAGGACCCCGGCGTCCTTATGGGTGAGTTACGAATCAACGACACCCCAGCTACAGTTTTGTTTGACTCTGGAGTATCGCATTCATTCATTTCTATAGCATTTGCAAAAGACCACAACATACGTTTTGAGAAGATGAGCCGTCCCTTGATGATCTCCACGCCTGTTTCCAAATGGCAAACCGATGGGGTTACCCCGGAGGTCCAAATTATTATAGGTCACTGGTCCTTCCCTTTCGCGCTGGTAGCTTTGAAGTCAAATGGCATTGATGTCATACTGGGCATGAACTGGTTAGTAAAATATCGGGCTAATCTCGACTGTGCTGCCAAGAACATTACCGTGACCACTTATTCCGGCGACATTGTAGAGTATTGGTCTGCACTATCAAGACCTCCATCCTCAATCATTCCCCTCTCACCGAAGATCAGCCTCTACTTTATGGAAGGCTTGTCCCCTCCTGAAATTCATGAAATAAACTTGGTGTGTGACTTCCCGGATGTGTTCCCGGAAGAATTGCCTGGCATGCCACCTGATCGAAGTGTGGAGTTTGTCATAGATTTCATTCCAGGTACTGCTCCGATTTCCAAGAAACCCTACCGTATGCCGGTGGAAGAGTTGGCTCTGTTGAAAGAGCAAATCGATGAGCTGTTAGCGAAGGATTTTATTCAGCCTAGCAGTTCACCTTGGGGTTGTCCGGTACTCTTCGTCAAAAAGAGGGATTCGACCGTTCCTCGTTTGGTCTCTGATTATAGGCCGCTGAATGCGGTGATAATCAAGAACAAGTATCCTATTCCCCGGATCAATGATCTGTTAGATCAGTTAGTTGGCGCAACAGTATTCTCCAAGATGGATCTGAGGTCGGGATACCATCAGATAAAGATCAGAAAGGAGGATATCCCGAAGACGGCATTCGTTACTCGCTATGGCCTATATGAGTATATGGTCATGTCCTTTGGACTCACCAATGCTCCAGCTACCTTCATGAGGCTCATGAACTCCATCTTCATGGATTATCTCGACAAGTTTGTCGTCATCTACATCGATGACATCCTTGTTTATTCTAAAACCAACGAAGAGCATGTCGAACATCCTCGGTTAGTTCTGACAAGACTTCAAGAACACCGCCTTTATGCCAAGTTCTCCAAGTGTGAGTTCTGCTTGGATAAACTTGTCTTCCTTGGACATGTGATATCCGCTAATGGTGTGGTAGTCATTCCTGACAATATTCAATCCATTTTGGATTGGAAAACTCCAAAGTCAGTCAAGGACATTCGTAGTTTTCTCGGATTGGCGGGTTACTACCGCCGATTCATTGAAGGTTTCTCCAAGATAGCTAAGCCCATGACTGACCTTCTCAAGAAGGATAAAAAGTTTGCATGGACGGACAAAGCTGAAGAGAGCTTCCAAGCACTGAAAGCCAAAATCACGTCTGCTCCTGTGCTCGTCCTGCCGGACACCA
The DNA here is from genome assembly GCA_947311845.1 of Poa pratensis. Classification (NCBI taxonomy): domain Eukaryota; kingdom Viridiplantae; phylum Streptophyta; class Magnoliopsida; order Poales; family Poaceae; genus Poa; species Poa pratensis. The sequence continues at coordinate 27,293,737 of CAMZMU010000101.1, read as the reverse complement.
GCAAGGATTTTGTCGTCTTCTGTGACGCCTCCCTGCAAGGCTTGGGCTGTGTATTAATGCAAGAGGGCCATGTGGTGGCGTATGCTTCCCGCCAATTGAAGTCGCATGAACACAACTACCCAACTCATGATCTAGAACTCGCCGCTGTTGTTTATGCTCTGAAGCAGTGGAGACCATACCTGTTTGGTAACCGTTGCGAGATTTTCTCGGATCATAAGAGTCTGAAGTACCTCTTCACCCAGCCAGACTTGAATCTCAGGCAGAGGCGTTGGTTGGAGTTAATAAAGGACTATGATGTGAGTCTGAACTATCAACCCGGCAAAGCCAACGTCGTGGCTGACGCGCTAAGTCGGAAGTCCTATTGCAACAACCTGATGGTTGAGGAGGCTCAACCTGCTCTTTGTAAAGAGTTCGCTCGTTTGAACCTGGAAATTGTTCCCTCTGGCTATCTAGCCAATCTGGAGATCAAGTCTACTCTTCAAGACCAGATAAAGGAGGCGCAAAAACGTGATGAGGGTATTCTTAATATCAAGAAGAACATTGCTAGCGGGAAGGCCAAATGTTTCTCGGAAGATGAATCCGGAGTCGTTTACTTTGGTGACCGCCTAGTAGTGCCAAAGAAATGGAAGCTGAAGGAGCTGATCCTCCAAGAAGCTCATGAGTCACCTCTCTCTATTCATCCCGGTAGTACCAAAATGTACCAAGACCTACGACAGCAATTCTGGTGGACTCGGATGAAACGAGAAATCGCCAAGTATGTTGCTGAATGCGACACCTGTCGTCGGGTAAAGGCTGAACATCAAAAGCCTGTCAGCACTCTTCGCCCTATTGCAATCCCGGAGTGGAAATGGGATGAAATTGGTATGGACTTCATTACTGGTCTGCCGAAGTCTCCAAAGGGAAACGATGCCATTTGGGTAATCATTGATCGACTATAAAAAGTGGCCCACTTCCTCCCTGTTCGTCTTGACATCACAGCTGCCAAGTTGGCAGATCTGTATGCTTCCAGGATCGTCGTACTTCACGGTGTTCCCAAGAAGATAATCTCTGATCGTGGAAGTCTGTTCACCTCCAAGTTTTGGACTAGTTTCCAACAAGCTATGGGAACTCGTCCCGACTTAAGCACAGCGTTCCATCCTCAAACTGATGGTCAGACCGAAAGGGTGAACCAAGTTTTGGAGGACATGCTCAGGGCATGTGTAATCTCCTTTGGCATGGGTTGGGAGAAGTACCTTCCCTTCGCTGAGTTCTCCTACAACAATAGCTATCAAGCTAGTCTGGGTATGGCCCCATTCGAGGTTCTGTATGGAAGAAAATGTCGAACTCCGCTAAATTGGTCCGAGACCGGAGAGAGGGCACTCTTTGGTCCGGATATTATCAATGAAGCTGAGGAGAAGGTTTGGATCATTCGAGAGAATCTGAAGATTGCCCAGTCTAGGCAGAAGAGTTATTATGACAAGCATCATCAGGAGGTTCACTATGAAATTGGTCATAAAGCTTACCTCCGTGTCTCTCCCCTTCGAGGCGTTCGCCGCTTCGGGATCAAGGGAAAATTGGCCCCTCGCTACTTTGGCCCTTTCATTGTTCTGGCCAAGCGAGGAGATCTTTCTTATAAATTGGAGTTACCGGCCATCTTCCCAAATGTGCATGATGTGTTCCATGTATCCCAACTCCGCCGTTGTTTCAAAGATCCTATCCATGGAGTCAATCATGAGGAACTGGATATCCAGGAAGATCTCACTTATCGCGAGCACCCTATCCGTGTTCTGGATGAAGAAGAAAGGAAGACTCGTAACAAGACCACCAAGTTCCTAAAAATTCAGTGGTCTCACCATTCCGAAGAAGAAGCAACCTGGGAAAGAGAGTCTAGTCTTCGTGAGGAGTATCCCGACTTCTTCTCACAATCTTAGAATCTCGGGACGAGATTCCTGCAAGGGGGGTAGAATTGTAACAGCCCAAAGTTTGTGAACCCAAAATGTGAACCAAATTTTCACTTTTGCATTTCATTCATGCATCATGGCATTCTTGGTTGTCGTGTTCAAGTTGAAACAAAGATATGAAAACAAATTAAAACAAATGGAAACAAGAGCACCAATTAAATTCAATCCTTGCAATTCAAATGTGGTTGCGTTTGACAAACACAAATATAAATACTATACCATATTTGTCTAGGAAGTTTCAAGTGTTCAGAGTATATTTTACACAAAGAAATTCAAATGGTAGAATTAGAAGAAATGGGAAACTTTAAATTATGCCATAAGAAATTCCCTATTTTATTTCCCAAACAAATGAACTCCAAATGCCTTCAAATTTGTATGAGTGCCCGCCATTGTGGTAGGGAGGATGCACCAAAAAAATTACATAAATTTTGGAAATGTTTAAGTGTCCCAAATAATTCAAATACAGTGCTGTTTTATTTATCCAGTACAGAAAAGGACTTAGTTGTGAGAGGGAAAAATCTGCAAGGTTTTTTTTTTGTAAAACCATCGTCTTCTCTGTAGCTCCAGTGGCACGGCATGGCGCCAGTGGCTGAGCTCGCCGTGCGCCCAGGCCCCCCTGCCGCGCCGGGTGGATAAGAAGGCCACCACGACGCTCCTCTGCTCCCCCACCTCACTCAGTTGCTCTCCTGCATCCTCTCTCTCTCCCTCTGGCTCTCTTTTTCCTCTGCCATGGCCACACCCTAGCAAGCTCGCCGTCACGCATCGCCGCCGTTCCAGAGCGCCTAGGACAGATCGGACTGGGCCATCGTCTCCGCCTCGTCCTCCTCTTCTTCTCCGTGCAAGGAATCACCGCGGGGAGCTGTGAATCGACGGGAAGAATTCATCTTCTCCAACTCCGGCCGCCTCGCTTCGAGCAAGCTCTCCACCGCCTCCGACCACCGCAGCTCCAACGGAACGCATCCACGCTTCTAGGGTGAGCAGAGCAACCTCCTGGACATCTCCGTTCATCCCAGCTCGTCGTAGTTCGTCGTGTCCATCGTAGCCGTAGCGCGCCACCGCACGGCATCGTCGCCGGAGCACAACCCAGCGACCACATGGTCCGTGGCTCCGCCACTGAATTGCCCGCACCAGTACGCGACGTTTCCATGTTTTAGTTGGTCTCCGCACGCCGTAGAACGTCGATCCCGTGCGTGTCGCCGCCGGTGGTCACCGCGGCCGTGCGCGTCGTCGCCGTGCACGGTCCTCACCTCATATGGGTGCGCGCACGTAGTCTAACACAAGCACGCATCCATCCCAGTGGCTAGCGCCACTTCCACGCACGGGCGCGTCGCGCGTTCTATTCCCCGCAGACGCAACCCTTTTTCCTCTTTTCCACCAGCGGATAGGCGGGCCCCACCGGTCGGTGACCGTGGTGGCCAGCACAGCCCACACACGCCCAGTCAGCGCCAGCGTCGCGCTCGAGCCCGCATGGCAGTGGCTCTGGCTAGCCTCTGCCTCGGTGAGAAAACCCCAGATCCAGATCCAGATCCAGATCTGGATTCTTGCGTCTGGCCCCACATGTCAGTGACACGGGCTAGCCCAGCCCTGGGTGAGAAAAGTTTCGGACATGTTTTCTGAAAATATTAAAGAAAGACAGAAATTCAAATAAAACTTGTAAAATCCATAACTTTTAAAATACTTGCTCAAAAATTACAAACAAGATACCAAAATGTTCAGAAAAGTAAAGTCTGTCTATTGGTATAATTCATCTATCTAAATAAATTAGTTTATCTGATGATTTATTGAAATAAGGAAAATGGCAGAAAAGAAAATACTTTTTGAAAATCCATATCTTCAAAATAATGGTCCAAAAATTAAGTTTGAGATACCAAAATGTTCAGCAAGTAATATACTTCATGCTTCACCATTTCTCCAAGCATGGATGTTTAGTTTTAATGATGTTTAATGGAAATTGTTAGAATGGCAGAATTTAAAGGGACTTCATAAATTCAATAACTTTTTATTGGTTTATCAGAGAAATGTGTTTAATATATCAAAATGCTCCAAATAATATGAACTGTTCAGCAACATCATTTGCATGCATAATTGAACAAAATATCTGTACTGTATTTTTCTAAAGGCTAGGAAAAGCATTAAGTAATTATGGGGTTTAATAGTTTTGGTTAACAGAAATATTCCTTGCACCCCACTTAACTTGTTAGTTAAATTCAGTGCTTTAAAATGTCATGCCATCATGTGTTTCTGCATTGCACCTGTTTTGCTTGTGTGGTTATTGATTGTGTCTTTCCGGTGTTTTTATGCATCAATAGATCAATCAGTCGTGGTTCCACCGCAATACCCTGACGACCCGTATTACCAGCCCCCTGAACAAGGCAAGCGTAATCCCCCTCTGAGCATGTCTGCACCTATATTTCCGCAATTATTTTCCCCACTATAATATTGCATTCGGTTCCAAATGTCTTTTGCTTGGATTAGAGTATCCTACTAGTTGCATTAGAAATCCGTTGCCATTACCTGTATCCTTCCTAATACCCATAGGATTGAAGTGTTGGCCTGAGTTAACTATATCTGCTATGAATATGCTTAGTCATGCTTAGCCAAATGCCTAGATGTCCGGTGGATGTTTCATGGTTGGAGCAGTTGATGGAATGACCAAATGTGGAGGAGAATTGTGGTGACATTTAATAAACTGCTTAAAGGCGGGGATGAGAGGCCACGGGGAATGTGGTGGGTTGTCTCGTTCTCGCCGCCTAAGTGCGAGTTCTCGCCTTCGAGCCAAGACCGAGCGTGCACCCATGCGTGGGCCTAGTGAACCCCCCATCGACTAAATAACTCGGGCGGGACTAGCCAGGGTCCTCTAGTTTGAGCTTCCATTTGCGCGTGCGTGAAGACGGTGGCCAGGACTGGGATGAGGATGGTGGTGTTTAGGAAAACGAGTGGCCACGGGGCAGGGTGTTGGAGGCACTGAGCCTGTCCCGTCCTCACTGATGATCCTGGGTTAGTCTCAAGCGAGGGAGAAATCGTAACCGCTCCCACTCTACCGGCTTTCCACGGAAGAGAGCTAATATTCAAGCAATGGGCCGGACGGTACGCGTGGCAAACATTGTACACCCCTGCAGGGTAAATCTTTTCGAAAAGCCGTGTCCGCGGTTATGGACGACTTGGTGCCGGATTCAGAGACCATAGGTACACTTGAACGGAATGATTAAAACTTGACTCAAGAATGCAAGGTGAGCTTCCTCGAGGGTGATTCGGGGAGGTGCCTTAGTAGACAGGTGAAATGATTGATGGTCATTGTTGATGAAGATGAGCAAGAGAAAAGAGTTTACTTCTTATCCCCTTTGAAAATATTCTGATTAGTCGATGACAGATGTCTTTTATAAAGAAAACCAGGTTTATGCAAAACGGCCATAAAACCTTTGACAGCCAATCATCGAGCTAGTAGCTCTAGTAATCTTGCAGAGTTCGTCGAACTCAACATTGCTTTGTTGATTTTCAGTGGAGGACTTCACCGACACTGATGGTGGGTTCTATCTGGACGTCGACGATTAGTCTGGGGTTCCCAGGTGGCAGCTTGGGACATCTCGGAACAGCTGGCGCTGGAATGTTTATTTATAGGCCCTTAGGCCATAATTTGGATCTTGTTGTTCAGAACAACTTAATTCGCTTCTGCATGATGTACTGTTGGGTCTGTGACCTCTGGTTGTAATATTTGCTATCTTTCTCTATTATAAGAGTTGAACTATAATGCTTTGAGTCGTAGAGTCTGTGATATGCCAGTTGTTCCACAAGACTTGATCTCTCTATTATGCATAGATAGTTGTGCCTGCGTTAGGGCATCAATCGGGGTGTTGCGTTGACGATGATCCATTCCGAGCAACGCCTGCCAAAGGTTTTGGCCGGGGAGTGGTAAACCGTAACCTCCGGTTGTATCGCCTAACCGGTGACACACAGCATCTCTGTATAGTTAAGCGGTCGGGGCGCCACAGTCATCTCTGTCAGATCCGTTTTAGCCTTAGGTCCGTTACCGAATATAAGGGAGCCGCCATAGCGTTTTCGAGGAACGATCGGTGACCCAACCTCCATAGTCATGCCGATCGACGGGTTCGCGCCGCCTCTGGGTATGTCTTCTTCCTCTAGTCGTCGTGTTGCCGTTGATCGGACGGCAACAACTTCCTCGATCGTTGCTCGTCCGGGGTCACTCGTCGCACAGCAGCTCGCCGGCCAGCCTCTACCAATCATCAATTGTGACAAGTGCGGCCAGCTGGTCCAGCGGTGGATCTCGAAGACGGACAAACATTCAGGATGGATTTTTTTCAAGTGTGAAATGGACAAACTGAGTGGAATTTTGATCCTATAATCTTTAATTCCGTACTGTATGGAACTCAATGTTTGATATGCTGCTATGTAGAAAGGTTGCGAATTTTGGTACTGGGAGGAAGACTACATTGATATACTGATTAGCCGGAATCTACTAGATGTCGGTCCACTAGTTGCTACGGAAGAGAATACTGATGAGGCGATCTCCAAGATTGAGGAGGAAGAGAAGCATACTGACAAGAGCAAAAAATTAGCCATTGATCATAAGGAGATGGAGGAAGTATTGGTCGTACTTGTAGGAGCAATCAACAAAGTTGTGTTCCTATTGAAGTGTGTAATTTTTCTTGTCATCTTTTTTGGATCAATTCTATTATCAAAGAATTGGTGAAGTTATGAATTAGCAAATAAATAAATTTTGTGGACACAATATATCAGATTTCACAATGGAATTGATCGTTATCAACCTCAAGGTTGTAAGCAACAAACTCAAAATAAAGCTAAGTAGAAAAAAATTGTGCATAATTAAGTACAAGTTCTACTTACATAAAAATAATTGAATAACAAAATGTAACTAATCAAGATCGCTGTCAACATCCGATATTGAAGTCGCATCACCTCTTGCATTCCCCTGCAACTGTTCCACATCTTCGTCGTCGTTGTTCTGAACTTCTTTGTTGGCAGCATCAAGTTCACGCCGTAGTTGAGGACCAATTCGTTTTTCAATATGTTCCACTTCATCGTTGAGATCAGCCTCGAGGTCATCTACATCCACTTCTTCCTCCTCATCTTCAACAACGTTAACAATACGAGCTGATGAACATAGGTCTTCCTGATAAGCATCTTCGTTAATTTCTTCTCCTTGTTGAGTTCCTTCATCATTTTCTGGTACATCATATACGTGTCGATGGCTGAAAGTCTGAACCACCTTCCAAGGAGCACCATATTTAGTGTCTTCCAAGTAGAAGCATGTTTTTGCTTGCCTAGCCAAAATGAAGGGGTCGTTCTTGTACCACAGTGCTGTTGTGTTAACGCTTTTGAAGTATCCATCATCCCTCATCTTGTTATTCTTACGAGATGCAAGGTCATACCAATCACATCGAAATAAGAAGACTTATCTATCTCGCTCCTTGGTTGACAAGTACCTCAGTTCAAGAATTTCCTTAACAACACCGTAGTACTCCGTTTCTTCTTGATCACCAAATGATGCGATATTCATTACGCCAGAATTTTGAGTACGTAAGTTCTCCTCACTTGCCAAAGTACGAAACCTAGCACCATTGACATTGCATGCAGTATGTACTAACACTCTCTGGTCTAGCACAAAAGCTAGCGACCGCAGATCTACAGAAAGATTTGTCAAAGGCCTCACATGTTCTCTGAACCATGGTGCGAAATTTTTCTGAAGCTCCTCATCGATGTGATGCACACCCTTGTTCAGTAATTCCTCTCGAAAATCCTCTCGAAAAAGCCTAAAGGTAGTTATATATAAGAAATGATATCAATAATGATGTCCAAAACTGTGGCACCCCGATCCAGATGATCGAGCCACCCCATATACCAGTCCCAGAAACACTGGATATATGACAACTTGATAAACAAAGGCATAACCAAATATATTATGGCATCGAGTTCGGACAAATACAATATTACAACACGGGGTGAGGCTCCAGCTCTTGCGCAACAGGCGCACACAACAGTATGAACATTATTTTTCTAACATCAAGCCTCTAGCGGAAGTCGTAGCGGAAGCGTAGAAAGTAGCGTGGCGACAGCGGGCTTTATTCCACAGGGTTCTGCCTGGAATACGGTTCCTAGTTCTCGTACAGCGGGTACTCGGCGACAGGTGCAGCAGGGTCTGGCCACATGAAAAGCCAGGTGAGTACATGGAATGTACTCGCAAGACATTAGCCCAAAAACAAACAAGGTCTACCTATATGGCATGGCATAAGTTCAGAAGGTAGCATGGCATCAGTTTGGGTTTAGAAGTGCGAGTCCAAGCTAAATGGTTGGACCTAACTTACCTACTTACCTTTGTAGGGAAGCTTCGTGGTTGCTGGAATGAGATCACGTTTCTCATCCAACAACATCTAGGATTTCAAGCCTCTAGCCAACTGTGGCTTAATTCTAGCCAACTATGGCTTTTACTCTAGCCAACTCTGGCTGTCATTCCAGCCAACTCTGTCTATCATTTTCCAGCCAACTCTGGCTTTAGGGTTGGGTTTCACATTCATTATTTCCCCATATTCGACAGGACTGACTCATAGCGTGACTTGACCCAAACAACGTCCCATAACCCAGGGACAAGGCTAGACATCCAGATTTACACTCTCGAGAGGTTGCAACTTTTATCCACACGCTGAGGTCTAGGCTTGTATCGCCGGTACCGAAGTAGTAGAACCAACCATGGCGGACAGTACAAACCCATACCTCCACAGTCGTTTACTCTACCAAGACACTCCCTGTATAGCCACCGACATAATTCTATGCCTTATGCAGAAGTGAATCCGGCACGTCCCCAACCCATGAGCGACGCCTAGCTCTGGAACCTTCGCAAGACTAGCCCCGACCAACTATGGTAACCGACTAGACTTGCCAAAAAGGTGGCATCAAAGGAGGCTGATAGAATACCCGGCCACGGTCCGCCCACACAGACGACGCATGGTTGTGCTGGTGAGTGGCACTATGTGACTCAATCTAGTCGAGGGAGGTGATTATCTTCTTAGTCATTTTGTTTGATTACAAACATCAACATTAACAAAGTAACACAAGGTAATAACATGATAATATCAGCAGTAAATAAGCATATCCAACTGTATGTACCAAAGTTTAAGTATAGCAAAATAAAACGTCAACCGGAAGACTACGGCGGCGAACCCACCGACCAGCGTCTTCTCGTTCGACAAAATAAAAGAAACGTTGACCGGATGACTATGGCAGCGATTCCGCTGGCAAGCGCCATCTCGTTCGACAAAATAAAAGAAACGTCAACCGGATGACTGTGGCAGCGATTCCGCTGGCAAGCGCCTTCTCGTTTGACAAAAATAAAAGAAACGTCAACCGGATGACTGTGGCAGCGATTCCGCTGGCAAGCGCCATCTCGTTCGACAAAATAAAAGAAACGTCAACCGGATGACTGTGGCAGCGATTCCGCTGGCAAGCGCCATCTCGTTCGACAAAATAAAAGAAACGTCAACCGGATGACTGTGGCAGCGATTCCGCTGGCAAGCGCCATCTCGTTCGACAAAATAAAAGAAATGTCAACCGGATGACTGTGGCAGCGATTCCGCTGGCAAGCGCCATCTCGTTCGACAAAATAAAAGAGTGTTGCGATGATCCACAGATATATATATATATATATATATAAGTGCGGCAATATTAAAATGCAACATGGCATATGATATGCAACATCATTCAATTAAACAAGCAAGCAATTTTCTAAAGTTCGACCAAGCTTGAGATTAGGTTAATGGCTTGCCTTCAGCAGAGTGGTAGGGTTCGGGTTCGACTTCAACTTCGTTGGAGAAGTTTGGATCTATTTAAAGAATGAAACGGTATTAAAAATTCTTCCTACGGCATCGAACAAACGATCAAGCAATGAACTCCAAATGAAATACTTTTGATGTCATTTGACAGACATTTTGAAAACAAAGCCATCCCAAAAGGATTCATATTTTTTTGACAATTTTTGGAAAAGTTCTGACCTTCCAAAGATAGCCTAGCATCTGCCTCGAAATAGAAATAAGAAAACGTTTTAGAAATTTTAAAACGTAACTGGGCCGGCCCAATTAGACGATGGCTCACTGGGCCGAACCGGTACACGCGAAGGAAAAAGAAAAAAAAGGAAAAACAGAACGGGCTCCTCTTCTCCGGCGAGCTCACCGTGCTGGCGAGGACGGCGACGGCGGCTCAGGCCACCCTGGACTCCAGCGAGGATAGCTACGGGTTCCTGGTGCTCTGAATCGGAGGAGGGGGTGGAGATATGGTGGGGGGAGGTTCTGGAGAGAGGGGGATCGACCGGAGGCCGTGCGGCGGAGGCGTGCTCGTCGCCGGAGTTCGGGCGCTCCCTAGGAGCTGGCACTGGAGGGGGAGGGAGCTGAGGGGCAGGGGAAGGTGGTGTGGTGACTTAGCGGTGCTGGGGAGGTCCTTTTATAGCGAATTGAGGGAGGGGCGGCCGTCACGGGCAGGATGCGGTGGCGGGGTGAGCTGTCCACGGCCGGCGAGCTCCGCGTCGACGGTGTAGCTGCGGCGCGTCGTGGAGTCTGTGGCGGCTGTGGTTGGCGGGGTGCTGCACGGGATCACAGGGAGGGGGGGGGGATGGCTTGGGCGCTGCGGGAGCTGCCGACACGCGGCCGCGACGGCCACTGTGCTGCGCGGCGCGTCGTCTAGCAGCGGCGAGGCTAGCGGATGGCGGCGTTGCTGGCGTCGTGGAGCTGTCGGACGAGGGTGGGGGAGGTGGAGATGGCCGTGGTGCGGCTGGGGAGCGGCCGGGGGGCCTGGCGCTCGCCGTCGACATCTGGCGCGCTCTGTGCACGGGGATGCCAGGGGTGATCACGTTCAAAGACATGCCGACACCGGCATTAGGCCATATCTCGTGAACCACTGAACCAAATCGAGTGAGGTTTGTTTTGTTGTGCGCCAAATGGAAAATGCAGCAACTTCCCTGACTAATGTTTTGCCAAATTCTAAAGTTGGTCTATAGGATATCTTGGCAAAACAGTTCTGGCCAAAAGGAGAAATGTTGTTTTGATGAAGTAAATCAAATGTAAATGGGTTCATAAAATTCCCTGAGGTGTGTGTGTCCATTGTGGTTGTGTCTAGGGCCTTGCCTCACCAGAAAGAAATTCTTTAACTTGCTTTTGAAAATAAAGAAGAAAAAGGGCAGAAACTAAAGTGGGGAGTTACTCCAAAATTTTGTAAACAAGGTATCAAATATTTTTGTATATTTAGGCTACATATTGCCTAGGGGTCATCCCCTAATTTTGGCAGAATTTTTGGAAAGATCTTTAGGGTACTTCCTTTGTAAAGTCACAATAAAGGAAATTTGGTAATTAAAATAAAGGAAAATATAGAAATAACATTTTTGGGTGAAATGAGCCAGCAACATGTTTACCAAGTGGGAGAGAATTCAAAACATAGGATCCCAAACTTGGACAAGGTTTCGTAAATGGTCGGGAATTTTTAAAAGGCAACAAAATCAAGGGATCATTAAATCCCAAATCTCAAGAATAAATTTTTAAAGAGTTTTTTTGAAAAGGCCAAATTTCAGGATGTTACAAAAACAATGAATGACTATATTAGAGGGTATCGGAACTTACGTAATGTAAGGTTGCGACTCATCACAATTGTTTAGTACGTACCAAACCATTTTCTCAAACTCGTCATGAAAAAACTTTAGTTTGTAATTCTTACTGCCTTTTGCTCCGTCCGAAAAAATTCCAACCTCATCATCTTGTTTTATTCGATGCTGGTCTTTGAACCTACTTTCTTTGTTAAATTTGGTTTCCTGATGCACATTGAAATGTCTGGAGCAAAATGTGGTACACTCATCAGCGATGTAGCCCTCAGCAATTGAACCTTCAGACCTAGCTCTGTTATGAACTGTTGACTTTAGGTACCCCAGCCTTCTCTCAACTGGATACGTCCAACCATGTTGAACAGGACCTCTAAGAATTGCCTCTTCAGGAAGATGCATAGCTAAGTGCACCATTATATCGAAAAATGAAGGGGGAAAGAGCTTTTCAAGTTTGCACAGAATTAAAACAATCTCAACCTTCATCCTCTCCAGCACTTCAATTCTTAGAGTTTTAGCACACAACTCCCTAAAAAATCTTCCCAATTCAGCTATGGCCTCATACATTGGCTTTGGAACAATTCCTCTCAGCCCTGCTGGCAACACACGCTGCAGAAGCATGTGGCAATCATGCGTCTTCAAACCACTTATTTTACCAGTAGCAATATCCACACAATTTGCTAGGTTTGCAGCATACCCATCTGGGAATCTACAGTTGTACAAATACCTGCACAACCTGATCTTGTTTTCCTTCCTAAGTGTCCAAGGTGCAGAGGGCTTCGTAACTGTAACCTTATTATCTTGCAACCAATAATTCTTCCTAATCTTAAATTTCTGCAAATCAAGTCTGGAGCTAAAAGTGTCCATATTTTTCCCTTCTATCTCAAGAAGTGTACCTAGGATATTCTCACATATGTTCTTCTCAATGTGCATCACATCTAGGTTGTGTGCTATCTTCAGTACAAGCCAATATGGCAGATCATGTAGGCTAGCCTTGAGGTGCCAGGTTGGTTCACCTTTCTCTGGGACCCGCTTTCTCTTATTAGATGGATTTTTTCCTGGTGTGTAATCCTCAACTCTTGCTAACTTCTCTGCCAATTTTGCTTGTGTGTACTTCCTTGGTGCCTCTCTATTCTCAACTTTTCCATTGAAAAGTCTGCTTTTCCTATACGGGTGATCCATAGCAAGGAATCGACGATGGCCAACATATCCAATTTTGTGTATCAAAGACCCGTAGCAAGGATTCACATCGCAGTGCACACATGCGTAATAGCCTCTTGTGCTACGGCCAGACATAGTGGCATACCCAGGATAATCATGTATAGACCAAAGAAAAGCAGCATGCAGTTGAAACGGATCAGCTGCGCAGACATCAACCGTCTCGACACCACTCCACAGCTTCATCATGTCTTTAATCAGTGGCTGCATAAATACATGAAAATCTTTCCCTGGTGAGTTTTTTCCTGGGATAAGAAGCGATATCATGAAATTATTTTGATCCATGCACATCCAAGGTGGAAAGTTGTACGTAATGACAAACACAGGCAACATACTGTATGCATTGCTCATATTTCCAAAAGGATTGAATCCATCTGTGGCCATTCCAAGCCTGATGTTGCGTGGATCATCTGCGAACCAGCCAAACTCTTTGTCAAAGTGCTTCCATGCTTCACCATCAGCTGGGTGCCTCAGAACATTCTTCTCAGGAACCCTCTGTTCCTTGTGCCACTTTGTGAATGTAGAAGTTTTCTTGGACTCAAAAAATCTTTGCAACCTTGGGATAATGGGAAAGTATCGTAGCACCTTGTGAGGAATCTTTTTATTTCCTTTGTTGTCTCTCCATCTAGATAGCCCACACTCAGGACAATGTGTTTTGTCTTTATGTTCTTCCCAGAACAAAGCACAATCAAACTTGCATACATGAATGGTCTGATAACCAAGTCCAACTTCAGAAAGAGCACTCTTTGCTTCCTTATAAGACTTTGGAATATCCACATCTGGGAATGTCAAAGCTAAGAAATCAAGGAATTGATTGAAACATATTTGTGACCCGGTTGTAGAATTTGATATGAAGCATCTTGATAATGAATGATAGCCTTGTCATTGTGGTGCATCCCTTATGAAGCTCTCGCCTCGCTTGTTCAAGGAGATTTGAATAGATATTAGGTTCAGCATCACCTCTCTCCCATGTCTTCTGTAGATCTTGTAACAGATCAGAAATGTCATCATCATTAGTACCGTTGTCATTCTCATTTCCATCGTCGTTGTCACTTTCATAAGCACCGTGGTCATCATCATCTGCCCTGTCTTCCCCATGACTAGTCCACCTTGTATATGTGGTGGACATATCATTTTGGTTTATGTGAGAATGAACTTCCGATTGAGTACGGCGAATCAAATTAAGACAGTGAATGCATGGGCACAATATTGAATCCCCGTTGCCATGATCACGAACAAACTGCATAAACTCCTTAGCACCCACGAGGTATGCAGTTGAGATTTTTTTTGCATTATTAATCCAATCTCGATTCATTGCCTACAAACAATGATCCGATTGTTAATCAAAACATTACAATTTGATACGACAATCAAGGACGTTAATATCTAACCGGAACTCACCGCTGCTCTTGCCGTGAACCTCTCCACGTCTTCTCGTAGGGTGGAATGTTTTGATCTCATCGCCAGAGATCACCAGGGCAGTGCGGCCGTGAAACCCCCCTCCCGTCGCAGCCCTAACTAGCACCCACGCTCCGTTGACAACGCGAACATGCGTTGTATTGATCGCTGATAAATGGAAAATAACAACAGAGATCTGTTAGGTATATTGTATATATTATAGATATAGATACTTTCAAAAGGTTTAATACTAAGGTTCAAACAATAACCTTACGGTAACCCAGCGGTAGTGCATTTTTACTTTTTTCAGCAGGTCCCCGGTTCAAAGCACATCGAACCACTTTTTTCCCGTTTTACTTAATTATCTGACATTTCGGTCCCAAAGAATCGGTGAAGACCAGAGTGACGCCCTAAATCCGTCACCAGGAGTAATCCGTGACAAATTTAGTGAAACGAAAGTTGTTCGTCATGCATTAACACTAATGCGTGACAAAGATGAAAATTCCGTCACCTATTATGGATAATCAGTGACAAATTTGATGTCGTCAATAGGAGTTTTGTCACAAAAGGTCGGATCGGTTGTAGTGAGAGGCAAGGACAAAAGCCATGACAGACAAAGTCAAGCATTTCGCTCTTAAAAAGATGGCTGAACAATTCAATAAGTACAAGAACAGATTATACCGTGCGTGGGTCGTACATAAGAAAGCTCCAGATTTCACTAGCACACTAGAGAGTCAGCGGGCTCACTGGGATTCATTTCTGGAGTACAAGAATTCGGAACTAGCTAAGCAAAGGTCGAAAAAGAATAAGGATAATGCAGCGAAAAAGAAATATCACCATAAGATGGGGGCAGGTGGCTACAGAAGTGCCGAGCCTAAGTGGGATCAAGCTGAGGCCGACATGCGCGGAAAAGGGATCACTCCAGCTACAGAGGCGGGGCCCCATAGGGTAAGAAATTGGGTACTTGGGCATGGGGGGGGGAGTATGACATGGAAACAGGGGAGTTAATAGTTGATGAAAAGAAAGAAATTCATATACCCCAGAAAGCAATTGTTGAAGTAATCGCCGAGGTTCAAGAGGGAAAGTTTATTCCCGACAGAGGGAACGACGAGCTGTCAAAGGCCCTCGGGAACAAAGAAAAAGGGGGACGAACACGTGGCTATGGACCTAGTGTGTCATGGGAGAGTGGGTTTCCTGAGGACCGTGATTCTTATAGAAGCCGAGCGAGAGCAAAGAGGAGGAAGGAGCAGGATGAATCAGACAGGTTGAAGAAGCTAGAAAGAAAGAACGACGAGTTAGTTGCTCTCTTTGCGTAACAGCAGATGCAAATAGATGAAATGCGCGGGCAAAGGCCAACTCATCAGCTGCAGCAAGATAGTCAAGGCGGCCCATCTCAGCGGAGAAGCAGCGTGGCTTCCACGGGGGTCGGTGCTGATGAGGCACCGACGGATCACTACCCCGTGGATTATATCAAGGAGAAGACAAGTTGTGAGCTCCATGTGTCAGTGAGGAACTTATCCGTGAAGGCGGCGGACGGCTATGCTTTAACTTGTGAATCTACAGCATTATGGCTTGGCAATGAGATTCCAGATGGCTATGGTCGTGTCGGCGTGGATCAAATTTTACCAGGATATGAATCACTGGACCTTGACATCCCTGGAGCTGATGATGAGATGACACTAGGAGACGTCGGGGGTGGTATCATTCTATGGCACAAGAAATACATCGTGTTTCCAGGCTGGGCGCCAAGGCCACCATCGTCTCCTCCGAGTCGTGATTCACCACCTCCAAGTCCACATGATGACGAGAGGGACGACCACCACAGCACGAGTCCATCTCGATCTCCGCCGCCGCATCAGCCGACTCCTCAGCCGACTCCGCCGCTGCATCAGCCGACTTCTGAGCCGACTCCGCCCACTATGGCTCAGGGCCAAAAGAGGAAGCGCGCCGCTTCGTCGATGGGTTACCGAAGCGGACCCCGACAGGAGCCCCTCCCAAAAGTACCGCCGGCTCCTCCCATTAGAGCTTACGACAGGACTAAAGAGGAAACCGCCGCGATCGTAGCTGCCGACATGAAAAGACAGCTTGCACCGAGAAAGACCGAGCCAAAGCAAATATTTGCTCCGGAGTCCATAAAGTGGGCTAAGGACTTTCTTGAGCATCCATCGCAAATTGAGATAAATAGGCCAGATGACTATTTACGCTGTTTGAGGAGAGCTAGCTCCCACACGACGAGAAGTAGTAGTGCCAGCGGGAAAAGAGACATTGCCAAGCTCGGAGAACAGGCAAAACAGTCGATCTCCCCGCTCAAGGTACCCACTGATCAGGGCTCCGCGGCGGACATTGCTTTATCCTACAAGGCGGAATTTGCTGCAGAACCTGGTATTACTCTTTCTCAACTGGAAAGCGAAGACATCCCCATTTCGGATGTAGAATTATGGAAATGGGAATACGGTAAGCCTCTGCTGCCACCTGATCAGATCGAGCTTCTATCAACACGAATGCGAAAACTGCATGACTGGTACTTGCAAGTCACAAAGGTAGACCGAAAAATTATCCTTGTGAAAGTTACAGAAGAGCATTACATAGGTCAAGAACAGGTACAAATTTATCTTCAAGAAATCTCTTTCTTATACAAGCTTGACGCCCTCGACTTGAGTCTCGTCAGTACCTATTGTATGTAAGTGATTCAATTCATTTATTTCTAAAAT
The DNA here is from genome assembly GCA_947311845.1 of Poa pratensis. NCBI lineage: Eukaryota > Viridiplantae > Streptophyta > Magnoliopsida > Poales > Poaceae > Poa > Poa pratensis. Next base: position 27,276,860 of record CAMZMU010000101.1, on the reverse strand, counting down.
AAAGTCTCTAGCTCAGCTCGGTCATTGCCTGTCCTAATTATGCTCACTACGCTATTATGCAGAATGAAGAGTGATGAATGTAACAAAAAAAGAATCTTTGACATTGGGTTCGTTGACCCAAAATGAGTTAATGAGAGCTTGCTACTGGACTTCGCCAAGGAAACGGAGGACAACTTGCTAAGGTTCATATAGAGGCAACATTACAAAAAGAAGATACTGTTTCCTTACAACTTCGGGTAAGAGTGTTACTGTCTTGTACAAATTAATTTTTGCTTACTCGATGTTAGGTGTAACTGATGAGTTACTGACGTATATAAACGTGCGCAGCTTCCATTACATTCTGCTAATCATTAAAGTTGACTCTGCAAGAGTTGAAATCTACGACTCATTGGCGTATCCCGAAGAGAAGTACCAAAGGATTCTAGATGCGCTCGAAAGGTAATTTCAATCATTATCGCACTATATCAGTCTCTTTTGTTCATTTCCTCATTTATTCATTTTTTTGCCGGGCAGGGTTTGGAAAAATTTCAGAAAGAGTACACATGGTGAATTTGAAGAGAAGCTTAGTTCTCATCATCCCAAGGTAAGTAGTACGAGCTAGCTAGGTTCTCACATCTCTTTAATTCTAATTTCAATACCACTATATCTTGAGATTATTATTTGATTGAATTCTATTCTCGTAAAGTACGTCGAGAGGCAGCCACCAGGGCCCAATTTGTGTGGATACTACGTTTGCGAGTGGATTCGCCGGGAGGTCAGTGAGCAGAACGCGGGGACATTTATAGAAGTACGTGAACAAATATATTCACAATTTTATTTTATTACCATCAACTGTGAGTGTCATTCATAATTTTTGTTATGATGATTGATATTCATATTGATCTCTTTCTTTTATAGTTGGATAGAATGCGAAGGAATCTACCACTAAAGGAGCGCTTTCTACCAATTCAAGAGGAAATTGCGGGATTTTTGGTGGACCATGTCATAAACCCAAAGGGAAAATACAATGGCACCGAATAGACGGGCTCTAGTCCCGGTTGTGATCTCCATGTAATCGAATAGACGGGCTCTAGTCCCGGTTATGATCTCCATGTAATCGAATAGACGGGCTCTATTCCCGGTTATGATCTCCATGTAATCGAATAAACGTGAACAGATATTTCTTTTATGAACATTTTGATATGCTATATGTAGTTTTCTGATTTGTAATTAATTAACCATATATTTTGCAACATTTAAATATTAAAATAAGGCGGGAATAAAAAAGGCTTTCACGTGGATGATCTTTTGTCCCGGGTCGTATTACGAACCGGGACAAAAGGTTCTCGACCACGCGCGCAGGCCAACGACCACGTGGGAGTCTTTTGTCCCGGGTCGTAACTGAGCCGGGACTAGAGGGGGGCCTCTAGTCCCGATTCTGGTGTCCCGGGTGTCAAGCCGGGACTAAAGGTCCTCACGACCACTGGCGGAGCCATGGCAAGCTAGCCGGGTGCACAGGACACCGGCTAGAAACAATTTTCTTTGCAAAATCATTTTTTTCGCCATGTGTGCACCCGCTAAAAATATTTTTTACGTGTTGCGACACCCTCCGTGACCCTGGTTCCAGATGCTGTAGCTCCGCCACAGCTCACGATCCGGCACAAAAAGCCCTGTTTCCACTAGCGAGAGCTGAGCTTCCAAACGGAGCTTCCACATTGTCTTCTTTCGAGGGTAACAACAGGAGGTCCGTGACCATGAATTCGTCGGACATAGCTGTCGAGCATCACCCAGCTGGGGTAGCGATGAGCTGACGACGATATGGCCGTGCCAGACGGCGACGACGGCTCTGGTGGGAGGAGTAGGTCTTGGATGTCGATGGGATCATGGGAGGGCGGCGTTGGTGTGACGAGGGATCGAGATAGGCGTCGATTTGATTGAGAATACCGTATATTGGACCGCGCGCGAGACGGAATATAACTTCACATAGCTGTGGATTTTATTGAGTTGATCGTGATCCGAACTTGATGGGTCTCGTAGTGGAGTTTTTGTACCGCACATGGAACCGAATTGCCGTGCGAGTGCGATTGATGTCTTCCTGGAAATTTCACATGAAAACGGTCCACATACGAAAAGTCGAGTATAAGATTTCCAACAGGACTAGTCCTCAAGATGTGAACCGTCGTTCATCATTCTTGGCACCTTAATTAGGGTTGCAGAATCAATGTATACACTGTGACAAAACTGATTAATACTCCAAAACTGCAAGCCTGCAGCGATTACACACGTATGTTGCGTGATGGTTGGTACGTTTTTAAATTTTCCAATTTTGCCCCTGCACTGCTAGGTAATTTTACACAGTATGTCACCGCCAAGTTCTCGCGGCAGGCCGGGTTCGCCGCCGCACGCGACGCTTCCTTCGACCGCTGCCTCGCCGACGCCCAGCGCAGGCCACCGGCCCAAACACCCTCCCGCTCCCTCCTCTCTCGCCCACTCCTCACACTTCCCATGGAAAAGCGCGGTGTCGGCGGCGGCGAGCCGATCCTGCTATCCCGGTTCGGCGCGCTGGTGGCGCAGCTGGAGTCCGTGGTGGCGTCCGCCAGGCAGAAGCCCCCCGACGCGCTGATAACCCCCAAGAGCAGGGGATCACTGTAGCACCTCTCAATGTGGAAGTAAGGTATCGATCCGCAGGAGCAAGAAGGAAAAGTTATCTATTCCCTACAACTAAAGTGTCACAAGTTTTAGTTGATTATGCACTAAACAAGTTTTAGGAACAAGGTGGTTGATTTAATGGATGGAAATTTGATGTAACAAAACAAGAATGTAAAAGTGTCCCAATCCTCTTCAATGCAAGAGGACAAGACAAAGGTTTTCTCTTATAGGAACAATGGACATGGGTTCATGGGTTCACTTAATCCTCTCTCTCTCTCATCTACGGTGATTATCATGTTATAGATAAAGTACACACAATTGTCATGTTTTAATGGTAGCTTTTAATGACGGCTATATGTCCTAAAACACATAGTTGAAAGAAATACTCATTTGTGTGCTATGTCACCCCCGCAAGGCTAGCATGGCTGCTGTCACTCCCACATCATACTCTTTCTTTTCACCCCAGATAAAGGATGTTGGGTTGTATTTCACATGTCACTCAATACATATGCCGTGTCACATCGGCCATCCCGTACCTACATACATCATACTTCATAATGGACAATATTCTAAACACTAGTGCAATGATTCATAATTCGTGTGCATGACCACATCTCTCTCATCTATCCACACTTGGTGGTGTCAATCACCTCATGACAAGGATAAACAAGGCATTATGCATAAATCAAACCATCACATGCATCATAGAATATCTCCAAAGTATGACAAATCATAAAAGCTCCAACACAACGGTAAATGCATAAAAAATCATCTCAAACCACAATATCCACCATAGGAATTACATAGATGACCGTAATCATGTTCAGCAGCTCATACGGTACTAATTAGTGAAGCTCAAAGAGAGGAGAGATACATAAGTTACCACCACAAACCCAAGTCCAGGGGGTGGACTACTCCCCTTCATCATGGAGACGGTGGACAAGTCGTTGGAGAAGATGGAGACCGCCCCGGCAGCGCCCCGCCGGAGTTTTCCAACTCCAATCTGCAGCTCCAGGTCTCTGTTTCGTGGTTTCTCTGTTTCGGCGGCGCTCCCTTTCGCGAAAGCCCTGGGGGGGTCTATATATAGTCATTTTTAGGTCAAGACGAAGCTTCAGGAAGAAAAATCGACGGCAACGGAGGCCCGAGGGCCAGTTTGGTGGGTCCCACGTGGTCAGGGAATCTGGTCACATGGGCGCACCCCTTTCGGCCTTCTGGTCTCCGTTTCTTCGATTCCTTTGCGCCTACGTTTCGTTCCTTCCAAAAAAAAGTGATTCCCGTAAAGTTTCAGGTCATTTGGACGTCGTTTGGGTCGCTGAAACATCAAAATATAGAAAAAGGGGTTTTCTGACAGCGCAGGGTTAATTCCGGAAAAATGGGGAAGTTGTTAATTATCCCCAAAACTCAATATAAATCATGAATATAACCCTTATATGATGCAAATAACATGTAATAAAATGTAAAGTTCATGTATGCATTTTACATGCATCACGCGCTCCTCTGCTTCGACCTCCTCTCCGAGCTCTCGTCCGCGCCCAAGGTCGCTGCCCGACCCCTCCCTGCCCCGTCCCTGCTTTCCTCCAAAGAAATTCCTCCGTGCCCCCAGCTCCGAGGATCCGCCGTGGCCGAGGCTCCGGCTGCCGGCCGGTGTGCGGAGGATTCGGGGAGCTAGCAGCTTGCGGAGGAGGAGGTGGAGTCCCATGATCACGGAGGACTACCCTGCGCCGTTCGCCTGGAGCCATGAAGCACGTGGGGAGCAGAGACGATGGGGGATGTGGAGGACACGAGCTGGCGAGGTGCAGCCAGGGGGATGAGGAGGTAGGGGGCGGGTAGTAGTGTAGTAGAGGCCATGGGGGCTGGGGGATGAGGTAAGGAGTAGGCGAGATCATCAATGAGGGGATAAGGATGTTGAGTCTCTTTTTTACTGTACTAGTTGAATGCCCGTGCGTTGCTACGGGCTGACAAATAAAATTATAGAGGGAAATTATTAATTTTTTATTTAATAACTGAGTGTGTCAACAAAAATATGTGTATGATGTATGAATATGTCACAAAAAATATTGTGTCACCAATATTGGATTTTTCTCTAAGCATGTACCACACAAATTTCCTTTACACAAAGAGCATGTTGATATTAAGAAGACTACTTTGGGACATCCAAGGCGGTGGAAACCTCTTACAAGAGTGCTACTTTCTCCTACAACACATCTTTGCCCACCTAGTTCTTGTTGTGGCTCCTACACTGGTCAAAGAAATAAAAATATGTACATTAAATCTAGATGGATGAAAAATACTTTGCAAATATTTGAACAACAGTACACACAAGCTGTAATGATAGTGAAAACTTTATTTATTTTGGAGAATCATGATGTACCAAATATTTAGAACACAAAATTTATCATGGAAGTAGTATTTGTACCTTGAGTCCACACTGCCATTGGCATTACTATTTTATCCTCGTCAAAACTTTTTGGTAGCAAATCCTTCATCTCAGTGTGTTTGGATGACATAAACCTCACAATGATGCCCACCGCAACTGGTAGAATATCTTGCAAGAAATTTCACAATGATCTTTACATTAAATGCCACTGAAAGCTGAATAATAAAGTTCCACATCCACCAAAAAAGAAAAATAACAACTATAGGCAGACATAACTTTGAACTTTCTTTGCCAAATAAAGATGCGGAGTTAGCAACTTTTTAGAGCAGCTACAATCAGTAACTCGGTTCCCTGTTATTCGTGGTACCTACAACCCTTGTGAAGGCCTACTCACATTAGACCAGGGGATAACCAATCAGGAGACGCATCCATCTCCCTGTTTTTTTTTCAAAACATCGATAAGAACATATTAACATATGGATAATTGAGCGGCAGAAGAATGCAAAAATTAGATGGGTGGTCCAGATTGACTACTACGTCGATAATGCTCTGAAGAGCCTAATGAGACAGCACAAAAAAATGGCATTGTGAAGGCCAGCGTGTTGTTTTGAGCAAGTACAAGGTAGCTTTCTAGCAAGGATTCAGAAATGTTCAACAAGAACAAATAATATCTGGGGCTCACTGATGAAATAAGAGAAGGAATGTTAAAGGTAGTTAAATGATGAGTTGTGGTGTTCATCTGCAATTTTTCTTTTCTCGTTAGCCAGTGTATCTTACATTCGGCGGTTTCATACGAAAGACATCAGATCATACACAGAACCATGAGAGGCGGTAATCCAAAGGGGCAAATAAACATTAGAGTCATAGGTATCATGCTGTCTAAAAATTGCAATAGGTTTCATGCTCTCTAGAAATTGTCATAGGACACCAAAACAATTTGAGGTGTGATACAAACGAAGAGGATCATGTCATATATATCAACGGTACAATAATAAAGGTTACCAGGATTGAACTTGCTTATTAGTGTAGAATTCGAAACACTGGGCCAAATAGCTACGAATGATGTTTTAGCAAGCATATTTATATTTCTATTACAATTCCACAAGTTGATTTTCCTATTTAAGCCTAGTAACACATGGGAACATCTCCAAGGGCGAGGAGTTCATCCACCCAAGTAGAGCATCTTCATCTTCACAAGTTCAAACTATATTTGGTTTTATTGTACTAAGCTCGAAATAGGGTATACTATGCACGGATTGTGTATATGCTTGCCCGATTCAGAATGTATTTTTTTTCTCCAATTTTAGCATTATCAAACAGCTAGGAGCATACTAAAAGTACAAGTGCACTCACACAGGAAGGGAGAGGCGACTTACATGGGATATTAGGAGCATCTCAGCTTCTAGCTGACCTTATCCCCAGGGCCGGTCCTGAGGGGGGCTGGAGGGGCGGCCGCCCCGGGTCCAGAAAAATTAGGGGCCCCTCCCACATATGTGCTGTGTATTAGGCTCATTATCATTTTGGCCTCTTTCGGCGACTAGTAGTAGCAGTTTTTCCAGATGGGCCTGGTGTTTACCGCATGGAGAGGTGAGGCAAGGGCCCTTGGCGTACGTCGGTACGTGATCCTGATTCCTGAAGCGAGTCTTTTCGTGCCTATTCGTGAATCCTGAGGCCGTCCCAAATTTCCCGATCGAAAACTCTTCCTCTCGGACTCTCGTCTCTCTTGTCTTTGCGCTGCCGCCGCTTTGTTGATTATTACGATTCATTCCGTCGATCGCCCAAGCGGCCGTCCGCAGGCGATCCAAGGTCTGACAGAAACCACAGAAGGTAGGAATCGATGAATCCTAATTTTTTGATATTCCCTAATTTTGACGTACAGCTAGTCTATAGTTCTATGCCCCCCTAATCTAAGTTACTACTTGTTTTCATATCTTCAGCATGTCTATGACGCTAGAAAGCTACCATCCGGTAGTCAGAAAAAGAATAATAAATCGAGTTGAGAAGTTGTTACCATCAGTGAGAGGATCTATAAATTTCTAAAGAGTAACACAGGACATACTACCAGAGAAGGTGCCTATTAGAAAATAAATTTACGAGGTAACATCACATTTTTTGATATGAATATTGCTTTTCGATACAATTTAATTGTTGATGATAACAATACATATTAAATATATAGGTTATTATATTGATAATTCCGTCGGTAGCGAGACGTTTATGATGACTTCGTTAACTTTAAGATCCGACCCACCCGCTCAATCTTGCAGACGTGCTCATACATGTAGGGCGTGCAGGCATTCTTATATTTGAATGTATATGCGAACGTCTCCGTTTAAACCGTGTTTCCAAAAAAAAAAATGATGCATCGAGGCCCCAAATTTTAGTTTCGCCCTGGGCCCTGAAATCTCAGGACCGGGCCTGCTTATCCCCTACACAGTGTTTAGTGGTTGGGGCAGTTTGGCATAATCGCTCTGTACCTGAGAACAAACAACCCAAAAATGACAAGATGGCGAGAAGTCAATTGCTTGGACTGATTTTGAATTAATTCAGCAAAAAGAATAGAGGGATCGTACTCTTTTAATTGCTCATTTACTGTAAGAAACTCATCTTTTGCTCAGAACCAATCCAAGGATAGAATTCTCCGGCTGTAGCAACTTTCTAGATTTTGTACATGAGTCATAGTCGAGAAACAATCAATCATTGACTAACTTAGCATACTGAAATTGGCTCAGTGAGTAAAAGAAAAACAGGGGAGAGAGGAGGCGGCTTCCTTGCAAAAACGAACAGCTGCACATTGAGTTCCCTGTTAGAATCACACATCAGGTGCTACACCGAACTGTTTTAACACGAATTGGGAGACAATCCTATCTGCATAGCCTCAGCTGACAAATCCACTCGTGGATGTCCTGAGGTAAACACCGAGCGACACGCATAATCCATCAAATTTATCGCAGCACGTAGCTATGTTGTGAATGCAGAGGGCGAGTAAAAAAGCAGGGCCCTAGGCCTTTTCGTCTAAAAATGCAGAGGGCGAGATGCGGGTTGCCTGCTTCTGCTTGCAGCTGGCGTAGGCGGCCTCGTCGATGTCAGCCACGAAGGGCAGCCGCAGACACATCATGCGCAAATACGACGCCCCTCCATGACGCCCTACTATTGCGGACCTCGCCGTGGATGTATCCGGCGATGGGGGAGGCAGTGGCGATTGGATGGATCGACGGAGAAGGGAGCCGGAGCGGCACTTGAAGAAGGCCTCGTCTGGCGGGAGGAGGAGTGTCCTCGCCGGGAGGGATGAAGATGGGTCGCGCCGCCGGACTCGCACGATGCAGAAGAGGGGGAAAGGGAGCTGCGTGCCATGCTCCTGTCGCCTCTCCCTCATGTTGCATCGCCACGTCCATCGACGCTCGCATCCTCGTCCCGGCAGCCCCGCCTCTGACCTCGCCCTGGAAATCGCGCCGCCACGCGCTCCTCTTCCCTCCTCGATCCTCTTCGCTCGCCCTGGCACCAGCTCACCCAGATCGGCAGGGTCGCGAAGATGAGGAGAGGATAGAAAGGCCGAGATGGGCGACGGCGTCGCTCGCTCGAGAAAGATCGGTAGGTCTTCGAGGCTCGTGCGAGCGAAGGGCAGACGACGGTCGTGATGCGCCCAATCGTCTGCCGATCGATCAGACGATCGTCGGGGGCAGTTTGACGTACAAATGTGGAGCCGGACGAAGCACTCTGCCTTTACGGACGAAGGAACGAAAAGTTTCTTTTAGGTAGGAGAGATAACTTAAGATAACAGCAGGCAGCAGTCGATTCTCAGACTCCTGCATTTCAGCCGCTGTTGTGCTCGGATGCCAGAACAAATGAGCTTAATTAGGCTAGAATTGAACAGATGTTTTGTGTGCTGTTGAGCAGGATTTCATAGTCAATTTTTCTCCCAGATCGTAGATTGGTTTGAGTTGCTACAGCTCCATTGCAGCAATATAGGCAAAATCCTTATAGATGGGAAAACATTTCTACATGTATATACTACAAAGGGATCTTAGTAATAGCATAATTAGTAGAAGGAGGCAACATCTGACTGCTAAAAGACTGTCTTCTAAAGAAAAAAGAAGACTGCACTGAGTCACAATGTTCCAAAATGTACAAGTTCTGCTGACATGTTGACACAATTTAGAGAAAATTTTAGCAGAGAATGGAAAATCAAAGTGTTTGACTTCTGCCTATTATCTCCAAACATTTCATTTATATTTCCATGTTCTTGGCATTCATTCTATATGCCGTATGTGATGTTCCAGTAGTTGAGGATTTGGTGTTTATTCTGCCGTCGTCCATGATCACGGCAGCAGCCGTGGCCTGATCGGGAAAAACATCTCTTACTTTCAGGGGCGGAACCAGGATTCATGATTAGAGGGGGCCAAATAGGGCAAATTTCAATTAGCGGGGGCCAACATGGCTAATTTTGCATAAAATCTTATCTAAATTAAGCACTAAATACATAATTCTTCATGTCATACATTGCCATAGGGGGGGCCAGGGCACCTGCTGGTCCCCCCTAGTTCTGCCACTGCTTACTTTGGATTGGTTGGGGGCTCTATCATCGACGCCTAGGCGACTTAATTCGATCCTCCCGCCGCAACACACGTGCATGTTTGTTGGCGACTTAACAGGCATAATAGTGTCACACCGAGCTTTTTGTACATTATAAGACCGATGTACATGAAATCTACTACTTCAAACCATCCAAAAGATACGAGGAAAGTGTAATCTTAGAGATAAGTATTATTTTATGCATATGTTATTGAATTATGGCTTTTTATCTAATTACATTTTATATAAAGAATAGAATCTTTTTTGTAGAATATTATGTGCTTATTTCTTTTTATTCGTGTAAATTTCTTTGTGTATTATGTTTACAATATTTCTTCTGAATGGCCTGTGGCAACGCACGGGCATTCAACTAGTCATGATCCAACAAATCTGAATATTTAACCAATATTCTATCTGATGGTTAATATGTGATCCGTGTTTAGCGCTGAAATATGGTCCGCTCAAACGTCCCATAATCAGAGCAATCGATTTTGTTAACTACTCCCACATGCACATCTCCCCTGATTAGATAAAAAAAGGTTTTGGACTATTGCTCTTCCCCTCCTCCGCGTCGCTCCGCTTTGGGCGACTCGGGCGGCAAAACCTACCCAAAAAGGCCCCCTTTCTCCGTTGTCTCTCCCTCCCCCGCCGCCGCCGGAGGACGCCACCGGGCTCTAGCCGTGCGGGGGACGGTGGCGGCGGAGAGTCTCGCCCTTCTCCTGCCTTGGGTCGCCCTGGTGGATCCCTGCCAGTGTTGTCCGTGCAGGGGAGCTCGGACGCCAGGCCGCGGCCCTGGGAGGCGGATGCGGTGTCGGCTCAGCGGCGAGCGGCGCGCGCGGGTGATGTCCGCTCTCTTCGGACCGCTAGGGCGGCGGGGTGAGTGCGGGTGATGGCTGGTCTTCGGCCAGTCGTCGGATATGGAGGCTGAGGTCCTTCTCCTCAGCACGACGCCCCCGAGATGCTCTTAGCACGATGCCCCCGGATCTGGGGGCAGCCTCTTGCTAGCGTTTGCGAGCCCCGACGACGGCGACGCCTACGGGCTTCGTAGCCCTCCTTGAAGGCATCGTGGTGGTCTCCATCCCCATTCTTTGCCCCGAGTGAAAACCCTAGGTCCTTTCGATCGGCAATGGCGGCGCCTCGGTGTCGCTGGATCCTTGGAGACATTGTCACGGGACGAGGTGCTCCAGCGTTTTGGTGAGTTGGTTTGCGGACGTGCAGCGGTGCAAGCGGAGCCTCCGCCATGGCTCCAGATGAAATTCTTCAACTCAGTTGTTTGCAGGTTTTTTCTTGCGGCGACAGTGTTTATTTCTTTGTGGGCGGTTCTTGTCGGCGGACTAAGTGTCTTTTAAACTATTTGTCATTCATACCTTTCTATGTGATGTTTAATTAGTGGTCATTTATTTATTACTGTTCTTATTGTATTTTCTATATTCTCTAGTCTTTTGTTTGCAGTTTGGCAAAGGGGTAAGAAAATGGCCAGCCCCGGACCAAATTGTTTTTTTGGCAGTCCCGAACCAAATAGGGGAGGCCGTTGGGTGCACCCCCACCCCAAACGGACATGGACCTCCGGCGGGTACGTGGACCGCCCGAACCGGATCAAAACAGACACATTTCGTGTCCGGTTTAGGGGAGGGGAGCATTGGCGTTGCTCTAAGCTTATGCTCCCTCCGTATGGATCCATATTGGAATACCTAAAAGATCCTATATTATGGTACAAAAGGAGTAGAATTTTGTACCACCGGCCAATCTTGCTAGATACCGAGTATTACTCGCAGGTGCAGGCCGATAGTCATGGAAGTTTGCTAATTTGCCGCATTTTACTTTTTGCCGCATTTTACTTTTAATTTTAAATATTTGACACATTGATCACCACACGTGAGTGACACACGGTGTGGAAAATAATCAAATTGAAAAGTAAATTGTCGTAAATTTTCGAATTCTCCGTGCTGTTGTGCACGTACGGGGGCGTCGTGCTAATAGCATCTTGGAATAAATGAGAAATGGAGATCACGCATTGATAGCGTGAATCACACGTTCGCTGGGAGACCTTAAGAGGAAAGTATGATGTAGGTTAGCAGTAACTTTCCCTTGATTGCAAAACCAAGGTTATCGAACCAGTAGGCCTTGGAGAAGGCTTCGGCTTGGTGTCAACAACAATGGCACCAGAAAAAGAGCTGTTGACGTGGACCTGCGCACACACAGACAAACTAGTTTGTCCCAACGAAACAGAGAGGGTGTCAATCTCTCCGGCTTGCTGAACACAAAGAATTAAACGTATGTTGGAAAATAATATGAGAGCAAATATGACCAGCGAGCAAATGACTAGGAAAAGTTATGAAAACGGTTGTAAGCAATATAGGAAAATAGGACCGGGATCCACAGTTCACTAGTAGTGTCTCTCCAAAAAATAAACGTGTTGGGTAAACAAATTATAGCGAGGCAATTGACAAAGCATGGACATATAACAATACTATCATGACAACATGTTCACTGTTTCATTTAATATGGGTATTACGTCAAAATACATAGACCGTTATCCAATTGCATCTATGACTAATAATCCACCCCGGGATCGCTATCTAGCATGTCTCCCGAAAGTATTAAGTTGCAAGCAACAGATAATTGCAATAAGCACGGTGCATAATGTAAGCAATGGTTATTAACATATAGCAATAAACACCGTTGTTTTACCCCTAGTAGCAACAGCACATCTCAAGCCTTAATCGTTTCTGTCAACTCGAGCTCAGACAAGAGAGGCATGAACCCGCTATCTAGCATAAATACTTCCTCTACTGATACTAGTAATTATTTCGGCTAAAGCATACACAAGCATCGGAGAGCATGCAAGATCATAAATAAAACATATCATAGATAAACTGAACAATAATGTCATGACTCCATAATTCATCGGATCCCCGCAAACACAACACATAGCATTACATATAGATGATCTTAATCATGTTAGGCAGCTCACAAGATCTAAAACAATGGAGTACAAGGGAGAGGGACAACCATCTAGCTACTGCCATGGACCCGTAGTCCCGTGGTGGACTACTCACGCATTACTCCGGAGGCAGGCATGGTGGTGTAGATGCCTCCAGTGACGATCTCCACCTCCGGCAGGTTTCCGAGAAGAGCATCAGAACCCTCCCGATCTAGGGTTGGCGACGGCGGCGGCCTCAGAACTTTTCTGGAAAATATGATCGGGTACCGAGGGTTTTCGGGAGGAAGACAATTTATAGGTGAAAGGGCAACTCGAGGGGGTCTCGGAGTCGCCTAGGTGGGGCCCAACAGCGGTCAACCCTTGGACCACGCTTGGGCGTCGTCTAGGGGCTGTGGGGCCCCCTGCAGGCGCCCTCCTGGCTCCGTCTTTATTTTTTCGTAAAAATAATTCTCGTAAATTATGAGTTGATTCCGAGAAAATTCCCCGACTAGCTTTTCTGAAACAAAAAGACAACAGAAAACAGGAACTGGCACTGGGCATCTTGTTAATAGGTTAGTTCCATAAAATGTGCCAAAATGATATAAAACATTATAAAAGCATGTGGCAATGATATATAATAAGCATGGAACAACCAAAAATTATAGATACGTTTGGGACGTATCACGCATCACGTTCGCGGATCATCTTTTACTTCTTGGTAATCCAAGCCCTTTGATCCATGTCTGACGTGGGCATACCCTCCTGGCACCCCACCATTGGCGTACCCGATGTGGCCCAGACAAGGCCCACCTGGCGGCCCAGCAATTACTTGAAGCACAAGATAAGGACTCAAGGACGTAGACTACTAGGACTCATGTAAACCCTACCTGGCTCCCTTTATAAAGCTAGGTAGAGGCAAAAAGAAAGACAACTAGAGCCATACGACACAACAGATACACGCATAGCCATAGCGAGACCACGTCTTACACCACTATCGTCATTACGGCCACCATGTAATCATCCAATCAATACAGATCAGACAAGCAGGATGTAGATCTTTACCTCACAATGAGGGGCTGAACCTGGGTAAATCTTTTCTTGTCAGCCGACGGAACTACCAGCGCGCCAACTTCTCCCTCTATATGAAACCCTAGGTATCTAGACCATAGGATTTGTCGTGGTAACCCCACGTCAATTGGCGCCGTCTGTGGGAAGAACGCGCACTGGAATCACGGTTTCGACGGCTCCAATCTTCACCAACAACAACGACGACTCACCGTCACGGATCATCGCCCAGGGGCTCGTCCTCAACAATTCTCTCACATGCATCAAGATTAGAAATTTCCGGCGGCGTTCCGTGCCTAGACGCAATCTAATCTGACGGAGGCGTCCCATGCAGCGCTGGCGGGATCCAATCTGTGCGACGCACGCACAAAAATCGAGCAGAGGAGATCGAAGCAGGGCGGCGTGCTCGATCGATCCTACTCACGGACTCCATCCGCCTCTGCAACCCCTTGCCGGCGCGAGAGTCCAGGCAGGAGCAAGACCACGTGGAGGTGTTGCCGCAGCAGCACACGCACACGGCAGCCTCACGAGAGCAACATCAGGCGCAGACACGATCGGCCTCGCCAGACGACGCGCGTGCCGGTGCGCGGCAGCTGCTCCGATCGATTCGTTACCACTACTGTACTACTTTGACTCCTCGGATCGAGAAAAATATCAAAAAAGGAAAAGGAAACGCAAGGCGAGTGCATGCGTTGCTCTACTAGCATGATCGCATCAAGATCTAGTGCAATACTCCCTCCGTTCCAAATTACTTGACTTGGATTAAATGCATATGCATGGATCGGATCAATCATTAATCTCTCTTCTTTGTTACAAGAATTCTTGAATACATTTTTGCTAATATTTCTTCTACATGCATGCATGGGTACAATTGATGGATCACACTCGTTGGGCTCGAATTGGATCTGACTAAATCCGGGTATTGTGGACATTCCCTCGTTTCCATTCCGGAGCCTAGCGCGTCACACCGATCAGGCGACCATCTACGACCCGGCCGGCGGGCTGGCTTCAGGTGACTATCAGCGACCCAGCCATAGCCGCGTCATCCACGACTCGATCGCGACAGCGTCCACGGCTCGGCAGCCTCTATGACGATTCGCTGGCGTCAACACCCACGACTCCGGTAGCCTCTTCATCGACAAATCGGCAGCCTCTACGACGACTCGCCAGGCTCAACGCTCGTGGCTCGACTGCCTCGATTTCATCGACAACCACGACCGCGATCAGCGTCAGCGGTACCGACACAGAAAGCCCGCTCCGAAAGACACCACGTGTCCTCGGGGGCCGGCACTTTGACATCATCAACAGCGACAACAAATTCATCACTGCACCCGGCCAAGCGACTCCAGTGCCTTCATCGACTCCGCCGCGTCGACTCCGTCTGCCGTGTCGACTCCCTCCACCGCATGACTCCGCCGCGTTGACTCCGGTCCGCCGCGTTGACTCGCTCCGCCGCACAACTCCGCGGCGTCGACTCCGTCCACTACGACGTCCACGACTCGACAAGATCGGTGTCCATGACTCGACAACTTCTACAACCACTTTGACGAGTCGACCTCGACAGTCTATAGATTTCCGTCGCTCATGAAGAGCTAAGTCACTTTCATATTTCATTTCTTCAAATTCTAACCTGTTTCGGTCGCATCCAACACTTGGGGGCTAGCGATTTTCGACTTCAATGAGTCGTCTCCCTCCGCTTCATCGACTCCGCCTCGCCGACCCAACAAGGTGGACTCGGGGGCTGGACGTTGCAGCCGCCGCGTCGACTCCCTCCGCCGCACAACTCCGCCGCGTCGACTCCCTCCGCCGCACAACTCCGCCGCATCGACTCCGGTCCGCCGCGTCGACTCCCTCCGCCGCACAAATCCGCAGCGTCGACTCTGGTCCGCCGCGTCGACTCCTTCCGGCTAAATGCCGCACGCCTCTCAACCCGACACTCGGGGGGCACTCGCCATCGGCTTGAGTGCTGCGCACCCGACAAATATCTACGCCAGCAGGCGCGAAGACTGGAGCACTCACAAGATACTCGACAACAACAAAAGGAAGGCAAATTGAGCCTATGCCCAACTACCAATAGTTGCACATATCCTTGGGGCTACTCCCATCGGGAGCGCTGCCGCGCACCCGACGAACAAGGTCCAAAGTCCATCAAGTCGCAAGAAACACGGCTACTACAGTCGCAAGTCAGCTACTCAACTCATTACAAAATCCACGACTACTACAGTCGCAACAAAATACTTCCCGAGTTGCATCCGCTGCAAATAAACCTCGGATGCTGCACCTACGGTGTAAAAGGTAAGACCCGCCGACCATGTCGAGCCGGCCAGGACCCGCACCAGCTGCGGCTACCCTGTATATTTTCATGCCAGCGTGCATGAAGAAAAATCTCGACGAACGCGTTGGGTACCCTATGTAAGACCTCGAGCTTGAAGTAGGCTAGTAAGGTTTTGCCCAAGAGCAGTTAACTGATCCCGATTCGTCGAGTGTGCCAGGCCTACTATGCCACCATCCCCAGCAACTATCACAAATCGAGCATCAGTCGATGTAATTCCGACCAAAGACTCACACTATCAAAGCTAACAGCACGCGCCAGGCGAACTTCCGACTATGAGTCTCTGCCTGATTCTTCAAATCGACCAGACACTCGGGGGCTACTCCCATCGGGAGCGCTGGGCGCGCACCCGACGAGCGCTAGGCACACACCCGACGTACTACAAAGTCAAGAGCACCAGACAACGCAACAAGGACAGCTCAATTTTCATCGACTACTCCCATCAGGAGCGCACTCGCCGCCGGTTCGAGTGCTATGCAATTCTCAAAGTCGGGTTCTCTATAGCCCGCACCAGATTTATCAAAGTCGGGTTATCTATAGCCCGCACCGGATTTATCAAAGTCGGGTTCTCTATAGCCCGCACCGGATTTCTCAAAGTCGGGTTCTCTATAGCTCGCAACGGATTTCTCAAAGTCGGGTTCTCTATAGCCCGCAACGGATTTCTCAAAGTCGGGTTCCTTACACCCGCATCCAATTTATTAATATTGGGTTTCTTACACCCACACTGGATTTCTCATAAATGATTTAACTCTCAAATCATGGTTAATACGGTCATCACACGGTCATCAACTTACCGGACGCATCGACTACGCCTACTCGACATGCTGCTCTTAGTCTCTGCCCGATTCTTCAAATCGATCAGACACTCGGGGGCTACTGACGTGGGCATACCCTCCGGGCACCCCACCATTGGCGTACCCGATGCAGCCCAGACGAAGTCTCACCTGGCGGCCCAACAATTACTTGAAGCACAAGACAAGGACTCCAAGACGTAGCCTACTAGGACTCATGTAAACCCTACCTAGCTTCCTTTATAAAACTAGGTAGAGGCAAAAAGAAAGACAACTAGAGCCATACGACACAACAGATACACGCATAGCCATAGCGAGACCACGTCTCACCACCACCATCGCCATTACGGCCACCATGTAATTATCCAATCAATACAAATCAGACAAGCAGGATGTAGGTCTTTTCCTCACAATGAGGGGCCGAACCTGGGTAAATCCTTGCTTGACAGCCGACGGAACTACCAGCGCGCCAACTTCTCCCTCTATATGAAACCCTAGGTATCTAGACCATGGGATTTGTCGTGGTAACCCCACGTCAGTGTCCATGATGCTCAAATCGGTCACCATGATCCGGTTCTCCTCAGCCACTATCGCGAGATTGATCCGGCTCTCCTCGGTGGTCACCGCGAGCGCCACCTCCTTGGCTCTTGACCGGGAATTTGCCTCATCAATCTCTAACTTGTTCTTTTGCACCCCAAGGTAGTAGCTCATTGCATCCTCGTTGTCCCTGTGTTTCATCTCATCTCTTTTGGCACTTGACTCCTCCTTGTCGGCAATCAACCCCTTCACTTTATCCGCCAATGCAAGACCCGAAGCCTCGCTCTTCGCATCTTTCTTGGTAGCCTTGTGTCCCCCTGGACTCACCACACAGTTCACCGAGCTTGGGCCGCCCTCTTCAACTTCGGGACTCACTGGGCTTCTTTGATCCATCGCCCCCATTTTCCAAGGAATCAGAGACCCCGGTCCACTTGGGGCATCCTTTGATCATCATCCAACAATGTATCAATGTAAATTTGGAGTCATAACACTCCTTGAAGTATGCCATGGCTTGGAGAACCCTGTCTCCCACGCCGATGCCACTCACGGGACGGTCCTTAATATGATCATGTGCAGCTTGGAACTTGCTACACTTCGCTTGGATGTGTGACCACCTCTTGTTAAGAGAGTTGTCATTTCGATGATTCTCAATTTTGTAGGGGAGGGCAAATTCTTCTACTCATGGAATTCTTGCCCACCCTTCTCCAGGACACATTCCCTTTTTGCTCGGTATCGCAAATTGCATCCAATGGACATCCAAGCCTCACAAAAGAACTTGGTCCTCCTTCTCCGTGTATGAGGTCGTCCTCTTGCTCTTCCCCTTTTGTGCCACAGTTTGTCGAGCGAGCTCATCTTCGAACAATGGCTCCTTCTCAATAGAGACCCCCTCACCTTGGGTCTCGGGTTGAGTCTCGTCCTCGGCCTCTTGATGCTCATAGTGGCGGCCTCCCGGAGATCTTATCCTCCATGACACTATCGGTGTCAAATCGGCCGGGTTTGCCGGCGTCGAGGTCGACATTTCCTCGAACAGAAGGTGACGGGGTTGGGGCATGCTTCTGAGGCTGACATCGCCAGTCGCGCCTTGCTATGCACTGGGACGTCGCTGACCCTAGGTTTGGCGTTGAGGTCAATGGGAGGCGACACCGGGATGATCGACATCGATGTTATCTCCGGAGACGTGTCCCGTGAACCGAGACAAAACGGTGCGCCTACGGGTCGGACCGTAGCAGCTTGCCTGTTGCGGACAACACCGAGCTCATTGTCAAGGCCACAACAGAGGCAGGGCGACACTCGCAAGTGCGGCGTCAAGGGCCTCCCCGTTGAGCATGAGCTCAACTCGGGCGGCGGCCTGGGTGGCGATGACGCTGCGTTGGCGCGGGCCCGGAGGGCAGCGGTGATTTGCGCCTCCACCGCCCGAGCGGAGGCGACCTCGGTCTCGTCCACATGATGCTTCTCTCTCTCTCTCTCAGGTCTTGCCTTTTGTCGAACTCGGGGAGCCACTCCTTTTTCGGCTTGGGTAGCGCGGCGGTCTTCGTCGGCTTGGGCAGGGCGGCAGCGGTCGCCAGAGGGTTTTGGATTGAGAGAGGAGGGGCCCGAGGAGGGGGATAGTTTGTGTGGCTGTCGACCGGACCCGAGGAGGACACATGCGGGATAAAGACCGGACACGAATTTGTCCGTTTCACCCCAAACCCGAACCAAACTTGGATCGGATTTAGGGTGAAACGTCTTTCCGTTTGTGGTGAGCCGTTGGCACGTGCCCCGTGTCCGCGCTGACACAAATGGTCCGTTTGCGGGGGCATTGGAGTTGTTCTTAACCTTAATATGGAGAGAAGGGCCAAATATTTGCCCCGAAATGCGACCATCTCTACTCTATCTTCACGTACACACCTGTTCGGGTTCCTCTCGGGTGGCCGTAGCGTAGCCGGCGAAGGCGACAGCAAGCCGAGCCGGAGCCGCCGCAGCCACGGCTGGCCGCGGCGGAGGCGGCGACGGCGAGGAGGAAACTTAACGCCGTAGGGTGCGGGGTCGGGGGAAATCGAATGAAGCGCCGCCGCATCTTCTTCTCCGGCGAGTCGACGGCCAGGCCGAGCCGGAGACGCCGAAGCCGCGGCGGAGGCGTCGACGGCGAGGATGAACCTTATCGCGGTGGGGTGCGGGGTCGGGGGAAAACCGAAGGAAGCGCCGCCGCATTTTCTTCTCCGGCGAGTCGACGGCCAGGCCGAGCCGGAGACGCCGAAGCCACGGCTGGCCGCGCCGGAGGCGGCGACGGTGAGGATGAACCTTATCACGGTGGGGTGCGGGGTCGGGGGTGCGCCGCCCACATCTTTTTCTCCGGCGCGACCTCTTCTTCCTCCTCACGTCGTTGTCGGTGGGCCCACACGCACGCACGCGCGCGCTGTCGGAAACCGAGCGGGCCGTCGCGCGCGCAAAAGCTAGCCCAGCCCGTAGCGTAGCGCATCCTGCCGTCACCTAGCTGACTATTGACCGCCTCTGCCCCGTGCTCCAGCGACGCGTAGGCGTAGCCTATAGGCCACGTCACCGTCGCCAACACCGCATCCCAGCCGCACATCGACCCTGCACGAATCTCAAAGCGGTGGGGACAACGCCGCCGCCCGCGGCAAGCAAGCGGTTCGAGGGTTTTAGACGCGACATCCGTTTCCTCCGTGTCCCCGGTCGCCGACGCAAAAGAGAAAGGGGAAACAGAAAAAGCTTCGAGGAGGACAAGGTCGGCGGAGGCGAGAGAGAGAGAGAGAGACTCGAGCTGGTTGGTGTCTCCGGCGACGGAGGGAGAGAGAGTAGGGGGACGCTTGCCGGTTGCCACGGTTGGGGGTTGAGGAGGGAGAGGGAGAGGAGGAGGCTGGTGCTTGCGCTGGTGGTCGCCTAGGGTTTGCGGCTCCGGCTGTCTCGGAGGCGGCAAGGTACCTCTCTCCCCCCTCTCTCGTCGAATTGAAGGCTTCGGGGTTCGTATCGGGCGACCTCACCGGGGAAAAAACTCGATTTTGTAGCGATTCGGAGGTATACATGAGTGGGCACTTGGGGGGATGGCCTAGGTTTATGTCTGCGGGTTGGGCTATGTTTGTATAGACTGAGGAGAATACTTGGCTAGCCTTCTTGTAAATTGTTGCCTGTTACTGTATTCTTCATAGTTAGCCCATTATGGAAATGTAAAATTTGGTACGCATTTGCTTGAACCTAGCTAATCTTGTTTCCTGTTAAAATACCAAATCGTTAAATCGGGTTGATCTTGAATATCCAAACTAGGAACTTACAGCTGTTGTCATTGAATGAACACTAAATATTCACTTTTTCCTCTTTCCTGGCTCCCTGCAGTGGAATGGCCACACAAGGTGCTGTCCGGTTAATTGGAGGGACAGGGGCTGGTGGATGGAGTAGTAAGGATTTCGGTGCATTTGACTCTTCACTGGGCAATCTTCCAGGGGGTGAAGGGCTGGGATTTGTGGATAATGGCAGTGGGGTTTATGGGGGCTGGAGGGAGTCCGCCCCAGGTCGAAGTGGAAGCGCGCCTCCTAGCATGGAGGGATCTCTGGCTGCTCTTGGTAATCTTATTGGTCAGCAGAGTCGGAACTTCGATGCCAGTTTAGGTAACTCGGACAATGTGACTGGCAGTTCCACGTCTGAGGAGCAGCTACGTGCTGATCCTGCATACTTTGACTATTATGGTTCAAAGGTGAATTTGAACCCAAGGCTTCCTCCTCCAATAGTATCAAGGGAGAGTCGCCGCTTCATGAACCGGGTTGGCAAGGTTAAAGAATGGAGAGTGGTTTCTCCAGATGACAGCAATAAAGGTCCCTTATTTGTACCTCGGTCTACTCTATCAACTCACAAGGAAGAACCTGAAGATGATAAGTCTCCAACGTTGGATTCAAGTTCTGTAGATGATGCACAGACAAGTCTTGTGGATTTTGTGCCGGTGAGTGTTCTGCATAGACAAACAATCTCTCTTGCCGGCTTTCCAGTTTTCTGATTGATTGCGTGCTGGTTGAAGAGCAGGCCCTATCAGGGATGTTTGGCCTCTGTACCTGCTTGATTCAGAAATATATTAGTGTCGGATCAAAATATTAATGGATTTGCTTCCCTACGTTAAGATGTCATCAAGTCTGGTACAAATTTGCAAATGAGCTACCTTGCTCTTATAGCAATATCAACCAATCTTTCAGCTGTTAGAAATGGTTGACTTCCTTTTGGATAGTAATCTAGTAATCTTACTGTATTTCTAGTAAAAATACCAAATTTACTTGCATAGTATTGAGTTATTTGCGTAGACTCACAATTAATGGCCTTGTTGAGTCACATTTTTTTCCAATGCTACACTGGCAAATGAATCTTGAAATCACTTTAATAGTTTATAATTTACTTTCAAGCATATTGCAGTCAGTCATCTTATTATCTGTTCATATTCTCTCCAGGAGAGCTTTCAACAGAACACCGATTCTTTGTATGATAACTCTTCTTGGCATCCGTCAAGTAGCAATACTGGTGATGTGGATGTCCATTCTAATATTGACCCGTCAAAGAATTTGTTACATGATGTTGTCAAGCCATCAGGATTGAATACTTGGACACCTGTACCTTTGGCTAGTGGTCTGAGAAGTACATTTACTGACAATCTAGCTTCTACATCTGTTCCCATTTCATCATATTCTGGTAATAACCTTAATGTGCAAACTTCTGAGCAACAGCAAGAAAAGCGGAACACAGGCATGCAGCCTGGAAATGACGTGTTTGTCAGTGAAACAGTTGTTTCTGAACTTGATGCTGTGGACTCAAATATGAAGAATTTGAAGTTAAGTTTGGATACCCATAGCACGTCACAAGTTAAGCAGCAGTGGCAGGGCAATTTCTTGCAGCAGAATGGCTTCTACCTCTAGTCCAAAGTGAACATATACAAATGACTCCTCATGGAACACATCTTCCCCATGTTCCTTTTGTTGACAACTTGTCTCATACCCAGTTAAAATTATCCACTGGTAACATGCAGCAACTTCTACCTCAACCTGGTATGACAACACCGTTTTATGCACCAAATTCGTTTGGAAACCCATATTATCAAAATTTGCATCCAGCCAGTGTATTGCCAACTCCGTATGGAACTGCTGGATATGCTTTGGGTGGTTCAGGTTTGCCACCTTTTATGACTAGCTACCAGAGTTCTGTTGCGACCCCTTTCGACAGCATTGTTAATCCAAGCTTTAGTGGTAGGCCATCTGGTTTTCCTTCAGCAGGGAATCTTACTGCAGGAACAGAATTTGTCCAGCCATATAAAATGTATGGGCAACTTGGGTATGCCATGCAGCCACCCATTCCCGACCCGAACTTTTTCCCATTCTTTCAGCATCCCTCTTTTCCACAATATGCCAGTGGAAATCAATACAATACGCTGGCTCCAAGGGGAAGTGTTTTTGGAAATGTTGCTGATAATTTTGATCCACAAAAGGTATTTCCTCAAGCTCAATATCCGTCTGATCAAAGGCTCGAACTTCCAAAAACTGGAATTTCTAATTCTCCTACAGCCCTAAGAGGAGGAACTATTCCGAATTATCATGGCATTTCGCCCTATGTTGGAGTACCATTGTCTTATCCAACAAGCCCAGTGTTTCAGGGGCAACCTTTTTCTGGAATTTCCCCCTCTGGTAGAAGAAATGATTCTGCAAGGTTTCAGTCCACCTCAAGAGATATGACTGCTATTTCTGGGATTCAAGGGCAGCGAGAAAGGGGAAAATTTGATAACCCGAAGACATGCACTTTCCTGGAAGAACTGAAATCGAACCGAGCACGGAGGGTTGAGCTATCTGATATCACAGGTCGTATAGTAGAATTCAGGTTAGTGGTGTTGTGTCGATTATTTATCATTCTAACGTTGGTATGAATATCAGCATATTTATCATTCTAATTAGACGTGCATATCAGCACACGTATGGTTCCAACTGGACATGCATACTCCAGGTCCACTTTTGGACACTAACTGCTGATGTGTTCTTGACCACAGCGCTGACCAACATGGTAGCCGATTCATCCAGCAGAAGTTGGAAAACTGCACTGCTGAAGAGAAGGCATCCGTGTTTGCAGAAGTTCTTCCTCATGCTCCATCATTAATGACTGATGTGTTTGGGAATTATGTGATCCAAAAGGTATGCTGTTGTAAGAATGACTCTGTAGTTATCTATTATGAGCAAATTGTTTGTATCACTTTGTAACTCATGGTGATGCCTTGTAACTGGTGATTACTATAGCTGTATAAAAAGTGACATGTAATCTCTGCAGTTTTTTGAACATGGAACTCCGGAGCAAAGGAGAGATCTTGCCACTAAGCTTGCTGGTCATGTTCTACCTTTGAGCCTTCAGATGTACGGATGCCGAGTAATTCAAAAGGTACTCTTACTCTTCACATTTAATATCTGCTTAACTTCAATCAAGCCTGACTTTCTTCTGTGGTAATTGTAACTATATGGGTCTACGCGTACATACCATGTTCGTTTGTTCTGTATCTAGTTTTCTCCATGTGTTTATAGCATTTTTGGGGGGTTTATTGCATTCACTTAAAAGTTACAAATCTATTTAGCCTGAAAATTAGATACTTTGTTTAACATACATTCTGGTTAGTACCTTGATACCCTGAAAGGTGTGAGGTATCAAAAAGAAGTTCTCCCTGTGGCAGGGCTGCATGTCATTTGCGATTGATAACAAGGTTTGCTAACGTGAACATAGGTAGGTCGGCGTGACCTAGATTTCGTGTTTAGCAACTAACCTGATTAGCCTAAATTACTCTTTGGCTAGCTTACGTATGTCAGCTTGGGTAACAATAGAAAACAAGATTTGTGATATTTAATTATGGTAGGTTAACCTATTCCACCATTTTAGTGTATTAACTTAATCATGGTTGTTTATGGGCCAAGGCTGATATAGCAGCTCCAAGGCAGGCAACATAATATGCCTTTAAAATATAATAGTCAGGATTGCTATATTAGAGATAAGGATTTGTTAGGGTTAGGGTTGAAAGTTGGGTTCGGTTCCAACTTGTGAATCAAGAGTTCATACCTTTGAGATTAAGCTAGCAGGCAGTATGCTCTCTCTCTCTGAGATTAACTTTACCCTCCTTAACCCATGCGTGTTTTGGCTATCCTGATCCAGTGCAGCCTAGACGGTCTCATGCTCCGTAATACTGTACGCTCTTCTTAACTGTTTCTGATCCTGAGGTGTGAGCTATGAAACAGAAGTTCTAGTTTATATTTTTTAAACGCTAATAGAAGCAAATCTGCATGCAATGTGTCTAAAGTCTATTCTTAGCCTTACATCAAATAGCTATGGCCAATCGAACCAGTTTAGCTCAGTAGATCATCTGGACATGCAACATCAATTAAATACGGTGTCCAGTCAGGAAAGTCTTTAGGGATAGGTAATTGCTAATTTTTGAAGAAAATTTTACCAAATTGTTGCCAGCTTGTAGAAAGCATTGAAGAGAGCTAGACTAATCAGGGATAAGTGGAGAAATGGTTTGGAGTGTGTATTATTACTCGGTAGTTCATGAAAATATTACTAGTATTCTACGTGCAATCAGTATGGTAATTTGGAAATTTACTTGGGAAATTCAAAATAGCAAACATGCTTTGTGTACCTAGAAATTGGTGTTATATGCTAGCGTATGGCCTGGCAGTTTCCTGTTTGCATGATATTGGGAATTCTGGATGCAGCCAGCATACATCATAGTATCTGATGTTCCTGCTAGTACTATTATTAATAATTTGTGCTTTGTTTGTTTCTCCTTCATTACCCACAGGCTCTTGAAGTTATGGAACTTGACCAGAAAATAGATCTAGTCCGTGAGCTTAGTGGTAATATTATGCGATGTGTTCGTGACCAAAATGGAAATCATGTTATACAGAAATGCATTGAATGTGTCCCAACGGAACATATTGGCTTTGTAGTATCTGCTTTTCGGGGACAAGTTGCTAGCCTTTCAATGCACCCATATGGTTGCCGTGTTATTCAGGTGGGTTTGGAATATTGTTCGAGTTAAATTTGGTACCAGATCCTGATATGCTGACTTTCTTCCTCTCTTCAATCTATATACCCCGCTCTGCAGAGAGTTTTGGAGCATTGCGGTGGTGATTCACAAGGCCAGTGCATAATAGATGAAATATTGCAGTCCGCTTGCATCCTTGCGCAAGATCAGTATGGCAACTATGTTACACAGGTGAATTGTTTTGCACTTTGATACGGTAGATGCTGCAAATTCTTATAATTTACCCTGGGTCCCTAGCAATTAGGCACCAGAGCGTTTGCCCTTTGATACGATAAGAGCACAGTAGTTGCCCCACACTGCTTTGATGTGTAAACTGACAGACTGCCTGTAATGAAAACAAAATACCTTGATAGTTATGACCTGTCTTTTGTTCATTGGTTGCCACAAGAATATGCTATGTTACTATGATAGCAGATGATGACCTGAGTGAAGTAACGTTGCCTATTTTTATTTTAAATCTATCAGCTTATTTCTTCTTCCTGGCTCTTCTGCAGCATGTTTTGGAAAAAGGGAAAAGTAATGAAAGGGCCGAAATTATCAGCAAATTGGCTGGGCAGATTGTCACCATGAGCCAAAATAAGTTTGCTTCTAATGTTATAGAGAAGTGTTTTCAACATGGGGATATTGTGGAACGAGATCTTTTAATCAGAGAGATCGTGGAGCAGACTGACGGAAATGATTCCTTGCTGGTATGTATGATAATCTTGGAACTCAAATGTTTTCCATCCTGTTCCTTGCCCCTTTTTTCCCTATGGTAAAGGCTGTAATGCTCCAAGATACAGGATCTTAAAGAGTTAAACGCCTGTGCTTTTAGTCGTTCAGGTGTGCAAGTATGACTGAGGAATCTGAGCCCATATATTTGTTCCGCCCATTATTTATGATTCTGCTAATCCTAGATTCTATCAGCGTGTTCGCCATTAAATTCCCACGAGTTCATTTGCTAACCACTTTTTATGCAACTAGGCAATGATGAAGGATCAGTATGCTAATTATGTTATTCAGAAGATACTTGAAACATGCAACGATCAGCAGCGGGAGCTTCTGGTCAGCCGTGTAAAGGGTCATTTGCAAGCACTGAGGAAGTACACCTATGGCAAACATATCGTGAGCCGAGTTGAGCAGCTTTGTGATGAAGGTGAGCTTATTCTTCAACTAGGGGTACTTTACACCGAGAAGTCACAGTATTTTAGTATCATTCATCCTGCGATACTTTCAGGAGGTGCCGAGCCTGACTCATAGGTGACTGGACAAACTCTTCACGGGAGTGGGTGTGCCTCAACACCCGCTGCTGAATCCATCATAACTCGGACCTGCGGTGCTTGAAGTGCTAACAGAACATGGAACTCCAGCAAGGAAGATTGTACATATGTGACTTCCTTTAGGTAGGCTAGGAGGTGCCAGGCACAAGGTTTAGCAGTGTGCACCGGTGTGTATCTATGTTAGGGCGTGTGCTTACTTATACTGTTTTAGTTGGTAGCTGTGTGCAAAATATGTACAGTAGTAGTGTGGCTTGTATGCGCTACATATATATTGACTGCTTGGTAATGTAAATTGCTTTGCTTGCATCTGCTTTTGTGTGGTAAAATATCCTCGTTTCATTTGACTGAAGAGAAAATAACACGGGATCTGTTGTGGTAGTATATTACAGTGACCAATTACAAGAACCTTCAGGCCAAAAATTTATTCCACGCTGAAATTGGAGTGCTGGTGATGAGTGGTTGCTGCACTTATGCCGCCAATCCATGGCGGTAATTTCAGTTAGCCTCGAACCCCTGAACGTTGCCGCTCTCCCGTCGTACACGGCCGCTGCTCCTCGTCCGACCCACGCTGCCGACCTCACCGTCGCCCATTTCATCGAACACCCGCCCCACCATGCTCTCGATAACGTCCACCGGCAGGAACTCCCGCCTCCTGCCGGCCACCGCCGTCTCGTTCGCCTTCATGAACCCGGCGTAGGCGCCACGCACAGACTTCGTCACTGCCACCCTGATCTGCGCCCGGAGGTCGCCGTCGGGTATCTTGTACTCCGCTCCGTGCCTCCTCACCCTATCCTCGAGCGCCACGGCGAACGCCGCCGCCTTCTCCCGCACCTCTTCCGGCGGCCACACCTTGCCGCCGCTGCCGCCGAGGCGCCGGACGAGCGGGTTCCACGCCACGTCCTGATACTCCCACGCCGCCTCCTCGGCCGACGCCTTGTACCGCCGCTTCATGGCCTCCTCTCGATCAGCTTCGACAGCTCGGTGCCCCGGGCACGCATGTATATGTACCAGTACGCGTTCATCGCCATGACGTGCGCCGTCGCCGCGTCCGCGCACGCCCTGCGCGCCGCCTCCACGTGCCTGTGCAGCGCCTCCAGGACGTTCGACGTTGCCTCCGCCAGCGCCACGCGGCCTCCTTCGCCCTCCGCTTCGGCTCCATCGCCGTTTCCGTCGCCGGCGCGCTCCCGCTCCGCCCGTAGGGCGGTGTCCATGAGCCCGCGGTAGTCGTCGGACGCGAGGCACTTGAGGTAGTTCACGGCGTACCGGACGATCTTGGGTACCTGTACGGCGTCGGCGCCGGCGATGTGGTGCGTCTCCACGCGGAGCCCGAACTCGTAGAACACGCCGGCAGCGGCGCGCGCCAGGGCGAGCTCCACCTCGCGCGTGCGCTCGCGGATGGCGACCAGCGTGGCCGACTCGCCGGAGAAGAGCGCGTCGAGACGCTCCCTTTCCCGGCCCACCGCGTCGAGCATGTCCAGCAGCTTGAACAGCCTCTGCGGCTCCCGCGAGGCCGCGACCACGCCGTCGGCGAAGCGGAAGAACGCGGCCACGATGCGCGCGGCGATCTTGGCGAAGCACTCGGGCCAGACCGTCGGTGGGAGGTGCGTCAGCACGCGCGCGCACAGCCGGCGCTCCGCCGTGAGCACGGAGGCGATGGCCACGTGGAAGTGCGGGCACCACAGCGCCATGGCCGACTCCAGAGACTCCCACTCCATGCCGTCGATGGCCTCCGCCGTGTACGCCTTGAGGTACGCTGGGTCCAACCGCATCATCGCCTTGGCTGCCCTCCTGTACCTCGCCTTGACGTAAATGTCGACGCAGATGTCCAGGCAGTCGTTGCCGGCGAGCGTCTTGGCCATCCTCGCGGCGGCGTCCACTTCGTCGTCCGTGCCGAGCTCATACTCCTCCGTCGTGTCGACAGCGTCGTCCTCGGGAGCGGCGTGCTTGAGCCTGAGGAGGAGCGCCTCGAAGAGGTCCTGGAGGCCGAGCAGGGCCTCGTCGAGCGGGCCCTCGAAGCGCATCGCCTCGGCCTCCGTCTCGTACACGGCGCGCAGCGCGGACGCCGCCTCCGTCAGCCGCCGCACGCGGCCGCGGCCGGCGGCCTTGGTCGTCGTGCGGCCAAGGAACCCCACCGCCTCCTCCACCCTCCGGACGGCCTCGTCTCCTCGCGCCACCGCTTCCTCGATGGCGTCGCGCAGCTGGTCCACGCGGTCGACGAATGCGACGGCGCTCTCGGTGTCGGCCGGGTTCGCCGGGAGCTGCGCGGCCTCCCCCGCGAGGGAAGACACCCGGCGCAGCGACGCGAGGAGTGGCTCGGCGGGGGCGACGGCACGATCGATGCGCGCGCGCAGGGCGCTCGTGGCCACGGACTTGGACTGGAGGTTGGAGGAGGAGGACGTCGAGGCGCTGGACAGGAGGTCGCCGAGGCGGTCGCCGGTCGCGTCGATGGCAGCTTCGGCATCGGTCGCTGTGGCAAGCACCGACATGATGGCCGCTCGCGAGGCATGAAGCTTTGCGAGGGTGGTATCGTCGGTGCCCGTGCCGGCCGCAGTCACCGGGGCGGTCGTGGGGCACATGGCCGGCCGGCCGGCGTGTGTTCCTATGTTACGTGCCGTGCGTACTGCAATGTCTATCTCAAAACAAATGGCGCCTTATATGTCGACCAGGACAAAGCTGGACCGCGTGATCGCTGATGGACGATGACAGTGCTTCGGTGAGAGCAAAGCCGAGGTTCCTTGGCTGATGTATAGTGATGAACTGTGGATTGTGGACAAATGTTCATCTTTGGAGAGTGCTCCTCCCGCTGTCTTACTCTTCACAAACGACACAATGCATCAGACAAATCTCGGAGATCTTTCTCTAATACAAAAAATGACCCATTTAGAAGCGCGTTTGAAGAAGAAAAATTGCAAGACTCGTTTGCAAATATTCAATCATACTGTCATTCTGATCTAATTAAGTAAACAGAAATTTCCAATAAAGTACATAACACTGACTCAATCCACATTTGTAGGAATGATAATTTGCATTTTCATTACTGACAGAATTTCACAACAAAATCAGAAACTGATCCAATCTGTTAAAACAGTAGCAGGTAATTAGACTGATCCAGGTTAGTGAAATCGATGTGACTAATGCTTCTAATGGCTTCTTTATCTAAGATAATTGGCAAGACGGAAGGATAGCAATCCACACGCGGCACAATGAGCTTATTCCATTTCAGTGTCTGCTGCCCTGCTGAACAATCTCAGGCAAGCCAAGCTAAGCTAGGTGTGGAGCTGTGGAGCCAGAAGGATGTCCTTCCACGCCTCGTAGAACACCCAGGTGACCGGACGTCGGCATGACCTTCAGGGAGCTCGCCGCCCACCCACGGTATAAGCCCTTG
Source organism: Poa pratensis (assembly GCA_947311845.1). Lineage (NCBI taxonomy): Eukaryota > Viridiplantae > Streptophyta > Magnoliopsida > Poales > Poaceae > Poa > Poa pratensis. The sequence continues at coordinate 27,246,950 of CAMZMU010000101.1, read as the reverse complement.
AGGCCCTCCTCCTTGATCACCTCGGCTAAGGCCGCCACCATGTTGGGCGGGCATTTCCCTTGCAGGGCTCCGACCATCAGCCGCTTCCTCGCCACTTCCAGAGGGAAGCTGATCGTGCTCGCTGTCAAACCTGGAGAATCCGACAGTGAAAAATGTGAGCCGTCTGTTCAGGTGCCAAACTGAAGGTGAACCTTGAATACATGGCATTTCCAAGGTTTCTCCAAGGGTTTTGGCAAAATCCTGACCTGAAAGAGCTCCGATGACCAGTAGCTCGGGGCGGCTCAAGGATTTCTTTTTATGCGCGCGGCAGTAAGAAGTCTTGATCTTCTCGTACATGAAGTAGTAGCAGGTGCTGTAAGGGAGCATCCCAACTAGTGTTGGGCACAGGCCAGCATAGAGACCACCGATGCCGTCGGTTCGGTAGATCTTGTTGAAAGCGAGGGCGATACTGGGATACGCCTCGCGGTTAATAGTCAACCGATCCTGAGGCAGAAAAGAGAACATCAATGAATCAGTAAATAGTTTGCACCACAAGTATATAAACACAAAGTTTGCCAGTATTTTCTGCTGATTTAGAAATAGACAGTAAATCATAGTACAATTTAAGACAGATGTCATATGACACTGATAGCAACCATCAAACTTGTTCAACAACACTGGAAGGCCATCATTTCATCATCTAGAGAAGTCGAGAAACAGTTTAGTCAGCTGATACAGAGTCAGATATGATGTACCTTAAGAACCTCAAGAGGATGACACACTAGAGTACTAACTATTCCAGCAGCTGCACCGCCAATGGCAATCGGAGATAGCAAGTGAAGCGGCAGCTCAATTTTCAAATCACCGAGTTGTATCTTCGGGCACCCATCCTCTTTCCATCTCTCTTGTGCTGATATCATACTCCGTTTGACACACTCGAATGTGCCAAGCTCGATTGCTTGAGTAGGAATAATGCGGATCATATTAATTGTATTACCCGCCCAAAGTCCTTGCCAGCCATTGTGTTCCATGACCTCCACAAAACTACCAAAGATCTGTTTTGACCCTACCCCAACAATCATTCTTGTCCTGAAATCATCAGACACTGACATTATTTTTTTTGTAAAATCAGGGTTTAGAACTGATGCACTCTGAGTTTTTCACCGAATGTCAACTAACATCCAATTAAATATATTATTGCGGTTGAGCGAAGTGCAGGGGTACTTCAGCCTACAGGTTATGGGGGTGGTTGATCAGTCCCACATACTTAAATTGTAACACACTAGAGATAACTTTTTGTGATGATTTACAGTAAGAGACTACAATGCATTATCACTTTTCAGCCTATTTCAAGCTGTGCAATGAGTTCCAACAATTATGAGTCCTTTATAAGATCAAACCATCACTACTAATAAGCTAAGGAGCAGCAACTTTCTTCAGATTACGTTATTCCAGTTCAGAAAAGGGTTCCTGTACATCTTAACAAATTGGATAAAGCAACCTCAGTTTGCGGATTAAGACACCTACTGCTACAGAATGTAAGATCAGTTCCATGATATTAATTCATTGGTGTTCCCTCATGTTCAGCAACAAAAGCACCTTGTACATTAAGACCCTAATTTACGTATTCCACGAAACGAATTTTAATTGTTCTAATCAGAATAGAGCCGAACTTATTTAAGTGAATAAAATGCAAGTATAAATGAGGGTAAATTAAGTACCTGATAGTTTCTAGAGGAGCAAGAACAGCTTTAGTCATAGCACCAGCCATTGCTCCGCTAACAAATTCTGCAATTTCTCTACGCCTCAGGAATGTCTGCGTAAGATATAAAAATTCTTAGGTTAAGATATAACAACTCACAACTCCATCACATCCATCAGAGCTATAAACTCATACACAACTATGAAGAAATCACCAGGAACACCATTTCTGTAAATTCCCACTGTGTTAGCCTTCAAGAGTGCCAGCACATTTCTTTTTATTTTCTTTTTAACATGGTAGAAGTTGCAATGAAGATGTTTTTAGTAAAAAAAATCAGGTTGTTGAAAGGGAGAATAACTAAAAAGAAGGTCTTTCTACGCGTGATAGATGCAAAAAGAACGAGACACATCTCAGATAGCAACCCACTAAGTTTGTCCGTTGTTGAAAGGAACACCTCACACAAATAAGCAGGAAATAACATGTTCCAAAAAATCAAATGCATCCAGTAAAGAAGGTAAGCACATAGAAACGATTTGCTATATTCATCTTAAAATTTAGCTAAGGATCTAAGAATAACAACTTTATTGGCATGGAAGCCTACACAGGGCCTGATTGCAAATGGCAAGGAAAGCTTGAGATTTTGTTGTTTCCTGTGACCCGGCCCAATTTGGAAGTTGACAGGGAAAGGAAAAAAGAAGGGACAGTAACTAAAAGACAATCCTATTATAATTCTACACGATGTAGACTACCGAAGACCAAGAAAAATCTCAGGAGCCAATGGACAAAATTTATGCCAACACTAAGCGGAAAATATCACCCAAACAAGTTCAGAGGAATATACCCAAAACAATTAAAACTCCTTCACCAAATCAGATGAACATATTTGCTCTAACACATCAAACTTTGACTAAGGATCTAAATGACAGTGACAGTTGGAACTTGGAAGCTTACTTATTTTTTCTCCAGTTTTCTCCTATAGAAAGACAAGCACAGGGGATCTATAAAAACAAAGAGAACTTACAATTCGCCCTAAATGATGTTCATTTAACAGCCCATTCATATGAAGAAATAGGCTTTCGCCCCGCTATATTAATATAGCAACCACCCGATACAACTTTGAGACCACTGCTGGGGCAAACAGCACAGATAAGCCCAAAAGAAAAGAAAGAGAAGAAAGAAGAGAAAACAATGCCAACATTGGTGGATCAACGAAAACGAAAGTGACTCGCAACCGCTGCGTCCTCTCCGGCCAATTCCCACCACAATTCTAGCACTCGAAATCGCCGCGTACCAAACAACACCTCCAAGAAGGAAACAACGATGACGCTGCTGTTGCCCAGACAGGTCCTAGGGTTTCCCCCGGCATGCTACAGGTAGTGGGGAAGAGGTACACCCGACGCCCTTCAAGAAGGAACAACGACACTCGCAAGCGTCACCGCGTCGGTGTCAAGATGACAGGGATTTCTCCCGACCCCCAAAAAACCACATCTCTGGACAATCCGAAACGCTCCATCCGTCTTGCCACCCACCAACATACGCCACCACGGAATTGAAGCCACCATCGTCGTATCACCATGGTACTCGCTACGAGGCCGACCGAACTGTGAAGAACCCGCCGTAGACAAGGAGCGGCAGTACCACATCCACGCGGGTGGGACCAGCCTCCACTGTCGTAGACGGTAGCCGACCGGACACGGCAGGCAAGAGCACACCAGGCCACCATGGAGCCAGAGGGCAGCAGCAACACAAACACCTGGAGGACATCCTCCACCGCCAGCGGCGGGTGCCGACCGGACGCGGCAGCAGAGACACACCAGGCCGGGCCCTGGACAGGCCCATGAAGTCTCCGCCGCCACGCTGCAACACGTAGGTCACCGCCGCCGCTACCCTCACGGCTCCAAAGGCCCGACCGAAACGAGTCGCGAAGCTCCCGCCCTCCACGCTGCAGCAGGCGCGGCGTCGTCGCCGCCACTCCCGTCCCAAGCTTCGTTCACTAGTCCAACCAGAGTAGCAGGAACGAACCGGACCCGCCCTGACCCAGATCGGGCCCAAAGGGCCCAGATATGGGCCTGCAGGGCCCTGGCCGGAAGCTCCCTTGCCACTGCCGCCAACAACGGTGGCGCCGCCGCCGCTCACACCATCCGCAGCAGAGCAGAAGCTCCGCCGGAAGCCGGGCCGCCGCCGCTTGAGTGCACCGCTCGGCGCCGCGCCGCCCCGCGCAAGGACGACGCCGAGTGGGGAAAAGAAGGGGGCCGCCGCCGCCGGCGCCACACGCCGACGACGGCCGCGGAGGAGATGCGGGGGAGGCTCGCTCTGGAGGGAGGCGGCGACGGCGACCGGTCGCGAGAGGTCGGTAGTGTTCTTGGTCGACAGCCCATTCATATATGTACAGCTTACAGGTGATTAACTCCAGGTCTTTTTTTATGAACAAATATCCCACCTAAGAACATAGCAATGGGGCACAGAAAGATGGACATATCTAACTGAATAACAATCCTAAAATTTGGAGACATATATCAGAAGCAACATAGGATAAAGATTTGAGACTAAGCTACCACCGAGGCACCGACAATATAAGAACAACATTTAAACAAATTAAAACAACGAGCAGCGGAGCAGATAGAGTTAATAGAGAGCAAAACAGAAGACAGGAAAAAATTGGAGGAGTTAATTTTCAAGCATGAAAGCCAGTGGACCATCTGAAACCACAGAAAAATTTCAGTGAAAATTGAACAGTTGGCCACATGAATCCGTCAGCGACAAAACCTCCCACTCCAAACTCCATATGCCACCTGCAGAGATCCTATTCCTCAACAGGCTCAACTCCATTAAAAAAAGCTAAGCTCCCGCGTTTGCCGCCAAATGAATTTCTAAACCATCCCAATTCGCAACACACACATACAGTTTCCCCCTTCACCGCTACCCGAGACGCTGGGATCTGCAGTTTCTTACCCTGACGGCGGCGCCGACGTTCGGCAGCCTGACCCTGAAGGCTACGTTCCCGTCTAGGTAGTCATCCTTGGGCAGGCCCACCCCGAGCTGCAAGCCGTCGTCCTTGAACGCGCCGCCGCCGTTCCCCGCGCGGACCTCCGCGAAGCCGATGCTGGCGAGCGCGAGCTTCTTGCCGCCAAAGCCGCCGGCGACCTCCTTCGCGCCCATGGACAGCAGTGAACAAGTGCGCGTAATGGGAGGAGGGGGCCGAGCGCGAAAATGGTGGCGCCCTCTGCTCCGCCGCTTCTCCGCTCGAAGGGAAGAAAGGTGATGACGTGGAGTCGAAAAGGAATGGGCCCAAAGCGCGAAACGCCTACGACTTGTTTCGAGTAGTAGGGAAGGAGAAGCGGAGGACGGTGTATTTATGCCGTATTTTCTTCGCAAAGGAAATACGTAGTGGATCGTATTTTGGTTTTCTTCAGGAACGCAGCAGAAGCTTTACGCGTGCTTGTAGTTCGTTTCTTTGGTCACGTGGTTAGTGTGCTATTTCTCTCGGCCTGGTCTTTGTTGATGTAAACGCTTTGGCATTTTATTTCTTGATATGTTGGTAGTTTCTGCGTGTGTTTTGCACTTTTGTACTCCGTATATGATGTTGTATTGTTGTGTTTTTCCCTCTATTTTTTGAGAACGAGGCATTTCTGATGGAGACCCTGCCGTTGTGATCTGGATGCACAAATAGGAGAGAAGGTGAAAGCATCTTCAACCGGATTAGGCATATTTCAGCCCTATCTGTCCGTGGACACGTCTGACAACTCCCAAATCTTGAATTCTCCCATCAAGATCCCTAAATTGTATTCCTTAAATCCATGCAACTACATGCATATTGATTTTTGAATACAAACATTCAACATCTTTATCTAGTGCACATATATAAACCATACATAGCAACTATAGTCACAAAAATATATATATAGTTCTCAATACATAATGGAGACCCATCTCCTTCTCAATGGCATGTTTCTTGATATTCTTCATCTTTATTCGAGTTACATCCGTCTTCATCTTGTGATCATCGATGATATTGGCAAGACGCAAGTCCGACTCCATCTTACTTTGTTCAAGTATCTTCTTCTCTTTTTTATCATCGTCTTCTCTTCTACCATCGTATTCTTCTCTTCTTCAAGCTTCTTCATTTCCTCCTCTATGTTCCAGTTATCTCAATGGCGGCCTCTAGCTTTTTTCGATCTTCATCTTTTTTCAATTGTGAAGTTTAAATTTCCAAAATGAGCATCTTACCTTTGAGCTAACTATTCAACTCGGATATCACATCCCGGACATTGTAACTACATGTTTTTTATCCTAAATGATAATAATATGCAACTCAAATCAATCTCATTTATTAAATTTCGGAATAAACACCTACTTTGATGAGAAAACCCTATGACATACAGCGGAATCGGACGAGGTGTTGTTCCCGTAGCTAGGGAAGGAGGAAGTGGAGTGTGTCCCAGGAAACCATGGTGTGGTGGCGACGGACGGAGAGCTCAGGGGAAGGCTCGGAATCGGTGGGGAGAGCTCGGGACGGTGGCGGCCACGAAGCTCTTGACTGGCACAAATATAGATGAGGTAGTAAGACGGGAGTGCGGACGGCGGCGGTGGTGCGGGCGGGCGATGGGGAGGCTGAATCGGTGACAGAGCTAGGCAAGGGACGTCAGAGCTAGACAAGGAGACGGGGGAGGAGTGTGACATTTGGTGATGGTTTACTAGTTGGCAGCATGGATTGCTATTCGTTCGACTCGATTTGGGTGGGTCCGAACTGTCTGGTACGACGTGGTGAACGCATCCGGCGGTCCCAAAACTGGGTATGTGCGTTACGTTTGAACTGACTTGTCCGGTTCATGTCCGGGTATACCGAGGATTTTGCCAGAAGATGCTCTCAGGGGCATGTGTACGAAAGAGCTCCCCATCATAGGGATAGGGTGTGCGTGTGTGCGTTCATAGGGATGAGTGTGTGCACTGTTTCGCAAAAAAAACGAAAGAGCTCCCCATCCCGAGGCGATGACATAGGTCCCACCAATAATACCCTGCGGCACAGCACGAGGCGATGATTCAGTCTACTGGGCTGAGTATTGGATCCAACCCATCATGCGATCGTTCACTTTACAGGCCGGCTAAAAATCTCATTATTTTGGGCAGCATCAGGTCGGCCCAATTCCGTAGTTTACCAGGCCGCTTCTACCACCACTGCACGGAACGGCTCGCACGATGCTCCGCCGCCGCATGGGGCCGTGGCCGTGGCCGGCGTTAAGTCGGCGGCTGTCGCGCCTGGCGCCGCCCGCGCCCGCGGAGGTGTTGCGCGTGAACAGCAACAACGTGTCCCGCCTCGGCACGCCCAAGCCCGGGCCGAAGCCGCGGCAGCTGCTCTCCCTGCCGCCGTTCCCCGCCGGGGCCGACCCGCTCCCCGGGCGGAAGGTGGCGCCGCGGCGCGTGACAGCGGTGAGCTGGGTGAAGCACTGCTTCGACGACGTGCCGCAGGAGGTCGTGCAGGCGCACTTCAACAAGAGGCAGGTGCGTGCGTACGGATGCCCCGCCTCCTTCCCCTGTACCGACCATTATGTTTGCATTATTTTGTTCGGTTAGTGTTAGCATGCGAGAAGAATGGGATTACGTTACTCTCCCTCTCCAATTTATTTTCAAAGTGTGGACTGTTCTAGTGGTGAACTGCGAAAGCTTCTTTCAGCTTGGTTAACTTCTACCTTTGCAAGACTCGGGCACTGTCAAGACTGATATAGCGCAATGAACCCTGGCAATGATCATAAGTCGCGGTTTTGAGTCATTGATTAATTTGCCTTGTCGACAATTTGCCACGTTGAAAACTTTCTTGTTTTTCAGCTACTCTCAATTCAGTACCAGTTTACACTACATTTTAAGCTCAGTTTTCTATCTGAGATGAAATTAGCTGCTATCTGTTGATCAGGTTTTCTCTGAGTGCTCAGATCAGGAGGTCTCGTCCGAGTGCATACGGAGCCAGAAGCATCATTTGAAAAGGGTATACAATGAAGACTCTATTCTTTTTTTTTCTTCATTGTTCTAGGAAATGTTATCGTACCATGTGAATGAAGTAAATATGCTCAGCAGTTTGTTGCAGATCAAGCATCATGAAGTGATGGAGCCTGGCATGAGAATCCATCTTCCTGTGTCTGTGGCTGAGGCCGAGATAAAGAAGCGGTATGAGACCATTCCCACTGCGACACTGCATCCAAATAGAGATGAGATCGAGTACCTTAAAAGGCTTGTCATCTACAAGGTGATATTTTATTGTATGTTGTTTTCTCTGACTGGTTCCTTTCATAATTACTGCGGTAACAAAATCTTTTTGTGGACAATCGTGTAAGCCTCTGATCCTCTGTAGTGTTAACAGTGCAGTAAACTAACTTGCACCCATAGGATGGTAAATTGTGATATGTGTAAATCAAGTGTCTGTATGCATGCCTATTGCTATCATGATACCATAGACATGTCATTCACATATTGCTTATTGATCTTGTCTATTGATGAAAGGTGTCACATTGTCATCATTTCAGTGTTTCATCCAGAGTTTGGTGATTTAAGTTTTCCTGATTCACATTCATCGTAGTATGCTAAATTTATAAAATTGTAGGACTCGGCCATACTTGTGCTTAACAAACCCTCAAAGGTGCCCATGAAGGGGAATTTGCCAGTACATAACAGTATGGATGTGCTTGCAGCTGCAGCACTGTCATATGGAAATAAAGAGGGTCCGAAATTGGTAGGATGGTTTCTCTTTATTTTGCGATGCCATGTGTAATATCAAGCTCTATCTGATAATTTTCTTACTATGGTTTGTGAGTGTAGGTCCATCGACTGGACAGAGATACTAGTGGTTTGATGTTGATGGGGAGAACAAAAGAAAGCTTTACCCGGTTGCACTGGCTCTTCACTAGCATCAAATTAGCAAAAACAGCTTCGCAGGTTCATAAATTCATATAATTTTTTCTACTTGGCAAGTGTGGTTCCATCTAAGTGATTTCGGTTGGCCTGCCTTTTTTGTATTAATAGCCTGCTGGTGTCTCATATTATTGATGCATCTTGTAGACATGGAACACCGCATGTGAATCATACTTGCAGAGGTACTGGGCATTAGTAATCGGGGCCCCTAAAGAGAGAGAAGGGGTTATATCTGCTCCTCTCACAAAGGTATTTTCTCATGTATTTTATCAAGGAAAATAGTTTTTAAGAATTCTGCCATGTAGGATCGTGTTGTGTAGATCGTTGTGTCGCCTAGATGTAGTGATCTTCAGCACTCCCATTAACCATCACAGTTGGTGCATCCTTGACTCCTTATTGAAACAAGTTGGCTCGTAGATAAGGTTATAGTCATATGTAGTAGCTGTCTGTTTGGTTCATAGGAAGCTTTATCACATTTCCTAATTCTCTATCTAAACTAGGTACTTCTTGATGATGGGAAAGCTGAGAGGGTCATTCTGGCACATCCCTCTGGCATAGATGGTTCCCAAGAGGCTGTAACACAGTATCGGGTGATGGGACCAACCATCAACGGCTGCTCCTGGATTGAGTTGCGCCCATTGACAGGCCGGAAGCATCAGGTACTCGCACAATACCCTCAGATATCTTGCAAATGTAACACACTTCTTCAACTGGAATCATCAATCTTCCTTCTCTGACCACTCTGCAGCTCCGAGTCCACTGTGCAGAAGCCTTAGGCACTCCCATTGTCGGGGACTACAAATACGGGTGGTTTGTGCACCAAAGGTGGAAGCAGAATCCTCAACCAGACTTTGAGCCCTTCACCGGGGAACCATACAAGCTGAGGCGGCCTGAAGGCTTGGAGATTCAGAAGGGCAGTGTTCTCTCTAAAGTCCCTTTGCTGCACCTGCATTGCCGGGAGATGGTGGTCCCTAACATCGCAAAGTTCCTGAGTAACACCGGAGAGTGGCATGATCATGGCACTCCATGGTCCAAGGAAAAGCCCAATCTCCTAAGGTTCATCGCGCCGATGCCTCCGCACATGAAAATTAGCTGGAATATTATGTCTTCCTACCTGGTGTGATAATTTATCTTTGTGTAAGGAATCTTTCTGGATGTCAGTTCTCTAAGATGAATTTGAGGATATGAGATGCCTCTAAGCTCATGTCAGTGACACATGGAGTGGCAAATCCTGAAAAGAATTAGGGGAGTTCCATGTAGTAGGGTTGTTTAGTTTTCCTTTGGGATTGTGAGGTCGTAGATTTGTAGCAGCTAGCACTTCAGAATCAGTGAACAATTCATGCCAATGTTGTAACTTATAGGAGATTATAAGTCGGAAAGTGTCTTTTGCTATTTTGTACTCCCTCTGTTCATAAATATAAGATGTTTTAGATTTTGTCCATATTCACATGTGTCAACATGTATGTAGACATATTTTAGTGTGTATGTACACTTATTTGAGTATGCACTTAGTCAACATGTGAGCTAGTTAAAACATCTTATATTAAAAAACAGAGGGAGTATGATGTTACCAAGACTTCCATAGCTCCATTAGAGCATCTCCAAGCGGAGTTGCCAAACCGCCCCCAAACGTCCGGGCGGACAGCCCGGACAAGATTTGAGGTAAAAACATGCACCCAACCATGATCTCCAAACACTCCTCATAGGTCCGGGCTGTCCGGCAACCCCCAAACCCACCCCATATATGGGGAGGGTTTGAGGGCGACCGGACGCGTCCGATGGGACATCTTTTCCTTTGTTTTCTTTTCTTTTGTCCTTCATTGATCATTCTCTCTCCTTCTCCACCAATCACATGCAAGTGACCCCACAATTTGGAGAGGTTTTGGGGTACATGGTTGGAGGAGGCCACGTTTGGGGGCTGATTTTGGCAATCGTGACTGGAGATGCTCTTACATCTACTATGATTTTGTTTCCAAGCATAGCATCATCACTGCACTACACTGTAGCATCTAATAACAACCACGCTGCAGTACTAGTGTTGCACTGATCAGGATCAGTAGTTCCAGAAGATTTGGTTTCTCCTGTGCTGCTTCCTCAGGTAGACGCCGAGCAAGCTGTAGTAGGTCCACCGCCGCTTCCCGCCAGCGGCCTCTAGCAGCGCCTCGGAGGTGGTGTGGAAGCCGCCCTTGCCGAACGCCTCGAACACGATGCCGTCCGTGGCCACGACGGGCTCACCGGCACCTTCGAGCCGACGAAACGCGAAGGAGAGGTTGCGCGCGAGGCGGCGCTCCATGTAGGCGTCGACGAAACAACCGTGCGTGACGAGGTCCGGCGTGACGCCGTCGCGGCGCATGTGGTCGGCGGTGAGGTGGAGGTCCCAGAACATGCACATCTTGGAGAATGCGGCGGCGCGTATGTTGAAGGTGGTGAGGTCCGGCCGGAACCCTGCGGCGGCCATCTCCAAGAAGGCGCGCTGCAGGGACTTCATCTTGAAGTTGGCCGCGAAGGAGAGGAGGTAGAGGTTCCAGAGCAGGTTGCCGGCGTTGCGGCGTCCGAGGCCGAGGCCGCGCACGAACTCGCCGAGGCTGTAGTACTTGCGGTGGGCGATGTACGCCGACGCGACGTCGCGGATGGCGTCGACGGAGATGAGGAGGCCGGTCCTCCTGAGCCGGCCGACCGCCGCCTCCATCTGCCGGATGGTGCCGGAGGCCGCGTAGTGGCGCACGAAGGCGTTTCCCGTGGCGGAGTCGACGCGGAGGCCGGCGCGGGACATCTCCTTGAGGGCGTCCTCCATGAGCGCGAGCTCGCCGGCGGCGCCCAGGCAGGAGACGACGAGAGGGTAGAGGTCCCGCGCCTGGGCCGGGTCGCGCGCGGAGAGCTCTCGCACGGCGAGGAGCACCTCGTCGAAGCGGCCCAGGCGCGCATACGCCGGGAGGAGGCGGGGCGCCGCGGCGGCGAGGCACGGCGCGGCGGAGCTGAGCAGGAGCTGCGCCCAGATGGACTGCGCTCGCGTGAAGTCGCCGGCCTCCGCGCGCGCGACCATGAGGGCCGCGGCGTCGGCATCCGAAGAGGCGGTTCTTGGACGGGGCGCAGCGCGCCGCGACGCCGGCGTCTGCGCACACGTGCCGAGGTCAGTTTCAAGAAGAGACGGAGCTCACTGCAGGAGGAAGGGAGGAGGAGGCGGACCTGGCGAGACGAGGAGGACGGGAGGGCGAGCCGCGCGTGGTGGTGCTCCGGGAGGATGAGGAGACGAGTGGCGGGCGGAGGAGGACGAAGGGTGGAAGGCAGCGGCGGCCGTGGAGGGAGGAGGGTGCCCATCTCACCTCATCGTTTCACGGAGACATGGCTTCGTTTTTACAGGATACCCTGATCAAAAGAAGATTCAGCAAGGGGATATTTGTGACCTGAGAATTTGACATGAATTTTGTCTGAATTTCACACAAAACGGTACTGAGACTGAAAGCCAGCACCAACATTTCATTTCTCAGATATCTCTGAGCACTAGTGTTCAGGAGAGACAGTGCCCACCACATATCTGATGGCAGTTTTAGCAACATTGTTGCCCAGACCTGTTCACCGCTTCTATTTCCCTCACAGATTGGCACCTGACATAACAAGCCACATGATTTTGTAGAACTTAACATCTAAACATCCAACCAAACAAAGCATCATAATAGACCAGTCTGAGCTCGATACCCCAAGACAATCCTCAGGAGAGAACAGAACAGCATTACATTAATCAATCACAGATCCACAGCAAAATACATCGGTTACTCTATTAAGGAGGGCTACTCGACATTACATTAATCAATCACAGATCCACAGCAAAATACATCGATTACTCTATTAAGGAGGGCTACTCGACGAAATTACAGAAGAAAATGGTCAATAGTACAGTAACGACAAGATGACAAAATAAAAAACACAATCCCGCGTCAAGCAGAAGAAAAGCTCTCACGCAAATAGTACAGGAAAATAGAAAATAGGAACCGAAAAGGAGAGGAAGGCCGGCGCTTGCATCAAACAAGCTCAACACTACAAATGCCTTCCTCTGATAACCCTATATACTAGTTGTAGTACATAAGCTGCTGCGCCGACGACTGGTTCGGGTAGCCGTCATAGAGGGCCTGGGAACCAGCAGCAAGAAGCCCTGCCGATACCTGACCAGCGAGACCGTGCTGGCCAGCAAGCTGCCCAGCTGCAGCCTGGCTCAAGGCAAGCTGCCTCTGATAAGCCAGAAGCTCAGCTGCTGTGAAGCCTTGTGGCACACCAGCCATCCCTACCGGCTGATAAGAAGCCACCGGAGGTGGCAGCGGCTTAGAAGATGTCCCAGGCGGAGTTGGTTTATTGCCCCATGAGCACTACAGGATAACATGGAAAAACAAATAATGAAAATGCTTGAACAATTGCGTAAAGAATAAACAGAGATAACAAAAGCACAATGAAATATTTGCTTCGGAAGTTACCTTTAGTGGCTTGCCACGAACAACCAATCCATTAGCCATCTGAATAGCTAATGCTGCTTCACCGTGGGTACTATATCTTATAAATCCAAACCCTTTTTCCTGTTGAACACGAACTTCCTCGATAGCCCCAACCCCTAAGTTGTAGAATTGACGGTGAACCTCATCCCGATTAACCTGACCAGTTAACAAAATCATGTATTATAAATTTTCTGCTGACAGGAAAAATCGCAGCGAAACTTCCTCAGATAATGAGAGGAGGGAATTGTGCTAGCAGAAACTTGGCTTTACCTCGTGTCCAAGGTTGCCAACATATACAGTAGTGAAATCAGGATTGTTCTCTGGATTCTCTTTACTTCCTGCATCCTGGTTCGCCTCCATTGCTGCAGAACAAAAGACAAAGCTAAAATGAGCACCCACCTAACTGCTCTAATCATTATAACTGAAAACATAGGCACGTAATTCCTGTCATGACATTTTTTAGCTGAACGAGAGATATGAAAACAAATCTAATATGAAAGAAAAAAATAATATTGTCACTACTAGACACCTAACCTGCATTACTGGAACTACCATTTGTTAGTACAACTGCATTATGATTATCTGTTTCCTGTTTCTCTTCTGCATTAGTCTTTGTTGCCCAGTTGCACCTTATTTGTCTGCTGCCAAGCCATTTACCTGTTGCAATACATTAGTTTACAAGACTCAGAAAGTCGCGACATTAGAATACCAGCAGAAATATGAAGAAAAATGTAATCAATTGCAAGCTCCAGCGCTGGCATACCAGTCATTTCAGTTATAGCAGTTTCAGCTTCCTGCACCAAGAAACAACATAGTATTCAGTGACAATAGAGATACAACACTACAGTCTAACTTGTAACTTTGTGCCCAAAACAAAAGTTTGACTTGTAACTGTAAACGCAGGACTGATCAAAATAGAGTTATTTATGAAACAAAAGTTATTTAGATCTAATGAGTTTACTAAAGAAAACTTCAGTTGGTCACCAAATGTCATGTGATGTTATACTAAATGCAAAACTGAAACCGCAGTTTGAATTTTGACTATGGGTGACGCAAGGAGCCAGACAAATTCCAATACCACAGATAAAATTTGCATAATAGAAAAATAAATCAAACAAAATAATCGTTAACCAATCATGAGAACCAAATAAGCAATATAGTTCAAACTAATAATACTTGGTACCACAAGACGAGAAGAATCCACTGAGTTTCAAGTACAACAACAGTAGAACTCCAGCAATGTGAAATCTAGCAGTATCAGATAGCTCAAACACCAGAATACTAGGTAGACTCGTTGGATCTAAATGGTAAAACTACTGCTAAATGCAAAGTGAAATGGCATGAGTTGTTCATGCCTGTTGATTGCGGAAGGAGACAAAGCCATAACCTCTGGAGCGTCCAGTTTTGTTGTCCCACATGACTCGAGCATCACTGATCATAAATGACACAAATTAACAACTGAAACACTACAGAAAAAACATAGAATCAAAGGGGGAATAATTTCCAAAATGTGCCATGCTAGATTATCATATTTATATAGCGTACCAAAGAGATACACTTGATACAGATAGAACAAATACCATTGCTTGAATAGCAAGTCAGAACTTTAAAGCACAGGCTGTACATAAAAACTTACGAAACGTGTTAATATAAGGAGCTAAAGACTTACGAACAAGAAGGATATGTTGAGAAACAGGCATAAAGAGTTGCATCATTAACTTCAGAACTTAAATCACCAACAAAAATATGGAAATGCCCTGGAACAATTCAATGGGCATTTGTTAATTAAACAAGGGTTAAATTATAACATGACGATGACACGATAAGGGTTTGAAAATAACATCTCACCAGATGTATCCTCTCTTTGTGTACTTGCATATGCCCAGTTCACCTTGATTGCTTGACCGTATCTGAGTGAAATGTTTCACGGTGAACAACATTAGCAGCAAATTCGGGACTCTGAACCCAGTGTTGCTGAAATTAGTTAAACATTATGCTTACATGTGACGCCCATGAAGGGTCATGATTGAAATAGCTGCTGACCTCCGATCATAGTAGTCAACAAACCCAAAGGAAGACTGTCAAAGGACAAGAGATAATTCTTGTAATTAAAAAAAAAGATAATTCTTGTCAAACAGATGAAAATTGACAGATAACAGTAGGCTTTTGCCGATTTAGCAACATGATCAGCAGCATACTAAAAAGTGCCATTATATTTTGAGAACACAAAAATACATTGCCTCAATGCATTGTTACTGAAGTAATTATATGTAGAAGCCTAAGATTAAGGGCTGGGAAAATATCACTCATAGACACACAACAAAGAGAAATTCCAATTAGCAAGTTCTCAGCGAGTAGGACACATGGCAGACACGGGCTAAATAACATTAAGAATTTGGAATATTAAGACATTGATATTCTCTAACTTTTGTCAAACCTATGGCTCAGCAAAAGGGGTGCATGGACATGAGCCATCAAGGTGATTGACAGGTGAAACCCCTTTAAAACGAATCATTTCTCATATGCATTGTAGTATTCTTCCATATGGTGTAAAAAACTAAAAATGCACCTTTTCTTTCCTGATGAGCTTGCATCTTTCCACCGGACCAGTGCTCTGGAAAACTTCAATCAGAAGGCTCTCAGAGACGTTAGGGTGTACGTTTCCCACATACCTAGTTGTCATAACATCGTGAATCAAATCAGATTCCAAAAACATTATTCAGCAAGAAATAAGATAGATATCAGACAAGTATATTCAGATGATGTAATAATAACTACAGGATAGAAAATTTAGCACCAGATTCAACGATAAACTATGCATGATCAAAATTTTACAGACATTTGTTAAGATCTGGACTTCCACATTGATTTTTACATTAAACATTGTTACACTGTGCAATTCCACATTTATTTACATAACTAAAAGAAAAAGGGAAAGCTAAGCTATAAATCACATATGGGGGGTAAAAACAGAAAAGAACACCGAAAGCACTCACACACTGCGACATGTGGATGGATCAAACCCAGGTGGGAGATTGCCATTTGAAACAGGCTCCATCT
Source organism: Poa pratensis (assembly GCA_947311845.1). Classification (NCBI taxonomy): domain Eukaryota; kingdom Viridiplantae; phylum Streptophyta; class Magnoliopsida; order Poales; family Poaceae; genus Poa; species Poa pratensis. Next base: position 27,230,825 of record CAMZMU010000101.1, on the reverse strand, counting down.
GCAAAATTTAAAATGTAAAAAATAAAAATAAAGATACACGCCAATGCCAAAACAGGTTGAGGAGCAAAGCAAAATAAATAGCATATAGACGATGACACAATTTTAATTAAATGTGATGGGAATTAAAATCCAGTTCTCCAAAGTTATATATTTATGCCATTATAAATAAGACTGAATACTGTGTTCCATCCAAGCATCTCTCTTTCCCGCCCTATGTTTCTCTTCGTCTACTAGACCGATATACTATGCACATGCAACAATGTTCTCGCATTGATTTGTGAGCAACGCTCAATGTATCATGAATAGGCAAATGCAATTAACAAACTTTATACAAATGGAGACAGCAGTGACACTTGCTCTGAGGAGCACAGACACCGAAAACAATTTAATGAAAACATAGTGTTCGTTATGCTGCAAGAATGAACAGTCAGCCAAGGGAGCGAGGGAGGCAACCTAGGAAGTGTCCAAACTCAAAGCAAACAAGAAATTTTCCAGCTTCATACCAAGATCGACATGCATTACGGCTTATCCTATGTGCATACAAACAATACTGGATGTAAAACTTCATAAGGAGGCGAGGAGCACAACCAAACAAAAACTAGTAAATGCAACGGAACCCTCGAAAGATTGTCTTTTTTGTCCAATTACATCGAATCACCTCCCTCTCCCAAAGCCAATTTGCTTCGAATCCCAATAACAATGGAGCAATGTTCCAACAAACTGGAACACAACAGGACATGTGCTACCGTGCAAATGCAACAGCAGATGGCAATAGTAGGTGCTCAATTCCACGGAAGAAACTTCAGTCACCGAGCAAAACTCGCTAACGAACAAGATGCACCTAACCTAACAACTTCAGGGGAAAAAGGGGGGATGCACCAAGCAAGCAACAATCTTCCGGGCTCACAACCAGATCGGCGTGCATTGCTGCACCGGGATGCACGAGCAAACAAATAGATCAGGAGTCGAGGAAACAGAGGGCGACCTGAGTCATGGCCGCCGCCGCGGCGGCGGCGAGGACGCCGGACTGATACTGCTGCTGCTGCAGAGCCTGCTGCATCAGGAGGGCCTGCTGCTGCTGTTGCTGCTGCTGCCGGAGCCTCTGCTGCTGCTGTTGCTGCTGGCTCCCGCCGGCGCCATTCATCTCCTCCGACTCCGACCGGATCGAAACTCCGGGCGACCGAGAGGGCCCGCTCGAACCAATCGATGGATCGGCGGATTGGATCCAACAGATCGAAAGATTTGGTGGCGAATTTCTCGTGAGGGATCGAGCAGGGCAACGGAAGAAGAGGAGGTGAGATTTTTCCTCGTACTTTCTCTCTCTCTCTCTCCCCTCTTTTTTCTCCCTCTGTTTTCTCCTCGTCGGGCTTCATATCCCATCCAGAGCAGATGACGTGGAGCTCTGTGTGTGGCTCCCCATTCCCATGGCTCAGTGCCAGGTGGGCCCGGTGTTCCTGCACCAACTGCTTGGCAGGATTTGTAGCGGTTTCAAATTCAAACAATGATGTGATAGTTGTTGATGTCTCTGTTTTGACCAAATATCATATGCATAATCTCAACCTTCGGGTCATGCGTTTAGATTCGTACGCTTTCGCTCGCTAGGGTTTACCGTGTTATTCTCTTCTAGCTTGGTTAAGTGGCGACGACGTGGGAAACCCATTCATTTGTACTCTCTCCGATCAATTATAAATGTCATGAGTTGTATGGCTGATTTACACCGGGCTAGTTGTTTCTCCGCGACACTTAAAAGGGATCAAAGGGAGTATTAAACATGTATTTTGTGAGTCCATATGTCGTACCTAGTTCATACAGATTTAGAAAGAAACACCGTGCTTGGTGTAATGTTTATTGTACTGTAGATACATATTAGTTTTGTAGAGTTATCTTGTGAAACATACATTTAAAAACCTATGCAACATGCCAACAATCGAGGTCGCATTATAAGAAATGTTAGTGCATTGTGACAATGCACTTAGGCATTTACAAGCTGTTAGACCTTACTTGGAAAAAATTCTTATTTATAGTATTGCACAAGCAACTATTTGTACTATTTCAGTGATGCACTCTTGTACCATGTGTAGTTTGGACGAGCCTTGAAGTGGGAAACCCACTCATATGCATTGGCTTGACTTACATGAGCCTATAGCTCAATATTTTTAATACATTTTAGTTGGTTTTTAATACAAAGTACAGATTGTAAAGTTAAACATTTACTATAGAGACATCAAGGAAAATGTAACCAATGCTAAGTGCATCTAAGACCCCTTAATGAGTTTTGGCAACAAATTTACTAAGTGTTTCATGTTTTAGTCCTACACTAGCTGGTAAAAAAGTCAATGGAGACCCCCAACAATGAGAAAAGTGATGACATCTCTCTCAAGGCAAGATTTGCTAATTGATTTGAGTCATAGGTATGGCGTACTATCAGTAGGGGCAGTTGACAAGATCGAGGAAGCAAATATTTCAAAGTTATTCCTCGAGAATCTCTCTTATCTACAAAAATCAAAAAACCTTGAACTATCAGACCAATCGGTTAGCACCTTTGAACCATGTGAGAAGAGAGCTAGCAAATAAAACCTAAGTATGTTTATAGAACTACCAAGCATGGTTCTCTAAACCATCAGACTCAACCTACAAGTCATAAGTGTAATGTTTAGTTCCTCTAAATGGATGATGTCCGATACCTTTGTGTTTGTAGTTTTTCTCAATGATTTAAGTTTCAATATATGTTAGGAACTACCGGCAGTACCACTAAATTGATCAAGATTATGTTGGTAGCATGTCACTTCAAAAATTATCTTTGTTATCGTTTACCTACTCAAGAACGAGTAGGAACTAAGCTGGGATGCTGATACGTCTCAAATGTATCTATAATTTTTAATGTTCCATGTTTGTTTTATATCAAATGCCACATGTTTCTACTATGGTTTTATATCATTTTAGACATTTATTGGACTAACCTATTAATAGTTGCAAAAGTGCACAATGTTCTTGCCTTACGCTTTGATGTGTAGAAATTGACAAGAACACAAAAGGAGCATGATTTCCTGAAATCTGTCCCCACCAGACAGTTTTTAAAGATGTCCCCGAAGTGACCCGAAGACGACGCCAAATCGAAAAGTCTAGTCGCGAAAGTTTTTGGAATTTTTCCTCTGATCGACGTGGACCTGGACATCAAACAAAATGGGGCCCACAGCTCCCATACGGCCTGAGGGCGCGACCAGGGCCTGACCCGCGCCCCAAGACCGCGTACTCCACCTGTTCACCGCCTTACGCCGCCCTTCGGACTATATATTTGTCCCGTCGCGAAAACCCTACGCGCCGAATACACTTTTCCCAGAAACGACTCTGAAATCCGCCGCCATCCAACCCTAGTTTCGGGGGTCAGAAGGTCTTGTTCCGGCACCCAGCCGGGACGGGGATTGACCCCGGAGCCATCTCCATCGACGCCACCGTCTCCACGATGCTCCGTGAGTAGTTCCCCCATGGACTACGGGTTCTTAGCAGTAGCTAGTTGGTACTCTCTCTACCATGTTGTTCAATACAATAATCTCATGAGCTGCCTTACATGATTGAGATTCATCTGGTGTAATTGGTGTTGCGTTTGTTGGGATCCGATGAATTGTGGAATTATGATCAGTTTGTTCATCTTATTATCATACTTATGTTTTATTTAAGATCTTGCATGCTCTCCGGTACTTGTGGTTACCTTGATCAAGTAATTGTTTGTATCTCCAAGAGGGAGTATTTATGCTAGATAGTAGGTTCATGCCTCCCGTGAGTCTGGGCACGAGCGACAGAAACGTCTAAGAACGGGGATGTGTTGTTGCTACTAGGGAGTAAGCAACTTTGCTATGTCTACGCATCATTTGCATTGTTTACATTACACACTTTGCTTATTGCGATAATCTGTTGCTTGCAACTTAATACCTACGGGAGACACGAAAGTTATTTCGTAGGTGGATTATTAGCCATAGATGCAGCTAGCAAGCGGTCTATGTATTTTGTTTTAATGCCCAATTAAATACTACAGTGAACTTTATCTTGTCATAATATGCTTTGTCATGCCCTCACAATTTTATCAATTGCCAACTGTAATTTGTTCACCCAACACATTTCTTTGTTTGGAGAGTTACCACTAGCAAAGCTTGGAACCCCGGTCCATATTTCGCATCAAGCATATTTTCCTGCGCCACTGCCTCCGCTGTTACTACTGCTGCTATTACTTTACTGTTACTATTGCTCTCAAGTTACTACTGCATTCACATCCCTTGTGTTACTAGTGCTTTTCCAGGTGTGGCTGAATTGACAACTCATGTGGCGCCCCGACCGCGGAACTATACAGTGATGCTGTGTGTCACCGGTTAAGCGATACAAACGGAGGTTACGGGTTTACCAATCCCCGGCCAAAACCTTTGGCAGGCATTGCTCGGAATGGATCATCGGCAACGCAACACCCCGATTGATGCCTTAACACAGGCACAACTATCAATGCATAATAGAGAGATCAAGACTTGTGGAACAACTGGCACATTACAGACTCTACGACTCAAAGCATTATAGTTCAACTCTTATAATAGAGAAAGATAGCGATATTACAACCAGAGGTCACAGACCCAACAGTACAACATGCGGAAGCGAATTAAGTTGTTCTAACAACAAGATCCAAATTATGGCCTAAGAGGCCTACAGATAAACATTCCCAGCGCCAGATGTCCCGGAGATGTCCCAAGCTGCCACCTGGGAACCCCAGACTACTCGTCGACGTCCACAAAGAACCCACCTTCAAGGTCGATGAAGTCCTCCTCTGAAAGAATCAACAAAGCAACGTTGAGTTCGACGAACTCTGCAAGATTACTAGAGCTACTAGCTCGATGATTGGCTTACAAAGGTTTTATGGCTGTTTTGCATAAAGCTAGTTTTCTTTAGAAAAGACATAACTCCATGGCATCGACTAATCAGAATATTTTCAAAGGGGTAAGAAGTAAACTCTTTTATTCTGATCAACTCCAACAACAACCACCATCCATCACCGCACCTGTCCACAAAGGCACCTCCCCGAATCACCCTCGAGGAACTCAACCTTGCATTCTTGGTAGTACCTTTAGTACTCAGGTTTTAATCATTCGGTTCAAGTTTTCTATGGTCTCTGAATCCGGCACCAAGTCGTCCGTAACCGTGGACACGGCTTTTCGAAAAGATTTACCCTGCAGGGGTGTACAATGTTTACCACGTGTACCGTCCGGCCCATTGCCTGCGCATTAGCTCTCTTCCATGGAAAGCCGGCTGGGTGGGAGCGGCGTCGACTTCTCCCTCGCTTGAGACTATCCAGGATCATCAGTGGCGGTAGGGCAAGTTCAGTGCCTCCAACACCCTGCCCTGCGGCCACTCATTTTCCTAAACACCACCATCCTCATCTCAGTCCTGGCCACCATCTTCACGCACACGCAAATGGAAGCTCGAACTAGAGGACCCTGGCTAGCCCCGCCCGAGTTATTTAGTCTATGAGGGTTCCTGCAATTGCATAGGCCTCACGCATGGGTGCATGCTCGGTCTTGGCTCGAAGGCGAGAACTCGCAATTAGGCGGCGAGAACGAGACAACCCACCACATTCCATGTGGCCTCTCATCCCCGCCTTTAAGCATGTTTATTTATCGGTATCCACATTTCTCCACCATCATCCGGACATTCCATCAACATCTCCAACAATGAAATATCCACCGGACAACTAAGCATTTACTAAGCATGGCTAAGCATATACATAATGTAGTCAAGTAACTCAGGCCAACAAAGCAATCCTATGGATATTAGGAGGGAAACAGGTAATGGCATCGGAAAAATAATGCAACTAATAGGATACTCTAATCCAACCAAATTGACATTTGGAACCGCATGCAATATTATAGTGGAGAAAATATTTGCGGAAAACATAGGAGGAGACATGCTCAGAGGGGCGATTACGCTTGCCTTGTTCAACGGGCTGGTAATACGGGTCGTCAGGGTATTGTGGAGAAACCCCGACTCCTTGATCTATCGATGTATAAAAACACCGGAAAGCACAACCAAATACCACACCATATAAAAAAACAAGTTCAATGCACAAGCACATGATGATATGACAATTTATATGCACCATGAAAGCATTGAACATGACCAACAAGTTAAATGGGGTCCCAATTATATTTATTGCATTAATTGGAATAATCCCCATATTTAAACTTAATGGGATTAGCCATTCTTGAAAAAGTACAGTACTGAAATATTGCCCAAAAATGCATGCAATTGATGTTACTGGATACCTCATAATGTTGTGAGCATTTTGATATAAGGAACACATTTTTCTGATTAACCAATTGAAAGTTATTGCATTTTCAATATTTGGTTTATTGCTGCTATTTTATTCAATTATTTCTAGCAACATGAAACTAAGTATCCATTGTTGGAAATAAGGTGAAACATGAGGTACATTAGTTGCTGATCATTTTGGTATATCAAGCTTAATTTTTGAATCAACAATTTTCAAGTTATGAATTTCCTACATTCATCATTATTTCTGCCCTTTTTCTGAAATGCAAGAAACATTTATTTCCAGTATTCATTCCATCATGAAATTGACATGAAAAATGTAAAGTTTCTTCCCCTGGTCATTTAGAGACCAAGTTTGCATTTTTCTGATCTATAAATAAAGAGATATGAATTTCCCAAAATGCATTTCTTTTCTGCCATTTTTCTTATTCTAATAAAACATCGAATAAATTAATTTATTTGGATGTGTAAGCTATACCAATAGACAGGTTGTCTTTTTCTGAACATTTTGATATCTTGTTTGCACTTTTTGGACAAGTATTTAAAAAGATATGGATTTTACAAGTTTAAATTTGAATCTGCCTTTTCTTTTAATTTCTCAGAAAAACTACCGAAACCTTTTTACACCCAGGGGCTGGCTACCCCGTGCCACTGGCGTGTGGGCCCAAGGCCACGCTGGCGTCCACGTGAGCGAGAAGAGGCCCACGGCCTGGTTGACCGCGACGATGCCAGGACGGCGGCGTGGACGCGCGGTGACCGCGGGCACGGCGGCGCTCTGCTACGGCGGAGGAGCTCGCGCGGGGAAGAACTACTGGGCGCATCCGAAGCACACAATCAAGCGGAGGCTAGTGGCGGCGCTACGACCCAAATGGTCGTCGGGAAGTGCTCCGGCTACGAGCTACGGCGACGGTTGCGCACGGTCACGACGGAATCTACTACTACCCGTCGAAATAGAGGGAGAAGAAGAGGATGGAGATGTCCAGAAGGACCGTGAGCTCACCCTCGATGCGTGGGTACTCGCGGTGTTGACGGAGAAGGTCGGAGGCGGTCGTGAGCTTGCTCGAGGCGCGGCGGCCGGAGCAGAGGAAGACAATTGATGTGAGATCCTGGCTTAGGGCTTAACAGGATTGATAGAATACTCATATTAACAAGTTGCAACTTCTTTTCCGGAAGCTCATCTGGAAGGAACTCCGAGGTTAAGCGTGCTTAGCCCGGAGCACTCCCAAGGATGGGTGACCGACCGGGAAGTACTTCCCGGGTGTGCACGAGTGAGGACAAAGTGCGCAGAAAAGACCGGTGTTGATCTGTGGGGCCAGTTTAGAGATCCTAGAGAGCTGCCGGGGTGACAGGCCCGGCTCGGGGTAGTCCGGGGTGTTACATTTGGTATCAGAGCTGACCCTTGCGGTAACTCGGGCGTGTGCGGGTCAGTGGGTGACATGGGTATGCCTATCGGGTACCCTACCATGAGGGTACCTGGTGCACGTATCGACTAGGCCCAACTATCAGAGCCTACATGAAGCCCATGAAGGGAGGCCCACGAAGATGGAGTATCCTCCAAGTTTGGCGAAACAATAGTCGGTTTAGAGTTTCCTTACTTGTAAATCGAGTCGGTTACGAACACCCGAGACCCAGCCTATTATTTAAGGACTGGGAGGGCCATCGAACCAGACCACGTACTTTCAGAGCCACCAAAACCCTAGCGAGATCGACATCTCGCCGGGACCTTGTAACCATCATATTCACAAAGCAATAACAGACAGGCAGGACGTAGGGGTGTTACCTCCACACGAGGGCCCTGAACCTGGGTAAAATCTTTGCCCTGCTTGTCAGCCGACGATACTTCCAGCTCTACCACGTTCTCTCCCCCATATTCATAACCTAGGGACCTTAACCATGGGTCTTGATGAGTCTACCCCTCGTCAAGTGGCGCCGTCTGTGGGAAAGAATAGCGCTGGACTCGAAGTTTCGCCGGTCCCAACAGCAAACGGCAAATCGCCGATCACACCAGCAAACGGCAACTCGCCGATCTCATCTGCAAACGGCAACTCGCCGGCCATGTCAGCAAACAGCAACTCGCCGATCCAGGCGACACACGGCGACTCGCCGATCCACTCGAAAAGCGGCAGCCTGCCCGCTTCACCCGCAAAAAGCGCATCTGCTCTTCCAATGAATTTCAATCCGCACTCGCCGGAGCTTCAGGAGGCGTTTTCTGGCCTTGAATCAGGTTTGAGCTTAACTGTTGGAGCATTCAATTTTTTCGTAAACAATCTTGGCACGCAGGACTCGACAGATCCGCAACAACGGTGCTGGGCGCACTCGAGGCTCCGTCGACTGCGCTCGCCCCGTCGTCGATTCCTGAAGCCTGCTCGCCCGCAACAACCATGTCGACCGGCGAGATCGACAGGTTCATGATGACGGAACTCCAAGGCGAGGAGGCAGAATCAGCATACCGCACAAGCAACGTCGACTTCAACCTACCACTCGACGAGAGTTTCGACTGCGGGATCTCCCTCGATGACTTCTACGAGCCCGCGATTCATAACGACAGCAACGTCGACTCGGAGATCTTCACCAACACCAACCTCGACTCAGAATCCATAATGGCTCGCCAACACCGAGATGAGCATAGGCGATGACACACGACAACGAGATTCGCCTCGAAGATCTACTCGATGAACATACTGGCTCTGACATGAGCCTCGACGGCGACGTCGAGTCCATGACTGGAATCGACAGCACATACACCTGTCCTCGGGTCACGCCCCATCAGGTCTACGTGGCCTTCACCGCAGAATCATCCGCAGACGCAGCCGCTCGCAGGCCTGCACAATTCCCATGCACGGTAACCATGCCGGATGGGGTCACAACCTTGACAATCACGGAGGAGATGGCAGCAAAAGCAGATAAAGTCATAAAGGAGTGCACAATGATGCCACCAAATTCCACCCCAGAGGAGATGTTGACCTTCCAGTACTTCAACTGGCAGGAGTCAATTCGACTGCAAAACTACCGAGCGACGCTCGAGGAGCGCAAAAGGCAAGCCAGCCTCTCGAGTGCCCGAAGAAGGGAGCAATCCCTCGGGTCCACAATGCAACCAACCCCACGACCTAGGTCGCGGTTGGCAAGCCTTCCAGAACATGAAAGGGTAGCAATCACCCGTAACCTGTCGTTCATGACAGAGGACGCTAATGGAATCCCAGTGCCCAAAACTGCTGCGGGTGCATTATTCTCCGTAGGTGCTTACCTCAAGGCAATGCAACCTCCGGCGAATGACCCTAACGCAGCCCTGCATCGCCAACAACTCAAATCGCTAGCTCTAGCGGCACAGGCTATACAGCCAGAAGACAAAACTCCAGCAAGGAATCGCGATCGCGACATAGTCGACTCACGACACGCAGCACATCATCGCAGTGGTCGCAGCCACCACTCGGATGAAGGAAGGAGAAGCACGCGCCGGCACAGGTCCAGCAGAAGCAGATCTCGAAGATCCTATAGCAGCGATTCATACTCTGATCGCGAACCAGAGCCATGCGGAGCATTGTGCTTCACTCGACGCATCCGTGAGACGCGGATGCCCAAAGGTTCAAGTTGACAGGCGAACAACCCAAGTACAACGGTCGCCAAGAACCTTCCGGGTGGCTAGAAGATTACAGACTCGCCGTGGCATGCCAGCGTGGCACGAACACCACGGCGATGCAGTACATACGACTCATGCTCGAAGGAACTGCCCGCGACTGGCTCAAGGCGCTCCCTCCATCATCATACGACTCGTGGGACGATTTCCGCAGAGACTTCATCAAAAACTTCGAGCCTCTATGTGAGCGCCCGAAGACATTCGAAGAATTAAGGGCATGCACTCAACGATCAGACGAGTCGTTGAGATCATACATACGGCGGTGGACCGAAATACGCAATTCGGTTGGCAAAGTGTCAGAAGACAGGGCCATGGATGCCTTCATACAAGGTCTCGCCAGGAAGGACTTCAAAGAGGCACTGGTCGTGAAAAGCCAACCTCCCTGGCTGACCTCATCAAAGTTGCGACTGAGTGGGCAGATGGAGAGGATTCTGTACGCAGATCCCGTGCTTCCCCACCACGCGACAACTACGAAAGCGGCAGTCGAGGCCGCAGAGATTCATACAGAGAAGATCGCAGGCGCAAACGTTCCAAACGTCCTTACGACGATAACAGACCCGAGTTCATGGCGGCTGGATACACACAACCCGGGAGGACCAAGATAGAAGCAATCGACGCTCGGATGATCGACGGGACAGTCGAGATCGCGAGCAGCGGAGCGACAGCTACAAAAGGCAAGAATGGCGCAAACGCAGCGACGCAAAACCCGAGCGGTCATTCGAGGAAAAGATGGACGACTGGTGCAGATTCCACCTCTTCAAGGGGGACGACGGAAAACTACGCTCCAATCACACCCTAAGGAACTGCAGGGAATTCGACCAAATGGCGACTGACTACATGATACGACTCAAAAGGTACGGCCCAGCACCTGCTCAGCCCACGCCTGCACCCGCACCACAGCCGAACGCTGTGCCCGCTCTCATGGCGCCACAGCCGCCACCGCAACCACCACCACAGCCTGCTCCAGGCGCAAACCTCGCAGGTGCCATACAACCCGTACTACGGGCGGAAGATGATCAATATCCACAGCCCCACGGGCAGATGTACATGATACAAAAGGGTCGCCCCTCCAACAGGCAGCAAAAGCTAATCACTCGACAGGTGAACATGGCTGTCATGGCACCTCCTGCCATGCCCGAATTTCTGAAGGGATCGGAAACCATCATAAGCTTCAGTCGAGAGGATCATCCCCCAGCTGTAGTTCGACCAGGGCACGCGGCTCTGGTACTCGACGCGCAAATAGGAGGCTACGCCATGACCAAGGTCTTCATGGATGGAGGCAGCGGCATAAACATCATCTTCGCGGACACGCTCCGCAAAATGAACAGGTCAGTCGAAAACCTCCCAAAATCTTCAAATACCTTCCACGGTATTGTTCCTGGCAAAGCAATTAGCCCAGAAGGCACCATACAACTCGACGTTACGTTCGGGGACAAAAGCCACTTCAGGACAGAGTCGATTGAGTTCGAGGTCGTCGACTGGAAATCACAATACCATGCTATTCTTGGTCGCCCGACGTTTGCTCGATTCATGGCGGTGCCACACTATGCGTACCTCACGCTGAAGATGCCAGGACCAAAGGGAGTCATACTGTCCGTGGAAACTTTCAAAGGTCCGATGCTTGCGACCGCGAGTTCAGCAAAATCTCCGAGATGTTCGGGGTGGAAGAATCACTCGCCGACTGGCGATTTCCAACGACCGCACACTCCTTCCGAGCATAAGAAGTTGGCAGTCGACAGATCCTTCAATGCTACAAATGACACAAGGTCGCATCAGGTGCACCCGACCGATCCGTCCAAGACAGTCAACATATCTTCGAGCCTGCCTATCGCATAGGAAGGCGCGCTCGTCGAATTCCTCCGTGAGAACTGGGAAATATTTGCGTGGTGTCCAGCCGACATGCCAGGTATTCCCAGGGAATTCGCCGAGCACTCTCTCCAATTGTTTCCAGATGCAAAGCCAGTCAAGCAAACGATGCGTCGAATCTCCGGCCCAAAGCGAACCGCAGTCGAATCTGAAGTCGACCGGTTACTCGCAGCAGGATTCATTAGGGAAATCAAGAAATCACAATGGGTGGCCAACCCCGTACTCGTAGAGAAGAAGCATACAGACATCCTTCGGATGTGCGTGGACTTCACAGCGCTGAACAAGTGCTGTCCAAAGGATCACTTCCCGCTACCCCGAATCGACCAGATCGTCGACTCCACCGCCGGATGCGCACGACTCTCCTTTCTGGATGCTTACTCAGGTTATCACCAGATAAGGATGAAGCAAGAAGACGAAGAAAAAACGGCGTTCATAACCCCACTCGGGGTCTACTGCTACACAACTATGCCCTTTGGGCTCAAAAACGCGGGTGCAACATACCAGCGCATGATGCAGGACTGCCTCAAAAAGCAAATCGGACGCAACGTCCAGGTCTACGTGGATGACATTGTCATTACCACAAGGGAAGAACACACACTACTCGACGATTTGAGGGAGACGTTCGCAAACCTCAAACGCTTCCATATCAAGCTCAATCCTAAGAAGTGCACGTTCGGCGTTCCAGCCGGGCAGCTCCTAGGGTACCTAGTCTCTGCCCGTGGAATCGAAGCAGACCCGGAGAAAATACAGGCCATCCTCACAATGCAAAGGCCTTCAAAGCTTCACGATGTGCAGAAACTAGCAGGACGAGTAGCAGCGCTCAGTCGATTCATCAGCAAACTGGGTGAAAAGGCTCTACCATTCTATCGACTGATGAAGAAGGCGGACAAGTTCGAGTGGACGCCAGAAGCTGAAGCAGCCTTCACAGATCTCAAGCGGATCCTCACAAGCCCTCCGATCCTCGTCGCACCTAAGGAACGGGAACCACTCTACCTGTATGTCTCGGCTACAAACAGGGTGGTGAGCACCGTACTGGTAGTCGAACGCATGGAGGAGGGGCACATCCAAAGCATACAACGTCCAGTCTACTACCTGAGCGAGGTTCTCTCCATATCAAAACAGCGGTACCCGCACTATCAAAAGCTGGCATACGCTGTATTCATGTCCTCAAGGAAGTTGACACACTACTTCACCGAGCACCCGATCACCGTGGTAAGTAACTCAGCAATCGGTGATATCCTCACAAACCCCAATGCAACGGGTCGAGTCGCAAAATGGCTCATCGAGCTGGCTCCAAGAGACATCAAGTACGAGCACCCGAAGGCTATCAAAGCACAAGTCCTACCCGACTTCACAACCGAGTGGATAGAGGCCCAATTACCTGGAGCACCAGACGTGTCCAATTCCTGGACCATGTACTTCGATGGGTCCAAGAAACACGAAGGCGCAGGCGCAGGCGTCATCCTCATATCACCAAAAGGGGACAAGCTACGTTATGTTTTGCAGATGGGATTCAAACTACCCTCCAATAACGAGGCTGAATACGAGGCTCTGATCCATGGCATGCGGATGGCAAAAGCACTTGGGTGCACTCGATTGATGATCTACGGCGACTCCAATCTCGTGGTGCAGCAAACAATGAAGGCCTGCGACGCAATCGCGGACAACATGATCGCTTATCGCGACCTGTACAACACACTGGAGGGCAGCTTCGAGGCTGCGAGTTGAGGCACATAGGAAGGGAAAGTAACGAAGAAGCAGACATGCTAGCCAATCTTGGCTCAACTGGCGCACAAATTCCACCTGGTGTCTTCCTCGAGCGCATCGAACACAGATCTATCAAGGAGAAACGAGAGCCTCCTCCGTCGACTACGCCACCAAAAGCAAAGCGCCCAGCACAGAGGACCCCCCAGTCGAGGTACTCCTCATTGAGCCAACTTGGACTCAACCTTTTCTGGCTTACATACTCCGCGGCGAGCTACCAGATGACATAACCGAGTCCCGACGCGTGACTCGAAGATCAAAAGCATACACCGTTATCAACGGCGAGTTATACAAGCGCAGCATATCAGGTATGTTCCAAAGATGCATCGCATTCGAAGATGGCCAAGCCATACTTCGAGATATTCATGCAGGTACCTGTGGGCATCACGCCAGCAGTCGATCACTCGTAGCCAAAGCCTTTCGCGCAGGGTTTTACTGGCCTACAGCACTCAAAGACGCGGAGGACATAGTCAAAAGGTGCGTCGGCTGCCAGAAATTCGCAACAAGGCCGCACGCACCCGCATCGGCGTTGAAGACTATACCGCTGGCCTGGCCTTTCGCCCAATGGGGGCTCGATATGGTTGGGCCACTCAAAAAATCATCGCATGGCGGGCATACTCACCTACTGGTGGCAGTCGACAAGTTCACAAAGTGGATCGAGGCGGTCCCCATCACAAATTCGACTGCTACTACGGCAGTCAACTTCATAAAGAGCATCATCTACCGCTTCGGTGTCCCAAACAGTATCATCACTGATAACGGCACAAACTTCACGGCTGAGGAGTTCAAAACCTTCTGCAAAGAGCAGGACATTACGCTCAACTACGCATCCGTGCGCATCCACAATCCAATGGCCAAGTCGAAAAGGCCAATGGACTTGTGACGAGTGGGATCAAGAAGCGCCTCCTGGTGCCACTCAAAAGAGCTGCGGGTGCTTGGGTCGAAGAACTACCATCTGTGCTATGGAGCCTACGCACAACTCCCAACACTTCTACGCAGTTCACCCCATTCTTCATGGTCTATGGTGCAGAGGCAATTCTGCCATCAGATGTAAGGTTCAATGCGCCACGAGTTGAAGCATACAATGAAGAAGACGCGGAAGAAGCACTCGAAGACGCAGTCGACTTGCTCGATGAGGCGCGCGACACGGCCTTGGCCCGCACAGCTGTTTACCAGCAGGATTCGCAACTACCATAGCCGTCGACTGCGAACCAGGTCCTTCGTCGTTGGCGACCTGGTTCTTCGACTGAAGCAAAAGAAGGTGCACAAGCTCGCTTCCCCATGGGAGGTCCCTTCATCATCACGGAGGTCCTTGGTGGAGGCGCATATCGACTGAAGCACGCGAAGACAGGCGAACTCTCTCATAATCCTTGGAACGTTGCGCATCTGCGCCGTTTCTACGCATAAAGTGCTCACAGTCATACAATGTAATAGGCTATATGTCGGATGGCTGCAGGTTTCAGACGCGCTCTTTTCCTTACCAGGGTACCTAAGGGGACTGGAAGGTTTTTAATGAGGCGGCCTGCAGCCTAACATTCAAAAGAGGAATAAAATCAATGTTCCTTCGACTTCTTTGTGGCTACTACCCGCATAATTCATACCTTAACCGCACCCGAAACCCTCGGGGGCTGTGTTATCGATCAAATGAGCTCTCGCTCTTGCAGAAACACAATGCCTTAGCCGCACCCGAATGCTCGGGGGCTGCGTAACAAGGATCCAAACAAAGAACACAAAAACTCTGCAGCCGCACTCGAATACTCGGGGGCTGCACAGTCATTGGTTCACAACCAACACATATTTCACAAACCCCGCTCGACTGACTCGGGGGCTCGACAAAAAATCAAAGTATACAAACTATACAATATACAAAGAGTCAAAAATTACACTCGGGGGCTGCCCCCTATACAAAAATTGCACTCGCAAACTATTCTAATCCTCAGGCTCGTCCTTTACGGGCAGCTCGGGACCGCAAAGCTGTTCGCGAGTGCACTCGATTAGTGTCTCCGCAGCTTGGATCGTGTCATCCAGGTCTTTTGTTCGAGAACCTCTCCGGCTGCAGGTGTCCGCAACACCAACCTTGGTTTTCGACTACGCATATACGCCATTGCAGCGTTGGCTCCAATCACAAGTCTCTGAGACAGCAACTCTCGAATGGGATTTGTTTGACGGAAGATGTTCAACAAAGCACGAATCCCTTGTGGTTGTGGCCCCGCAGGAAAAAGAGTCTCGTTCAGGCGAATAAACGCTGCCCGGCATAACTCCAGCAGTTCAGCACTTCGCCAGACGCGATCCTTCAGGGTGGCGAGTATGCGGGCATGGTACCTATCAAGCCAAAAGTGTTGACGCCCAGTCGTAGGGTCGTCAACCACGCTATCCAGACGCCCTTCCACGCGAATCTTTTCAGCCTGGAAGTTGTCGACAAAGCCTACAAACACGGGCGCACCAGTCAGATCAAAAGGACAAAGCTACGCAAAAAGCTTGTAAACAGAGCAAGACTCGAACTTACACTCGAGTTGCCTGTTCACAAGATCCATCTCCCCGAGCACATATTCCTCGCGTTGGGTGGCCAACGCGGGTCTCGCCCTCAATCGATTCAGCTCAGCCTGGGCGTCCTTCAGATCTTGCTCCATTCTCACAAATTTGGCCTTCATATACTCCATCACCTTGGCATCATTTACCACCTGACCCTGGGATCGGGTGGTGATTGGAGCCTGCGAGGAACTAGTCGCAGTAGCAGGTTCTCGTGACTGTTCAAAGAGCATAATCACAAACACAAAGTTTGTGTCAGAAGCTAAAACTCATGTCATAAGCATACAACTCTTCGAGTGAAAGACATTAGCAAAAGACTATTTGCATAAACAAGGTAGCACAAACAAAGCGCAGACTCGCGCAGTTCAGAAGGTATCATTACAAGGCATAAAAAACAAAAGGGTACAGCTACCCTAAACCTAAGATTCGATTTCCTAAGCAGACGATTGGCAGTCTCGAGTGCCCGGCGCTCCATGGTGTCATAAAAACCTCGGCCAGTCGCGCGGCGGCTCCGCTCACCCCCTTCAGAGAAATGGGCTTCCCATCTGGCTTCCGAGGGAACGCAGACAGTGCTGCCTCGTAGTCGCAATCTATCCCATGTCCCATAAGAAGCTTGATGGTGGACTCGGATCCGCGTACCGTGTTGGCGCGAGCGAAACCCGCCATGGTGGACGTCCCGGGGCCAAACACGTCGGCGAAGTCATCCGCCGTCGACGGCACTACGCCAGTCGGGAACACCACCTGTATACAGCGCCAAGTGTGCTCGTCGATTTGGCGAGTGCTCTTTCGCCTGGTTGCATAGGCGCCTAAGCCGCCCACAGCCTGTTCCAGCGAAAGATCGTCACTCGCCACGTCCGCAGAGGCCGGTGCGCCAACAGCTTCTGCACAATTCAAAAAGGCAAAAGTCATTTCATGACACTCGACAGTTATATCGTCATATCAAAAGGAGAAAAGATTACTCACCTCCCATGGCCTGCGCGAGTGCCGCGAGCTGGTCAGCATATCCTCGCTCGCGTGCAGCGGCTGAGTTGGTGGCGGCAGCCAGCTCTTTCTTCGACTCTTCGCGCTGCGCGGCGAGTGCATCTTCCAGCTCCTTCTTCTCGCCTGGCCCAGCAAAATCACGTGCATTCAATACTCGACAAAATCAAGCATTGCAAAAAGAAATTCAGCAAAACAAAAGCAAAAGGAGAACTCACGACTGAGCCGCTCTAGCTCGGCGCGCATGGTATCCCTCTCCTGCTCCACCTGGACATAAGCCTTGGCGGAATCTGCCAAGGTGTGGTAGAAGGGCTGCAAGCACACGAATTCAGCAAAAATTCAAACTCTCACAGTCCCAACTAAACGGGTCAAGCAAAAAGCTACTTACGTGGTTCATCCACGGCTCAGAGCGCGACTGATGTCCCGACATCTGGGGCTGCCCTTGGCTTTCAGTGACAGCATCAGTGGCCATTGGCTGGGCAGCCTCGTTTCCAGTCGGTGCAGAATTCGAGTGCTCCAGGGTTGGAACATTCTCGACTGGAGGAGTCCCAGGCTGATTGTTTTCAGCGCTGTGAGCAACACAACAAAGCAAAAAGACGGTCAGCACAAATATGTGACAGCACAAAATTCTCATATCATACTCAAAAAACACATACCTGTGCTCCTCATCTTCCTCATCTTCGGAGTCGCCAAAAATTGGTCCCCCAAAGGCTGGGGTACCACTCGACTGAAGAGGAAGAGTTGAGCTTGTTGAGCACGCACGCAAAGGAGCGGCTTGGAAAACAGGTGGTGAGCCTGATTCCTCGTCATCCTCCAAGCCCTGCCCCTCGCGGGTGAACTCACAGCAGAAGGCGCCTTCTTGGCCAGTCGACGCCGCTTCGGTGGCGCGGTATCGACTTCTTGGTCAGAGGTGGCCTTGTCTTCAGATTGGACCTCTTCTGCTGCTTCCTCCTCGACCTCCTCCACATGTGAAGTGGTGGCAGAAGGGATGGGCGACTGATCCCCTTTCGGGTCCACCACCTGTGCCTGTGTTTCTTCAGTCTCGCCATTTTCAGGCAGAGGAGGAAGGGAGGCAGCAGTCGAGTGACCCTGCATAGCATACATCACAAATTGCAAAGTCAGAATCAAAAAACACATATCGTAGAAATACGAGTGGCAAACTATTAAACTACAGACATACCTCAAGCAAAGGGTTTTCCGTCCCGTATGGCGTGACGGGACAATCGATGTTGCAAGGGTCGGCTGTCGTCAGGCTGGTGATGTGGCGCACGTGCGTCACAAGCTCGTTCCTTGACAGTTCCTCTGGGCTCATCCGAGTGGAGTCACTCGCGCCCTCATACGCCCACATGGGGTGCGCTCGGGCACGGAGTGGCCACACTCGCCTCTTTACAAAGGTGGCGATCAAATGAAGGCCCGTAACCTTGTCCAGCAGTCCGTCGATTCGAGTCAGCAAAGGGCGTGCTTCCTCCATTTCTTCGGCTGAGAGCTGGTGATCCCACGCCTTGGTCCTGACGTAAGCCGCAGTCGAGAAGGTGGCGACTCCGTCTTGCTCGACACTCGCATAAAACCACCCTTTCCTCCAGCCTTGCGCGGAGTCGACGGTCTTCAGGCGGAAATAGCGGGTGTCGCTGCGCACCTGGATGCCGCAGCCGCCCACGGGGTAGGTGCGACCACCTCCTCTGTTGGGTCGCACCATGAATATGGTCTTCCATAGCGCCCAGCTGGGTGCGACGCCAAGGAAGCACTCGCATAGCGTGATAAAACACGCAATATGCATAATACCGTTCGGGGTGAGATCGTGGATCTGCACCCCGTAGGCATAAAGGAGGCCACGAACAAAGTCGTGGAGGGGAAGCGAGAAGCCCCTGGACACAAACTCCGCAAAGCAAACGCGCTCGTTGGCGCGTGGTTCGGGGCATACCTCCTTGGGCGATGGAGCGCGGACGGCGAGTTGCTCCGCGGGTGGCAGATATCCCTGCTCGCGGAGCTTGAGCAAATGGGCGTCCTTGATGGTGGACTTCGCCCAATCCCCGCTGTTCTTCTTCAGGGCAGCGGTGGACAGATGTACCCGCCACGGTCTTTTTGCCCTTGGCCGCATCGGTCGCGGCAGCGGCGGCGGCACCACGCTTGGAGCCTCCACCTTTCGCCATTGCAACGATGGATGAGGGTGGAGAAGAGAGCTTGGGCGCAGAGCAATGGAGGTGGGCGCGAGGAGGAAGATGAGACGAGGGGCGGCGCAAAGAGGCAAATGGCAAGTAAAAAATTCTGCCAGCGCTGTCCCCTATTTACCACAGATCGCAAAACGATCGCAACCGTCAAAACAAAGGCATACGCTCCGCGCGAAATCTAGCCATACACGTGGCAGCCGCGGAGGCAACCGTCGCCGGCCACTCCGCCCACTACGCACGGAAACTAGGAAACCATCATCACGCCCCGTGAAAACCGCGCCAGAGCGGTCAAATCAAGTCCACGCGCCATCCTGGTCAGCTCTGCAAAAATGGGCCCACAAGAAGTGTCACGTCCCATCAGTCTTACCAAGCACGCCACCGCTTGTCAGAGATGGCAGTCGCAAAATGCGTCATTGCTGACGTTATTCATATTGCACAACTGGCACAAAAGTCACTCGATGATTCTTCGAATGATGTCACACCATAAACTCGATGGTTTTCCAGCAAGGTCATAGATGCCAGTCGAAGGACTTTCGACTGCAACATCATACTCCCATCGGGAGCGTATCAAAAAATTTCTTTGACTAATGTATGCAGGTAAAAGATTTTGAGATTATCCTCCATTGCAAGCAATAAAGCACAATCTCGGGGGCTACTCCCATCGGGAGCGCTGTCGCGCACCCGATAAATAATGGCAAAGTATCAGTCGACACTCTACTCGACTCAGTTCATAAGCAAAATCACACTCAAAATATTCCCGAGTTGATCCGACGATCCTTGGATGCTGCATGCATAGTGCAAAGGTAAGACCCACCGATCAGTCGAGTGGGCTAAGGACCGCTCCAGCAGCGTTATCCTTAAATGTTCCGTGTCAGCAGACATGATGAAAATCCCCGACGGACGCGTTGGGTTGATTCAAAATTATACTGCAGTTCGATTCCGTAAGACCTCAACGGCCGTTTCGAGTCTGTCCAGTTTGTTCCAGATTCGAGTCCGGGGACTCGAGTTTGATTGAAAGCTAGTATGGTTTTGCCACAAATGGTAGTTAACTGGCCCCGATCCGTCGTGTGTGCCGGGCCTGCTAAGCTAATATCCCTTGACTATCATAAGCAAAAACTCATAGTCGATGAAACACTCGACATAGCCAACATGTGCTATTTCATAAGAATTCTAAATACAGATGCAAAATGTAACGTGCATGATGTATGAGTCCATGCCCGACTCTTCGAATCAGACAAGTACTCGGGGGCTACTGACATGGGTATGCCTATCGGGTACCCTACCATGAGGGTACCTGGTGCACGTATCGACTAGGCCCAACTATCAGAGCCTACATGAAGCCCATGAAGGGAGGCCCACGAAGATGGAGTATCCTCCAAGTTTGGCGAAACAATAGTCGGTTTAGAGTTTCCTTACTTGTAAATCGAGTCGGTTACGAACACCCGAGACCCAGCCTATTATTTAAGGACTGGGAGGGCCATCGAACCAGACCACGTACTTTCAGAGCCACCAAAACCCTAGCGAGATCGACATCTCGCCGGGACCCTTGTAACCATCATATTCACAAAGCAATAACAGACAGGCAGGGTAGGGGTGTTACCTCCACACGAGGGCCCTGAACCTGGGTAAAATCTTTGCCCTGCTTGTCAGCCGACGATACTTCCAGCTCTACCACGTTCTCTCCCTCATATTCATAACCTAGGGACCTCGACTATGGGTCTTGATGAGTCTACCCCTCGTCAGTGGGCGGACATGTTGGAGCATGTGCCGGCACTGGGCGCACAGACGGGTGCCAAGAGGGGAAGTTCCTGGACTGGGGGCTGACCGACGAGGGCGTCGGTCTTCTAGGGGGGAAGGATGTGAGATCCTGGCTTAGGGCTTAACAGGATTGATAGAATACTCATATTAACAAGTTGCAACTTCTTTTCCGGAAGCTCATCAAGCGTGCTTGGCCCGGAGCACTCCCAAGGATGGGTGACCGACCGGGAAGTACTTCCGGGGTGTGCACGAGTGAGGACAAAGTGCGCAGAAAAGACCGGTGTTGATCTGTGGGGGCCAGTTTAGAGATCCTAGAGAGCTGCCAGGGGTGACAGGCCCGGCTCGGGGTAGTCCGGGGTGTTACAACTCAGCTGCTAAGACTTATAAGTATTCTGTGTCTCCCCTTGCGTCGAATCAATAAATTTGGGTTTTACTTCCCTCGAAGACTGTTGCGATCCCCTACACTTGTGGGTTATCAAGACTATTTTCTGGCGCCGTTGCCGGGGAGCATAGCTCTACCTATAAGTTCACTTGGGAAGTACACTCCACCTCACTCTTTGTTTCGGTTTTATTTTGTTTTGCTTAGTTTACGTTTGCTTAGTTTATTTTTGTTTAGTTTTATTCTGTTTAGTTTTCTTTTGTTTAGTTTTATTTTGCTTATATACTTGAAAAAAAAGTAAAAATTTAAAAAACCGAAAATTCAAAAAAAAAAAACTTTTGTTATGGTTAACTTCTAGGAAACTGGATTGTATTGGCAAAGTGGGTTCACGGAGGATCAACAAAAATATTATAAGGAATACCGCTTGTCTCAAAAAGGGGTACATTTATGGGAACAAATAAATACATTGAACTGTTTAGCTAAAAACTGTTGCTCTACATATGATGAATCATGGTGCTTTAATGAATCTTTTTGTTGTAGAAGGCATAAACACCTCCCTTTCCAATGTGATTATAATTATAATGAAACCTTGGCTGCTTATGTTAAAGGAAACTATGACTTTGGTTTGTTTTTATGGGTGCTTATGAAATTACTAGTTCTCTTAAGAATATTGAAGGTGCTCCTTATAAATCTGAGAATTTTGCTATACTTGGATATTGCCTTGAATATTACAATGATAATCCTTATATTACTAAATTTCTTGAGAGAACTTATCCTCCAGAAAAAGAAACCATTGCCTTGCAGGAACCCGTGGAAGAAGAAATTGCTGAAGCTGAAAGCTCATTGGATGAAAAAGAGGAAGAGAGTGATGAACAAAAGGAGGAAGAATGGATTAGCTACCCATGCCTACCTTCTAATGAGAGTAACTCTTACACTATTTGATTGCCCTCCATGCTTACCGAAGGAGGATGAATGCTATGTTCCCATGGATTCTTTTTAAATATCCCCTGTGATTGAAACTTGTGAAAATGATTATGCTACTGTGATTTATGATAATCCATGCTATTTTGATAAATCACATGATAATCCCCTATTTGTTCCTACTATCGAAATGCATGGTAAGGAGGAGTCTTGCTTAGATTTTTTTATGATAAAGCTCTAGATGATGGTCCTATGTTGATTGATAATATTAATTGTACTACTATTCAAAATGGGATTGGAGAGGTCTTGACTTTAGCTATATGGAGTCCCATAACTTTTGAGAGTGATCAATCATCTTGTTATAATATTGTAAAAAGTGGGTTTGAAGAGGTCTTAATTAATTTTGATCCCACTATTTTGGAGCTTGATAAAAATTATGTGTTTATAGATCATGAAAATCATGCTTTAGGTGATAGTTATATTGTTGAGTTTGTTCATGATGCTACTGGAAATTATTATGAGAGAGGAAAATATGGTTGTAGAAATTTTCATGTCACTAAAACACCTCTCTTTATGTTGAAAGTTCTGAAGTTGTTCTTGTTTTATCTTCCTATGCTTGTCACTATGTTCTTCATGGATTTATTTGTTTACAAGATTCCTATGCATAGGAAGTGGGTTAGACTTAAATGTCTTTCATATTTTCTTCTCGATGCTCCCTTTAGCTTTATTTTCTATTCTTATGAGAGCATCATTAAAATCTCTATGCGTAGCTAAAAGGCTTTAAAGAAAAGCGCTTGTGGGAGGCAACCCATGTTAATTTTCCTTTCTCTTTTATTTTTGCTTTTGTTGAGTCAAGGATGTTGTTATCTCTATAACATATCCTTTGTATCTTTTTGTTTTCGTTTTTGTGCCAAGAGTAGCCTCTAATGGTAAGAAAGTGTTAAAGTTTGGTTTGCTGTCCAGAAACAGATTTGTGTGTTTCACCATACGAAAATCCAAAAAATCACGGACGTGATCTTTATCTGACATTTTTTGTGCAGAATCCTGAACTTTATATCTATCTTTCGTTAGTTTATCATTTTCTGATTTGAGCAACGGAAGCGCCTCGAAAAAATTCATCCTTACTGGCTGTTCTGTTTTTGACAGATTCTGTCCCAGTTTTTTTGCATTGTCTCTTTGCGGGTTTTATGCGAGGTTCTCTAACGTGGAGGGCCACAAATAAGGGATTAGTAACTGTAGCTAATGTTTCATTGAATTCTTGCAATGTGTCTCTACAGAACCAAAGTGGATTAAAGTTTTTTTGAGTACTGACCCCTCTAATGAAGTTTATGAGAAGTTGTGTGTGAAGGAAGTTTTCAAGTGTCAAGGGAGAATGATGAAAGAAGAAGATCAAGAAGTGAGAAAAGCTTAAGCTTGGGGAGCCCCCCATGGACCTCCTCTGCATATTTCAAGAAGACACAAGCATCTAAGTTTTGGGATGCCCAAGGCATCCCCTTCTTCATCAACAATTATCAGGTTTTCTCCCATGAAACTATATTTTTATTGCTTCACATATTATGTGCTAGTCTTGGAGCGTCTTGTGTGTTTTATTTTCTATTTTGTTTTTGTTTTGTTCTCTGATCATATCAAATGTATGATCCTAACTTGCTTGTTTGGGAGAGAGACACGCTCCGCTTTTTACTAGAATACTCCTGTGCTTCACTTATACTTGTTGAGTATTCAATTTTTGCTCTGTTAGCTTCTAGCTCTTGTTTTTCATGTATCTCTTGTTCAGAGCTATTAGTTTCTTTTGTAGAAATCACTCTCTTGCTTCACTTATATTTATTTGGAGAGAGTTGTTTGGTGCTTGTTAATGTGTTGGTTCAGAAAATGTCATGCATGTGGTTTGGTATAATGAAAAACTTGCATAGTCTTGTAGATCATTGAACTTTGATAACTTGATTTCCTTGCAAATGTTTTGAGATATTAAATAATTAGATGTTAATGCTTGCTGGTTACTTAAGTTAAAACTTGTTAGTGGTTGTTGCCGTTAAAGCTTGTTCCGTACTACAAACTCTACTAATTGTTGAAGGTGTAGTTGGTCTTGATAGCTTTTCTTGTCTGAAAGTAATTCGTAATAACATAGTTGTGTGCTAAGGTCGAGGGATCTAACGGGTACTTGTGCCGCCGTGAACGGCCCTCCTTGGAGTAAATTTTAATCATGCTCTTAATGTTGAACCTGCTAGTTGTTTGCAATAAGCTTGTAAGTTCTTTTTGACTAATGTTGAGCTACGGTTTTTGGCACTTCCACCATCCAAATTTTGCTAGCCTCTTCGGTGTTGTGCATTGCCCTCTTCTCACATTGAGACTTGGTGCATACTTCGCCAGTACATCCATACCTCGTGGAAGGACTTCCTCTTGTTCTCCTACACATAAGTCTATACATCTTCCTCAAAACAACCACCATACCTACCTACCACAACATTTCCATAGTTGTTCCGAGATATATTGCCATGCAACTTCCATCTTACATTACATGACTTGTTGTCATTGATCATTTTATTTATTGCTTTGCATGATTCTATACAGCTGATGTGTGCTTTTACCCATGTTACGCTAGATCATTGCACATTCTGCTACACTGGCAGAGGCATACAGTTTTATACATCATGTTTTGTTTATTATGAGTTATTTGTACAAAAAGTGTGTTGTCATTTTAGAGTGTTGCCCCTACCAGTGAGGGAGAGAAAAGTGAAAAGAGCCATGGAGGCCATCGAAATGCAGAAAAAGTAAAAAAAAGAAAAAGAAAAAAGAGAGAAAGAAAGAAATAAAGAGAGAGGGGGCAACATTACTATCCTTTTTTGCACACTTGTGCTCATTTTAAGCACTTGCGGTTTGCATTAGTTCATCATACTTGTGCTAGTAGCACCTATGCTTCAGTTTTTATGTTTCACTAGTATAACTATGTTGGGAATTTTTCATTATAAAACTTGGGTTGTATATTCCAATGATGAGCCTCCTCAAAAGTGCTCTAGGTCTTCGTGAGCAACCGAGTTGGATGCACCCAAACTAAATCCTTTGGAGAGCTTTCATACACTTATAGCTCTTTGTGCATCCGTTGCATGGCAATCACTACTCCTTGCATAGCTTTGATTATAAGACTTCCTCTTGTCTAATGATCATTTATAGCCGTGTTAGACTTTCTTCCATTGGCCTTCCAAACCCCCATTAATGTTCTTTTTGCCATAACATCCTGGTGCCAATACCAAATGCTTATGCTCACCAGTTGAGTAAACTTCGAAACAGTTGATTCATGACGTTCATGTTTATTTTTACTTGACTGGATCCTTTCTGTGTTGTGAAAAATTGCTTGATGCTTGAATAGAAGGATAGAACTTCTACAGTGAATACTTAAAACATCTATAATGAACCTTGTACGGTTTCATGTCTCCAAAGCATCATTCATGAAAAGTTTTAGCATGTTTAACTATCTTGCTTTATCATTGTTTGTTTAATATCAACTATAGACATTTACTTTGAATGATTTGATCTCAGTTCACATGCCTTACATTACTATTGATCAAGATTATCTTCGTAGCATGTCACTTCAAAAATTATCTTTGTTATGGTTTACCTACTCAAGAACGAGTAGGAACTAAGCTTGGGGATGCTGATACGTCTCAAACGTATCTATAATTTTTGATGTTCCATGTTTGTTTTATATCAAATGCCACATGTTTCTACTATGGTTTTATATCATTTTAGACATTTATTGGACTAACCTATTAATAGTTGCAAAAGTGCACAATGTTCTTGCTTTACACTTTGATGTGTAGAAATTGACAAGAACACAAAAGGAGCATGATTTCCTGAAATCTGTCCCCACCAGACAATTTTTAAAGATGTCCCCGAAGCGACCCAAAGACGACGCCAAATCAAAAAAGTCTAGTCGCGAAAGTTTTTGGAAACTTTCCTCTGATCGACGTGGACCTGGACATCGTCCAAAATGGGACCCACAGCTCCCACACGGCCTGAGGGCGCGGCCAGGGCCTGGCCCGTGCCCCAAGACCGCCTACTCCACCTGTTCACCGCCTTACGCCGCCCTTCGGACTATATATTCGTCCCGTCGCGAAAACCCTACGCGTCGAATACACTTTTCCCAGAAACGACTCTGAAATCCGCCGCCATCCAACCCTAGTTTCGGGGGTCAGAAGGTCTTGTTCCGGCACCCTGCCGGGACGGGATTGACCCCCGGAGCCATCTCCATCGACGCCACCGTCTCCACGATGCTCCGTGAGTAGTTCCCCCATGGACTACGGGTTCTTAGCAGTAGCTAGCTGGTACTCTCTCTACCATGTTGTTCAATATAATAATCTCATGAGCTGCCTTACATGATTGAGATTCATCTGATGTAATTGGTGTTGTGTTTGTTGGGATCCGATGAATTGTGGAATTATGATCAGTTTGTTTATCTTGTTATCATACTTATGTTTTATTTAAGATCTTGCATGCTCTCCGGTACTTGTGGTTAACTTGATCAAGTAGTTGCTTGTATCTCCAAGAGAGAGTATTTATGCTAGATAGTAGGTTCATGCCTCCCGTGAGTCTGGGCACGAGCGACAGAAACGTCTAAGAACGGGGATGTGCTGTTGCTACTAGGGAGAAAACAACTTTGCTATGTCTACGCATCATTTGCATTGTTTACATTACACACTTTGCTTATTGCGATAATCTGTTGCTTGCAACTTAATACCTGCGGCAGACACGGAAGTTATTTCGCAGGTGAATTATTAGTCATAGATGCAGCTAGCAAGCGGTCTATGTATTTTGT
This sequence comes from Poa pratensis, assembly GCA_947311845.1. Taxonomy (NCBI): domain Eukaryota; kingdom Viridiplantae; phylum Streptophyta; class Magnoliopsida; order Poales; family Poaceae; genus Poa; species Poa pratensis. The sequence goes on along the minus strand of CAMZMU010000101.1, from coordinate 27,203,712 downwards.
TGTAATGCCCAATTAAATACTACAGTGAACTTTATCTGGTCATAATATGCTTTGTCATGCCCTCACAATTTTATCAATTGCCCAACTGTAATTTGTTCACCCAACACATGTTCTTTGTTTGGAGAGTTACCACTAGCAAAGCTTGGAACCCCGGTCCATATTTTGCATCAAGCATATTTTCCTGCGCCACTGCCTCCGCTATTACTGCTGCTGCTGTTACTTTACTGTTACTATTGCTCTCAAGTTACTACTGCTTTCACATCCCTTGTGTTACTAGTGCCTTTTCAGGTGTGGCTGAATTGACAACTCTGCTGCTAAGACTTATAAGTATTCTTTATCTCCCCTTGTGTCGAATCAATAAATTTGGGTTTTAATTCCCTCGAAGACTGTTGCGATCCCCTACACTTGTGGGTTATCACTTAGCAGCTTCTATCATGTTCCTGTTCATATGGTGTTATGATACATTTAGTACCTTCAAGTGGACCTTCTCTAGAACTATCAGAGGTTGTACTTTTGTCTTGGACATAATGTTGTCGTTTTGATCCAAATCCTTTAAGCATTCATATTCGGTGAAGACTTTGAAAGTTCATGAAAGCCCCATGTGTGGTTTTGTTAGATAGTGACAAACCCTATGGATTAATGATTTCACTATATTATTATATGAAGAAATCCCATAGAAAATGCATGTAGACCATTTGATAGATTCAAGGATGAATATCATGGGATAAAGATATGCGCTGAGCATTAGTAGTGAATGGCAAGGGAAGCTTAAACAGGTCCATCGAAACTAGTCGTTTGGGTCAGTTTTTGTGCTTCCAGAATCAATTCAAAATTCTTGACCAAATTTCGGACGGTTCGTATTATTCCGAACTAGTTCCGACTAGATTCCGGCCAAACACCCGAAGGTGCCGAACTGAAACCGAAATAACCACAGAACCACCCAAAAAATTCCGACCTAGTCAGAATTCAGTCATAATTTCGAACAGTATAAATTGAGAGTTTTCAGCGGAGCTATCTTCTTTCTCTCTTTTGGATGGGATACATAATATGTAGGAACGCCTTTTCATGATTGATTGCGTGGATCACACGTTCGCTGGGAGACCCCAAGAGAAAGGTATGAAGCAGTGTAGCAGCAGTTTCCCTCAGTATGAAACCAAGGTTTAATCGACCAGTAGGAGCAAGAAATCACGTCTGAAGGTTGTCAGTGGCGCGCTGACGTGGAACCTGCACACAACACAATCAAACTACTTTGCCCCAACGAAACAGTGAGGTTGTCAATCTCACCGGCTTGCTGAAAACAAAGGATTAAACGTATGGTGTGGAAAACAGTAGTAAATTGCAGAGAATGAAAAGGAACAATGATTGCAGTTGGTTGTATTATCAGTGTAAAAGAATGGACCGGGGTCCACAGTTCACTAGTGGTGTCTCTCCATAAAAGATAACTAACATGCTGGGTGAACAAATTACAGCTGGGCAATTGACAAAATATTGAGCGCATGACAATGCATATATATGACATGATGATTACTATGATATTCATGTGGGCATTACGACAAAATACATAGACCGTTATCCAACAGCATCTATGACTAATAATCCACCGCCAGGTTGTCATCCGAGTTCCCCGTTGGTATTAAGTTGCAAGCAACGGATAATTGCATTAAGTAATGTGCGTAATGTAAACAAATGCATTAGACCTAATGGCGCACCCTTAAGCTAAGCATCGGTTATTTTATCCCTAGTGGCAACAGCACATCCACAATCTTAGAAGTTATTGTCACTCTCCCAGATTACCGGAGGCATGAACCCACTATCTAGCATAAATACTCACTCTTGGAGTTACAAGCATCTACTTGGCCAAAGCATCTACCAGTAACGGAAAGCATGCAAGATCATAAATAACATATAAGATAGATTGATAATCAACTTGACATAGTATTCAATATTCATCGGATCCCAGCAAACACAACATGTAGCATTACAATAAGATGATCTTGATCATGATAGGCAGCTCACAAGATCTAAACATGATAGCATAAAGTGGAGAGACAACCATCTAGCTACTGCCATGGACCCGTAGTCCAAGGATGAACTACTCACGCATCACTCCGGAGGCGGGCATGGTGATGTAGAGCCCTCCGGTGATGATTCCCCTCTCCGGCAGGGTTCCGGGAAGAGCTTCTGAACCCTCCCGAGCTAGGGTTGACGGCGGCAGCGTCTCTGGAACTTTTCGTGGATAATGGCTCGGGTATTTAGGGTTTTCGCGTCGGGAGGAATAAATAGGCGAAAGGGCGGCGGCTGGAGAGGCTCGTGGGGCCCACACCACCCCACGGCGTGGCAGGGGGGCCGCGCGGCCCCATGGTGTGGCTGCCTCGTGGCTCCCCTCCGTCTCTCCTTTGGACTCCGTGTTCGTGTTGGAAAAATAGGAGGTTCTGTCCAAGTTTCGTCCAATTCCGAGAATATTTCCAGACTAGCTTTTCTGGAATACAAAAACAGCAGAAAACAGGAACTGACACTGTGGCATCTTGTTAATAGGTTAGTCCCAGAAAATGCATAAAAATGCTATGAAGTGTATATAAAACATGTAACAATTGGTATAATATCAGCATGGAACATCAGAAATTATAGATACGTTTGAGACGTATCAATGATCACCCCTTTTGTCCAACAAAAACCCCCTCCTGATAGTGCGCCATGCCTCCGAATCAATCAAAAATAAAACACCATGAAGCATGCTGACACCTTTTCTTCTTTCAAAAAAGGAGGTTATCCAACCATCGTTCACCATCACCATGAAGGACTAAAACCAGAGTATAAACTTCGTAGGTAACATTAGTCCTTCTCTAGCTCTGGTGCCATCTTAACCAAAATACTCCTAAGGACGAAATGCCCTTTCACTCGGGCTTGTAGCTTTATCCAATGATCGGGTTTTCAACGTTTTCCTATATATATACCTGCTCCTACCCCTTGGAAAGCGAGAGGGAATTTGTGTGATGGAAAGACCTTGAACCCAACTCCGTGTGATTTGTGTTTGCGATCTCTTATTCATTCCGCCCCAATCTCTAAGAGAAATCTTTGGGGGCTTCGAGGGATTACTTTGAGAAAGTTTGCAAGGGTTCAAGATCAAAATGAAGGCCAACTACTTGTTACTCTTGGAGGCTAGATGATAGGTGTCAGTCGGAAGCCTTGAGATTTTTGAACAACAACAACAAAGCCTTTTACTCCCAAACAAGTTGGGGTAGGCTAGAGTTGAAACCCAAAAGATCTAGAAACCAAGTCATGGTTCTGGCACATGGATAGCTAACTTCCACACATCCCTGTCCATGGCTAGTTCTTTGGTGATATTCCAAGTCATGATTCTGACACATGGATAGCTAACTTCCACGCAGCCCTGTCCATGGCCAGTTCTTGAGATTTGTGAAGGAGGTAAGAATTTTATGAATGTTCGGATGTGGAGATCTATCCTTAGTGGGGTTGATCAACTTGGTTCCTGACTTAGCGAGGCATATGCCTCCTTTTGTGGCTGAGATCTTAGGACGTATAATTGTGCCAACAATCTCACATTGCCAACCTTAGGTCTACATATTTGTGTTTGCTATCCTCTCAAACTCAACTCTTTTACTTTGTGCAGTCTAGTTTTCCACGAGTTTACTATTATAGAGTTGCATCGTATGGTGTTCTTAGGCAACAATCTAAAAATAAATGTGGTGAAATTGATAACTCCCGCTAAGATTTTAAATCACCTATGGACATTCTAGTTGATATCGTTTGTTTTTCAACCGATGATAGTGTTACCACACCACACATCATATAATTAAGTTAAATCCTCTAGTCGATATTGTCTGTCTTCAGTTGACCATGTTCTATCCGGCTAGAAAGCTTCTAGGGTATATATGGTTCAAAGGAGTATCTTTCTCCTACCCGCTCCGTTTTCACCCATGTTGGCCCAGGGCTAAAATCTTGTTTCGTCTATAATTTTTTTTTTTGCGATTTTTAGCTAAACAAAATTTTAGTTCACACTCAGCATACAACTAAAAGATGATGGGAAATCCATGTTTCAATATTTTTTAGTTTTCCCCGTCAGCTGCCAAAGAACTTGTGACCCTTCACTTTTCCAGTAGGCCCATTGTACAACATAATACTCCACGCTAAGGGCATGTACATTGCGGGACGCTAGTCGCTACGTTATGGCTGAATCCCAATGGGTCACAGGAATAAAGCTTGCGTCACTGTCTATCTATGTGTCAGGCGTTCCGAGTTTCCTTTTTCCCACACAGAACAATTTGTAGCAAGCTGCAGGTATTATTATTATTTATTTATTTTCGTGAAACCGGACAGGAGCTCTGTCTATTCATATAGAAGAAAAGAATTGCCTAATTTATTAGGGAAAACCGGGCTAAAACCAGATATAAAGGACAAGAGGACCCCCATCGGTCGATGAGGCGACGGAAACCACAAACAAAACACTACCGCCACGCACAACACGCAACCACCACCGCCGACGAAGGGGAGAGAAGCCATGCTTGGGGGAGCGGAGGTATTATCCATGCGCTAAAAAATCTTTTTTAGCGCCTCAATAAGCGCTCTGCGTTGAAGTTGCGGATGCTAACCTTTATGTTTTATGATAATTAATATTTTTGGCAACTCAAGCGCCTAAGTAAGAGTGTACCATTGTACATGGCCTAACATCCTTTTATCAACTCTACAACTGATGAAATCGTTCGCCTGAATGCTGGCATTTCTTCAGTGACAGATTCTTCGTCCCATGCCTCCTCAGGACTTAATTGCCGCATACATCACAACACATAAACACGGGGACTCTTTTTGTCCAGGAAGCTTCCTTGAATAAAAGTTCACTCAACCATCTAGGTAAGCAGAAAGTTCCCTGCCCAGCGAATCAACTGCTGACCACTATTTCTTGTTGTGGAAACCAAACTGACAGCAATCTAATATATACTAAATGCGGAAAGGAAAAAAAAGGATAATTTCATATGCTACAGATGTGTTACTTGAAAAATACGCTGAGCAAGGCAACCATAACAATATATCGAAACAGCATTTACCTTCTAAATTCTTACAAAGTAAGATATCTGAAGGATAATGGACTGTCTAGTATCAAGGCTAAATTTAAAACATCTTAATACGGAGTTAATTTATAATGTATTCTGGTGTGCCGTAACTGCTAAAGATCGCCACATGTAAAGTAAAACGGAGCTTCAAATATATAAAACAAGAATTCCAGCATTAGCCTTCTTTGTTAGAATAATTCCGGCATTTGAATTGCAGGATCTAGTATTGCCTCGGTGAAATGTTGCTGTCAAATGGTTGGAAGGACAGAACACCTATCATTTGGTCAAGGATAAAGAAGATATCACTATCTGAGATCACTTTGAGCTGATCTCTTTGTGCTCTGAATTGTTACCAAGCTGTCAACATGTGTCATTTGTCGTGGATTTAACAGTGAACACGCAAAAATGGCCATTTCACAGCTCTTCAATTTGACACCAACTTTCAGAAGTCCCGTATTTGGCAGCTTTTTATAAGCGGTAACCTCATCAATTTTTTTTTGCAGAAAACTGCCAGTGCTCCTACAACACTCAGCTTGGGAAGACATCTGCTACTTATTGTAGTTAAACATGACCTGAAGTACATCAGCCAACCCAGCAGCACTGTAGTATAGTTCTCAAGTGGGGCTCTCTTGATTTGATATCAGAACAGTACTATCAAATTATAACATAGCCATCATCTGTGTATAAGCAACCGAGCAAAGGTTAACCTCTAAGCAGCTTCACTTGAGGGTACCTCGAACAGACACACATTAACAACTCATCAATTGTTCCTTATATATTCCAGAAAATCCCCACCTAATTTCCTAAATTTTGATATCAGAGTACTATCAAATTCTAATAGTCATCATCTCAGCAATGTGTATAAGCACCCAAACAAAGTATTACTACAATTTTGGAGCAGCATCATTTTAGGGCATTTCAAACAGCAATACTTTAACCGGTTGGAGTATCAAATTTTCCTTATGCGGCTCAGAAAATCCCCAGCTAATTTCCTCAACTCCGTCAGAAACAGTCCTGATTCGACAGCGCTGGTGGTCTCAGTCGGCGACACCGTGGCAACGAGAACAAAATTTTCACCATTCCCAACATCTTTTTCATACAACTCAGAGAAAACCTGGCGCAGAACATCAGTCAGCCCTTTGTAGAAGGATCCATCAGCAACAGGATGGATTACATTCATGTCACGACCGCACTTGTAGACCCACTGGGCCTTGGGCCAGCCTATCTTAGAGAGAGATGGTGCATTGGAGTATATACGCGAGAGGAGCTGGTCAGCGAGGGGAAAAAGAAACAGAACAGAAAAGTCTGAGCTCTCTCCTCTGTCCCGTTCGTCTCCTCCCAGTCCCGTTCGTCCTCAGGTCCGGCGGCTACCACAAGCCCCAGTATCCGTCCGTGTTCCGAGCTCACGCCGCGATCCCTCGTCGCCGGCAACGGGTTGTTACAGTGGTATCAGAGCTAGCAAATCCTCCACCGAAAATTCCCCACAAAAAAATCCCCAAATCCTGCTTCGATTTGATCTGGAAGCGATGGAGGTGGCGACAACAACGACGGAGGCGCACCTGAGCGCCATCCACCAGAGCTTGCTGCAGATCAGCGCGACGCTGGGTCGCATGCTCACCTATGGCTGCGTCAACGCCACCAGTAGCCCAGACGCGGTGGTGCCCGCCAAGTGTTCGACGGTGGGTCTCAACCCCAATATCGGCGCCGTTGAAGTGGTGGACTCATCTCAGCAGCCGGGAATCGTTTCCACAGTCAATCCTGGACTTGTGGGAGCTCCGTCGTCCTCGACCATGCAGCGGTTCGGCATCCTCAAGTCAGGCACGACACCAACAAGTACGTCCGGGCCAGGATCTACATCAGCACCTCGGCCGCAGGATCCAGGCATCGGTGCGGAGGCGTTCGGGCGTGATGGTGTTCGTGGGCGAGGGAGACCACCAGACGAACACCAAGGCAGCGGTAGACAGATGCTGCCCAAGATGTCGTTTCCCAAGTTTGATGGTACGTTTCCCCGCTTGTGGCGAGATAATTGCTTGGATTACTTCCAAATTTTCAACATTGCACCAACCATGTGGTTCACCACCGCTCGGCTGCATCTGGAGGGCAATGCTGCGCACTGGTTTCAAGCATACAAGCTGTGCCATGAGGTCAACACTTGGCCAGAGTTCATTACTGCAGTAGAGGCGATGTTTGGTGTGGATGAACACAGGAAATTCATGTCTGAATTGATCCAGCTGAAACAAACAGGAACGGTGGGGGAGTACTGTGTTGCATTTCAAGAACTGATGTTCAAATTGTGTGGCCATAATCTTTACTATGATGAAACCATGTTTGTGCGGCATTTCCTGAGAGGACTGAAGCAGGAAATTCGTCTAGCAGTTGCATCTCAGTTGCCTGAAACGGTTGATCGAGCCATACTGCTAGCACATGTCCAGGAAGACCTAGGTACAAAAAACAAGCCATGGGCTGCTAAAGCTGCATGGATTGGGAGAAATGATGCAGTGAAGCCTGCTGCTCGTGGAGGAAACACTAAACTGTCGTCTGAACCTCTGAACCTGTTGGACTTACAAGATATGGCTGAAGCGCAGCAACTCTCTCTCTCCCTGAATGCACTTGCAGGATCATCTGAAGGTGACACGGAGCAAATACGGGCATTGGTTGGCAACCAGGTGATGTTGTTGTTGGTGGACACCGGAAGCAGTCACAGCTTTGTGAGTTCATCATTTGTTGAGAGACTGAAATGCAGTGTCACTGAAATTCCGGCTGTGACAATCAGAGTGGCAAATAACGAGTCGATGCATTGCAACAGTATGGTTCAGAAGCTCACCTGGTGGACACAAGGGGAAACTTTCGAACAAGATATGGGGATTTTGCAGAGAGGCTTGTGGGATGTTCACTGCAACCGGGTTTACTCCAACCAGCAATCCATCATATGTACTCTGGGAATGCCGTGGGATCCGGGCATTGTCGCACTTCGCGAGTGGCAAGTGCAAGGCGATATCAGTGCTGAAGTTGGTGCTGCAGCTGCTCTCTGTGACAGAATTGACCGAGCCATTGCTTGGGGACAAGCAATGTTTCTTGGGGGCGGTACTGTCACGACCGCACTTGTAGACCCACTGGGCCTTGGGCCAGCCTATCTTAGAGAGAGATGGTGCATTGGAGTATATACGCGAGAGGAGCTGGTCAGCGAGGGGAAAAAGAAACAGAACAGAAAAGTCTGAGCTCTCTCCTCTGTCCCGTTCGTCTCCTCCCAGTCCCGTTCGTCCTCAGGTCCGGCGGCTACCACAAGCCCCAGTATCCGTCCGTGTTCCGAGCTCACGCCGCGATCCCTCGTCGCCGGCAACGGGTTGTTACAATTCAGTACTAACACCCCATGCTGGTGTAGAATTCTGCGTGCAGCTGCAAGGACACTTCCATGGGTCATCTCCAACGGCGGCGCGCTCACACCACACATGGCATCAGAGGAGTCAAGATCCACCATAACCACGTCGAAATTCGTATCTGGCTCCTCCGGATGCGCGAAATCCTGAATCACTTGAATAGCATCGCCCACACGCACGCGAAGGAACTCATCCTCCACCATTCCAAAGTAGTTCCTCGCGATGTCTAGGACAACAGAATCAGCCTCGACACCAAGAACATCGAAGCCAAGTCCCATTCTGATGGACATTGGAAGAGCTCCGCCACCGATGCCAGCACAAAGACACCTTGGCCTCGCACCTGACCGGACAATCTCCTCCATGGATGACGCGATCACTGCTAGGCCGGCAACCATGGCCTGGAGGTAAGGCTGGAGTAACGGCCCACCCACCTCCGGCTGTAAGGAACCTCGAGGCTCCTCCTCCAATGTTTCCAACGGTGAAGAAGAAGCAGACGATGGCCGGGCAAGGCGCACCTGGGTCTGTACAAGGCATGGCATTCGCTTGAAACGCAGCCTCCGGCGCAACTCTGCCGGAGCAGGAACGCAGTCCACGGCCACGTCCTCGACAAGCATCTCGCCGACGACAGGACCGTCGACAACGTGGATGGGGACAAGCCGGAGGAGGTCATCGTGGAAGGAGAGCAAGGGCACGTCAGGGATGACGTTGCCCGCAAACGCAGCACGGGGGCAGAGGGACAGGAGGAGGGGGAGGAGCCGCGCGCGAGCAGGATCCGGATCCGGGCGCGCGGCGGCGCAGGAGACGACCCGAGGGGACGGCGCGGAGAGCTCGGGCCCAACGAGTACGAGGCGAGAGAATGGGCACTGGGACTGGGCGGAGAGGAGGAGGTGGAGGTGCCCGGCGCGGGTGGAGAAGATCCAGTCTCCGTGGCGGCCGGACGGGACGAGCATCGCCGCCGTCCGCGGGGCCGGCGGAGATGGCGCCGCGGGGAGAGGGGAGTCGAGGACGGCCACCCGGAGGAACTCCGCGTCGCCGTAAGGGTTGGAAGCGTCGTGGAGGAGGAGGTTGGGGAAGGAGAAGGAGACGAAGCGGGAGGGCTCGATGTGCTGCAGCCGGTCCAGCTCCGAGCACACCGCCATCGAACTCCGGCTGCCGCCGGCGTTGAGTCGCAAGGGCTTTGCGGCGGCGCGTGAATGGTAAGACTTGATCCTCTCCTCCGAACCTCTGACAAACAAGAGATGCCCTAGAATTTTTTGAAAATGTTCTGTTCTCTGCATGACTGATTTTGTTCTTGTGTTGCTTTCATCTGATTTTGTTCTTTTCATTCATGGCTTGTTAATGCTCAAAGCTAAATCCCATATCATGGTGCAGTTGGTTTGTATTGAACTGATAAAAAAACATTCAGATTATCACTGCAAACTGAAAGCAGTCTCAAACATGGACATAGACGAATACAGTATAAATTTTTTTTGTGGTATTATAGACCTGACAAAATTGGAGGGCACAAAATCATGCAGATCAATCACAGGGCACACGGAGGTCAAGAACAAGGGGAAATATGATTTCTTCTTCATTCAGAATCTGTGGCAAGTTACACGTAGTGACATACATCTAGGGATGTGACAAACTTGTTACATCTGACGGCAATGACATGTACATGGGAGCAGAAAATATGGGTTGGCCATATATGTAGATTGCAAGGTCGACAAAAAATGAGACAAGAGTATGGACCGTTCTTCATGTCCATGTTCACTCAATCTCAGAATTTCAGAGCCTAAATTATCCTCAACTATCATCATCGCCATCTGTATTCGGAAGACTGACCAAGAAAAATGTCGGTCTCGCAGCGACAGAAACTGCATTAGGCATTCGAAGTTTTCGGTTACCAAGGTTGGCCACCATCTGAGCTGCTGCAGGCTTGGTTGGGTAGAAAGCCATCTCCAAAGTCACCGACCAGTCTCATTTGCATTTCTTCCTGTGGAGAAAGAATCCTGATGCACCGTACGCAATTCAGAAAATCCCTGCACATGGAATTCTAAGTTTATCAGAGTAGAGAGTGAATGAATGAACACAAGAAATGAAGGCAAAGTGATCCCATTTTTATGTTGTCAATCAGGTGAAATCAATGCACCAGAATGTGTTAAACTGATTCCAGAGTTTCTCTGCGTTTTCTTTTACAGATGCATATTCAGTTGAAGTTAGAAAATGTCCTGAGCTTTTCAGTGTACCCATCAAACTAACTTGGCAACCAACGAATAAAATGTCCTGCGTTTTCTTTTACAGATAGTACAGATGCATATTCAGGTCATGTGCATTGAAATTGCCTAAAGCCACGCAGTGTTATAATGCAAAACGAGCTCATGGAGTTTTACTTACTCCCATGGGTCATCACCAACTAGTAGAACATCCTTCTCGTGATCTTCATATACTAGTTTCCAGCCAAATCTGCTTTGATCACCAAGCTGCCCCTCGATACCAAACATACGCGCAATGTCATGCTTCAGCTCATCATATCCAGAATATCGGTTCATGTCGATAGATCTCCCAACAGCACCACGTTTGTGCACCTGCATATAATTATTTAGTCAGCAGAGAGCTTACTGCAAGAGTGACACTGTGCACTAAGAACCAAATAGTGCTAGAAATACAGAAAAAAATAGGGTAAGCGCCTAAGGATAAGCTCTTTTAATAGATAGTAAAGTAAGCGTATAAGTTCTCAGAAAATCATTTTGCAAGGAAGTTAAGTATAGAAAATTCTATACATGCATGAAAAAATCAAGAACTGATTATGTAATTATATTCTACAAAGTGAATTAGTTCGTTTTTCTCCACACTTAAGTATTCCCTAGTGCCATACTACGACAGGAGTAAACAAGCGCCTATGACTAAGGGTGTATCAACTGCAGTTGATAGCCAGTTTTTTTTCAAATTTGGGTTGCGGTCATTTACAGGCTTTGTGGGTTTTTATCTGTTGTTTTCTATGTGGCTTGCCACACCTCTTTCTGGCCATTGGCCTAGACTTTAGAACAAAGCTATGGCTGTGTGCATCAGTTCATGCAGAGGCCAGGAGAGCAATCACTTCCATAATCTAAGAAAAATCTTGGTGTCAATTGTGAGATGACATGCTGGAGCAAGAATAACACACCTTAGTGTAGGTTCGCATGCGTTGCTGTGCAGGAGCTGGTGCACGAGAATTTCTATTTAAGAATGTGGGGTCATTAATTGCAGAATCTATAGAATTGAATCCCATGTCAGCAACTCCAAATGAATGGGAAATCATTGAAGATGACAACTCTTGTTGAGAATCCTTGGATGGAATGTAGTTCGAAATGCCATTTCCAGCCATCTGATTCATGAATTTATCATTTTCAATGCTGTTTGCAAGCAAGGCATCTGCATTAAGTGGTAAGCCCAGTTGACCGTCAATGTTCACCCCAAATAAAAGGTTATTTGTTGGGTCCGTAACCTCAAACTCACTATCTGGGGCTGTGTCCCTCAACAGGTGATGTTGATCAAAGGATGAAGGTTGAAAGTTATGTTGCAATGATCCATCAGCCTGAGAAAGGCAAACCGAAGTAGCTGAAGAGGATGTGTCCAAGTAATCCATGTGGGGGTTGTTGTTGTTTGTGTAGTCTTGTCCAGTAGCTGGCCCTTGTTCAGTCATCTTGGGAATCATTATTGTTGGCTTCACACTCTGATGAGGCTTTTCATGTTCAATTGTAGACCCCAACACAACGGATGATTGAGATGTTTTTGCGGCAGTTAGCAAACTCTGGCTCTTAGAGTTACTTGGGATGGACTGCAGAAGAACATGATTAATGTTAGTGGATGGTGATGTTGACGAAGAGGGAACATTGTTGGTCTTCAGTGACTGCATTCCACCAGCCGCATTCAAAGAGCTAGCCTCCATGGAGGTAACAATATCTGAGTTTGCAACAGGAATGGTACTCCTAGGCAAATCTTGAACTAGTTGGTGAGGTTGAGCCTTTTGTTGCGCTGGGTATTGGGTAGTGTTGCCATTATGTAAACCAACAGTTTGGGTAGCTCCTTGCATACATTGCTGAGGATTTGACTGAGAATTTACCATTTGCTGCTGCAAATCGAGAAGCATTTTCTGCTGTTCGAAGGTCAGATGTTGCTGTTGTGTTTCTAGAGCCTTTAATAGCTGAAGTTTCATTTGATGATCAGATAGTTGTGTATTCATGTTTGCATCACTGGACACATGAACAGGTTGTATCTTCATTTGCCGCTGCTCCTGCACTGATTGTTGAACCTGCTGATGATGTTGAGGTTGTTGCTGTTGTAACTGTTGCTGCAGATGTGGTTGCTGTTGCTGCAGAATCTGGATTTGCTGAAGCCCTCCCTGAAAGACACTATGACTCTGGACCAGAGGTTGCTGTTGCTGGAGTTGAGCCTGGAGAATAGCTTGAGGTTGCTGGAACTGAGCTTGGACAACATGCTGAGGATGTGTGATGTTTAAGTTTGCCTGGCTGCTTTGCACTGATTGAGTAACAACATGCTGCTTCTGGTCGGATTGGCGATCTTGATCTACCTTCTGCGGCACCATCATACTTCCCAGCTGATTTGGTGTAGCTATAGCTTTCGTAACTGTTCAGTCTGTTGGTTTTGCTGAGGTAACAGTGAGGTGTTGAACTGGATGTTATTTTGTTGCAAGAATTGGGGCTGGAAGCTGATTTGCCTTATATCAGCTGGAGACAAATTTTGCACGTGTTTACCAGCTAATGAGTTTAGCAGCTCTGGCTGCATTACTGTGCCAGCGAGCGACAAGTTCTGCTGCATGTTCATCCACTGAAGTGACTGAACTAAATTTAGACCAGGCGCTATGCTGTTCTGAGTATTCATATCTTTCTTGCAAATATCCTCACCAAACCATGGCATGGTCCTCTTAAAAAGGTATCCATTTCAGAGGTCTCATCATCTGCGCATATAGTTTTATTATTATTACTAAGTTATACAGCAAAGGACTAACTATACACTCATCTAGTTATCTGCTAGAAAGGATATGCAGTTCGGAATTTTTGGTGATACAATGAAGATAACAGGTAAGTGGAACTGCGGTTCCTTCGTTACCTATCATCCCAGGTTGTCTTGCACGCTTTGCTGTGAATAATGGCGTGGGATAGATGAAGAATGGAGCGATGACAGGCTCGATGTCCCAGAGGGAAACCCTGGTACGCCTTTCACTTGGTGCTGCTTCATCCCATGCAACCTGCACGTAGATATACTTACTTCAGCAAAAAATAGAAGATATGGCTTGTCAGTTTGGCAGGCTTAGTTGTATGGACGTATGGATTAGACCAAACCTGAATATTGCGCCACTGAGAGCTTTTCCACCTTACAGGATCCAGATCACTTATGCCAGTTATTGTACCCATGTACCTGCAGGCAGATATCACAAGTTACTACTTTTTACAAAATTATTTCTTCTATAAAAATTACACACAAAAGCATGAGTATATGCACCATCGTCAAATGAAGCAAACTGTATTTAAAAGAGAGATACACAACAAACTCAAAGATATTAAAGCGATCTTGCATTAAGAAGGTGCAATCCACAAATTAGGTAGCATATGGAATCCATACCTTCTTGTTCCAGATTCTTCAGTTTCAAACATCATTCTAAACCTCATGCCAAGAGATAATTGGTTGCTATAGACTGCCTTCTGGTACTTAGCAAAAGGGATCACAAATTCTGAAGGACTAGCCCTGAAGAAACAAAAGGTACGTAGTCCATTTGGAAGTCTTAGTATATCACATATTCGTATGAAAACCCTCACAAAGGATGGTAATTACCTTGGGTTATAGAATATTGTGAACTGGCTGTTATTTGCTGCTGCATGAGCTGCAGCAGCAAGAACCCCGATATGCATGCTATCACTAGACAAGACAGACGACGAGAGGTTAGTAGGTTGCCTATTTGCTCGCCTGATCCCCAAGAGGAGTTGATGTTTTGTATCCCTACAATCACAAGAACACGATTTTTAGTGGCATTGTTTACCTTTACAAATAGGCTGATCAAAGCAATACCAAGTCAGGAAACAGCCAACTTCCCAACAAATAAATAGTGGACCCTCGGTATCAACATTTTACCTAATAAATAAGACTGAATCACCAGCAAGAAGTCTCTTTCCACTGATAAACAGGCTCCAGCCAGTAGTCAGGAGATGCCTTTTAGGCTGTCCTGGTGAAGAGGAAGAGAACCAATCATAGAAAATTAGTGCACTTTTCTTTGAAAGAAAATTATTTATCCTTAAAAGAAAAGTAGCGTATTAAACAGTTAAATGGATTAAATCATGAAGGAACATAGCAGGTTGATAAAGTTGAACTTAAGAAGCGAAGGCACTTGAATAACTTCCATCAGCTTTTATTCATGCGTCGAGAGGAACTAAAACATATTTGACTTGCCTCTAAATATATGACGGAATGTCCAATAGTATCATGCAAATCCCGGGCCTGAAGTTCCTGAGCAGGGGGTTGCAGTGAAAAGTCCTGCACACAGATACAGCTCTAACAAATAAGAACAAAGCAAAAGGCAGTCAACACTTCTTTTTGCGTAGAAGTAAACTATGCTTACAAGACGAGGGAAAATCCTCTCTGCAGCACGCCGTGGCACGGAGAAACCTCCATGAGTGCTAGTATCACTCGCGGTCAATGTTTTGCAGAAGAATTCTGTCTGTGGCCTGTTTTGTTTCAGCGCAAGCTCTGATGCCAGCAATACCTCCTTGTCGCACTGTGTGACCTAGCAGTTCCAAATCCAAAATCATTTTCCAGGCAAGAATTCTAAAACTACGGCAGTACTGGTACACCACATAATGAAATTTTCTCATTGAACTTCAGGAAGTGTGACCTACATTGCTAACTGGTTGGAGAGTCATTCGAGCATAAACTTCATCCGTGTCAGGGTCAGCCTGTCAAGTTTTGTCGAGAGACGTGTCATGCTAAAAGGTTAGCATAAAAGAGCACTAGTAAAATGCGCAGCTGATGTCCACTTAGTGGTGTTTGTTCAAAGTGGTCAGGATTACCTGCATAGTGACACTGTGGAGGATGCATATCAGCTTTGATGGAAGATTTGGATAGCTTGGAATCTGTGCATCTGCATCCTTTCGCATAGATGCCGCCACCTGAAATTGGGTATCAAGGAATAACGATTAATTTTTTTTCGCCGTAGAACTCCAGGCTACTTGCACATAAAGTTGCAAATTAGCAAGTGATTTTGCCAACAATGTGATTTTAACGGACTCAGAAAACATGACTTAATGAAACTTCAGACTAAATCAGAAGCGTCCATCTAAGATAAGCAGTTGATTCTTTCATGGTTCTGGTCCAACATGATAGAGACAGACAATCTAAGTATTAGGTGAGTTCCCAATCAAAGTCTGATAACATTATCGCGGATATGATCAAATATGAACCAACCAACCAAACAAAAGAGTTGCATGTCCACAGAGCTGAAAGCTGAAACAGGGCAAGACCAAAACTCTAGGCAGAAATCCAGTCCCCAAATTTCTCATCTTCTTTTCTGAAAAAGAGAATCCCCAAATTTCTCTCATACTACTGCAGAAGAGGTCACCGGAAAATAATTATCTCTCACTCTCTCGAGAACCAAAGCAAAGCATTTGTCTATACGGCGGCGTAGCCGAGAGGCTCAAGAACCAGCTGCTGAAGCTGAACTGCCGCCGGACAGGAAGACGAAGCGGCCACGAAACGACACGCGGCGGCCACCGCGAGGAGAAACCATCAGCGCGCGAGCACGAGGCGACCAGAAAGGGACAAGAGAGAGACAGAAGAACAACAAGAAAAGGGAACAATTTTTTCCTCGTCGAAAGGGGGAGTAGGAAAGCAACAGCTTTTTGATCAGCACAAGAATCATCGGAAGCAGCAGCAGCGGCGGGGCGGTATACCTGCTCGCTGTGTCCCTGGGGAAGTAGACGACGAGGCTCCCCGCCGGCGGCAGCGCCACCAGCGGCCCCGCGCACGCGTACCAGAGCTCCTGGTTCACCTTGCTCCTCCTCATCCCCTCCCCCTCGCCGCAGGAGCTCTCCGGCGCCGTCATCCTGCGCGCACCCTCCGCTGCCCAGTCACCTAACCCAACCGCCGCCGTCGCCCGGGAGGCATCGCCGGGTCGCCGGCGAGGATGGGAAGGAGGAGGAGGAAAACTGAGAGAAAAGACTCGGTAGGAGCGAAGAAAAGAGTAATATAATAGTGTCGTGCGCTGTGGCCAGTGGCGGAGCAGAGCTTACTGGCTTCACTGTACTGTTGCATTTGTTAATCGGCTGATTCCTTTGTTAATTACTGCCTGGCTTCGATGATTAGTTCGCACGGGTACAGAATACTTGTTTTTCCGGGAATCAGGCGCACACGGGCGTAAAGCATTGATTCCCTCGCACAATGCTTTTTAAGTGCCTTGTTGGATCGCGGCAACAGGGACACATGAACCATGAAATACTTTCACACAGAATTTCACCACTTTCATAAAAGATGCATCTACGATGACGCAAAATTTCACAATTTCAGGAATATGACCTTTTGAAATTATTTCACAACTTTCATAAAGGTGCATCTATGAATGACACAAAATTTCAGACCAAATTCAATTTACAACTCGAGTGCTCTACCAGAAATAAAGAAAAAAAAACGTTCAATTGTGTTGAATAAATAGTATATTTAAAGTTAATTTAAGCTAAATGAATATAATGACAAACATCATTTGCCAGATTAACTCGCATAAGCAAACATGTGAGTGGTCAAGAGGTAAGAACTAGAACATTTATTTCAGTTGCCTACGAAGTAATCAACGGAACCAATGAAACGAGTACCAAAAGCATCATAAGAATTGCATATGTATTCGTCGATGGTACGACAAGGAAGCGTAGAATTGGTGGCGGCGGTGTTGTCGCCTTAGGGTAATTTAAGTCGGTGTTGTTGTGGAGGAAGTAATTAATCAAGCCATCAATCGCATTGCGATTGTCCCAAAAAATCTCATCAACCTTCTCCCGGTGTTGGATCACAAGAGAAATGGTTCAACAAGCCTGTTATCTCGCTAGTCGTCGGACTATGGATGGAGAAGACGAGAGCAGTGTGTCCGAGCCTGGCTCAGCTCGTTCACCAAACAAGAGGGTGGGGTGGGAGGCGAGGAGGAGGAGCGCGTGTGTATCACTCCTCTTTTCAAACTCCGTTTTGAATATATGTTGGTTACACTCCGTCTCCAAAAGCAATATAAGACTAAACTTAGTCTCATCTATTACCATGCATGGATGGGGCTAGGAATTTATTTTGTTCATGAGCCTAAAACCAACAAATAATACATAGTTCAACTTTAAATTGAATAGTACATCTTTGGCAATATTCATATTATGATTTTTTTTGTTTCTTGGTTCATCGGGATACTTGGGAGAAAATACCCAGTACTTCCTCTTCTTACGGTGCTTCCGTGGTACCTATGTTATTTATCTCGTATGTGGAATAAAAATGGCACTTTGCTAGGTGTTGAAAAAATCTTATTTTTACAACATTGACAAAAGATGCATGTACCATGACTCAAAATTTTATTTCAAACTTGGTCCATTCTAATTTAACAAATTTTAGACACCAAAGCCAATCCATAGAAAATGTACATTATCAGATCTAAAAGGCCCGAAACATTCTCAAAGTATTACGATCCTAAGAAAGTCTCGTCGTGACCCATCAAAAAGTTCACAGAGCACATTTTTTATTCGTGTGGCGGTGATCATGTCAGAGCTGCGCGTGTGAGCATTGGTTGGAAGGCCCGACATTGTATCATGTCCAATGGTTATGCACGTGGGGGTTATACATATTGTTGCCGAGTGGTTTGGGACACGACATGTACATGAGTATGAGTGAGTGTCTATTCGGCATTGTGAAGGCTAGAAGGCATGAGAGTGGTGGTCAAGCGGGTGCGACAACACATCACTATTGAGTTATGGTGGTGCTACTTCAGTATCGGGACCGACGCTTTAGGGTGAAAACACTTGGTCAGACCTTCGTCGGCCATACCTGATAATGTTGGTGTTTTGACGTCGTTATCTTATCTGCTGATGGGTGAAAACACCTGCATGTATTTTGCTCAATTCTGCTCTCAGGGTGAAAACTCATGATAGTCTTTGAGGCCCTGTTCTGAACGAGGGGTTACAAAACAAAGGAATGGGAAAACGTGTAGGAATAGGGTGGAGTGAAAAGGGAAAACCTACAGGCTTCCAAAACAAAGGAATGAAAGCAGTGAGAGTTTTCCTTTGGTCTTGGCCAAAGTTTTGTTTCCTGTGAAAAAAGTAGGAAAGTTCACCTTTCCTAAGGAAAGTGTACTACTCTTTCCTTTGTTCCGAACGTGTCCACAGGAAAATATTCCATAGGAAAGGAAACCTTCACCATTCCCTTAGAATTCCTGCGTTCAGAACAAGGCCTGACTTGAGGCAATGATGACTCTTGTGTACCATTATCTTTCTGAAGGCATTGCTTTTGGAGAATCTTCTCGTGACATGTATGGTGTGAACGCAATGGTTGATATCGATGTGGTTATTGTGTGGTTTAGATCTTGGTTTTCATATTGTTCTTTTTTCTTTTAATAAATTGTTTGTGTGCATCATTAATATGTCTCGAGCTGCTCATGGTCTTGAGTTTTTTTGTGAGGTTTTTCTTTGTGGTATTAAGTTGATATCTTCTTGATGTTAAGCCATTACCATTTGTCGGAAAAAGTATGAGATTCTACGGTCCAAACAACTTCCTAGCAATTGCAAAGAGGAGTAACGCGTGCGTGCCCAGACATACACACACTCCTGATCAATCACATGCTACAGTTGACGGGACCAAAGGTAAACATTTAAAGTATTTTCGGAATGCTCACAGTTTGTGGAAACATGAGCGTCATAATTTGAACCCTTGTCGATAGGGTATTGGACTTCAGCTTGATTTACATTTTTGCGCGACATGTGTTTTTTCCCTTTTTGTTGGTTGATTTAAGAAGCTGAAAAAGATAGGCGATCCGTTGTACAATTTTTTTTGTGTTTTTTCTTGTTCTTCAGCTTTTTTTCTTGTACATTTTGATTTGGTGTATATGGTGCTACTGTTCTAGACCGAAGTTTCGCATACTGCAAGCTGCTGCGCGGAAAAACACTTTTGAGAGAGAGAAGTAAGCTTTTTTGACTTTAAGAGAGAAGTAAGGTTATTCTTCACGTTGCTCATGCTTCTTCCCTTTTGACTCCTTGTCTTCCTCTGATCACAAAACTGCAGGAATGGTAACGATACAGAGTCCGTGTTGAGGAAGCTAATGATCATGGAGGGGGACAAATATGTTGCTCGTCTTCAATTTGCTATTTCCTTCCTACTCGCTCTGTCACTGTTTACAGGGTACACATGCAGTTTAAGAAATAGTTTGACCATTAAATTTGTTCAAAAAATATAAATTATATGTCACAAAAATTATACCATTGGATTTATATTGAAAATATGTTTTTAATGATATAATTTTTGTGATATAAATTAAATTTTGTTGACTAGATTAATGGTCAAAATGTGTTCTTAAACTGCGTGTGTTCTGAAGGGGCATGGCGCCCCATGTGTGGTTTTGGTAATTAATGACAATCCCTATGAACTAATGGTTGCATTGAGTTATACTTGTAGTGTTTGTCCATAGACCATGCTTGAACTACATTTGTTGGATTCAAGTTTGATGCCATGAATATATTGATATAATAAAGTATTTGGCATCAAGATCATCGAGGTGTATGGATATATACTTGATATGATCAAGAAGAAGAGTATGTGATGACCAAGTTGGTATTCGAGGAGTTATCCGATGATTGGTCATATGTGAGTTGAGCATATCGCAAGTATGTCTTGAAGAAAAGGATTATGTGATCATTCATGGTTATCTTCAAGACATCATCTATTTAAAAGAGAAAAAAATATACAAGGTTGATCAACGTCAAGTGGTGTTCGTCATCAAGCTTGTGTTGTGCAAGTTCAAAAGAAGTATCTCGAAGATATCATATGATTGAAACTTGCCACCCATTTGGAGATAATGGTCATGTGAAGATATGCCGATAAGAGGCTCTCACATAGTGGTGTATGGGGGAGAAATATGGGGATCTTCACCAAGCGAAGCGCAATCAAAAAAGGTGGTCCACTTGAGAAGATCAAGATCACCATCATCCAGTCAAGTGGAATGCGCAAGTCAAAGGTATGATTTTGATAGGGTTTCTATTTTACCGGTCTCATGTTGTTAGTCGGGAGACCGGGTTATTGGATAGACATCGTACTATCAAGAGGGGCTCTCATTTGAGATTTAGCGTATCAGTTGGAGAGAGCTCAAACCTTTACATACTTGCCTTCATCATCTTTCTTGGTTCTTATTTGGTTTTTCTCCTAGTTGGGTTTTGGTGCTTGTCGTGAGCTTCATGAAAAGGCCAAGTTCTTCGAAAACGGATTTTGGTTTGAAAACTTGTTGCGTTTTCGTGTTGGAAATATTATCGGTTTACCCGTGAGGAAAGTTCCACACCTTCCCGTGTGTGTCAACTTAACTCTATTTATGGTTCTTAATATTTTCACTTTTTGTAGGCCTTTTCCTTGTCGTTACCTTTCCAACAAAATTGGTTTCACCTAATTTGGAGTTCAAACGAGAAAGTTATTGAGTTTGCAGTTTTGCTGTTTCTGTCAAGATTTGATCAAGCAGGGGAATCGGATTATCCGGTCCTAGCCGACTCGGATTATCCGATTCTCAAGATTGCTCGAATTCGGCTAAGGACCTTAGAGCAACCAGTTTTGTGGCGTACTGGAGTTTTCCGGAATATCCGACTTTGGTTGATTCGGATTATCCGATCGTCAAGGATTGCTCGAATTCGGCTAAGGACCTTAAAGCAACCAGTTTTGTGGCGTACTGGAGTTTTTCTGAATATCCGATATAGGTCTACCCAGATTATCCGTCTGTGCCGGATTATCCGATACTTCGTGTTTCGGACTATCCGATCCAGTCGGATTATCCGATCATGACTTATGTCGGAATATCCGATGTTTCTGTCTGCAACGGCTCTTTTTCTGGGAGGGGTATAAATACCCCTCCACCTACCTCCAGCCAGCCAGCTCTGCCCATCACGAATTTGGCCTCCATTGTTGACTTCTTGAGCTTGCTATCTCTCTATTCCTCCATGATTCTTGTCTCTAATTAGAGGGAAAAGAGAGAGGAGATCTAGATCTACCATTCCACCAATCAATCTCTCCTCTAAGTGAGGGGAAGCTTTTGGATCTAGATCTTGGAGGATTTGGTGTTCCTCTTTGTTCTTCCTCTCTTCTCCCCCCAATAACATTAGTTGCTTTGGTGGGATTTGAGAGTGAAGGATTTTGAGCACTTCTTGTGTTCTTGCCCATTGCATCGGTTGCATCGGTTTGAGTTCTCCACGGTGATATGTGGAAATCGAAATTGAGAAGCTTGTTACTCTTGGGTACTTAGGGTGCCCTAGAGCTTGTCCCCTTGGGTACTTGGAGTGCCCTAGACGGTCCTTGTTGATCTCGGAGTTTTGGTGGCTCGCGGGATAGTTGGGAGCCTCCAATTAAGTTGTGGAGTTGCGCCCCAACCTTATGATTCTTGTGGCTTTGGGAGCCACGGGAATTCGGTGAGAGCTTTCAATTAAGTTGTGGAGTGTGCCTCATCCTTGTACGGGTTCGGTGACCACCCTCAAGTGTCCCATAGTGGTTCGTGGCACTCCGCATTGGTGGAGGCACGACGGAGATTACGGTGTGCCATTTGACGGCTATTCGGGGATCACTTTGTGACTCCGCACCGCTCCAACGGAGACTAGCTTCCATTGGGAAGTGAACTTCGGGATAAATCATCGTCTCCAAGTGCCTCGGTATTTCTATACCCGAGCTTCTTACTTATGCAATTTACTTTGTGATAGCCATCGAGCTTGAAGTAATATATCTTGCTATCACATAGTTGTATATCTTGTTTAGTATAAGTTGTTGGTGCACATAGGTAAACCTAGCTTGTTTATGTTTTGCGCTTGATAAATTAGCCGCTAGTTTTATTCCGCATTTATTCAAGCCTAAACCGTAAAGAATTTTAAATCGCCTATTCACCCCCCCTCTAGGCGACATCCGTGTCCTTTCATGTTCCCTGTAAACTGTGACGGAGCGATTACATTGGTTGTAATAACGTCTTATATTATGTGACGGAGGGAATAATTGATGACTGGGAGACGTTGATGGAACCAGATGAACTATAAACAGCGGGTTGTTTTCTCCGCAACTCCGGTTAGGAGACCAAAATAATTAGCCAAGAGAGAAACCATTTCCTCTATGTTTTCTTATATAAGCTGCTAGGTTTTTGTAAAGAGTTTTAACTCCGGCCTCTGCATCAATTTATTTAGGCAACCTTCAAATTCATTTCAAATGATGGACAAGGCACCAATGCTAAGAAAATTGGGTTAAAATAGAAAGATGACAACTAAATATTGTCAAAATGTGTCCACTTTTGGCGGAGACAACCATAAGTCCATAACACACGACAAGAATATGAAAGCTCAACACCTAGAAACTACCCATCATCAAAGATGGACACAACCAATGAAGGCCATACAAAGAGCACTCACCTGTGGAGCAAATCGATATCTTTTGAGACACCTTCAAGAAGGAGGTGATGCACGTACGATGAATAATTTGATGGTTCCCGATCAAACACACTTACACGCAAATGCTAGATCAAATATTTTCACTCCTAAGAGAAAGTACCAATGCACGAGACACTATTGCATGACATTGTTGCTAGAACCAATCAGTGAAGTCGAAATCACCAATATCGAGGACTGCAGCTTCAAGAAAGGCCATCACACACATATCACTAGTGCCGGCTCTGACCCATGAAGGCAAGATCAAGGGTCTTCAGACCATAGAGCATGAATTGGTCCTTGAAATTGCAAAATATCCTTATCACTGGATCCAATCCAATCAAGGTAAGATCCCATCCACATGCCAAGTCCCTCATGACGCAATAAAAAAAATGCAAGCACTAACTCTCCTCGAGCATGTTGCGCGCCACTGCAAATGAGGCATTGTATCGAACATGACGTATTGCCAACATCGTTGCACCGCCCAACCCCACATGCCAGTTACCTAGCTAGTAAATGAGAAAGAGTCTAGTCCCATGTGCGGCTCACAAGGAGAAACTCTAGTTGCGGCCTCAAGCGATGCCGACTCTTACCATCTTCTCGCCGTTATTGGATGCCGGTAACTGGCTGGCTACTATAATGGCAGCTAGGTCTCTCCTCTCTTGTGTTTCTTAATGTTGCTACTATTTGATTTGCACATGTAGTCCGAATTCAAATTTATATTTTCATGTGAAATTTGACTGCAGAGCTATGAGGGGTGTTACCAACAACTTAGCGAGGGAATATAAACACGCACTATGTAAGATAATTTTGTCGACCATGGCTGTTCCACAGGTTTACCTAATAGTATGTTACCATGAGAAACTATCCAGTTACCTATACTGAGATACTTGAGTTCGCGATAAGCAATGCCGAAAGTGAGGGGATAGGGAGGATGTATGATGTGCGTCTGATCTATCCCGTGCATTTTTCTTTGACCAAAACTGTAAAAAGACGGTTATTTTAAATTTTTGCTATCTTTTAGGGTATTTACTAGAGATGCTCTTAGGTACTCCCTCCGTTCTAAAATAATTGACTTCTATTTGTCCACATGTGAATATATCTAGACATGTTATATGTATAGATACATCCATATTTGGACAAATGAAAGTCAATTAATTTGGAACGGAGGGAGTATAACTTTGCTTGTGGTTGAAACATTCAGGTAGCAAGCATTGGCGGCGCCTTTGCCGTGTTGGAATACGCATGCATGTACGAACCTACTGTTTGCACATATTGCGGGCTAGTGTGACTGTGCACCTAGAGGCCATGTTCTTGGACAGGGCGTCCATCTACAGCCAGCTAACAATTAATGAACTATACATCGATCAGTAATGATTCCGTTTGGCTCTTTCCCAAGGACACCGTCGATCACTCTCATCCATGGCTGGCTATAGCTCAAGTAGGAAAGAGTAGCTTCTTCGTCTCTCTACGACCCAGGATCATGGGCCATGCACGCAAACATAGCATAATAATTCGAGATGCTGCTAATATATACATATATGGTATATGTACATAAATGCCAATCTTTTTTTTTTTTGACACATCCAAACAGCCTCGTATATTCACCAACCGATCCACATACACCGTACATAGATCAAGAACAAGAAAGTACAATACGAAGGGGAAGAAGCAGAGCAAGGATCAAGAACCGCGGCACCACCGGCGTCGAGGAAGACGACGAACGGCAACCACCTCCTTACCAGAGCCTGGGCAGATTTTCGCCCTTGAAAGACGCCACCGAGAGCCTCCGCCGCGCCACGGCGGAACTTGAGCCGCTGAACAAATCGGGCAGACGTCCCCCCGGCCCTTCCACGCCTCTTTGCCGCAGCCGTCATCGTCGACGACGCCGCCGGAGGCCACCACGCTTGAACAGCTCCGCCCGAAACGCCTCTCCAGCACCGCCGCACCACGGCCGCCGGAGAAGGGAGCCCGCACACAACAGATCCGTAGATCTGCGAGCACGGGAAGGTCGGCCACCACTCGACGGAGCACCACCGGAGCTCCACCGCCGGAGGGGGAGGTCGCCGACACCAAAACGCCCACCAGCCGCACCACCGCCTCCTCAGCGCCGCCGGCGGGAACCCGCTCGCCCCAACTCTATTCACACGAAGAGGACCGGGGATCCCCCACCCACGCCGCCGCCGGAGCGGGCGGGGGGAGAGAGATCCCGCGGCCGGCGACGGTGAGAGTGCGGCGACCAGGCGTTTCCAGAAAAATCGCCTCTTCTGTAGCAGAGGAGGGGAGGGGAGCGTGCGGGCCTCGAGCGTCCACATAAATGCCAATCTGCATTGCATTCCGCGCATTCATCCGTCCCATGATCCATCAGTGATCGATTGAGTACTCGATCATGTATACTCGTCCATGGACGATACTATTAAACACTTATTTTTCGAGTGTAAATTAGAGCATCTCCAGTCGGGGCGCCCAAACGGCCGTCCAAAGCTGTTTGGGGCGTGCCGAACACAAAATCGCGCCCACTCGCGGCGCCTAAACGCGAATTCGGTCCGGCGCGGCCCAGTTTTGTGTCCGGCACGCCCAGCCCACGCCCTCAACTTGGGGAGGCTTGGGGCGGCCCCGGACGGAAGGAAACGCACGCCTCCGACACGCGGGCCACGCCTGGCAGTGACACGGCCACGCCCGGCCGTGGTCAAAGGCGTCGTCAAAGGCGCGTGCCGCGTGGCGACGCCTCGTTTTCACGGCCGGCGGGCGGCCGTGGTCAAAGGTGAAGGCGGAGCCGGAGCTCTCGCCGTTCATGGCGGAGCTCATAGCGGCGCAGACGGGGACGGACGACGACGCCATTGCGGCGGCCGTCGAGGCCGCCAAGGAGAAGGGCGCGCCCTTCTTCGACCTCACCGTCGACGACGGCCCAGGACCGAGCCGCGTTAAGGAGGAGGACGACGACGGCGCGTGGACCGGCGGCGCGTGGAGGGAGCAGCGGCGGCGTGAAGGAGGAGGAGGACGGCGGCGAGCACCCCTACGCCGCCTTCAGGCACCGCCACGGGCGCCATTAGCCTTCAGGCGCCGCCACGGGCGCCATTAGATTAGGTTTAGTTTTAAGTTTTTTTAAATTTCGTTCAAATCTCTGTAAATTTTCCTAAAATTTGAATGAAATCCGCCGAAGTTTAAATTTAATTTTTTTAGTTTGGGCGCCGCGAGTGGGGATCGAGGGCGCCCAAATGGCGCAGGTTGTCCGGACGGCGCCCAAATGGCACGTCCGAACGGCCTTTGGGCGGCCATTTGGGCGCCGCGACTGGAGATGCTCTTAGCTGGTTATGATGAATCATCCAGATAGGTTCTACCTTATATTCACCAACAAGCATTGCTAATATTTTGGCAATTGGCTGAATGGTGTGGATTATAGGTTTAAACAACTTATTAGGGTCGCAGCGTTAGCCATTATATGGTCGCTTTTGCTATATAGAAATGACAAGATTTTACTGATAAAACTTGTTCTCTCATACAGGTTATCCACAGGAGTACAGCTACGCTCCGTTTGTGTTCTCAGTTGCAACATGTGAAGCATCGAGACCTGTTTATAGAAGTGCGTAGAATACTGGAGGATACGGCGAGAGACTTTTTATCCCAATATGGATGACAACCTAATTTGTGGATCGGCCCTCCAACACCTTAAGCGTTTCTACAATTTTTGATATGTAATTCGCCTATTTTTTATGTTTGGTATTTTAAAACTTCTATCGACCGTGTACATCTTAGTTATACAGAGGCTGGATGTCTTTAAATAATTTATCGAAAAAAAAACTCGTTCATGATCTATGGGATACTCCTCCTACTACTCGTCCATGATCTAGCTGGCTGACTTGAGTTGAGTTCAGTGAAGGAGCTGGGCACGCATGCAGGCATATAATATATATATATATACCTACGTGGCAAATCCTCAGTCGTGAATTTCTCCGCCTATGTATATGCTGCATATATAGTTTTTGGAGCCCCCACGATATGACTGGACATATGATACAAAGATAATGCTTGGTGTCTTGTCAAAACCGGGAGTTACGGTGGTATTGGCCTGACATACGTAGAGGCACGCGACAACATCGAGCGATTTCGGTTTGATGATTCTTTCTCGGGAAAGTATCTATAGATATCAATCTCTTGCATGTTCTCATGCTTCCATTTCAAAAAGGTCAATTTTAATTATTTCAAAAAAAAATTAGGAAAAAGTGTGAATGCTCACACGGAATGTTTGTACAATCTTCCGAAATTCAGGTCCAAAATTAAAAAGGCAGATTGAGAAACAAAAAGACAAATCCAAATGTGAATAGTGTCCACTTTTTCTTTTTTATCTTTTTGTGACACTATTTTCGATCTGAATTTTTTGGATATTGTAGAAACATTATGTGTGAACATTCACACTTTTTCCTAAAATTTTCGAAACAATTAAAATTGATTTTTTTGTTAAATGGGAGCATGGAAGGGGTTGGTATCACTTTATATTCTCTTTAAGCGGTGATGGTAGTGTGCAGTTTCCTTTACTAGCGCTGTTGCTTTTGGGGAATTTTTCTTAGTCAGGTGTTGCCGGTGACGGTGGTTCACGTTGTTTTTTCTGTTATTGTATACCATAGAACGCTTCAGTATGACTTTTGGGCCATATACATTTTTTTTGTAATAACTAGTGTGGTTCTCCTTGAAGTAGTTTATAAAACAACTTATTGTTGTTAAGTTTCATGCACTGACCAGTAAAACCAAATGCATGAATTGATGGAAACAACATGGGCAATCCACATACATTATAACCACGGGCGGAGCGTCGTGGAGGCGAAACGCGGCCACGACCCCCCCTTAAAAATTTGCAATTTTTTTTACTAGGTAGTAATACGCAGCATGGCCCAGCCCGCGGAGAGAGAGAACGAGGAAAACAAAGGGGTGCCGTCCCGCGTACGCCTCCAGCTCCGCCCCTGACCCATGCTAGGTCGTCGTGCTCCTCCCGTCCTCCGCCGTCCGGTCGATTGTAGTTCTCCTCCTCCCCGTTCAACGTCGTGCCGGCCGATCCGCCGCCGCTGCTGCTCAATTTCGCCCCCGGACTGGGCCCTTCTCCAGTTCTCCTTCAATCTGCTGTGCGTCGGCTCTTCTCTCCAAAATCCAAATCGCCGGCCGGCCGGCAGACGGCCACGCACTGCAGACAGCAGCAAGCCAGCAACGATATTCTGCTTCTGCTCCACCCCAACGCCCAACTGATCCACGCCACTGAGCTCAAAACTGAAGGTACAAAAATATATACCCTATTTCTGAATTCTTACTATTTCCCTAGGAATTGAGAATTTGTAGATGTACTGGTAATTTGTATGTCCATTGCGCTGCACTTGTTCAGTTGTTTGAGAATTATTTGATGCAAAATTGATTCAATGCAAATTTCTTATTTATGTAGCAATGGGGAAACAACAGAAGATGCAATCTTTTTTTAAAAAGAAAACGAGATGAAGAAGTTGCTGAACATACATCTGCTTCAGATGCTCTTGCACTGGTGGTATTTGTACATAAAACACAAGATGAAGCTGGACAGGAAAATCAGATGCAAGATGAAGAAGGGCAAGAAAATCATATTAGTCAAGATGAAGAAGAAGAGCAGCAAGCAAGCGCACCTGTGATATTTTGTGGAATAGAATCCTTGGAGCGAGATCCTGCATTGCGTCCACAAGTCTGGTAATACCCTCCGAACCAGAGAGATGATGTACGAAGAGCATACTTGAGGTTGGGTCCTATGCAGCCTAAGCTAAATCAGTATAAAGCTACTGGAATACAAGGACAGAAAAGGCGTTTTTAGCAGAGCTATTTTGGTCATTTCCCATCATGGCTGGAGTACTCCGTGAGCAGTGGTCGTGCATATTGTCTGTTTTGCTTCATTTTCAGCAAAAATATAAAGAAAAGAGGTGGTTTGATGTCTTCACAACACAAGGTTTTGATAGGTGGAAGAAAGTTCACGATGGAAAAAAGTGTGCATTTTTAACACATATGGGATCAAATCCTTGCTCACAACACAACAATGCATTGAGAGACATCCAAGCATTATTGAATCAGCCAAACCATTTAGCAAATATTTTAGAGGTGAAGAGCAAAGAGGAGAAAGAAAAGGACCGCTTAAGACTGAAAACAGCGATTGCATGTGTTAGGTGGCTCACATTTCAGTCTTGTGCCTTGAGAGGCCATGATGAGAGACCGGAATCAAGAAACCGAAGAAATTTCCTAGAATTGGAAAAACTTCTAGGAGAATTTTGTCCTGATGTTGCAGCTGTAATTGATGGGAATGCTCCACAAATTTGCAAGTACAATTCGCATGAAATACAAAATGAGATCTTGAGCATCTATGCTATGAAAGTTAGGGAACATATTAGAGCAGAAATTGGGGATTCTAAGTACTCTATTCTTGTGGATGAAACATGCGACGTGTCCAAAAGAGAGCAAATGGCACTTGTAATCAGATTTGTTGATAAAGATGGTTATTCCCAAGAAAGGTTCTTTCATGTCATACATGTGGCCAACACAAAATCATTAACACTAAAGCAGGAGCTGTCTAAAGTATTATCCAAGCATGGATTTGATGTACAAAATATGCGAGGCCAAGGGTACGACGGGGCCAGCAACATGAAGGGGAATTGAATGGATTGCAGGCTCTTTTTATGAAAGATTGCCCCTATGCATATTATGTTCATTGCTATGCACACCGCTTGCAACTTGCCCTTGTTGGTGCAGCAAAAGATGTGGTTCCTGTCACCCAATTCTTTCAGAAGCTTCTCTTTATTATAAACACAGTTGACTCTTCTTCGAAGCGCCACGATGAACTTCATGATGCCCAAGTTGAAGAGATTGCACGTTTGCTTGCTATTGATGAGATTGAGACCGGTAAAGGAGCTAATCAGATTTGCGCATTGAAACGACCAGGAGACACTAGATGGGGTACCCATTTAGGTTCAGTTTCTAGTCTCTTGCACTTGTTTAATCCGGTGAGAGTAGTCTTAGAAAAATTAGGTGGTGATTCGTCGGCAGGAGCAAACCGAGCTGATGGAGACACTGGTTTCACCTACTTGACCTCCTTTGAGTTTGTATTTATCCTGTGCATGATGAGAGATATATTGGAAACCAGTGAAGGTCTTGGGAAGGCTTTACAAAAGAAGACACAAGACATAGTAAATGCAGTTCGGCTTGTGCATTCCACAAAGGTGCTTCTAGAAGATATGAGATCCGATGAAGGATGGGATACGTTCATTCTTACGGTTATTGAGTTTTATGTGGAGCATGGCGTCGATATTCCTGAGATGGAGGCAACATATATTTTGCGTGGTGGACGTTCCCGTCGTCAACCGGATCATTTCACTACTGAAAGGTATTTACGAGTGGAGATATACAGAGCAACAATTGACAGCCAGCTCACTGAATTGAATCTTAGGTTCAATGAGAAAGTGATGGATCTCTTATCCATTAGTGTTACACTCATACCAAGAAATAGATTTAGATCTTTCAGTGCTAAAGAGGTATGTTCAATGGTGGAGAAATATTATCCAGCTGATTTTACACAACAAGAGAGGTATGGATTAGAGCTTCAGCTGAACCATTTTGTTGTGGATGCTAAAAACAGTAAAGAATTGCGAAAGCCTAGTACCATTACTACTTTATGCCGCTGCCTAGTTAAGACAGGAAGAGATAGGATCTATAATTTGCTTGATAGGTTGCTTCGATTGATTGTTACTCTCCCCGTTTCCACTGCAACTGCTGAGCGTGCTTTCTCGTCTTTGAAGATTATCAAGTCAAGGCTGCGTAACAGAATGGAAGATGATCTTCTTGCAGATAGCATGCTCCTACAGATAGAACGAGAAATCGCATTACAAATTAGTTATGAAGATGTAATTGCTGATTTCAAAGATAAGAAGGACCGGAGGGCATTTCTGTAGCTAGTTTGGTCATATTTATGTTGTATTTTGGTCATGGAGCATGAAAATTACTTGTCCAATGCCCAGGAATATTCGAACCAATTATATTGTTGTATTTTGGGTGAAGATATCTATATATCATCATGAAATTGCCAGCCAACCAACATATTGTGTTTATTTCCTCATATAATGTGCTTATTTCCTGTGGAATCTGCCCCCTCTTCTGTTTTGTTCACGCTCCGCCACTGATTATAACAGCCCCTCTCACATGTTACTCGATGAGGACTACACATGAGAATCATGTATATGGGTAAAAACGGATTGAATGCGTATCAGATAGTCCCTTTCCCCATCATTTTTTATATTTCTAAAACGAATATAGATGTAAATATGGATGTTGTCGAAAATGAATACAATGTTAATCAAATAAGGATTGGATCGGATTTCTCAATTCGGAACAGGAACAAAATAATGAAATAGTAGACTTGTGTCTCATAATAAGTCAACTAGAGAAGAATATGGAGATAAATATATATACACAATAGTTTGAAGTGTAATCATAGAAAATACATTTGACCACTTTGTTAGCTTTTTAGGTTGGGTAATTGGCGTATCAGACTAGAAAATGCACATGCCGCCGCGAGCACCACGGCACCCACCGTGGCGGCAACCAGGGCCATGACGACCACAAGGAGATATCCGGGAACGTACATAAGTTCACATACTTGTTTCAATCCCAAGGGTTTTTATCAAAATAAAATATGCTACCTGTCTGCACCGTGCGTGACTTGGACCAATCTTGCACGCATGACAATTTTGTGGACTATCCCGTCCCAGTTTTCAACTAGTCGTATGAATTTGCTCCCGTTGGACCACAATTTGCATGAGGAGTTTTATTACCTCAAAATTATACGTTAGGTTAGTCATGTATAGTTTCCTTCCAAAATTATTCGGTAACGAGTGTTTTTTTTTTTGACGAATAGTTCATTCCCTTATGCTTACTCCTTTCTTTTTTATAACACGTATTAAAACTTGAAAATCAGACTTTCTGTATTTAATCGATTTTATAGGAATAACTAAATAGCAACTACATAAATAAAATTAAATGACACATGGTAGCCTGAAAAGGGAAAATGTTGACAAGCTAAGTATGTGGATATGTGATGTGTTAGTCCACAATTTTTCGCCAGTACGAACTCGTGGTAGACATTTTGTCGAATGAAAACAAAAAAAGGTCGCCATTGAAGAGCATCCTTCGATTCTTGTGGTGCAAAAGACTCCAGTAAGGCAGTAACAGTGGTAAATCGTTCATCAAACCACCTAGGAATTCCATGGGGGAAGGAAAACCCGCATCGGACTATAGGAAAACACGCCAGACTCTCACCTCGCCACTCTCCAAAAGGCACATTTAGCGCGCGGCGTGTCTATCGGCGTCTGGACTTAACCGATCCTCAGCTAGCTGTAACTTTAGCTTTGTAGGATTGTGCAATATTGATTGATGCTAGATTGGTTACATTGAGGCCACGGTGGGCTGTATATAAAGGCTATAATACTTGGAGACTACGAAATCTACTAGAGCTAGACTTGGAGTACAATCTCTAAACTATCAAATATACTCTTTCCTAATATACTCTAACACCCCCCGCAGTCGGATCGGGAGTGACGCGAACAGTAGGAGCGTCGCGGACGGTCCGGCTGGAGCACAAGCCGAGGCGAACTGCAGAGGGTGCCCTTGATGCCAATGTCGATGAAGCAGATGGTGTGGGTGTTGTAGTCGTGGTCGAGGATGCCGTGGATGATGTAGTCGCCGTGGTGGTAGTTGTTGATGCTGATGTTGTTGTAGTCGATGCCGTCGTTGAGCCGGGGGAAGTCGCCATGTTAATTGCAGAAAGCGATAGCGGTAGCAACTTGAGTTAGACGAAGCTTTTGTCGGTGTAGACGAGGTAGACGGCACGGCAGGCCGAGCTTGCCAGGCTCGGGAGCGTGTCGGGGACGAAGGCACGCGCCGGTGTTGCCAATACCGGACATGCGTAGACAGGGACCACCATGAACCATGCGAGCCAGAGTCGGAGCAGCAACAAAGTAGGTCTCCGTGAACGGGATGCTTTTCGCGGTTAGCGCCGGAGTGCAATGCAAAGAAAATAAAAACGTAAAAAAAGGAAAGAAATTGCAACTCTGTTGGCGAGATCTTGGTGGACAAAGATGGCAAGGTGGTTGTTGAAGACGATTTGAGCTCTTGCGATTGAGCTCTTGCGATATTGGCGATAGTAGATGTCGGGGATCGAACCCGCGCTATCCACATGCAAGGGCGCATTGGCGCAAAATTGAAGACGAGTTAGTAGATGTCGGGGATTGAACCCGGATCATCCGTTTGCGAGGGCGAATTGGCTATGGTTAAGGCGAAGAAGAACCCGATGGCGTTGACGAGGACCATGAGCGATGGTGGCGGCGACGATGCGGTACGTGCGATGACAGTGTTGATGTAGATAGTTGCCGGCGATGATGACCACGAGCGATGTTGGTGAAGCCTTTGTTGATGGCAAGGCGCGTACTCGGGGACGAGCTAGATGTCCCGGTAGATGTTGTCGAAGACGAGCCGGCTGGTGGCGACGTGCGGACGGAGCGCCGGCGACAGCGCGTGAAGGCGTCCTTGGCACGGGCGGTGATGGCGATTTGCCGGGGATGAGTCGACGACGTGGTTGGAGCAGCGGTGGAGATGATGACGACATGCGGCGGTGGGCGACGCAATCCGATCTATGATCGGCGAAAGAAGAAGAAACGCCGGTCAAGCGACCGGCGAGAAAATTTTGACGACTAAAGATCTAATCTACTATTTGCGCGGCCCCCGGCGAAGATTGATCTCCCGGGGGCGGCGCGGCGGAAGCGTTGGTGGTTAAACCTAGGATCGGCGTCGTTAGACTAACCGCTCTGATACCATGTAGGATTGTTCAATATTGATTGATGCTAGATTGGTTACATTGAGGCCACGGTGGGCTGTATATAAAGGCTATAATACTTGGAGACTACGAAATCTACTAGAGCTAGACTTGGAGTACAATCTCTAAACTACCAAATATACTCTTTCCTAATATACTCTAACAAGCTTATTATAGACATCAGTGGCGGTCTTGTGTTACTTACAGCCGATCTAGTCGGAACCACCGTCTCTCTAAGTCAGCAGCATGATCTCTTCTTGGAATAGAAGGGTAGGGGAGGCCCACGTCACCGAGTAGGGCGCAACGTCGAGAGGCCCTGTGTGCGGTGCAACGGCAACGCGTCGCAGCCAGCTGAAGCAACGACCTGTAGCTGTAGGCGTCCATTGATGGATCGAGCACGGGGACCTTTGTACGTTCGTTCATGGACGGTGGTTGCACTGCCTCAACGCAACCTCCTGGTCCATGGACGTCTCGTCGTCGGCGAAAAGGCCTGCTTACGAACCGCGATGCTCTCCACGGTGAGCATGCAGGGTCAAAAAGCGCTTGGGTAATTAATCAGGAGTTTGCTGACCATTCTTTCTGCAGACCCGATGTGATTCCCATGGGAGCACCTTGTCGATCGCCATGTATCTTTTCACCCGGGGTTTATGCGACGGGACATCACTAGGATGGATCGAGCACTCACTCGACCGATGCCTCCAGCGTTGTCGCCACGATGAGATCGAA
The DNA here is from genome assembly GCA_947311845.1 of Poa pratensis. NCBI lineage: Eukaryota > Viridiplantae > Streptophyta > Magnoliopsida > Poales > Poaceae > Poa > Poa pratensis. The sequence goes on along the minus strand of CAMZMU010000101.1, from coordinate 27,169,043 downwards.
TCTCTATCGACGAGGCACGCAGCATGTCTAATCTGCAGCTCCGGCACGATAGCCGACTTTTATTCAGCAGAGGAAAGAGAAGATAGTACCAGGCAAAAATATCTTGTGCGGAAAAAACAGAAAAGGAAAAGCCTACCGACCTTACGGCCCAGCGTTTTTTTTGGGTCGGCGCAGTCTCTCCGGAGCACGCAAACCAAGCTGCGCGCCCGCCCCGGCCCACTAGAATAAGCAAGCAGGCTCAAAGAGAGAGCGCCTCGGTCTCGGAATCGCGAAACCGAGTTCCCTCACCGCTTTACCGCCAAACCGGCGCTGCCTCGGATTCGCGGATTGCTCGATCGATTTATAGGCGCTGTGGAGGTGCACACTCGACCCGCTCAGCGCTCACGAGCTCGATCCGACTTGTAGTCCAAACGCCCGTGATCGAGCTGCAACAACAATCTAGCGCATCGCCACTGCCGCTGCCGCCGCCGTCTCCACGAGGAAGGGGGCTGCACCCGAGAAGACGATGATGGCTGCCAAGAGGACCAACACCGCATCGCTGAGCTTGCCGGCGATGGTCCAGGAATGCCCGGTGCCCATCGTGGAGACCACGCGCCGGAAACCACGATTCGTGCCCGGGGAGGACGTCGAGGTGCGCACCCGTTTCTCGGCAACTTATGCGCGAGCCAAAGTCGTCTCCGCGTCCGCCGGCACGCACTCCTACCTCGTAGAGTACCCCGCCGGCCGTACTGCACGAGTGGCAGCATATGACGTCCGTGCTGCCCGCTGTGTTCCGGCACCACTAGACTCCGCCGTCGACGTTGCGGGGCCAGCCTCTTCCAAGAGGCCGCTACCGTCGGAGCAGTTGGAGCCCGGCGCCGGCGATTCTTGCAAGAAGGCGAAGAAGACGGGGAAAGGGATCCCGATGGAAACACTGCATCTGCGCGCCGAGCGCGAGAAGAAGGAGGAAGCGAAGAAGAAGGCGCGGGGACACGTGGTCGAATCGCCGGCGCTGAAGTTCCTGCCCGCACCCGTGAAGGCCGTCGTCGCCACGAGGAAGGTGGCTGCACCCGAGAAGGGCAATAACCTGACGATGATGGTCGGCAAGAGGACCAACACCGCGCTACCACGATTTGTGCCCGGGGAGGACGTCGAGGTGCGAAGCGGGCAGTCGCAGGTGTCCGGCAGGAGGCATATGGTGATCTACTCCCCCGCCAAAGTCGTCTCCGCGTCCGCCGGCACCGACTCCTATCTCGTCCGGTACCCCGCCGCCAACAGCGTCCCCAGCCGTTGCGCACGAGTGCCAGCATCCGACGTCCGGAGAGTTCTGAGATAAGGACGGGAAAAGGAATCCCAAAGAACGCGCTGCTGCGATTCTTGGAGGAGCACGAGAAGGAGGAAAAGGCAAAGAAGAAGGAGCCGGAACACGAGTAGATCACGATGGTCGATCGGGGATGCCCTATTTCTTTAGTTTCTGTTCTCTCTTTGCTCGCTTCCTAGTTGTTTAGTATTATGCCTGATTGCCAGGAAGAACTCAATTGATGAGATGTACTGTGACGTGTGATCACTGATCACATACTGAGCAGAGAAACTAATGAATACAATGATATACGGCAAAACTACAATTAGTAAATGTAGTATATTGGTTATCTTTTTCTTCAGATCGGCCGAAATGTGATTTTTTTATTGGTTCTTGAGACCAAAGTTTGAAATATGATTGAGAAAGCAGGGCCAAGATGTATTTTTTTCAGTTTAAGAAGATGTTGTAATTAAGATTGATCTTTGTCCATCAATCACGTTTTTATGTGCTGCCTATAAAGTTGGTCAAAAATTAATAAGTTGACTTACCCTAAAAGGTTGATGTACAATTCGAGGAGGGAGGGAGTATATTGCATCAGGCAGATTTGTATTTTATGCTCTAGTACGCTTTAGTTTTATTGATTTTTCCATTAGTGGGCACTCTAGTTTCAACAGAAATGTAGAGACGACGTTTTCTCTTTTAACGCCTGCGACGGTATATGGTATTTGTGCACGGTTTTTTTCCTATGGACTAGATTCCAAAAATATCATTATCAGTAAAAAAATCGCACATATTTAAATTCAAACGTTGAAAACTTGATCAAATATGCTGAAAATATCCAGATAAACACAAAAGAAGCTTTCTCGTGGTAGCAAGGCATAGATCACTGTCAAACAATTAATTCTCGGTTTGGTTTAATCAATTGCCATTTTCCGTGCAATTTAGGATAGAACGTTATTTATCATGTCTTCAAAATGTTTCGAATTCAAGTTTTGTTTGGAAATTTTCGTGCGGTAAAAACATAGATTATCGGTAGCCCTTTGGCATAAAATCTACTTCGCCCTTTGGCATAAAAATCAGTTGGTACACAAAACTTGTGTGCACATGACTGATGTGGATGCTTGAGGTGAAAGGGTGTGCAAAATACTCTTTCGAGATTATGTGTTTAACTATATATGCATTTGCGCTGCTACGGGTTGATTGAAGAATTCTCCAATATGTTTTTTTCCTTCTAGTGGCACCACTCACCCTTCAAACTGACCCAATTTTAGTGCAACATGTCCCGTTCACTAGCCAATTTTTTGGAGGAAAAACATTTGCACGACCCAAATTTTGTCCCAAAATCGATTGACCTGCCTAACCTTAGCATCATTTCACTCTTTCCTGATTCTCTTCTCCAACAGGGCATGGTCGACCAGTGGAAGATCTACTGCTTGCTAGCCAGGTGCACATGAGACCGGGTTGGAAAAAAAATGATTTGTAAAAATAGCATTTCTTTGACCATATATGCACCCCCTAAAAATAGTTTTTATCTGTTGTGGCACCCTCTGTGCACCCTGTTTCTAGATGTTGTAGGTCTGCCGCTGTGGTCGATGACTTCTCTCCTTGGAGCAAGTCCAACGAAAGCGACAAATTTGACTACTTATACATCAATTTGGAGACCTCTCTATAATATTTGCCTCTTCCAATGGGCTCTCTAAATCGCACTCTATATACTTCACCATCTACATTTTATTTGAGCTATTAATTATGTTATTTTGTGCACTTTGTATCCGTTAATATCTAATCTACCCTTATCAATCTTTGTTCCCACTCTCTCTATATCCCACTCACGTATTTTTTTCTTACAAAAATAATACATATATTTCAGTTAATATCCTACTGGCAGAGCATCGTGTGCTTGAGAACAGCAAGGTGTAACATTAGAATGAACTTTAATACTTGCAGAATCATGGAAGTAAAATTGTAACAGACTGTTTTACGCATGTAAATGATTTGTGGGTTTCAGTTGGACATGTGCTACTGGAAATCAGACGGGCCGAGAGAAACCAGAGGAGCATATTGTGCTTCTTAGAAAATTTAGTGCGTGCACACAGGTGGCCTGTTAGGGCTCTTACAGAAGAAATGACATTTACATGTTTACCTCCGATATATGTTAGGGCTCTTACAAAAGAAAAGCATGACAATGTGTGTCATGAACATGAGTTCATAAACATCAAACCAAAACAAGAAATGATCTAAGCGATTAAACACATGAAGCTCTGAAATCTTGCGTTTTTTAAATGCTCCACTCGGTTTGTGAGGAACTCGGTGATAGCGAGAATCTTGGTAATTGATTACATAATCGATTTCAAGAACGTAACAACCTTTTTGTATAAAACTAGCTAGATGGCAAAAACTTCGTGCAATGTTGGATTGTAAAGTTCTGAAGGCCATTTTTTAGCATTTCGTCGTTATATTTTTCGTCATCCTTAGATATTATTGTTGTTCATCTGGAATCTGGTATGAATTATATTTATGCTATTTTTAAACTAGTAAAAAGTGGTAGTTTATTTCTATTCTAATTTTTTATGTACTAGTAGGAAGTGGTTTTTCCTATTCTCCACCTATTTTTATTTACCCTAAAAAACCATTGTCCCGAAAAGGGAACTGAAAATTATACTACGTATTTTTTGCAAGCAAAAGTCAAATGTTTTCTGTTTTTAACGCGTAAACGGAATAGTATCCGAGCCAACCCATTCAAAATCACGCGCAAAAAGGGAAGGGTCGAAGCGATCCGGATTCATCCCGGGATATTTCGTTTTTGCCTAACTAGTAGTAAATATTTGATCAGCCTGGTGGGAATCGTGCGAGCGTTCCTTAGCCTTCGATCGGCCGAAAAGATAGCGTGGCCCAAACCAGGGCGAGGCCCAAAAAGGGAAATAGAAAGGACAAGCCGAAAAAGGAAAGAAACATGATCGAGATAGCCCCGCCCGTTCGACTCTGCCTCGGAGACGCGGATTGCTCGACCGATTTATAGGCGCTGTGGAGGTGCACACTCGACACGCTTCAACGCTTGCATTGCTCTCTTCCCACGATCTCGATCCGACTTCTACACGAAACGAGCGCGATCGAGCTCCATCACCAATCTAGGGCATCGCCACTGCCGCTGCCGCCGTGCCCGTGAAGGCCGCCATCGCCGCGAGGAAGGTGGCTGCACCCGAGAAGACGATGAAGGCTGCCAAGAGGACCAGCACCGTGTCGTCGCGCTTGCCGGCGACGGTCCAGAATTCTCCGGCGCCCGCCGTGGAGGCTGCGCGCCGGAACACGCTGTTCGCGCCAGGGGACGACGTCGAGGTTCGTAGCAGATTCCCGCAGGTCTGCGGCGAGAGGCAGCTGGTGATTGTGTCGTACGTGCGAGCCAAAGTCGTCTCCGCATCTGCCGGCACCCACTCCTACCTCGTCCAGTACCCCGCCGTCAACAGCATCCCCAGCCGTGTCGAACGGGTGGCAGCATCTGACGTCCGCGCTGCCCGCCGTGTTTCACCACCAGAAGACTCCGTCGTCGACGTTGCTCGGCCGGCCTCATCCAAGAGGCCCCTACCATCGGATCAGTCGGAGTGCGCCGGTGGCGATTCTTGCAAGAAAGCCAAGAAGACGGGGAAAGGGATCCCTATGGACGCACTGCCACTGCGGCGGTTCTCCGCCGAGCGCGAGAATGAGGAGGAAGCGAAGAAGAAGGCGCGGGGACACCGGGCCGCCCAATCGCCGGTGCCGAAGTTGCCGCCCGCGCCCGTGAAGGCCGCCGTCGCCACGAGGAAGGTGGCTGCTGCCGCTGCACCCGAGAAGAGGAATAAACTGACGATGGTGGCTGCCAAGAAGACTATCACCGCGCCACCGCGCTTGCCGGCGACGGTCCAGGAATCTATGGCGCCCACGGCGGAGCCCGCGGGCCGGAAACCGCGATTCGTGTCCGGGCAGGACGTCGAGGTGCGCACCGGGTTCTCGCAGGTGTCCGGCAAGGTGATCTACGCGCCCGCCAAAGTCGTCTCCGCGTCCGCCGGCACCGACTCCTATCTCGTCCGGTACCCTGCCACCAACAGCATCCCCAGCTGTACTGCACGAGTGCCAGCATCCGACGTTCGTGCGGCCCGCCGTGTTACACCACCACCAGACTCCTCCGTCGACGCCCCACGAGTCCTAACTGCAAAGTTGCAGCCCAAGAAGATGACGACGATCGACCGAGGATGCTCTAATTTAGTTTCTGTTCTCTAGCTAGTAGTACTAGCTCTCTTTGCTCCCAATCCTAGTTGTTTGTTATGCCTAATTGTCAGGAAGAACTCAATTTGATGAGATGTACTGTGATCACGTACTGGGCAGAGAAACTAATGAATACAATGATACTTCAATTAGTACAATGCAGTACTAGAGACCAAAGATCATTGTATACAATGATACTGTGATCACGTATATTGGTTCTCTTTTCTTCAGATCGGCCAAAATGTGATTTTTTTTATATTGGTTCTTGAGACCAAAGATTGAACTCTTGAGAAAGCAGCGCGAAGATTTATTTACTTTTCAGTTTAAGGAGATGAGGTAATTAAGATTATTCTATGTACGGAAATCACGTTCTTCAGACACTAGTAGAAAAAGGACCTTTGGTCCGGAGTCCTGTTTGCCATTAGTCCCGGTTCAAGCAAAAACCGGGATCAATGCCAGGCATTGGTCCCGGTTCGAGCTGACAGGGCCCTGTGAGCCATTGGTCCCGGTTCGGATGGGGGTATTAGTCCCGGTTCGTGGCTGGAACCGGGACTAAAAGGGCGAGCCCCTTTAGTCCCGGTTGGTGTCTCAAACCGGGACTAAAGGGTCTATCTTTAGTCCCGGTTTGAATCTCGAACCGGGACTAAAGACATTTTTTTTTGAAAACAGATCCCACCCCCCCCGGTGGATCGCCTTTTTAGTTTTGCAAAAACACAAAGAAAATGCTAAAACCTTCAAAAAATAAAATCCTTTGAGATTTAGTTAGATTTTAGTGTCTAGTTTGTATAGAAATTTTGAAATATGAATTTTGACCTTTTTTGCAAAAACCAGAAAAAAAAAGTAAAACGGCCATAACTTTTGCATACGATGTCGAAAAATGCGTTCAATATATCAAAAAAAACTAGAGAAAATTTGGAGTTCGATTTCACCCGGGTTTACCCGGTCAGCAATTCTCAAATTCTCCAAATTCCAAAAGAAAAAAAAGTTATTTCAACCAAAGATTTTTTTCTACAAAATCAAAAAAAATTAAAAAATTCAAAAAATTAAAAAATTTCTACATTAAGATTAGTATTAATTAATCATTGTTGTTTATGTTAATATAGGTTTGGAATTCAAAAAATAATATCATTTGCCATCGTGCAGGAAGATTTAAGTTTTTGCCGGAAATTCAAATTATTTTAATTTTTTAATTTTTTTTGAATTAATAATTGATTTCTGCATAAAGATTAGTATTACTTAATCATTGTTGTTTATGTTAATATAGGTGGATATAGGTTTGGAATTCAAAAAATAATATCATGTGCCATCAAAGTGTAGGGGATAATAAGATTGATAGCATAGTATTATCAAGATGTACTCAATGTCATGTTGGAAGCTAGTTGGGAAGGAACTCAAAAGTTAAGCGTGCTATGGGTGGAGCAGTGTGAGGATGGGTGACCGATCGGGAAGTTTGCCTACAAGTGTGAGGATGGGTGGAGCAGTGTGAGCCTACAAGTGTGAGGATGGGTGGAGCAGTGTGAGATTAGGGATGATTCGAGATTAAACTGACAAATAATTCAAAGATTCAAAATATTGAAAAAAAATTCCAAATTTTTTTTTTCAAAAAAATTCAAAAAAAAATACAACCGGGACCAATGAGTCTCCCCCCACGAGCAGCCAGACCAGGCCACGTGGACACACATTGGTCCCGGTTCGTGGCCCAACCGGGACCAGCATTGGTCCCGATTGGCCAGTCCCGGTTGGGCAACCGGGACTGATAGCCCAACCGAACCGGGACCATAGGGCATTTTTCTACCAGTGAGATCGGCCTACTGTATATTACATCAGGCTGATTTGCGTTATGTTGTCTCACGCTTTAGTTTTATCGGTTTTGCCATTTGTGGACACTTAGTTTCTTCAAATCCTGTAACAAGGCATCTGTGAGGAACTAGCAACTTTGATATGATCAACATAAATGAGCATAAAGATTGTGATATTGGCCTTGTGCTAAATTAAAAAAACGACGTGTTTGACTTCAAAGAAAAAAAAAATCCAAATTAAGATGATCAACTGAGAACTCAAACGAGAGTACCATGTTCGAGAAGATTTTCCGATCCATATATATAATGTCTTTCAAAACACCTTGTAAAAACACGTTCTTAACATCTAATTGTCGAAGACTCCATTCCCCAAGGACAGTAATAGGCAAAATGAGCCGAATAATAACAATTTTAACAACATGATTGAAGATATCTTCATAATCTATATCATAGCGCTGCTCGAAACCCTTCTCGAGGGTGCCGTTACCTCTATGGAGGGGTTATCATCACCCCGACAGGACATTTCCCTCATCGACTGGGAAAACCCTATGCTCTTTTTTCGTTTATGTTCTGTTGTACTTCCTCCGGTCCGTAAAAACGTTCGGGAGGAAACAGCATACGCAGCACAACCAGTACGTATACCCTCCGACCTTTTTTTCGGATCGGAGGGAGTAGTACTATTTTTCGTTGCCAGTATGAACACAATTGATTACATGTATCATGGATCCTGTGGTGAAATAAATATAAGCTTCGCGATAGTTTGAATCGAGTACTAGTTAGGTTTAATAGTGGCTCTTTATTTCTTGAGACCAAACTCTCTGAAACGTGTTCTGAAAACAATGCCACGAAAACGTTTGTTTTACAGTTTGATGAGAAGTAAAATTGATCCACTGTCGTCCATGTATGATCTGATCATGTATTTTTGTGTACTGCATATACATTGGCTACTCAACTTTATGTTGCCCTGATTTATATTGTATAACATGCTGATCCAAATGTGGTGATCGTGTGATCAGAAGTTCATGTTCCAATCACAAACCCGGAGAGAGCAGTGCATGGGTTGCAGTTTTGAATTCAAGATGTATAACCGATTAACCGGAGGCCCGACTAGCTCACATCGACCCAGAATTTAAGAAATTCTCAGTCGACTGAGGTAAACACGCTGTGATTACCGGCTATTGGTCTGTTGGGCCTGGAGTTCATGGGATTTTTCTTATTCCATGTGCTGTGCTATATGACCTTAAGACGCCAGAACTTTTTTTTTGTTGCACTTGTGTCACGACTAACAATTCCGTATTAAATTTTTGTTACGTGTGGGGTTTTAGCTCAGATTTTCCAGTTACAGTTGAGGTTTTCCTAGTTGTAAGTGGGGTTAAAATTGAGATTTTTCAGTTGTAAATGTGTTGCAACCAGTTGCAAGTCGGACTATAACTGAGATTTTTCCATTTTTAGAACTGTAATAAAATTTAGAAATATGCTATATACATTCCAAGAAACCCCATAAAAAAGACCAAACACACAAAGCCTCGAAATCAGGTCACTACAAGCCCTAGGCAGGTGCATGTAAAAAAAATAGCGATCTTGGTAAAGGCCCTAGACCTCGTGGCCAACACCATCTACAACGCATCCCATTCACGCACGTACAACCCGTCTCTTTCCTAGACAACAAAGCAACAGAAAAAAGTCAACGCACCCACGAATCTCCGTAAACCAAATTTATGTTCCAAAGTTGACTGAGAATTAACCTTATTAATTAAGGAGAATTTTAGAGTTTAGTTAAAAGTCACAAATGATTTCAGAATGCGACAAAAAATGTTTTAATCTGCCGGCAATAGGTTCCCCAATTGCTTAGTGCCCAACTCGACCCAAACGACGGTCTCATTCTTTATCCTCTTACAAAATTGTAGAAAGCAAAGATTTCCCACGAAGACTCTCGCATTACTCTAGTTCCAGAAACTCGTGAGACAAGCATGGTGAGCGAAGCAAGTGCCTTTTTCTTGTGGTTTGTATCCGCCTTCACCGTTAAAGGGTTGTGTCGATATTGGAAAGGCCAATTCGTTCCTTACTCATGTGTCATACCCTAAGCTAGAACCGGCATTTGAAGAGGAATGGTCAACCACGTCATTGGAGACTGTCCGTGCTCCTAACCTGATCCTGAATAATGAGTCATGCAAAGAATCTACATTTTGGTGACGCCCAAACTTTTGAGACAATGTTCTTCATCGTGAGAGATGTCAAACCCAAAAAAATTGCGCGATAAGCCGTCGCTGCCGAATATTTTCCGGAGGAGGAGAGCTTCCATATGATGGTGCCCGCAGTGTCAACATGTAAGCGGACATCACATAGAAGCGTCCAAAGGTTGACAAATTAGTGAATGCGTTGGACCGTGATGCCGTTGTCAAAGTTTATTAGTTGAATCTAAGCATCCTTTTTCATGGCTTTCTGGATATTCCCATTTCTTACGACAGAAGGCTTTACGTATTAGGAGATCAATGTCAATAGGTCGGCGACTGTCAAGTCAGGGAGACTCCCGAAAAGGTCTTGTCTCACCATTGCCAATGGAGATGACAATGCATTCATAGGAAGGCCCATATCATTGATATCAAAAGGATTTTGCATGCCAATCCAAAAAAAAAATTCATGTCCATCCACTCGAATCAAGGCCACAGGAGTCGAAGAGCTCTTCAAAAATTTCCAATGCCTAGGATCCCAAGTCCTCCAAGGTCGATTGGGCAGCAAACCGTTTGCCAGTTTAGTATACACTTTGCTCTGAATATTTTGTTGGTGCCCACCCATTGAAAAGCCCAGACAAGTTTGTTACTTTGGGATGGATCCCGGAGGTAGCTGGAACGCCGTTTGGTGGGAGATAGTCAAAACTGAACGCGCCAAAGCCCAGCGGCCGGCAGTGATGAACCTTCCTTGATAATTAAGGTGGAATTGTCACGGAAACCTTGAGATCCGGGAGGTTGCGTGTTTTATTGATTTAAAAGAACATGTTATTACTAAGTCTAAATCGAGTGAGAATTAACTAGATCTCGGTTGGCTTCTTAACCGTTGGATTTTGCATCATGATTCATGTTAATTTTAGAGTTGCACATGGTTTGCAGCAGACTGAGATTTGGTTAATTCTTAGTCGACTCCTTAGACTTTGGTATTTTGTGTCGTGGTTTGTGCTAAAACGAGAATTGCACATGAGATGTAATTGTGTGCAACTGAAAGGTTTCGTTATTTTTTTTAACTGTGCTAGCCCATTTCTATTACTTTTAGTAATAGAAAAATCAGTAACTGAAAGATTTATTTAAATCTGATTGGACTGAGAATTAGACAATCCCTTAAAAGAATTATAGAAACCAGCTACGTAGTTAGTAAAACTTGAGATCTAATGATCGTGCATGTTGATCCAATGGACCTAAGTTAGCAGAAGATTCGGACCATCAAGACGGGGCGAAGGAGTTCGCTTTCCATGGTAGATCCGGACAGCGGATCCGAAAACCTCCGCGACACGAACTAGGAATCGAAAAGCGTATGATAGGCGGTTGCCGGTAGTTCGATTTCGACCCGGACATGAACTCCTCGAGCTCAGAGTCTCGGACTGAACTCAGCGCCCTCTGCACCCTCTGCCGATCCATAAATACTGCCGCATGCCTTGCTCTGCACCCTCGCACCTCTTCTTCTCAACAGAAACACACGCAACGCGCGACACCACACCAAGAAAGCGTAGAGACCTTGATCTAGCTCTGCCATGGCGGTGAAGAGGATCGTGGCGCCGCGCCAGCTAGCTGCCGTCCTGGCCCTGGCCGCGCCGGCCGGCGCGCACAGACGCAGCCGGCAAGAGAAAAACGACCACCGAGGCCGCGCGCCCGCGGTTCGCGCGCGGGACGGCCGTGGAGGTGCGCCACAGGCTGGCGCGGGCGCCGCTCTCCGGCAGGTGGATGGTCATCTTCGTCCGCGCCACGGTCGTTGACCTCGCCGTGTCCGGCGACAACGACGACTGCTACATCGTCAGGTACCCCGCCTGTTCCGAGACCGCGTCCAGCGGCCGGATGGCGTGCGTGCCTGCCGAAGACGTCCGTGAGGCTCGTCGTGCTCCCACCCCTGCCGCCACCGCCAAGAGGCCGTCACGGGAGGAGTCCACGGAGGCCGAGGATGGCGCCAAGCTGCAAGAAGGCGAAGAGGACAGGGCAAGGGATCTCGATGGACGCCGTACACGAGTTACCGCCGGCGGCCGGCGCCGAAGCAGCCGTGATCCAAGAACGTACGGCCGCAGTTGTAGCTAGTTCTTCATAGACGTTTCTTCGCCTAACCAATGATGGCATGCATGAATGCAAAAGTTCGAAATGTAAATGGAAACAAATTGTTATGCTCGACGCATTTGTTTTGTTTTGCGTACGTGAATGTTTAGTGTCACTCCTGAAATAGTAATGCATATGATTTGACATTAAAGCACATCTGAGATGCTTGTCACAAGCAGATTAGATGCAGTTCAATATGATGCATAATTAAACGAATTATTCTTTTTTTGCGAATTAAAGAGCTATATTACTCAAACAGCGGAATTACAACGAATGGTGGCGTGAAGTTAATCCAAAAGCACCTCCTTCTCTCCTGACCCGGGCTCTAAGAGCACAAGCATGCGCTGCCGTATTGGTAGTTCTACTTACATGATCGATATCAAAACTAGAAAATAATCCGCCAAGCTCTTCTACCTCTTGACAAATGCTATAGATATCCTGTGTCCTTCCATGCTTTGACAACTTCTAAAGAATCAGTTTCCACGCAAACATGTTGAAGTCCCATGTCTAGTACCAGCCGCACCCCATCTCTCAAGACTTCAGCTTCCCAGTATGATCGCGTACGACTATGCCCATGGAACCTTCCTGCATATCAGGTTTATATCCAGCGTCGACATTTATCTTAATTAAGCCTGGGTCTGGGGGTTTCCACCGAGAGACCATGCGGACAGGTTTTGCAGTCATCTGCTTACCTGCCCGACGAAGGTCAATAGCAATTTCAGTAGCCCATCGCACTGACTGGAGAACAGAACATCAAACGGTCTAAAACCCTATGGCCATTAGCCGTCCCTGAACATGCGATGAGACACAACACTTCAAAAAAAAAGTATGACAAGAGAAAGTATACAATGTCAACTTGTTTGGTTCGGAAACGGCAACGTAAAAGTATATGTAATCAGACTACACTGCTAATGTTAACGGAATGATTAAAACAGAAACCTGTTTGGTTCAAGAAATGTATCATTCAAATATTCCAGGAGGATGCAGCGAAAAATACCCTCAAACAACCTACTAAAAATCTAGAAACACAAGTAGTCACAACTTGATAGGATCTGGACAAATTTTACGGCCAATCAAGTATACACACAATGGTTTTTTAAAGAGTGAAACGCACCAGAGGTCACGAAGTTGCGCGGAAAGGAAGGATTGGTCACCAAGTTGGAAAAGCTCAATTATGGGTCACGAACTTGTGGCTTTGCGAAACTTTGGTCATTCCCACGACGGACGTTAAGTTGCTGACGTGGCGGACTGATTTTTTACAAATACCCCCATCAAATTTTATTTCTTGCAATGGCTAGGTCCTTTTCAATTATTTGCCTTTTTGCACATAACCCCACACCACCGATGCCGTCGTTGCTCGGATTCACCGCTGCTCGGATCCCAGGCCGCCCGCCGGCTCCTAGGTCGCCCCAGCCCCACGGCCCACACCACCGATGCCGTCGTTCTGTGACACCTCGATGGAAGCGAGCAGCTCCCGTAGCGCCTTCTCCGACATGCCATCAAACACCCGCTCCCACGGCCCGAGCGCGGCGGCGATGCCGCCCCCCACACCTCGGCCAGCTCGGACCTCCGCGCGTCCCAGACGGTGGCGCGGGGAGAGGCCCGAACTCGCCGGAATTTGGCCGGCGACGGCGGCGGCCGAAAAGGGGATCGAGTTTTGCCTGCGTGGGTGAAACTTCCGGATGGCCTTCTCCGACTTGCTCTTAGTCGAGCACGAAGTGGTGGCGGCAGGCCGTGGCGAGTCCCGAACCTGGCAGTCTCGAGCGGCTCCAAGGGGAGCTCGCAGGTGGAGGTGGCCGGAGTCGAGCGCGAGGTGGCGGCGGCAGGCCTCGGCAAGTCCGGAACCTGGCGGCGTGCAGCCCTGCAAGAAGCGGTGCGGTGCGTTGCGCGAGGCCGAGACGTGGACCAGCGGCGCGAGCTCTTCCATGGTGACACACTCGCGAGCTCTTCAATGGGGACGCTCGTGTGAGAAGAAATTGGGGAAGAGAAAGAAAGTCAACGAACGGTGGGCCATTAGCAGCTAGCCCAGGTGGCGAGACAGCAGCTCGTTGGCCGCGGCGCCGGCGTCCTCCTTGGCGTGGACCTCGGCGGCGGTCCTCGCGGGCATCTTGCTAATGGCCTTCAAGATGGGACGCAGCGGCTCAATCGCGCCGTACACCATGGCGACCGCCCGCTTGATCGCATCGGGGCGTCCTTTGCCGCGTCGTACCTAGACATCACGCGGACGGCCTCCGCCATGGCCTCCTGCCGCTACGGCAGGTCGTCGCGTCGTCCCAGGCAGCACTAAATGCTCGGCCGGTGTTGGCGCTGGCGGCGACGACGAGAGCGAGCGTGAGGAGGAAGAGGTTGAAGTTGGCCATGGTGCGTGGAGGATGCGTGCCAGCGATCCGCCGGATGACCACCAGGCTTTTCCAAAACAAATATCGAAAAATGACCAAACAATTAGAAGAAACAAAAGTTTAAGGTGTTTTCTGTAAAAAATCAATCCGCCACGTCAGCAACTTAACGTCCGTCGTGACGGAATGACCAAAGTTTCGCAAATCCACAAGTTCGTGACCCATAATTGAGCGTTTCCAACTTGGTGACCAATCCTTCCTTTCCGCGCAACTTCGTGACCTCTGGTGCGTTTCACTCTTTTAAAAAAAAAGTATACACGCAATGAATCGAAAATCAAACTCCACAGAACCTGACAAAGATGACATCCGATTGACGATCTAGAGGAAGGGAGGAGGGCAGTGGCATGAAAATTGTGAGTGGGCCCCGTAGAGGGCTCCTCACATGGATCTGTGGAGGGGACAGGCGGCCGCAGGAAGCTCCTCACTTGACGCGAGGGGTTGTAAAAACAATTTTGAGCAACAGATCGGAGAAAAGTTGAGCAACTTAACCAAAGCTATTTGCAAACCTTTTGACATGACTGGGTGATAAGCAGCTTTTAGCCGATCAACTTTTGCCTACATAAACTATTGTTTTCCATGTTCTACACCATTATTCGTTGGTCTCAACGAAAATGGTAGCTTACACATGCACTTAATAGACATGGACATCACACACACCAACACTACACAATGAGGTATAACCAAGGTGGCAGTCTCCATAACTTTCGGCGACATCATTGTGTTGAGATGTCAATGTCCCAAAAACTTTCTCAATCCCATCTAAGCAGGACCCGACTACCATATAAGGGGAGCGAGCTACCTAAGGTATAGCACATTCAACAAAATATCGGGCTGGAGAGCGGCCTGACGCTAGTACTGTCTCGCATGTCACATACAGTCTTGGGTTTTGTCACACAGGGCCAGCAGGCAGTTTTGCGCGAGATCCTCATGAATTGGAGGCGCATAAGATAGAGGTAGCACTTTAAAAAAAGAGGCATGTCATCAGATAAAAAAAACATGTGCGGATTTTCAGATGGTTGCGCAAATACAAAGAGTAAACAGAGAATCAATGCCATAAACAATCTCACTTGAACGAGAACACGTACAAATACCGATAAGCAAATCACATCAGGACATCCTATGATGCGCACGGGTCAAAGTATATAAGGGCATCTCCAGTCGTCCCCCAGCGCCCCCAGGAGGCCTTTTAGCGCCGCTTTGCGCCGTTTTCTACCGGTCGTCCCCCCAGAACCCCATTTATCGCCGCTTTGCGCCGTTTTGCGCCGGCGCACCCAAGCCAAACCCAGCGCGCCGGGGCTCGCTTGGAGGGGCAAAAGGCATCCGCGGGCCAGACCTGTCGGCGAGCCACGGCGATTTCCCTCCATATTTTGGCCCTTCCCTCCATAATTTTGCTCTTTCCCTCCATTTTCGCCCCACATATATCCCCCGCCGGCCGATTCCGCCATTTCCCTCAGATCTGCCCGCCATAGCTCCCAGCAAATTCACCGGCCCCCGCATCGCCGCCGTCGCCGCCCCCTCCGCCGCCTTGGAGGTGAAGGAGCAGCCGAGGAAGCCAAGGGCGGCGAAGAAGAGGCCACCGGGCTGGACCAACGCCAAGTGGATCGCCGACGAGGCGCGCCGAAGTCCGACAACATCCCGCCCCGACCCCGACGGCGACGGCGACTCCGAGCTCCACCACTCCAGATGACACGAGCTCGGCCAGTCCAGCCGACACGAGCTCGGCCACGATCACGCCGCCGCCGAGCACCGAGCCTACCGCCGAGCCTACGGCCACTCCGACCTCTGCCCCTGCTCCGACGACCACGCCCATCGAGCTCGACGATGATGCCGAGGTTGCCGAGGTGTCGCCGGCGACCATCTGATCTGATCTGCGTATCAGCAGCATGCCGAATGTAGCCAATTCACCAGATCGCTGAACCGTGGCTTGATCCATTCGCCGAACTATATGGCTTTTTTTTGTATGATAGCCCAACTGTGGCTATTTCGATAGCCGAACTCGGGCTGTTTTTGGGGCGGGAATGAGAACTTTGAAATTATGTTGATTTGTGTTTTCTGGGGGCTGAAACGAGTGGAAACTTCGCCCCCCCCCCTCCCCCACAGGTCCCAGATAGCGCCGGCGCAAACGCAAAAAAGCGCCGCACCAAAACTGGGGGGGGGGGGGGGGGGGGGACGGCTGGAGATGCCCTAAGTATACTGGTAGATGAAATTAGCAGTCATCACCAACCACCAAGGGACTCCACAGAGTGATCCTAGCAGCTGCTACAAGATCCCTAAATCACTAGCTAGTTGCAAGAACTTAATCTAGGATGTGGTGCCAAAATCAACAGGGGGTACAAGTTACACACCCGTCTGGCTCGTGGTTTCTTATTGTAGGCACCACGCATTAACAGAACTGTCATGATGTTTATATTCATGGAATAGGAGAATATAATCCGTACCGTGCAATGGTCTACACTGTGTTATCAGGTGTGCCATCCAATTTACAGAAATTTAAAAAACATTGAAGTAAGATCCAAATATCCAATTGATGATATCAAAACGGATTTTGATCATATAAAATATGAGTGGCACGTTGAACTTTCCTTACATGCACGCCCTACTAACCTGCACACACCAGCTCACCGCCTGTTCTACCACTTTAATTGCTCCATTAAGTAGACAATATTACAAGTACATTAACCAGTAATGCATTCTCAGTCAACATGGCAATTTGGAAACAATTGTTCATTGATACAAATCCAAATATCAAGCAATAGTAGCCATTGTTCAACCAGAAGAGAGAGGCTCCTCCAACCAGTAATTCATTTATCATGCCAGTAAAGTAAATGTGCTTAAGTTGTGCATAAAATACCTTCATTTGGTTCAAGAGAATTTGACTAATGACGACGACGACGCTTTGACTGAGGATGGCGCTTTTTTTCGTAATCCTCGAGACATTCAGGTATCGTGAACGAAAACTGAGACATATGTAAACAGATAGCACAGTCTGGGTTGTCTTGAAGATAACTATCAAATGTAACATTTGAAATTAGATAAACATCTAGACAGATTGAATTGAACCACATGGAGAAGTTACATATTTTAAGCCTGCATACTGTGTTGTTTCAAATGTTCAGTTGTAAGAAACCAAGAGCAGGACCAAGACAGCGGCTGACATTCGTTAAGGCGGTGCTTGGTGCCATCCCGATACACCAGCTCCTCGCCTACGCACCCCCGAAGAAGGTTCTCCGTCAAATTGAGAAGATCGAGCGTGGCTTCCTATGGGCGGGCCGTGCTGAAGCCAATGGAGGCCACTGCCACGTCAATTGGAGACGGGTATGCGCCCCATCCCCCTCGGCGGCTTGGGCGTCCAAGACCTGGAGCGCATGGGGCTTGCTTTGCGTTTGCGTTGGCAGTGGTTCGCAAGGACCGACACGGATCGTGCGTGAAGGGACCTCGATCTGCAATTCTCCGCACATGAACGCGCGCTTTTCTTCGCCTCCACCACAATGGTTGTGGGGAACGGCATGACGGCGCGCTTCTGGGAGTACCGCTGGATCAGCGGCAGATCCATCCGTGAGACGGCACCTGCCCTGTATGCCTGCGTCCCCAAACGCCGCCGCAAGATCAGGACGGTTGCCAATGGCCTCCAGCACAATAGCTGGGCGCGCGACATCCAGGGAACCATCGGCATCATGGAAATTGGCCAGTACCTTCAGCTTTGGCAGGCGCTCGAGCACTTCACCCTCACGGACATGCCTGACCAATTGCTCTGGAGATGGACGGCTACCGGCACATACACAGCCAGCTCCGCCTACGACGCGGTGTTCCAGGGCTCCATCACCTGCACCTCCTGGAAGCTTACTTGGAAGACATGGGCGCCACCAAGGGTGAAATTCTTCCACTGGCTCGCTGGCCTTGACCGCTGCTGGACGGCCGATAGGCTGGCACATCGCGGCCTGCAACACCACCCACGCTGCCCCCTATGCGATCAGGTCCCCGAGACGATGCACCACTTGCTGCTGGAGTGCCCGTTCACTAGACAGACCTGGCATGACGTTCTTGCATGGCTCAGGATACCAATTGCAGCACCAAACCTCGAGAACTCCCTCATGGACTGGTGGAGCCGTGCTAAACAGGACATGCCCAAGCCAATGCGAAAGGGGCTCGCCTCCATCACACTCCTCACGCCGTGGATGATCTAGAAGATGCGCAACGACTGTGTTTTCGAAGGAGCACAACCCCTCGTACACGCCGTGGTCGCCAAGATCAAAGACGAAGCTAGGATGTGGGCTCGAGCAGGGGCACTTGGCCTGCGGGTCATTTTGCCACCAACCTGGGACGTCCACTGATCCCTATACATGTTGTATCGCCTCTAGGAGGATTGTAACCGAACTTTCTACCTTTTCAATGAAATAAAACTTGCGTTTTCTCTAAAAAAAGAAACCAAGAACAAACCAGATTCATGAAACTAGGCACCCAAATACTTAAACCTGAATGCTGCTTGTGTGCTTCGTATGATTTAGCCATTGAGGTAGTGAAAGTACATGATAACGCTTTGTGACGATTATGAGAATAATTGTAGCTTAGTGGATACTATTCTGATGCAGCTATCGACATGCTACATGACTGCAAAACTGTGTATGGGCATTAATATGGTTAAGAAAGTGAAGATCTTGAAGGGAAGTTGACAAAAAGAATGTTGGCATACTTTTTGACTTCAGTCATTGATCTAAATTTTTTGCCTGAGGGAGAAATATAGTACCTGAAAGCATGTATATAGAATGTTACCAAGCAGTCATAAAACACTTATACAGAATGGCAAGTACATTTTATATAGGTGTGTGGCAGACCACAGGAATGACTGATCAACCATCAACCAACATGTACAGCATAAAGATGACTAACACATAAACGAGCATGTCAACAATATTGAGCTGGGTTACGATTTAACTGCATTGAAGATCTTCTACTGCAACCGATATATCATAAATGAAAAATGGTGTATACTAAATTATAATTTATGTCCACCTCCACCCCTATAAGCTGTAGAACTTAAATCGGTAGAATTCAGCCTAGCGGTTATACTAGATAACATAGAGAGAAAGTATGCATCTGAGATCTAAAGAGTTAAGACCCATCGGCATAAGAAAACAACTGGAACATCATTTGCTTAAAAATAACTATGTAAATCTGGGTAACAAATTAACTACGATGCTAGGCCAAAAGAAGTATTACTCACACGTCAGCAAATCTGGTGGACCCTTCACTCCTTATAGATATCGTCCTTTCCCACCCAAGAGGGGTCTGAGAGATGCATTCTGTATCAATTGCCCAGAACCCATGACCTAGAGATATATCCGTTGGATCATCGCATGAAACTCCAGGCTTCCACCCATGGACATGTTCGCAAAGAAAAGGAACCTGTCTACTTTTTTTCCCAAATTGCATCATATTTCGTTTTGGTAGGAATAAGTCTCCATTTCCGGCAGTCACCACATTGTACAGCATATTTATCGATGGTGTATTTCTTTTTTTTTTAGGCAGAACAGGTAACGGGTTTTCTCCATGGCCATTCTCAAGAAGAACAATTTGACTTGATGCACTTTTAGTGGAGTGTTTAGTGTCACCCTGTTGGCCCGCAACCTTGTCAGGTAATACCTCCTCACTCTTGTTTGATGGTGGACGAGATAATGAATTCTCATCAGGGTTGAGCACAGGATTAGCCGGGCTGGACTTCCTAGCTTTTAGTTCCCTGTTGGAGGTGATGGCAAAAGTTCACACTGGGGAAGGGAAAAGCTTGATAGAAAAACAGAAGATAAGAAAACGTAAATTAATGTAGAAGGGAGACAACACCATGAACATGCAAAGAGGGTGAGCTCAAAGGTCAAAGCCTAACTATAGCAAATCGTTCATTTTCCTGGATACATATCAAAATATCATTGGCACTAGAACCATACAATCCCCACAAAATCAGGTTCAGTATGGTATGACATAAATCTCTAACAATGAACAGCTTACGTAACTAGAGCTGACGAAAATTTCTGAGACCCCCGGGCCAGATTCCATGATTCTGTTAACAACAGAAAGGCAGAATGTAACACCTCATCAGTATACTTAGGGCATCTACAATCCGATTCACCAACATAACTCGAAAATATATATTTAACAGCTTGAGTTAACGTAATGCTCCAGAACCCTAGGCTAGATACGATCGAGATGCCATCAGCTTTAGGAAAATAGCACACTGTAGCAAATAAATCGAATTTACCAATTTCAATAGCAGATGGCCCTATTCTTCAAACATCCCAAGCATGCAAATCAACACCAAATCACATTCATATCATAAGAAAATTCCTCAGCATTTCCATTAGTCTACGGAACACAGTCCCCAAAATATAAGCTAACTTGGACCTACAGATTTCCCCTTTTCGCTAGGAACATCGAATCTATTGGACATGTAAAATCTGAAATTTCCGAACATGAACGGCTTCATCACAGGTTTTTCACGGAGCCCATTTTTGGAAGCAAAGGAAATGCATTAATCCTTGAATCTTCCTAATCATATACATTGGTCAAGAAGCTGCCTAATCATACATCAACCGACGGGGGAGGGCCGCGGTGGCGGGCGAAGAGGTATACCTGAAGCGCCTCCAATGGGGGCTAGGCTCATCGGGGTCCCCAGCCCCCGTCGGCGGCGGTGGACGCTTGAGGAGGCGAGCCTCCTGGAGGCGGCGGGCTTCGCGGACGGCGTCGGGCCTCCGGAAGGGCTCGGCCTTGCGAGGGTCGCCGCACGCCGAGTTGCTTGGCCACCATGCGAGCGGGGAGTCGGGCTCTCCCGTGTCCGCCTCACCCCCCTCGTCCTCCGACTCAGCGGCGGCGGCCTCGTCCCACTCCACCTCGTCCTCCGACTCAGCGGCGGGGACGTCGTCCTCCCACTCCGACTCGGCGGCGGCGGCGGCGGCCTCGTCCCACTCCATCTCGTCCTCCAACTCAGCGGCGGGGACGTCGTCCTCCGACTCCGCCTCGGGGCTTGCGCCTGCAGACGCGAAGGGAGAGGTCAGCGGAGCGGTGGTAAGCCTCTTCTTCTCCGTGCGTGCTGGGGCGGTGGTTGACGGGCTCGGTGGTGGGGTCTGAAACAAGGGGGTGGACTGTTGTCAGTGTAAGGGCCAACTCTAGTGGAGAGAGAGAAGGGGTGTAGTAGGAGATAATGAGATATATCTATCTTATCAATCTTTTTATAACGAGTAAGACCTATCTAAGAGCATCTCCACCGGGGGCTCCAAATTCGTGTCCGGCACCCCATGTGTCCGTCCATGTTTTCGACCGCGTCCACAGCGGCGCACCCCAAACGTCCGCCCCCCAAACGCGAGCAAATCATCGAACACCTTGCGGACGGCGGATTTTATTAAACGAGATTTAACAAACTTACAATTTAAAATCTAAACGAGATTTAACAAACTAAACTTAAACTACGCCGGTACCGACTACACGCTACAACGTCTAGCCAACCACTACACGCGCCGGCGGCGAGGAGAGATGCCGCTCCATGGCCTAGCGAAGGGGAAGAAGATGCGAACCAAGCGCCAGAATCATCAACAGACTTGCATGTCTCGATGATCCGGTGCGGGAAGTTTCATCTGCTATTCCCATCGGCTACGGCTTTTAGAAACGAAGCCTCGCCGTGGCTGAGGCTTCTGGTTTCGCGGCCGGCGCGTGGTGGGATTTCATCTACCGCCTAGCCGCCTGATCGGAAGCCTCGCCGGCTTCACCTTGCGCCCCCTTCTCCGGTGGCGGCGGTGCTGCTGACCAAGATGCGTCTGCCGTTTCTATAGGTAGATCGGGCAGCTCGGGGTCGTCGTCGTCCTCCTCGGCTGCGTCGTCGTCGTCCGATGCAGACAACTCCGGCGTTGGTTCCCGCGCGCCGGTAGGGAGGAAGTCGCCGGCACAGCGCGCCTCGTACTCCGCGTCCACCACGGCGTGCCAGTAGGGCGCCGAGATGGAGTACTTGGGGTCGATCTTCTGCTTGTACGGCATCGCCTGGCCGGGTTTTAAAGGCGGCCGGAGGAGCGGGGTTGGGTGGCCAGCATTAACGCGGCCACCGGTTCGCCTGACCACGCATTGACGCCGACGACGCGTGCGCAGGGCGCCGCCGCGGGCAGCCGTTGCGACTGCAGCACGCGTCGCTTCCGTCTGCGCCATGGGAACGGGCACGGCGTTATTGCGAGGCGTCGCTTCGCTATTGCGATGCGTGATGACAGGCGAGCCGCCGTCTCGTCGCCTCGCCATTAAACGCGGCGCAACGGCCTCCTGCCAAGCCCAAGTTAACACGGGGCAGGGCGCTGTGCGTATGACGGGCGGCCCAGCCCTGTCAGAAGCATGTCCGCACCCATGTCCGGCACCCCCAAGAGGGCCTTCAAATTTGGAGGCCTCTTCGGGGGTGCCGGACACGATTTTGCTCGGGGCGACCCTTTGGGGGGTGCCGCTGGTGGCGTTTTTAGGCGTCCGGACCCCCAATGGGCCTTTGGGGGTCATTTGGAGGCCCCCGGTGGAGATGCTCTAACATGTGAACAATAATGATTTTATTATATTTAGAAAGAAATAATAGCCATCTATCTATTAAAAATAAATGTTTATAAAGATTTCACAGGCCCTCTTCTTGGTCTTCCTGCTTGATGGTGGGGTCTGAAACAAGGGTCATACTGTGGGTGGGCCGCTGCTTTGCGTAAGGGCGGACTCCACTAGAGGACATAGAGGGTTTTGGGAGAGTGAGAGAATGAGCTTTGTAGACTCTCTCGACCTCCCCACCCTTTTTATAATTGTGTAAGGCCCGTTTAAAATAATAGACGTCCATATTATAAATAAGTGTTTTATAAAGATTCTATTTATAGAGAGAGTGAAAAGATAAAGGAGGCGAATTGAGCGACCATGTTTAAATAGCTAGATAGATGCTGGCAAAAAGAAATAGCAACACTAGTTACGGTCTTTTATGAAACTACATGCGAGTTGAGCACCCCTAAAACCTAACTTTGGGGTATTGGAAAGCAAACTAGGTTGATAAGTTACGGAAAAGAGGGCGTGACGTAGGGCAATCAATTCTCCTAACATGGGGGTGGGCTAACTGAGAAGAAATTTGGCATGTATGTCGGCTTACCCTATTGAAAGTCTCACTAATAGGGGTTATGCTCTAAAAGTATATTGAGGGTTCCATTCTAACGGTTAGAAATCTTAACATAAGACATGCAAATTCTTGAGGAGCGTGATTGAATGAAGTTCATTAATGTCATAAAGAGCAAAAAAACAAAATACATGCTATTATGGAAAACCATTTAATTTGACAACAATTGATTGCGTATATGTTAATGGTCATAATTGAAGAGTCGAGATATGTATAATTTGCAGTAATTTGGATGCACAACTATTAATAAAGAAAATATTGTTCTAGATATCTCATACTATATTCTTAACTGGTTTCCTCCTATCATTCAATGTCTCGATCTACCCAGAATTGTATTGATAGTTGGCTATTTGACATGTGGTTAACACACGAGATCAGTTTGATCCCGAACATTAAGTAGATAGATCAAGTAATGAGACAATTATAATTGTATGATCAAACGAAGAAGATTGTCTAGGATCGACATATAACTCAATAATCGAATATAGTTTGCACCTAAAAGAAGCAAACATTAATTAAATGTCATGGGTAAGATACGTATCCATCCAACCTCATGTCATAGTTGGATGCATTTTATGTGTGAAAAATTGAAATGTCCCATGAAAGTTACATATCTCCATGAAAAAGGATGTGAAGATATATATGTGGTTAATTATATACAGTGTGTGCTAAGTAGGTTACAAATCAAATATTCGGAGGTAGAGAGGGAAGAACATCGACCACATAACTCGTGCATGGAAAAGAGGTCACGAAGAAATGGAGGTAACTCATCCACGAATTAGACCAACTTCGTAAAAACAATCTTCTAACTTTGCAAGGTGCAAAGGGCCCTTGTGGACTCCAGTGTAACTTTTGCAAGGTGTATGGCGATCTTCATCCGCGCAACAGTGGCGGATCTAGATTCATAATATTGGGGGTGCCAAAACAACACATGTTCAATATATGTGTTCAAAATTTGTAAATAGTACATGATAAATAGTATATTTTGGTCTAAGTATCCTCACAATTCCAACAAATAACGTTTAATTATGCTTTTATACTATTATTAGAACAAGTGTAAACCAAATGATATAAACAATTTTGCATTTTTGGAGGGCCCATGGCACACCCCCCCCAGAACAAGTGTAAACCAAATGATATAAACAATTTTGCATTTTTGGATCTAGATTCATAATATTGGGGGTGCCAAAACAACACATGTTCAATATATGTGTTCAAATTTTGTAAATAGTACATGATAAATAGTATATTTTGGTCTAAGTATCCTCACAATTCCAACAAATAACGTTTAATTATGCTTTTATACTATTATTAGAACAAGTGTAAACCAAATGATATAAACAATTTTGCATTTTTGGAGGGCCCACCCCCTAGATACGCCCCTTCCGTGCAACGGCGCCAACGACGACTGCTACATCGTCAGGTAGCTCGCTTGTTCAGTGACCCCGCCCAGCGGCCGGATGGCGTGCATGCCTTCTGCATACGTCCGTGAGGCTCGCCGTACTCCCACCAGTACCACTGCCACCGACAAGAGGCCGTCACCGGAGTAGTCCGCGGATGGCGCCAGCTGCAAGACGGCGAAGAGGACAGGGCAAGCGATCCCCATGCATGGATGCGCTGCTGCGGTACCCCGACGCGGAGTTATCGCCGGCGACGAAGTAGCCGATAACCGGGAACGTACACCCGCTGCTGTAGCTAGTTCTTCTTTTTTTTTTGACATGAAAACAAATCTACCATTACTCATAGTGCACAGCAATATCGCTGGCAACTAAAACTGAAACGAAGTCTGGAGCTTCGCCCTCCCATCCCGTGCAAGAAACATCAGCACGCAGACCATATTGGGCGTGCGCTCTGTTTCACCTGCAAACTTTAACATTCCAGTCCTGCCTATAATTCCAGCATCCAAAAAAAGCCTATCTGCAACTTTCTGGTAAGCTTGTAGCCCATCAAAAAAAAGTTACCTACAGAAACTTTTGTTATCCATACCCTACCTCAATAGTCAATATTAGATGGTCTCAACGAAAATGATGGTGGATTATACAGGAAAGGATCAATATGATTGGGATGCATATTTCAGTATCTTTAGTCCTACAAGAATCTCAACATGCATGTTTCCCTTGAATGTCAACCAATGTGCTCTCTCTGTTCATTTCTCCTTTAAACTTAACATTTAAATATGGGATCGTGCTTCCATACACCCCCAAATCTCACAATCACATAAACGTACCAAGCCGAGCCGAGGTGATTATTTTTGTAAGCCAATTCAGTTCGGCTTGAGCCGAGACTAGGCTAGCCGATCAATACGGAAAGAAAGCTACGCGCGAAAAATAAGTTGTTTGGGGCAGAAATCGAACCTGTGACCTGCAGGTAGGAGCGAGGCTAGTGCGGCTGTGCTAACCAACTGAGGCAATTCAGTTCGGCTTGAGCCGAGACTAGGCTAGCCGATCAATACGGAAAGAAAGCTACGCGCGAAAAATAAGTTGTTTGGGGCAGAAATCGAACCTGTGACCTGCAGGTAGGAGCGAGGCTAGTGCGGCTGTGCTAACCAACTGAGGCAATTCAGTTCGGCTTGAGCCGAGACTAGGCTAGCCGATCAATACGGAAAGAAAGCTACGCGCGAAAAATAAGTTGTTTGGGGCAGAAATCGAACCTGTGACCTGCAGGTAGGAGCGAGGCTAGTGCGGCTGTGCTAACCAACTGAGGCAAGCGAATTCTCTGTCTTAGTACTACACGCAGAGATTAAATATATTAAATGTTTCCGTAGACTATTGATTAATCTCGCGCTTGAGAGCGTCCATTTCTCTCGTCACATGCAGCATGGTCCTGACTGAATCTTTTCTCTTTTCTCATCATGTGCATGCAACACGGTCCCCTCTATTTTTATCCTTTTATTTTTTTCTAGCTATACTGCTACCCTTTCCTCGTGCTTGCATACAAGGGTACGCATTTTTTTTTACTCTTTGCTCATGCAATGCATGCATATGCATGCGGAACAATGATTCACCTTTTTTTATCGGACCCATGCATCTAAATTGGACGTGAGCATTTTAAACTGCCATGCACATGCACAAAAAAAAATGCTTATCTCTTATCTCTATTCCCTTTTTTTGTTCTATTTTTCAACTTGCCTATCCCCTTTTTTATTCTTTGGCCATGTTTTTCTTGCAAAAACATATCCAGTATAATTTTCAATTCCCTTTTTGGGACAGTGATTTTTTAGAGTAAATAAAAATGGGTGGGAATTAGAAAAGTCTACTTCCTAGTTCCTATTAGTACAATAAATCACAATTAGAAAAAAACTATAAAATCTAACTTTTTTACTATTCCCTTTGTTAACTAGAAAACACAAATATTCGATTTTGGCTTGCAAAGAAATACTCAGTATACTTTTCAATTCCCTTTTTGAGACAGGGTTTTTAGGATAAATAAATATGGGTGGGGAATAGGAAAAATCCACTTTCTCTACTAGTAAAAAATAGATAAAAAAGAACTACCGCTTTGTACTAGTATAAAAATAACAGAAAACATAAGTCAGACTACTACGCATGTTGATCACAATAGATTCGAGATGAAGAACAATCTATACCTCTTATAAATCAAAACTTACCTAACATGCATTAAGTATATTTCCATCTCAACATGTAAGGTATCTAACTCATCAATTCTTGTAGCCAACCAAATATTCATGTCACTCCACTAATATTTATTAAATCCAATATTTTCTTGCGGGCAACATATCCATGGCATCTACTTTTTAACCATTAAATTATCAACGTGGACCCCTAGCAACACCCCTAGCCATCTTGAACTAACGCATATGGAAAAAAGAATTGGTCATTTCAAGCAGGTCGAAAAAATCACTTGCTTACAAATGAACCTGTTCATTCAGAGCAAAAAATAAATAATATGTTGGACTTGTCAAAAAATTAAACCCTACACGTGACATAATGCACTTTTTTCAAAACATTTGTTAAGAAAAAAATAAATAATATGTTGGACTTGTCAAAAAAATATTTTTTGCTCAACAAATGTTTCAAAAAAGTGCATTTTAGGTCAAGAATCTATGAAAAAATGACCAATTATTTTAGCGAATCTACCACCTTTCATGCATGTGGACTCATATACAACACTTCTAACCATCCATGTGTACATATATCACTTTTAGGACACGTTGACCCACATGCAACACTCCTAGCCAACTAGTTATGCATCTACCCCATTTTATACATATGGATTCACTCAACACTCCTAGCCAGCTAGCTGTGCATCTACCCCATTTTATACATGTGGACCCACATGCAACTATCCTATCGAGCTAGGTTTACCCCTACCACCCTTGGTTGCATGTGGACTCTTAACAGCTATGTCTAACCCTGCCACCTTTTTAGACATGTGGACCCACATGTAGGAGCACTTATAGCGATCCAGCTACACATTTATCATCACTGGGGCATGTCGACCCATATGCAACACTCTCAGCCATCTAGGTCCACTCCTACCACCTTTGGGGCATGTGGACCGACATGCAACACTCTTAGCGAGCTAGGCTAGTTGACCTGGATGGATAGGGGTGAATAAACCTGACTAGCAAGTAGGCGTGCATGTGGGTCCACATGTCCCAGAGGTGGTAGATGTGTACCTAGACAGAAACGAGTGTTTATGTGGATACACAAGTATCAAAGGGTTTAGGGGCACACCTAGTTGTATAGGGGTGTTGCATCTGGGTCCACATATATGAAAGGTGGTAGGTCTACCATCTTTGGCATATGTGGACCCATATACAACACTCCTAACCATCCATCTATACATATATCACCTTTGTGACATGTGGACCCACATGCAACACTCCTAGCTAGCTAGTTGTGCATCTACCCCATTTTGGACATGTGGACCCACATGCAACACTCCTAGCCAACTAGCTGTTCACCTACCCCATTTTATACATGTGGAGCCACATGCAACTATCCTAGCGAGTTAGGTTTATCCCTACCACCCTTGGTTGCTTGTGGAAACTTGACAACTATGTCTACCCCTGCCACCATTGGGACATGTGGACCCACATATAGGAGCACACTTCTGGCCATCCAGCTGCACATTTCTCATCACTGGGGCATGTGGACCCATATGCAACACTCTCAGCCATCTAGGTCCACTCCTACCACCTTTAGAGCATGTGGACCCACATGCAACACTCTTAGCCAGCTACATCAATAAACTTGGATGGATAGGGGTGAATAAACCTGACTAGCAAGTAGGTGCGCATGTGGGACCACATGTCCCAGAAGTGGTAGATGTGTACCTAGATGGAAACGAGTGTTTATGTGGTCCACATGTATCAAAGGGTCTACGGGCAGACCTAATTGTATAGGGGTGTTGCATGTGGGTCCACATGTATGAAAGGTGGTAGGTCTACCACCTTTGGCATATGTGGATCCATATACAACACTCCTAACCATCCATCTGTACATATATCACCTTTGTGACATGTGGACCCACATGCAACACTCCTAGCCAGCTAGTTGTGCATCTACCCCATTTTGGACATGTGGACCCACATGCAACACTCCTAGCCAGATAATTGTTCATCTACCCCATTTTATACATGTGGACACGCATGCAACTATCCTAGCGAGCTAGGTTTACCCTTACCACCCTTGTTTGCATGTGGATCCTTGACAACTATGTCTACTCCTGCCACCATTTTGGACATGTGGACCCACATGTAGGAGCACTTATAGCCATCCAGCTACACATTTATCATCACTGGGCATTTGGACCCATATGCAACACTCTCAGCCATCTAGGTCCATTCTACCACCTTTGGGGCATGTGGATCGACGTGCAAGAAGCAACACTCTTAGCCAGCTAGGCCAGTTGACCTGATGAATAGGGGTGAATAAACTTGACTAGCAAGTAGGCGTGCATGTGGGTCCACATGTCCCAGAGGTGGTAGATGTGTACCTAGACGGAAACGAGTGTTTATGTGGATACACAAGTATCAAAGGGTTTAGGGGCAGACCTAGTTGTATAGGGGTATTGCATCTGGGTCCACATATAAGAAAGGTGGTAGGTCTACCATCTTTGGCATATGTGGACCCATATACAACACTCATAACCATCCATCTATACATATATCACCTTTGTGACATGTGGACCGACATGCAACACTCCTAGCCAGCTAGTTGTGCATCTACCCCATTTTGGACATGTGAACCCACAAGCAACACTCCTAGCTAACTAGTTGTTCACCTACCCCCATTTTATACATGTGGACCCACATGCAACTATCCTCGCGAGCTAGGTTTATCCCTACCACCCTTTGTTGTTGTGGAAACTTGACAACTATGTCTACCCTTCCACCATTGGGACATGTGGACCCACAAGTAGGAGCACTTATGGCCATCCAGCTACACATTTCTCATCACTCGGGCATGTGGTCCCATATGCAACACTCTCAGCCATCTAGGTCCACTCCTACCACCTTTAGGGCATGTGGACCCACATGCAACATCTTAGCCAGCAACGTCAATAAACCTGGATGGATAGGGGTGAATAAATCTGACTAGCAAGTAGGTGTGCATATGGGACCACAGTCCCAGAAGTGGTAGATGTGTACCTAGATGGAAACGAGTGTTTATATGGTCCACATGCAACTATCCTATCGAGCTAGGTTTACCCTTAGCACCCTTGGTTGCATGTGGACCCACACACGTCTACCCCTACCACCTTTCGGATATGTGGACCCACATGCTATACTCCTATCTGACCTGCTAGGTCTACCCTTACCACCTTTGGGACATCTGTGGACCCACATGCAATTCTCATTGTGAGATAGGTCTGCCCCTACAACTTTTTGGGATATATGTTGTCCCACCGCAACACTCTAGCAATCTAGGTATATATCTATCACCTTTTCGACATGTTGACCCACATGAAAATACTCCTATCATGCCAGTTTGATCTACCGTTAGCACCCTTGTGACATGTGGACAAGTTGGCCTACAACTATCACGTGGATCCCAAAACATGCAACATAGTTAGGAGTGTTGCATGTGGATCCACATGTCACAGAGCTGGTATATATACAACTGGATGGGTATGAATGTGGCATGTGGGTCCACATGTCCTAAATGTGCTAGGTCAAAATGTATAGGGGTGCTGCATGTGAGTCCATATGTCCCAAAGATGACAAATATACATTTAGATGGATATGAGTGCTGCATGTGGGTCCAGATATCCCAAATGTGCTATGGATATGAGTTGTGGCAAGATTCGTTGGGAAAGAAATTAATAATAGGTTGAACTTGTCACAAATAAATGTACATGTGACTAATTTGGTCATACTGTACTAGGAAAAAATAATAAGTCATTTCAAGCAAGTCAAGAAAAATCACTTGCTATAATTATCCAAGTTGAAAATGGGTTCATCTATATTCATTTCCATGTTGGTAATTTTCTAGAATTAATTTTGAATGATTTGATGCTTAATTTCAGAGTCAAAGAACGGTGGAAATCTTCTTTGTATAGTTAGGAATGTACTACTTATGTTGTGTACACTCAGCTCCACAGAAAATTCAGATATTACTTAATAAGATGCATAATACATTGTTACCAAAGCTTCATGCATCATGGCCGTGCTCCCGCCCGAGCTCCGGCGGTTAGACAAGAATGTGTAGACAAGAAGCTGCGTGCATGGCACATGCATCGTCACATTATGTTTAATCCGGCGAGCTCCGCGACGGGCTCGGAAGGGACAGTCGAGCGGAGACAGGCCAGGTCGACGACGGGGATGCCGTGGACGGCGGCAGGCGCCGGGCAGTCGGATGGTGGGAGGACGTAGAGGGCGACGAGGGCCTTAATGCCACGGTCGCATAGGTGCCGCATGCCCTTCAGCTCCTCCTTCGATGTCTCCGGTTTTGCCAGCACCGACGGTGCCTACTTGCAGCTGGTCGGCTGCTGCTGCTGCTGCGGGGGGTACTAGTCGTGTCACACGTCGATCGTTCTTAGTCGTCACCAATTTTCGTCGCCATCGCGTGTCGTCTGAATTTTTTACGTCTAAAGTTCAGTTAACCTCGTCCGTTATGTTTATATAAACTCGGATTCTATTTTTGTCACAAATATGGTTGTAGCCCAATGGCTCTCCTCCCTTTATCTAACCTGGGAGACCCAGGTTCGAGGCTTGGCGGCTACGTATTTTCTTTTATTTTTCCTGTGATCAGGCTAAGGCTTATAGGCCAATACAGATTTTGATTCTATACTAATACAATACCAGACGTAGCCCACTGGTTATGCTTCCTTTGCCTCGTGTGAGACTCAGGTTCGAATCCTGGTAGCTGCATATTTTCCTCTATTTTTGTCCCACGATCCAGCCTGGTTAGATGATCTCTAGACTTCTATGTTTGGCTCCGATCTGGCTCAGCTCGGCTCGAGCCGACTGAGTTGGCTTGGCCCTTCTCAAATTAAATCTCAGCCGTCCTTGTGTTTCTATTCAAGATACCCCTTCATCCTTGGGGGTGTATGGAAGCACAAGCCTTAAATATGTTTATAATTCCAGCAATCCAAAAAATCCCTTAACTAGGACTATCTGTAACTGTATTGTCACGACAAGCTTATAAACTTGTAGTCCATCAATTTCTTGCCTGCGGAGACTTCTGGTATCCATGTCCTACCGGATTTTTTGCTGGTCTCAACGAAAATGATGGTAGCTTATACTGGAAATTATGAACTTAAAGACATACACATCACACACAAACCCACTAACACACTAACACAAACTCCATGCAAAAACAAAAAAAAAACACTAACAAGAGGGATAACCAATGTGGCAATTTCAGTAACTTTCCGCGACATCATTCTGTTGAGATACCCCAAACACTTTATCAATTCCATCTAAGCTGGAGCTAACTACGGTATAAGGTATTCGTTAAAAAAAAGGGTACAAGGGTAGCGAGCTACCTAAGGTAGCACATACAAGAAGATGAAACAACAAAATATCGCGCAGGGGAGCGGCCTGACATTGCCACATTGGGCACTGGTTGGCATGTCACATTTAGTATTGGTTCGTCATACAGGGCCAGCACACACTTGGGCGAGATATCCTCATGAATTGGAAGCGCACAAGATAGAGGTAGCACTGGGAAAAAAGGACATGTCATGAGATTAAAAACAAAGCATGGTGAATTATCAGATGGTTGCGCAAATACAAAGAGTAAACAGACAATCAATGCCATAAACAATCTCCCTTGAGCGAAAATACCGAGAAACTAATCACATCAGGACGTCGTCAGATCCACAAGGGTCATATAGAGCATAAGTATACTGGTAGATTTAATCAGCAGTCATCATCAAACACCGGCCAGGAACTACACACAGTGACTCTAGTAGCTGCTACAAGACCCTAATCACTAGCTAGTATCAAGAACATAATCTAGGAGGTGCTGCCATAATAAACACGGGTACAGATCCCCACCTGGCTGACTCGTGTTTTCCTACAGTCATATTGTTGACATTGATGTACATGAGAACATAATCCATCAACCATGGTGCATGCCATGACGTGAAAGGAGTTGAGCATGAGGGTGACCAGTTTGCCGGGCCCGTAACATTATGTTACGGTGTGTCATCCGATTTACAGAAGCTTAAAAGAATGAAGTAAGATGCAATTGATGATTCTAAGCCAGTTGTGATGATAGAAAATATGGGTGGAACGTGTGAACTTTCCTTATATGCACACTTCAGTATCCTGCACGCACAAGCTCACCACCTGTTCTACCACTTTAACAGCTCCATTGAGTAGACGATATTGCAAGTATTAACTAGTAATGCATTCTCAGTCGACAAGGTAATTGGGAAACAATTGTTCATTGACACAAGTTCTCAACCAGATGAGAGATGCTCCCCCAACTAGTAACTCATTTTTTATGCCAGTAAAGTAACTGTGTTAAATAGTTGTGCATAAAATACCTTCGTTTGATTTAAGACGCTTTGACTGACGACAGCGCTTCTTTAGGTGCTGCTGGAGAGGTTTAGGCACCGCAAACCATTTTTTCAATGGCTGTATACCGTCAGCATTATCTGGGTTGGCTTGAAGATACCTACCAACGTAAAAAAATTGACGAATCAGATAAACATCTAGACAGATTGAAGTGAGATACATGGAGAAGTTCACACAATTACGCCTGCATACAGTGTTATTTCAAATTTTCACTTGTAAGAACAGACCAGATTCATGAAACTAGCCAACTAGGTACCCACAAAATTAAACCTTAATGCTTCTTGTGTGCTTGGTACCATTTATCCATTGAGGTAGTGAAAGTCCAATGATAACGATTTGTAATAATTGTTACTCCCTCTGATCCAAAATAAATCAGTTCAAAACTGCGACACTTATTTTGATCGGAGGGAGTAGAATAATTGTTGCTTAGTGTACCATTCAGATGCAGCTATTGACATTCTAGATGAATGTAAAACTGTGTATGGGCACTAACATGCTTAAGAAAGTGAAGACTTGAAGGGAAGTTGAGCAAAAGAAAGACATACTTGATGGCTTCCTCCAGTGATCTTAATTGTCTGCCTTTAGGAGGTTTATAGTACCTGAAAGCATGTATATAGAGTGTTACGAAGCGGAAGCAGTCATACAATGACAGGTACATTCTATGTAGATGCATAGCAGACCACAGGAATGACTAATTACAGTCGACCAAATATGCACAGTATACCGCCGTTAGAACATAAATGAGCATGTCAACAATATTGAGCTGGGTGAGGATTTAACTACATTGAACATCTTCTACTGCAAGCGATATACCATGAACAAGAAATGGTGTATACTAAATTATAAATTATGTCTACTCCTATAAGCACTAGGAACTTAAATCAGTAGTATTCAGACTAGCTATTTTACTAATAAAAAGGAAGGGAAATATTGCATCGAGATCTCAAGAGTTAAGACCCAGCAGGGTGAGAAAACAACTGCAACATCATTTTCTCAGAACTAACTACGTAAAGCTGGGGAACACATTAACTACGATACTAGGCAAAAAGTAAGTATTACTCACACATCAGCGAATTTGCCGCCCCCTTCCCTCCTTATAGATATCTTCCTTTCCCAGCCAAGAGGGGCCTGAGAGACACATAGCTTATCAATCACCCAGAACCCATCATCTTGACATATATCAGCTGGATCATCGCATGAAACTCCAGGCTTCCACCCATGGACATGTTCGCAAGAAAAGCGAACCTGTATACTTTTCTCACGAATTTCTTCATATTTCATTTTGGTAGGAACAAGTCTCCATTTCCAGCACTTGCCACACTGTACAGCATATGTATTAATAGAGTGTTTTATTCTTTAGATGGAGGTAAGGGGTTTTCTCCATGGCCATTCTCATAAGGAACAATTTGACTTGATGCACTTTTAGAGGAGTCTTCAGAATCATCCTGTTGGTCCACGACATTGTCAGATATCATCTCCTCGCTCTTGTTTGATGGTGGATGAGATAATGAATTCTCATCAGGGTTGAGCACAAGATTCGCCGGGCTGCATTTTGTAGCTCTTAGTTCCCTGTTGGAGGTGATGGCAAAAGTTACACACCGATAAAGGGAAATCCTTGATAGCAAGACAGAAGATACGTGAACGTAAATTAAAGTAGAAAGGAGACAACACCATGAACATGCAAAGAGGGTGAGCTCAAAGCCTAAAAATTGTAAACCTTCCATTTCCCTGGATAGAGTCGTACAATCTCCCACAAATCAGGTTCACTATGATATGACATAAATCTCTAACATTGAATAGCTTACATAACTAGAGCTGACGTAAAGTTATGAGATCCCTAGGCCAGATTACAAGATTTCACCATCAACAGAAAGGACAAACGTAAAACCTCTACCTAGGGCATCAACAACCCAGTTCACTAACATAACTCACAAACATATATTTAACATCTTGGCTAACATAATGCTCCAGAAAGCTAGGCTAGATACCGACCAGGATGTCATCAGCATAGGAACATAGCATAATGTAGCAGTAGTAAATCGAATGTACCAATTGCAAGAGCAGATGACCTACTCTACAAACAGCCCTAATATCGAGTGTGCTAATAAAACCAAATCACAATTACACTATGAAAAATGAATCATGGTCTTCCTAAGCATTTGCATTAGTCTACAGAACATAGTTCTCCAAAATCCAAACTAACTTGGGACGGGATAAAAGATCTACACATTTTCCCTTATAGCTAGAAGCATCAAGTAAATTGTACATGTAAAATCTCCCAACAATAACCTCTTCATCACAGGATTTACCCAAAGCCCATTACTGGAAGCAACGAAACACGATTCATCTTTGATCTTTCTAATCACATATATCACATAGGTCAACAAACTGTCTAATCATGCATTCATAAGCAGAAGCCGCGTCTACACACGAGAGGGGGAGGGCTGGGGTGGCGGGCGAAGAGGTATACCTGAAGCGCCTCCAATGGGGGCTGTTCGGTGGCCAAATAGGTTCATCGGTGTCCTCAGCACCCATCGGCAGTGGTGGAAGCTTGCGGAGTCGAGCCTCCCGGAGGCGGCGGGCTTCGCAGGTGGCGTCGAGGCTCCGGAAAAGCTCGGCCTTGCGGGGGTCGCGGCGCGCCGAGTTGCTTGTCCACCATCGGGGCGGGGAGTCGGGCTCTCCCGCGTCCGCCTCGCCGCCCGCGTCGTCCTCGGGCTCAGCGGCGGGGACGTCGTCCTCCGACTCAGCCTCGGGGATGTCGTCCTCCCACCCCGCTTCGTCCTCCGACTTTGCGGCCACGCCGGCGGCGGCGTCCTCCCACTCTGCGTCGTTCTCTGACTCGGCGGCGGCGGCGTCGTCATCCGACTCAGCTCGGGGACGTCGTTCTCCCACCCCACCTCGTCCTCCGACTCGGCGGCGGGGACGTCGTCCTCCCACCCCGCCTCGGGGCTCGCGCCTACAGACGGGAATGCGGTAAGCGAAGGGGGAGAGTAGTAGTATGAGGGGTCAGCCGATGGGTGGTGGCGATGGTGGCCCTTCTCTTGGTCTTCCTGCGTGTTGGAGAGGGGGGCAGGGGTGGGGTCTGAAACAAGGGTCATACTGCGGCCTGCGGGTAGACTGTTGCCTAGTGTAAAGGGGAGAAGAGAGTGAGAGGGTTTTACTAAGAGACGATGAGATCTATCTAGTTCTAGTTCCTTTTATAACGAGCAAGAGTCGTCTAACATATGGACGATAATAATTTCGATATATTTGGAAGAAAACATAGACAATAATTTCGATATATTTAAAAGGAAACAAGGTGTCTATCTATTATAAATAAGTGATCTATGAAGATTTTACAACGGAAATAAAATATGATAAGATAACAAAGATATGGTGTCATTAATATGTTGCCATATGCATGATAGAGGGGCAATCAAGTCAAAGTAGGTAGATGGTGAATAGAAGGAGAAACAAGGTTGCACAGGCGGGGGTTTCATCGCGAAGAGAACATCGACTTTAGCATGTTTTAAACCTAACTTCGGGGACACGTAAAGCAAACCATAGTGCGAGATAGGGCAGACAAATTCTACTAACATGACTTGTGGGGCGACTAAGAAGTAATTGGGTTGGACCTATAGGCCAGGTTATCAGTTCTGAACAACTTTTATTAATGGTGGTTCTGACCTAAAACCCAATGGTGGTCCTGTTCTAACAATCTCGAGCCGTAAGGATAGTGATTACTTGAAGTTTTTTAATGTCATGAATAGCAAAAGATAAAATACCACCAATGAAATGCTATTATGAAAGACCATTTAATTCGGTAAAAATTGATTGTGTACCTATTTGTCGTGATTATTTCCTAACAATGATTAGAGACGGTGATTCACCTAGCGTAAATAAATCGTAGCACTCGAAGACGAGATTAATACAAGTTCGTGCCGCCTGAAACTCCATCCACTATTATTCTACTCTTGCATTTTAGGGCGGCCTCGGTTCGCCTCCAAGATCGGCACGATTTGGCCTTTGTACACTCAGCACTAGCGCCAAAGGACTAGTCGAAAATCGACGTAAGTCATAGAGTGATCTTTGCTGGCCTAAGAGGGCCGGCACAATTCGGCCTCCAGGCATTCGACGATGGGTACAAATACACTAGTCGAAATCGACAAACCAACATAGTGTTAACTCTGTCCACCTTAGAGGGTCGGCAAGATTCGGCCTTCGGGCATTCAACGATGGGTACGAATCGACTAGTAGAACCGTTTTAAACCACACATTTGGCTCAATATAGAAATTCTAAGAAGATGTAGGCTTAGTGTGCCTAGTAGGAGCTCTATTATTTTCATTGATTCTAAACCAAGCATCTTTCAGAGATTCTCCATGATATTTCTTAAGGTGAGAATTTCATCCTCTATAGGAATAAGAACACTACTAGAGGAGGAATACATAACTGCGGTAAAAAAGAGATAATTTCTTTAGTTTTATAATGTGAAAGATAGTGATAAAAACAAGAAAAGTAAAAACTAAAACTAAACTTAAGAGAGTAAAGGAAGCTTACCCAACCACTTTGGCAACGGTGTCCGAAAAAAGTCCGTGACTACTCTGGCATACACAAACATGATAGTATTATGATCTACAAATACATCAATAACAAACATAAAACAAGTTGCATCTAAAAAGTTCATCTCATAACATAAATATCGACCGTCAAGGGTATACGAATATTGCAATGTACACTGCCTCATATGGTACCACAACAAGTAAAGCACATAGAGAGGTGATAAAACTACAACCACAAAACCATATCTCATGCGTGGCTACTTATTCATCATAGAGGCAGTGGAGAAGTCATTTGAGAGGTTAGAGATGCAACCGGGAGATGTTACAACGGCATTTCTATTGGGTTACGCTTAGCAAATTAAAAAATTCGTAACCTTACTTGCCAGGATCTACACTATGAAGATATGCTAAACACCTTATGCTAGATCCAGAATACTTACGAACACCGTTGTGGAAGATCTTGTGTTTGTCGAAGTAGATGTTGGTGAAGCCTGATGAAGAATCTTAGGTCCACGCTAGGAGGTGAGATTTGGTGGCTCTAGGTTGACGAGGGAATATCTCCCCGGCAATAGTGCCAGAAACAATGCTTGTACGTCACACGTCAGTTGGGAACCCCAAGAGGAAGGTATGATGAGTGCAGCAGTAAGTTTTCCCTCAGTATGAAACCAAGGTTTAATCGAACCAGTAGGAAAACGAGGTTTGCTTCGAAGGTGTTGGTGAAGGAGTGTAGTGCGGCGCAACACCAGGGATTCCGGTGCCAACGTGGAACCTGCACAACACAATCAAATTACTTTGCCCCAACTTAACAGTGAGGTTGTCAATCTCACCGGCTTGCTGAAAACAAAGGGTTAAACGTATCGAATGGAAATGATGTTTGTTTGCATAAAACAGTAGAGAACAATGATTGCAGTAGATTGTATTTCAGATGTAAAAGAATGGACCGGGGTCCACAGTTCACTAGTGGTGTCTCTCCAATAAGATAACTAACATGCTGGGTAAACAAATTACAGCTGGGCAATTGACAATTGATAAGTGCATATAACATGCATGTGTGAGCTGTGGTGTCTACTATGAGATTCATTTGGGCATTACGACAAAGTACATAGACCGCTATCCAGCATGCATCTATGCCTAAATAGTCCACTTTCCGGTTAACATCCGTACCCCTTCCAGTATTAAGTTGCAAGCAACAGACAATTGCATTAAGTAATGTGCGTAATGTAAACAATACATTCATCCTTGAATAAAGCATTGCTGTTTTACCCCTAGTGGCAACAACACATCTACAACCTTAGAACTTGCTGTCACTATCCCAGGTTAAATAGAGGTTGAACCCAACTATCATGCATAAATACCCCCTCTTGGAGTTACAAGTATTCACGTGGCCAAGGCTTCAACAAGTAACGGAGAGCATGCAAGATCACAAATGACATAGACATGATAATATAATATTCAGCTCCACATAGGTATCAATATAAGTCAGATCCCAGCAAACACAACATGTAGCATTACAATAAGATGATCTTGATCATGATAGGCAGCTCACAAGATCTAAACATGATGGCACAAGTGGAGAAGACAACCATCTAGCTACTGCTATGGACCCATAGTCCAAGGATGAACTACTCACGCATCACTCCGGAGGCGGGCATGGCGATGTAGAGCCCTCCGGTGATGATTCCCCTCTCCGGCAGGGTGCCGGGAAGAGCTTCAGAACCCCCCGAGTTAGGGTTGACGACGGCGGCGGCAGCGAATATGTTCTGGATGAAAGGCTCGGTGTTTTAGGGTTTTCGCGTCTCGGGGAATAAATAGGCGAAGGGGCGATGTCGGCGGACCCCCGAGGGGCCCAAACCACAGGCGGCGCGGTGGGCCCCTGCGCGCCTGGTGGTTTGGCCACCTCGTGGCTCTCTTCGTCTCTCCTTCGGACTCCGTGTACGTGCTGGAAAAATAGGGACTGGCCTTTTGTTTCGTGCAATTCCGAGAATATTTCCAGAAGTAACTTTCTGAAACCAAAAACAGCAGAAAACAGGGAACTGGCACTGTGGCATCTTGTTAATAGGTTAGTCCCAGAAAATGCATAAAAGTGATACGAAGTGTATATAAAACATGTAGCAAATGGTATAATATAAGCATGGAACAGCAGAAATTATGGATACGTTGGAGACGTATCAAGCATCCCCAAGCTTAGTTCTACTCGTCCTCGAGTAGGTAAAACGATAACAACAAATAATTTCTGAGGAGACATGCTTTCACACAATCTTGATCAATATATTGCAAGGCTCATGTCATGAATGAAGTGACTCAAAGCAATGATCTATAGTTTGCTAACAAATAGATAAAGAGTAAACAATGAATCATATAAGCAAAAACTTTTCATGAATAGTACTTTCAAGACAAGCATCAAAAAGTTTTGCATAAGAGGTAACTCATAAAGCAATAGATTCAAAGTAAAAGGCATTGAAGCAACACAAAGGATGATTAAGTTTCAGCATTTGCTTTCAACTTGTAACATGTATATCTCATGGATAGTTGTCAACATAAAGCAATATAACAAGTGCAATAAGTAAATATGTAAGAATCAATGCACACAAAGTTGACACAAGTGTTTGCTTCTAAGATAGAAAGGAGTAGGTAAACTGACTCAACATAAAGTAAAAGATAGGCCCTTCGCAGAGGGAAGCAGGGATTAAATCATGTGCTAGAGCTTTTTAAGTTTTCGAAAGCATATAGAGAGCACAAAATAAGTATTTGAGAGGTGTTTGTTGTTGTCAACGAATGGTAGTGGGCACTCTAACCCCCTTGTCAACCAGACTTTCAAAGAGCGGCTCCCATGAAGGACGTTATCTCTACCAGCAAGGTAGATCATCCCTCTTCTCTTTTGTTTACACATGTATTTTAGTTTCTTTATAGATGACACTCCTCCCAACCTTTTGCTTACACAAGCCATGGCTAACCGAATCCTCGGGTGCCTTCCAACATTCACATACCATGGAGGAGTGTCTATTGCAAAATTAAGTTGCTTACTGATAAATCAGGGCAAAACATGTGAAGAGAATTATTAATGAAAGTTGTAATTAATTGGGGCTGGGCACCCCGTTGCCAGCTCTTTTTGCAAATTATTGGATAAGCGGATGTATATGCCACTAGTCCAGGTGAAAGTCTGTCAGAAGTAAATGACAAGATTGAAAGATAAAACACCACATACTTCCTCATGAGCTATAAAACATTGACACAAATAAGGAGTAATAAAGTTTTGAATAGTTTAAAGGTAGCACATGAAATATTTACTTGGAATGGCAGGAAATACCACATAGTAGGTAGGTATGGTGGACACAAATGGCATGGGTTTTGGCTCAAGTTTTGGATGCACGAGAAGCATTCCCTCTCAGTACAGAGTTTAGGCTAGCAAGGTTGTTTGAAGCAAACACAAGTATAAACCGGTACAGCAAGAATCACATAAAAACATATTGCAAGTATTATAAGACTCTACACTGTCTTCCTTGTTGCTCAAACATTTTACCAGAAAATATCTAGACCTTAGAGAGAACAAATATGCATCCCAAGTCTCAACAAGCTCTACGGTAGTTCTCCACTACTAGGCTTTAACTACATGATGCAAGAGCTTAAACATGATCTACTTGAGAGCTCAAAACAATTGCAAAGCATCAAATCAAAACAAGACAATGATCTACAAGAATGCATATGTCTTTTCCAATACCAACTACTACATGTAGCATTTTCTTTCTTCCAAACAAACACCAATAATTTATTAAACATAAACTCTCCAAATGATAATATAATGCAGCAAGAGAGTATTTATAAACAAGTGCTAACAGCTCGAAGAGATGCATGAAAAACAGGAGCTAAAAGCACTGCAGTAGCTAGTTAAGAATACTCAACAAATATAAGTGAAGAACATGAGTATTCACATGAAAAAGCGGAGCGTGTCTCTCTCCCACACAAGGATTGCTAGGATCCGAATTTATTCAAACAAAAACAAAAAAAAACACACAGACGCTCCAAGTAAAGCGCATAAGATGTGAAAGAATTAAAATATAGTTTCACTAGAGATGACCTGATAAGTTTGTTGATGAAGAAGGGGATGCCTTGGGCATCCCCAAGCTTAGACGCTTGAGTCTCTCTGAATATGGTTGGGATGAACCACGGGGGCATCCCCAAGCTTAGGCTTTTCACTCTTCTTGATCACATAATATCACCCTTCTCGCTTGATCCTTGAAAACTTCCTTCACACCAAACTCAAGACAGTTCTCATTAGAGGGTTAGTGCATAATCAAAAATTCTCATATTCTGTAATGATACAATCAATCCCAAAGCTTCTGGACATTAGCTACAGCCACCAATGCTTTGTGGAGCAAAGAAATCCACACAAACACAGTAAAAGAGCGAATGCAAAACAAAAGGCAGAATCTGTCAAAAACAGAACAGTCTGGAATGACGAATTTTTTCGAGGCACTTAAGTTGCTCAGATGGATCTGGCCTAAAATAATGAAAGTTGCGTACATATCTCAGGAATATGCGTGATTTTTCTCAGAATTTTTTGAATTTTCTACAGGGAGATAAGCTCAAATCCGTGACAGCTAAAAATCTGTCACTGCGCAGAAATCCAAATCTTGCATCAACTTTCAATATAGAACTTTACTTGGCACAACATTGCGATAAAATAAAGATACAAAGGAGTTGCTACAGAAGTAACAAAACTCCTTGACACATGGGTTATCTCCCACAAGTGCTTTTCTTTAATGCCTTTCAGCTAGGCTTTAGGATTTTAATGATGCTCGCATAAGAATAAGAGTTGAAAAACAAAGAGAGCATCAAGAGGCAAATATCAAAATCATCTGAGTCTAACCCACTTCCTATGCAGAGGAATATTGTAGTAAAACAAATCATTGAAGCATAAAGCAGCTAGCATAGGAAGATGCAACAAATCCAACTTTAAAACTTCCAACACAAAGAGAGGTATTTTAGTGACATGAAAACTTTTAAAACCATCTTTCCCTCTCTCATAATAATTTTCAATAGCATCATAAACAAACTCAACAACATAACTATCACATAAAGCATGCTTTTTATGATCTACAAACACATAACTTTTATCAAGCAAGATAGTGGGATCAAAAATTTCAAACCCACTTTTAGACATATTGAAACAAGTTGATTGATCACTCTCAATAGTAGAATTAATAATATTATCAAGCAACATAGGACCATCATCTAGAGCTTTATCATAAACATTTTCTAAGCAAACACTCTCATTACCATGCATTTCGAAATTAGGAATAAAAAGTGGATTATCATAAGACTTATCAAAATAGCATGGATTTTCATAAACAACATTGGGGGAAATATTTGGTACTTCTGTTATTTTTGCTTTCTCTTGAGTCAAGGAGCTTGTTACTTCAAATTTATCAAAAGGAGATATTTCAATAGAATCATGACATTCAACAATATAGCATTTTTCCTCCTTAGGTAGGCATGGAGGGCAATTAAATAGTGTAAGAGTTGAAGAGTTACTGTCATTAGAAGGTAGATCCTCCTTTTGTTCTTCACTCTCCTCCTCTTTTTCATCCAATGAGATCACAGTTTCAGCAATTTCCTCTTCCTCAGGTTCCTGCAAGGCACAAGTTTCATCTTTTTGAGGAAACATCCTCTCAAGATGTTCAGTAATGTAAGAATTATTATCCTTGTAGGTATCACAACAATATTTAAGTATGGCAATACATTCAGATTTATAAGGGGCATCAGTTTTATGTTCAAGATAAGAACTAATTTCAAGGGCACCCTTAAAAACAATAAACTCTTCAATTTGTTCAAGATTACCAAAATCATAGTTTCCTTTAGCATAGGCAGCCAAGGTTTCATTATCAGTATACTCACATTGGAAAGGGAGATGTTTGTGCCTTCTATAGCAAAGAGATTCATTAAAGCAGTAGGATTCATCATATGTAGAACACAAGTTCTTAGCAAAACCATTCAATCTTCTTATTTGTTCCCATAGATGTTTTCCTTTTGGAGAGAAGCGGTAATTCTTATAACGAGACCCAGTTTCATAGAGATAAGACATTGAAAACAACTAGTCATAATAGTAATTCGAAATAAAAAGGAACTAATTTTTTTGTGTTTTTGATAAAGAGAGCAAACAAGACTAAATAAAAATAAACTAAGCAAGACAAATAACAAAGTAAAGAGATTGGGTGTGAGAGACTCCCCTTGCAGAAGCAATTCGTTTTCCCCGGCAACGGCGCCAGAAAACGTGTTGGTGGCTCTAGGTTAGGTTAATAGTGCCAGAAACAATGCTTGTACGTCACACGTCAGTTGGGAACCCCAAGAGGAAGGTATGATGAGTGCAGCAGTAAGTTTTCCCTCAGTATGAAACCAAGGTTTAATCGGACCAGTAGGAAAACGAGGTTTGCTTCGAAGGTGTTGGTGAAGGAGTGTAGTGCGGCGCAACACCAGGGATTCCGGTGCCAACGTGGAACCTGCACAACACAATCAAATTACTTTGCCCCAACTTAACAGTGAGGTTGTCAATCTCACCGGCTTGCTGAAAACAAAGGGTTAAACGTATCGAATGGAAATGATGTTTGTTTGCATAAAACAGTAGAGAACAATGATTGCAGTAGATTGTATTTCAGATGTAAAAGAATGGACCGGGGTCCACAGTTCACTAGTGGTGTCTCTCCAATAAGATAACTAACATGCTGGGTAAACAAATTACAGCTGGGCAATTGACAATTGATAAGTGCATATAACATGCATGTGTGAGCTGTGGTGTCTACTATGAGATTCATTTGGGCATTACGACAAAGTACATAGACCGCTATCCAGCATGCATCTATGCCTAAATAGTCCACTTTCCGGTTAACATCCGTACCCCTTCCAGTATTAAGTTGCAAGCAACAGACAATTGCATTAAGTAATGTGCGTAATGTAAACAATACATTCATCCTTGAATAAAGCATTGCTGTTTTACCCCTAGTGGCAACAACACATCTACAACCTTAGAACTTGCTGTCACTATCCCAGGTTAAATAGAGGTTGAACCCAACTATCATGCATAAATACCCCCTCTTGGAGTTACAAGTATTCACGTGGCCAAGGCTTCAACAAGTAACGGAGAGCATGCAAGATCACAAATGACATAGA
Organism: Poa pratensis; assembly: GCA_947311845.1. Classification (NCBI taxonomy): domain Eukaryota; kingdom Viridiplantae; phylum Streptophyta; class Magnoliopsida; order Poales; family Poaceae; genus Poa; species Poa pratensis. The sequence continues at coordinate 27,124,184 of CAMZMU010000101.1, read as the reverse complement.
CATGATAATATAATATTCAGCTCCACATAGGTATCAATATAAGTCAGATCCCAGCAAACACAACATGTAGCATTACAATAAGATGATCTTGATCATGATAGGCAGCTCACAAGATCTAAACATGATGGCACAAGTGGAGAAGACAACCATCTAGCTACTGCTATGGACCCATAGTCCAAGGATGAACTACTCACGCATCACTCCGGAGGCGGGCATGGCGATGTAGAGCCCTCCGGTGATGATTCCCCTCTCCGGCAGGGTGCCGGGAAGAGCTTCAGAAACCCCCGAGTTAGGGTTGACGACGGCGGCGGCAGCGAATATGTTCTGGATGAAAGGCTCGGTGTTTTAGGGTTTTCGCGTCTCGGGGAATAAATAGGCGAAGGGGCGATGTCGGCGGACCCCCGAGGGGCCCAAACCACAGGCGGCGCGGTGGGCCCTGCCGCGCCTGGTGTGGTTTGGCCACCTCTGGCTCTCTTCGTTCTCCTTCGGACTCCGTGTACGTGCTGGAAAAATAGGGACTGGCCTTTTGTTTCGTGCAATTCCGAGAATATTTCCAGAAGTAACTTTCTGAAACCAAAAACAGCAGAAAACAGGGAACTGGCACTGTGGCATCTTGTTAATAGGTTAGTCCCAGAAAATGCATAAAAGTGATACGAAGTGTATATAAAACATGTAGCAAATGGTATAATATAAGCATGGAACAGCAGAAATTATGGATACGTTGGAGACGTATCAAGATTGTTGCCGATTCCGTCGTCGAGGAATTGCTTGCGCAACCCGCTCTAACGGTATCCACACGTACGCCGAGTCAACCCGCCAGCGCTCCGCCATGTAGAGCACTTGCACCGTCGAAGAGAGACTGCCTTTCGGCGTAGTATAGGTGGTAGATCTAATCAACTAGATTAGATCTATATGAGATTAGAGAGAGATCTAATTCTCAACACATGAGATCTAATTAGAGAGAGATTAGAGAAATGTCTAATTAGAGCGTCGTCTAATTGCACAATATCTCAAGAGAGAGAAACTTGTGCAAACTTGTATATCTCCAAAGGAGGAGGGGTGGAATATATAAGGGGGAGAGGGAGGGGTGGTGCGCCGGCCCTAGGAGGCCGGCCCCACCCTTGCCCAAGTCAGCTTGGGGGGAGTCCTTGTCCAACAAGGACTCCTCCCCCAAAACCTCTCATCTTTGACTTTTTTGACTTTTTGCCAATTTCCTTTATTTCTTTCCTACTCCAATTAGGACTCTTGTATATCTCCAAATTGAACAAGGAAATATGGGAGGGGATCATGGTGCGCCGCCCTAGGAGCATGGGGCCCAGCCGGCCGACCCGTACCAGGTGCGGTTCGGCTCCAGGGCTCCCCCTTCTCCTCCGGTGCTCCTCTCTTATTGGCAAACGTGTGAAACTCTTCTGAAACCTTATATACTCTTTAGATAAAATCATCGACTCTATCCACTAATGTCAGAAACAGTTCCTGGCATCCTGGAACATCTTATGTTCGCTATATTCCTCTCTAGAGAAATTTTGCCCTAAACCGGCAATATTTCTCTCTCATGATAACTTCACGGGAACACCTCCAAATTACTCCGGAGTTGTGCCTGTGACATCGGAGTGACTCCGACCACTTATCATTCACTAATACTACAACTTTATTCTTTCAATAAATGATTGACTCACAAGTTAAGTGTGTGACATGGAAGGTTCGGTAATGAAAGGGCATGGCGCCCCCATGTGTGGTTTTGGTAATTAATGACAATCCCTATGGACTAATGGTTGCATTGAGTTGTACTTGTAGTGTTTGTACATAGACCATGCTTGAACTCCATATGTTGGATTCAAGGTTGATGCCATGAATATATTGATATAATGAAGTATCTGGCATCAAGATCATCGAGGTGTATGGATATATACTTGATATGATCAAGAAGAAGAGTATGTGATGACCAAGTTGGTATTCGAGGAGTTATCCGATGATTGGTCATATGTGAGTTGAGCATATCACAAGTATGTATTGAAGAAAAGGATTATCTGATCATTCATGGTTATCTTCAAGACATCATCTATTCAAAAGAGAAGAAAAGATACAAGTTTGATCAACACACAAAGATACAAGATGTACCAAGTGGGATCATGTATCTCTTGGTATGGTAAGCAATTGTCCATATAGCTTTGTGAACTAACCCATGATATTGTGTAGCATTTCTATGTGTGGTTAGGTATCCTTCTATGGGCTTGCATCAAATGAAGATTTCATATAGCCCATGAACCATGACGTCAAGTGGTGATCGTCATCATTGTTGAGAAGCGCAAGTTCAAGAGAAGCATCTCAAAGAAATCCTAGGCTTGAAGCTTGCCCCCATTTAGAGATAATGTTCATGTGAAGATGTGACTAAGAGAGGCTCTTCCATAGTGGATTATGGGGGAGCAATGTTTGAGTCTTCACCAAGCGAAGCGCAATCAAGAAAGATGGTCCACTTGAAGAGATCAAGATCGACGTCATCTAGATCAAGTGGAATGTGCAAGGCAAAGGTATGATGTTGATAGGGTTTCTATTTTACCGGTCTCTTGGTTGGGAGACCGGGTTATAGGATAGTTACCGTACTATCAAGAGGGGCTCTCATTGAGCTTTAGCGTATCAGTTGGAGAGAGCTCAAACCTTTGCATACTTGCCCTAATCATCTTTCTTGATTCTTATTTGGATTTTCTCTGTGTGGGTTTTTGGTGCTTGTTGTGATCTTCATAACAAGCCCAAGTTCTCCGAAAACGGATTTCGTATGGAAAACTTGTTGCCTTTTCGGGTTGGAAATATTACCGGTTTATCCGTGAGGAAAGTTCCACACCTTCCCATGTGTGTCAACTTAACTCTTTTTGTAGGAAAGCTCTTGTCGTTACCTTTCCAACAAAATTGGTTTCACCTGTTTTGGAGTTCGAACGAAAAAGATATTGCACTTCAGGTTTTGCTGTTTCTGTCTGTTTTGCTCAAGCAGGGGAATCGGATTATCCGGTCCCAGATGACTCGGATTATCCGATTCTCAAGTTTGCTCGAAATCGGCTAAGGACTTCTTGCAACCAGTTTTGTGGCGCACTGGAGTATTCCGGAATATCCGAAACGGTCTGAATCGGACTATCCGACAGTGTCGGATTATCCGGTACTCACTTGTGTCGGAATATCCGATTCTCTGGGTTTGCTCGAATTCAGCTAAGGACTTTAAAAGCAACCAGTTCTGAGGAGTACTGAAGTTCTCCGGAATATCCGATTCTAGCTGATTCGGATTATCCGGTGGAGTCGGATTATCCGATCCCTACTTATATCGGAATATCCGATTCCCCTGTCTGCAACGGCTCTTTTTCTGGGAGGGGTATAAATACCCCTCCACCTACTTCCAGCCAGCTAGCTTTTGCTGAGCACGAAATTCACCTCCATTGTTGACCTTCTTGAGCTTAGCTATCTCTCAATCCCTCCATGATTCTTGTCTCCATTTAGTGGGAAAAGAGAGAGGAGATTTAGATCTATTGTTCCACCAATCCATCTCTCCTCTAAGTGAGGGGAAGCCTTTGGATCTAGATCTTGGAGTTCCATTTGTTGAGTTCTTCCTTGTTCTTCCTCTCTTCTCCCCCACAAGCATTAGTTGCTTTTGGTGGGATTTGGGAGTGAAGGATTTGACCACCTCTAGTGGTCTTGCCTTCATTGCATCGGTTGCATCGGTTTGAGTTCTCCACGGTGATATGTGGAAATCGAAGTTGAGAAGCTTGTTACTCTTGGGTACTTGGGGTGCCCTAGAGCTTGTCCTCTTGGGTACTTGGAGTGCCCTAGACGGTCCTTGTTGATCTCGGATTTTTGGTGGCTCGCGGGATAGTTGGGAGCCTCCAATTAAGTTGTGGAGACGCACCCCAACCTTGTGATTCATGTGGCTTTGGGAGCTGCAGGAATTCGGTGAGAGTTTCCAATTAAGTTGTGGAGTGTGCCTCATCCTTGTACAGGTTCGGTGACCACCCTCAAGTGTCCCATAGTGGTTCGTGGTTCTCTACAATGGTAGAGGCACAAAGGAGATTACGGTGTGCCATTTGACGGCTATTCGGGGATCACTTTGTGACTCCGCACCGCTCCAACGGAGACGTAGCTTCCATTGGGAAGTGAACTTCGGGATAAATCATCGTCTCCAAGTGCCTCGGTATTTCTATACCCGAGCTTCTTACTTATGCAATTTACTTTGTAATAGCCATCGAGCTTGAAGTAATATATCTTGCTATCACTTAATTGTATATCTTGTTTAGCATAAGTTGTTGGTGCACATAGGTAAACCTAGCTTGTTTAGGTTTTGCGCTTGATAAATTAACAGCTAGTCTTATTCCGCATTTATTCAAGCCTAAACCGTAAAGAATTTTAAATCGCCTATTCCCCCCCCCCCCCTCTAGGCGACATCCGTGTCCTTTCAGGTAATACATAGACATGTTCGGAAGCTTACGAGACAATAACCAGCATTGGGACTTAGACATCTGTACTGGCTCCTATGTATTCATGATTGAACGACGGAACCTTTTATGTTTCTCATTACGCTAATTCCCTTACGTACACGATACCAATGATATCACGAGGTGAGACAATGTGCTCTAATGTGATCAATACCATTTGATCATAACACATACAAAACTCGTTCCCGATATCATTCTCTTTTCTCATTCCATATTCTCAATGACATGTGATAAATCGCACTGTGTATGGCCAGAAGATTAGGGTGACATTGATAATACTGAGATGGCCTAGATGAAGTATCTCTGCATCATCTGGAGGAGTAAGTACCATTCTCGAACAATCTCTGTTCCATTATGTATTCTAGTTCATACTTAATTGTCACTGCTATGATCCCCAAATTAATGTCGGATGGTTGATGATGATCAAAGTATAAGTGTCAAATACGCGGGCACAAGATGTTCTCAAGTATAGGAATTCAGCAAACGAAAACTCTATGTGATCAATTGATATCTTCATATGTGATGATTTGTCTCTTAGCAAGATCAATCGTTGGGTCGGTTCAGTACTATTATCATTCCAATAATAAACTCATATAGTTGTGTGACTTATACAAAGTGCATGATCAGGAAAACATGATCATCTAACAACAAGATAGGCTAGTCTTAGACACAAGACCAATAACTCTTTTCTTTGTTCATATCTCTACACGTGCATTGGAGGTTTTCCTCTTGAATACTTTGTATTCGCTATTCAAGTGCCCAATGCATGCAGTTCTAGCATAAAGATATAAACATTTAATAATAAACTTGGAGATAAAATAATACTAAATATTTTTGTCTCTAGTGCATATCTCCAACAGTTTCTCCCTCCAATCTTCTTCGTGGTAATCTTTTGTTTCACTATTTCGGTGTTTCGACTCGTATCGCCCTCTCTATTGGGATATATATTTTGAGGGCATATAGATATTGTTTTTGCATCAAGACGGGACTGGCAGCGGAAGAATCAACTCACTCAGATGGTCGAGGGGCACAAGACCTTGCATGACGCGCCTCTAAGAGGTGCACCGTGGGCCTTCGTTTGCCCCTCGGTCTTGGACTCCCTTTTTGTCTGGTACTCTTACGCGTCAAAAATAATATTGAAGCGGGGTTTTCTCCGAATCAATTGTTTATAGAGTTTCCTAAATGAGAAAAGATGAAAAAATATACTTCGTGATAAATACCGTAAGTCATAAAAAAAACATAATATTTTATTTCAAATAACATGTATAATAAATAATAAATTTCAAAACACGGAATTAGATCAACTCGATATGCCTTTTGGATAAGTTTTCTTTTAACTTATGCAAGTTGAAAAGGGCCTTCTGGACATAGGCCTCTGATTGAATCCGGAACAATGTTACAAAAATATTGATTGGAGAGTGACCCATACAACTTACACATGTTGTTATACGTCAGCACCTCATAAGCTCATACAACTTTGAAAAACATCGAGGTTCATTGAGTGGATAGAGAGTGACCCCTAAAGCATTTAATTGCAACAATAGATGCTTCAAAATAGGTTAACACCCATAAAACCAGATATGTCAACATAATTTACCACATTATCATGATCGATCTTTAACGAAGAACTAACGAGCGAGCACAACCTCCTATTTTTATTACTGATTTGGTCGATGTCGACGTCGCACAACTGGTAGACCGAAAAGTGGATCATGTTTATTTGCTTATAGTTGGATGTTGAAACAATCCTGAACAATTTGATAAGCAGAGTATTGGCATTGGTCCTATCACATAAAGGGGTTATCGCAGTAAAATCGACATATCGCACAAATGCTAGCTCAAACAAAGTTCCGAAGAGAAGAAAGTCTTGAAGAGCCTCCTAGTCACCCTTCGACGTAGTTGGGGAACAATAGGCAGAGTGCCCATGTTTTCCTCGTGGTTTGCTCGGTTTTTTCCTGAAAAACACACCAAATACATGTGTCGTTTTATATTAGAAGATGTATCCTTCTATATTAGAACAGGGACAGCGAGATGGCGTAAGCGTTTACAAAGAAAATGGGCCAAAGTCCAGAGAAAGGCAAACTCAATCAGACAAATCTAAAATAAAGAAACAAAAGAAGGCACAGTCCTAAAACATGTGGATTGTAGAGATAGGCTATGTTTTTAAAGTTGGAATAGGACTCTTGGATACACTTCTTTCATTGTGTTAATATGTGTTTGAGGGCTCCTATATGACGAATTCTAGGAGCATACTGCAACCATTTTATGACCTGCATATTTTTCACGACTAAGTCTCTAAGGCTTGAGGAGGCGAGCCTCCTCGAGGCGTCGGGCTTCGCAGGCGGCGTCAAGCCTCTTGAAGAGCTCAGCCTTGCGAGGGTCACGGCGAGCCGACTTGCTTGGCCACCATCGGGGTGGGGTGTCTGGTTCTCCCATGTCCACCTCGCCCCCCTTATCGTCCTCCTCTTCAATAGAGACGGTGCCGTCCTCCAAACCCACCTCGGGGATCATGCCTACAAGCGGGAAGACCATAAGCAAAGGAGAGGTATCAGCCGAACGGTGGTGGTGGTCCCCGTCTTCTTCTCCCTTTGTGTTGGGGTGTGGGTTCATGGGCTCGGCAATGAGGTTTGAAAAAAGTGTCATCCTGTGGGCGGTCCGGTGCCAAGCGTAAGAGAAGACTTCACTAGGGAAGACAAGAGACGGTTTAAGTGACGGGTACAATGAGTTGTGCCTAGGATCCGCACCCTTTTATAATGACGTAAGAAACATATATAACATGTGAAAGACATTGGATTCAATATATTTGGAAGAAAATAATAGGTTTCTATCTATTGTAAAAAAGGCGTTAAATAAAATTCATTGCGAGAGTACATTAAATATATTTGTAAGAAAATAATAGGTGTCTATCTATTATCAGAAAAGTCAATAGAGATAATTCCATGGCAAAATTAAAAATAGTAAGATAATTCTTCCAAAGTGTGAGTGGTAAGACATACCTCTCTTCAATGAAAATTCTTTCTTCTTTAGGATGTGTTCCTTCAAAATTCAAATTTGACCATTCTTCTGCAAAAATGTACAATATCGGGCGGGAACAAATTCCAAGAGAATAAAGATAAAAAAGGAAAAAATGCGTTTTTGAAGTTTTGTAGTTCAGTTAGACCGAACCGTACAATTGAGTTCCTCGGTTTGTTTCAAAGTTTGGTTTTGACAAAACAATGTCCGTTATGTGAAACATTGACAACCGACAATTCGGTACAATTTTTTTTGGGTTTGATCCCCGGGCGGCGATATCATCGTTGGCTTACCATCTCGCATCCCGTAACCACCGGCCCAGCAGGAGGACCTGCCTCCAGAATGGTGAGTTTGTCTCTGCTTCGAGACCGTGTCGGCGATGGGGACACGCTAGGGTGCACAACGACGCTAGCTCCTGCTCTCTGTGGGCGCGCCTAGGTCCCTACCGGGCCACCCTCTCGACCCCAAGGACTCCACCGGTTACTACAAGGTGTTGCCTGTGTTGCTGGAGCCGTAACAACGTACACTGGTGAAGCTAGAGCCCAGCAACGACATTGTGGAGTAGGAGGAGTGGCGGGCGTGGCCATCGTAGGAGCGAGGACGTCGTAGCGCTAGGTGTGGCCTTCGTGGTTGGGAGAGCAGGAGTCGGGCCCGATGCAGGAGGTCAAGCTGGAGCCCTACGATGACGGCATTATCTGCATATCCAGCAACACGAGTATACATTAGGCATTTTTGTCAAATCATTTCAAATTCATGTAAATTGACATTAAATTTGAATAAAATTTGACCCTTTTGCGAAATTTTGCTTTGGGGGTGCCACTAGGGGCAGATACCCATTGTGTTTGACATGTGTGCGGCACCCTCCAAAACAGACGTAATTTGGGGGCAGGGGACGGGGGTGCTAGACAAATTTCCTGTTGTGCCTGTCGAGATGCTTTTAGTCTTACATGCGGAAGTGGACACAAAGTTTGGAAATTTTATTGGGCTGACATGGTGGAGGTATTAGGCTATGCTTCTGCTGTTCCAAATTCTCAACTTGTTTTCTCGGTTATTCTAGTCATTTTGGATAACTAGGATTTAAAACCGAGAATCCTAAATTAAGTTCATTTTTTTAGAACTGCTGACCGAATTAAAAACGTACATACTCGGTTCCAGTCGATTCGGTGCCGGTCCCAGTTCTTTCGGTTCTATACTTCGGCTCTCGGTTAAAATTCAAGCACTCCATTCAAGACACTGGTCATACACCACTAATATGTAGTTGTGAATGTATGATTCCATTTGAAGGTTAATACCATATTTTTGATTTTCCAATTTTTTATATTTTTATGGGGAGTTATTAATAATTGCAAAAGTGATCTATAAACTTTCAGCATGGTCCAAAAGTGGGTGGTTTTATCTATAGACTCATTGGGATATAAGAAAAACTTTGGAAGGCTGTAGAATTGCCTAGGCCCCTAGATCAAACCGGTATGGATGGAATAGCCAAGATTTAAAGATTAGTGTCTATATAATGAAGAAAACACTAGTTTGTTTCCTAATTTTGGGAGGGTAACCCTTTTGTATGCATTTGCCACCACCATATTTGGGGGCTCATCTATAACCAACATGGAAGTGCAAAGAACAATGTGGTTGCATATTCCCCCAACAACTAACCATACTTAATTCTAGCCGTGTTTTCGTTCCAAAGTCCATCTGTATCGACTTTGCCAAAGTCATCGTATATGGTCGATCTTTTCAGCGACCGATGAATCTCCAATTTCTCGCAACTTTCATGTCGTGAGTTTTTCTATCTGGAGGATCAAGGCCAAAATGGTCATGACTTCTTTACGAAGTAGATCAACTGTTAACATAGTGTTACCTTTTTTAAAAATATTCTTATTCTTTTGCGTAAATACCTTGATTCGTGACGGTCTGTGCAATAAGATGTTTACATTAACGAGGCCATTCCATTTGAAGTTGTAGCTTTCCGATTTAGTGTTTTCGTTCAAATTTCGTTCATCGTCGATCTGGCGAAATTCGTCACGCGTGGGCGATATTTTCAGATATCCATTGAATGGCAGCTCCATCTCACCATTCCGACAACATTCATGTTGTGAGTTTTTTCGAGTTATTTGCAAGCGTGATATTGCACAAGAAACAGAAGATAAATTCACAAAAAGAGTTGAGCATAGCCATCCTAATTTAGGTGATCAAACACTGAGCCTTCAGCCATTGCAGGTGACACTACGAACAGTACACCAATCGACGCGCGGCGACAGAGGACGGTGACAGGCACCGCCAAGGAGGATTGTATCAATTCCCGTAGCTAGATCGTATTCCTACTGCCATACGCTGTTCACCACGACCACACCGCCGGGCTCGCCAGGCCAACCGCCGGCAGCGGCGGCGGAGGCGCCAAGCAGTGCTGCGGCCAGCGCCACAAGTACCCGTCGCCGCAGCCGGCAGCAAGCGTCTGGGTCTGATGATGGCCCATCTCCTCCTCGACGTCCATCATCGCCGTTCCCTCGGCGTCCTCCTCCTCCCGGTCAACCGTCTCCGCAGCCGTGGACGCCTGATCCGTCTCTGCCGGCGCGGGCGCGGCAACCCAAGGGACCACGGCCAGGTCGGCGCCGCCCTCTTCCTGCTCGCCGGAAAGCACCGCCCGCACCGTGCGGCTGTCCGCCTCGCGCAGCATGTCGCGGATCCACTCGGCGCCGGCGCTCACGGGCGCCCACGGCCGGAGCCGATATTGGCCGAGAAGGCCGCCAGCTGGCGCGGCGTCGACGTCGACGCCGGGGCCGCCGTACACCACCAGCGCCCTCTCCCCTTCCGCGTCCCCGAGCGACGGTGCCGGAGGCCCTCCCCCATCGACACGTCGCTCTCCATCCGACCGCCGCCGGCACATCGTGGCCGGTGCCGGCACCCTCCAGCCGCCTGATCTTAGTCGCGCGGCAGGAAGCAAGGTCGCCGTCGCCGGGGAACGCAAACTGGCCCGGATCCTCCGCGCCCTTCCTCTTCTGCGCCACACCGGTGCCGGGGGCGTACTCCATGAGCATCACCATCACGAATTCGCGAGATCACTGTAAGCTGATCTTTGCTCCCTCGCGCGCTAATCGAACAGACAGCCAAAGATCGATTTCCTTGAATTCTGTATGAGCTCGTTGTCGTAGCGAGAGGGGAGTGTGATGGCGGGATATATATTGAGCAATAGAAGCGTGCAGAAGCTTCGGCTCGAGCTCGGGAAGGCTCTGGAACCGTCCCTTTTCCTGGACAACGATGGCGTGACCGCGCGTGGGTAGCAGAGTGGGGTCACTGCGCAGATGTAGCGAGATTTTTTTAGGACTCGAAAAACTGAACACTGGGCTGTGTTGTGGCACACGTATTAGGCCCGGCCTTACTCCAACTTGGGCCCAAATGATTTTGGGCATAAGTTTATGTGGAAACAAGTTGTGAGTTGTCCCAACTCCCAAGTCCCGCTCCCAGCATGATACGCAAAAAGATTATCGTGTTTCATCCACATGATGAAACTTTGCTCAAGATTTTCAGGTAATACGCAGAGTAAGTTTAAGCATTTACTCATTCAGAAGATACGAGTGTCCCAAAATCACACTAGGCGTTTACACATGCACAAATCACAAATTATCTCGATCAAACAGGTTCATGAACTAGTTCCTTCCTTAGATGAGTGTACAAATGATACGATCAGACAAACATAACGACATACTCCGAACCAGATAATGGGTGCCTGTTAATTAAGCTAGAGAGCACCTCGATCAGAGCATCGCTAATGGCTTAGTGAGTCAGGATATGCGCCTCAGTGGATCAGTGACGATCTACAGCCGAATGGACGGTGATGGTGGCGGCGACGGCGGGAGCTCGAAGAAGTCGAACATCTCCGGGGGGAGGTCGTCGAAGTGCACGTCGGGTGCGCCTCTCGGCGCCGGCACGATGTGACCGTAGTCGTCGTCTTCCCCGTCCAGCCCAAAGAACCCGGCCGGTGACTGCTGCTCCCGTTTCGGCTCCAGGTAGGTGACGCCGCCGCCGTGGACATGTGCGGCCGCGTCGACGAAACCAGCGGCATCAACCTTCGGCGCTGGGTCGCTGGCGTAGAGGAACGAGAGGTGGTGGTGAGCCTGCAGAGTGGCGTCGTACGAGCTGCTGCATCCCACCGTAGCGGTGTCCATGGCGGCGAACCCGATGGGAGACGGCAGGATGGAGCCGGGGTCGAGTAGTCCGGGGAATGTGGAATCGTTCAGCGTGAGTGGTGGTTCTGAGCTGCTTTCGCCGATGTGGTGCTGGTGCATCGGCGTCTCTTGGATATGGAAGGGGGTCATCGTCGTGCCGAAGCACGGAACCTGATCCGAGAGAGGCTGAAATGTGCAACATTACAAAGCTTCAGAAGTTCAGATAACAAAAAATCGGCAGCATGATTGAGTTTGGGAATAAAAAAAAATTATAAAGGTAGTTCATAAAAGTAACAAATAAATTCTGTTTTAGAGTGTGTGTAACTGAGAATTATAACATTGACCACTTGAACCCTGTCAAAAACGTTGAGCTAACAGCCTAACAGACAGAAAATTGTTTGAATTTGTAATTTGATCAAATTACATTTACATGTGATTTTATAAATATTGGTCAAATCTGTATCTTAGAATGTCCAAAACGACGAGTAAAAAAGTAGCAGTGCAGAAAAGCAGAGGCACACAATCGGATTCAGAAATAATGTGATTGCTGTCAAGTTCAGAAACAATAGGTCCTTTTCTTCAGAGAAGGCAAATTAAGCAAGAGTCGTCACCTCGGGGGCGCGCAGCAACTGAGCATGAGACGCCGCAGCCGAAGAAGAAGAAGGAGCGTCGCGCCTGGCGCTGTGCCTGGCGGCGGGTCTCCTGCGGGGCAGCGGCGCCCTAAGCATCCTGGCGAGCCGCTTCTGCCGCGTGCTCCAGAAGTTCTTGACGTCGTTGTCCGTCCTGCCGGTCAGATACGTCGAGATCCTCGCCCACTTGTTCCCGAACTGCGCCTGTAGCTCGATCACCACCCGCTCCTCCTCCACCGAGAACTTGCAGCCCCTTCATTTGACACAGAAACAAGCACATCATCATCACGCAGAGGCCGCCATGGCTGATTGAAGTTGGAAGCCCGGCATAACAAGAGGGAATTAGAGTGAGGAGGAAGCGGATTACGTCTTGAGGTTTGGGCGGAGCTTGTTGACCCAGCGGAGGCGGCAGGACTTGCCGGTGCGGGGCAGGAGGCCTTTGGATCGAATGGAGATCCACTCGCGGGGGCCGTGCTCGCGGACATGCTGCTGCAGCACCTCGTCCTCCTCCGCCGTCCACGGCCCCTTCCTCACCGCCGCCCGGTCTCCGCCACCGCCGCGCGAATGCATCGTCGTCCTCCTCCTCTGCTGCCAATCGCACGCAGAAATCCGCGGATTCCGCTTCTCTCTGTCGGAAGAAGAAGAAGAGGAGAATTGAAATGGCACCAGGGCGCGCCCACGAACGCCCACTTCCTGCATGTTGGGGGGACGTGGTAGGAAGATTTGTAAGAGAGAGCGGGGAGCCCATCGTCCACGCCAGCCGTCCGATTGTGATCGCAGGGTTGTTTTTGATTCAGGGGTACAACGGGACGCAGCAACCGCCCCATTCCCACCACTCTCGTCTAAAAACGTGCTTACAAATCAAACCAAGTCCAAAATCGGCACTACCCACGTATAAGTAATTTGCACTGTTCCTAACCCAGAATAATGGTTCGGGTAACTAAATCAAACATGACTTGGCATTTGGAGACCCTTGTTCCTATGGCTATTGAGGCCCGTTCACCTTTGGATCCGCCTTGTCATTTTCATTGTCGCGATATCCAAGGTGTTGATGAGAGGATAATGGCGGTCGTGCTTGAAGAAGATTGGACATTCTTTGTTGGTTCTATCTCGCATGCTCACATTGAGTCGAGAGTCAATGAAGTTTCCAAGAAGTACTCGCAGCGGGCAGGAAGAAATATGCGTGTCAGACGATCAGCGTTTGCAGCAGTGTTCTCGGAGAGTGGAGGCGACAACACTAGCAGACTTCATTCTTGGCGGTCTCATTTTCCGGGGTGAAAACCCTTTGTCCGACCTTTGGTGGTTGTGACCGGCCATGACGGCTTCATAGTCGTTTCCTTGTTGAAAGCATTGTTTGGAGTTGGACCTTCTCCAGGGTGAAAACACAGATTCTAACCATACTGGTTAGATCGGACGACAATAGTGTTTGTGCACTATTACCTTCCCAGAGGCATGGTTTTGGATAACATTTGTCGGGGTCTAGGTGTCGTCATCACTAGTGGTGCTCTTGCTGTTGCGACTCTCTCATTGCTTTGGCAGGGACTTTGTTTTCTTTTTTTTTCTTTTATAGACATCATGTTGTTTGAGAGACTGAGTGTAATTAGTACCATATTTCTCTTTATAAAAAAATCTAACAGGACTTTTTTCCCTCTGTGGAGTACATGTAAAAGTTTTCCACATCGTTCCATTGCTACTCCTACAATTTGTCAGAGTACAGAGTTTTGATTTAGCACTGTCTGAATGTCGACACGGTGCCTACTGCCTGTGATCACATAAAGGCCCCGAGAAGCTCAGGCGCTACTCTCGGTCGCACCGGACGAGGCGGCCGCCTTTGCTGCACAGCCCCTGCTCGCCGACGGCGGCCTCCACCAACTTCCCGTAGCTGTACCGGAGCGGCATCCTCCCCAGCAGCCGGTGGAACTCCGTGATGCACTCCCCTCTCTTCTCCCAGTGGCCCACGCCCCCTGTGGAGCTCAGCCCCACGGTCTTCATCTCCGCGCCAGCGCCCCCATCCTCGCCGGCGCCGGCATTGGCATCGTTCCTCGGGTCGCCCCAGTCCCTGATGCTGCCGGCCTCCACGAGCACCGGCCCTTCCCCGGACTCCTCGGCGGCCACGAAGTTCATGAGGATGTCCTCGCAGTTGCGCTCCCGGTCCACCACCGCGCGCGCGGCCGCGAGCTCCGGGGAGCAGGAGTACTTGCGGAGGAGGTCCACGCCGAGGACCAGGAACTTGGTGAGCACCATAGAGTAGCGCCCCGGCTGCGGCGCGGCATACGCCCACCTGCCGCGGGCCAGGTCGAGGTGGTGTGCCCGCGGGAAGAAGCCTACTAGGGCGCCCGGGCGGCCGGCCCGCTGCTGCCAGGCGGCAAACGCGAAGGAGATGGCCGCGGCGTCGGGGAGGACGTCGTCGTCTGCGACGGCCACGGCGGTGGTGCGGATGGAGGGGAGCGGGAGGAAGCGGGAGTTGAGGGAGGCGGAGGCGGTGCGGTGGAGGGAGACGCGCGGCGGGAGGCTCGGGAGGAGGAGGCGGTCGTCCGGGGTGGAGGGGTTGCACCAGAGCACGACGACGGCGTGGACGAGAGGGTGAGCGGCGTAGGCTCCCGCGATGGCGCGGAGGAGCGGGAGCCGCCGCTCCGAGTAGCCGCTCAGGAGCACCGTGAGCCGGTCCGGCCGGAGGTCTTCTTGCCGGTACTCCACGTCGCAGGCCGCCTCTTGTTCGTCACTGACAGCCGCGACGGCGGAGAGTGCCACGCCGACGACGAAGAGGAGGAGGAGCAGGACAAGGTAGTGGTTGTGGTGCGGCGACGGCATTGAATGGGAGAGGACGCGGCGGCGAGATCTGGTGAAGAATGAGAGAGCCTCAGCCGGATGAGTTGACTTCGGGCGACTTGTTGAAGCAGAGAACTGAGATTCTGGGTGGTCCAACTTCGAAGCCTGACCAATTTTGACTTGTGGCTGTGGTGGTCCGAGTTGGACCTGCGTGGGTCCGGGACGTCAGAGTTCGGTACCCTCTTTCCCTCGCAATTTTATCCGGAGGGAGCGGTGGTGAGGCGAAGCTGAGCAAGACCCGAGGAATGGCCGTGCAATGGTGCAGCGCGACGAGCCTCAGCCGTTGGTGCCACCGCCCGGCGCCGCTGCTGCCGTTCTGGGCGTCGGCGTCGACCTGGTCGCCATTTCAGCAGCCGAGGAAGATCGGGTGCGTGTCAGTCTCCAGGGAGTTCGCGGCGGCAGCGGCGGCAGAGGCGGCTCTGCCGGAGGTTGAGGCGGACATGGAGGTTAGCATCTCTCAAACCTCATGGACCATCTGTAGAGCCAAGCTATTCAGCTGATCTTTCCTGCCATATGTGATTTTGTCCCAAGGAAGAAGTTGAAATAGAGTGCGAAGATGGGTGCGGCGGCACGGGGTGGCTGCTGTGCGACTTCTGCAAAGGGAAGAAGAACAACGTCAAGTCCGAGAGCAGCCCCCGGATCTACCGCCGCTGCCCGACCTGCAAGGCCGTGAGTTCTTCCTCGCATCTTAGTTTCCGTTTTCTTCCTCAGTTCAGGCGGCCGACGAGACCAACCGTTGGCGTCCCTTGTCGTTGCAGGCTGGGTACATCCTGTGCCAGAGATGCAGGGTATACAGGTGCATCACATATCCAGAGAGCAACGTCTCCTGATCAAACAGAGCCAAGCATAGCAAGCAAGGTCGTGCTGGAGACTTGGATGGGGATCATCTGGTTGTTTTGCTGTTTCTTCTGTCTTTTCTTTTGACGTTCTGGTTACTGCAATGTGGATCATCTTTCGACAGTACAGTTAGCTCTGTGCATTTACCTCTTCTCCATTGTCAATGAACGTTCTCGTAGCTTTGGCCGTCAGGGAAAACACATCTGATCACCAGAAAACTTTGCAGTTTGCACATGCATCTGTGGATCGATTAGCTCACTGGCAATAGAGCGATTGCACACTCTGATGATACACTCATACACGAACGGACTATATATTATTCACTGTACACCAGTCTTTCAAACATCAGGACGCGATACAAGGATGACTGAAGAGTAGCTGAGCATGGGGTAGAGATTGGAGTCGAGGAAATGAGAGAACTGGTGGATAGTGAGATCGCGATCAGGTAAGTCGTCGGTGAGGAAGTCGTATGGTGCTGCCTTGCCTGTGTCCACCACCGGTTCCCACCGGCATCCTGCGCGCTCTGGGAGTCCTACTACGGCCGGCAAATGGCTGGTGTTGAAGGCCACATAGATCTCGCCTTGTGTTTCATCTTTCTGTGGTGACATAAATAGGAGCATTGTTACTTGTTAAATCTCCATATTTTATTTCGTGCTAAAAATAGTTTTACTGAAACAACTTTGGTGAAGTATGGGAATTTTATCTGTACCATGGAGAAGGCAACGAATCTGCTTGTCTCAGACCAGTCAGGCTTCCCAGGCTGATGACCATGCCACTGCAACCGTTCGGCCGTTGGAAAGTCCTCGAGGCCAAGACTCTCGCACTCCCTACAAAGCACAAATAGACCTCGCCCATTTAGCATTTGGAGGCACCTCCAGTGGTTCCATACAGAAATTACTCAAACTGAAATAGTACTCACTTGCGGAATTTGGTCATGAGGCGACAGAATCGGTGAAAGTCAGAGGATTGTTCTTTTTTATCCCAGCGGAAATAATTGACCTATACAAGAACCAAGATGGATGAATGGAAAGATTTCAGATTGTTATTTAGAAAAATACATGACCGATTTGGACTAACAAAATGATCATGGCAGTATGTATTGTTGTTGCCGCTTTTTGTATGGCCATATTCATCACCCATGTAGAACATTGGAACTCCCTACCAGTAGGGAAAAAAATGAAAATGGTTAGAAGGTTTGAAATGCTGAAGAAGGTTAAATTGAAGAGTTTAACTTTGGGAATCTCATATAAGCAATCCCTTCATGTTAACTAATAATATTGGCATGTATGGAGGTAGTAACAAAAGGGAAACCAAAACACTTTCTGTCAAATTTGACACAGAATGCGTGTTGTGTGTTTCACCTGACCACGTTTGCCATTGTGAAAAAAAACAAGCAATCTCAAAATTTTAAAGAGGTCTGATAGCAAGTCTTACTTGAGAAACCATGAGACAAACAAAGAAATTGCGCATTTGCCTCTTCCTCAATCTTTTGACTGACAATCTTGCGAATTCTCCTTCCTATATTGTTCACATGAAATTGTAAGTACATTTTGCACATGGTTCTGAAGCTTCTTGGCAGTTGGCATACAAGTTTTGCCCCAAAGTAAGAGAACGTGTTGTGACTTAAAATCATTTATATGCAGACGGGGCTGCTAACAGAGGAAAGTTTATCAAGTTTAAGTGAATGTGCACATGGTTCCCCCTATTAGTTTCAACAATCATACTGATCAATCTATAGCCACAACTCCTGTACCGGCTCATGCACAAAACATAAGGCAAGTTTTTTTTTAGAAATTACAATTCTACGAACAATGACATCTGGTAGGGGAACCCTTTGCTGCCCTAACGATTTAGCTACAGAAAGAACCATATGGCGACATTTGACAGAGGTAAAGCAAGAAAATACAGAAACAGGAGAGTTCAGCATTACCTGCCCACAATTCCAGCTAAGATTGTGATTTTCTCCATCTGTATTGTTCTCCCCATTTGACAAATTGTACTTTTTATTATATGTTACCAAATCAGCCAGTGTAAAGCCATCATGTGCACATACAAAGTTGATACTGTGCCAAGGTTTCCTTCCTCCTGCCTGATTAATCGATCAGAAATTGCAGTGGTCAATAATAAGTTACTGATTTGATTTCTTTGGAAACCAGATAGACCTTTGTGAGTAACAGGTCGAATTATCCGACACATTAATTTCAATGTTTTTCTTCAAAGTGTACAGGAAGCAAACTTCGTATTGATAGAAAGTGTTAAGTTGTTTTCATTTCTCTGAAGAACCAACAGTTTTCTCAATATATGGTGCCACATATGGAATCCGATATGACTGCTTTTCTTTTCGAAAACTCAATGTGGCTTCTTCGCACTCCTACAAAGTTACATGGATGGAATTTTTTAAGCGGATTAAGCTACCAGAAAAATAAATAACTGAAGAGCCTGGGTTCCTTCACTCGCAGGTTTTGGTGTCAAAACCTTATATATAGCGCTAGAGTTATCCTTCTAGGGCAAATGCAACAGCTAATCAAGGTGGCATTCCACTGGATCCATTTACAGGTATTGGCACAACATACCTGGTATAGGTGCGGACTTCCACAAAGACATTCAGCGAAATCACCAGAAAATCCATCTGTGCCTTTAATGAATTGACGCACAATGTCCCGGTACTGAGGACACAACCACACATGTCAGTACGTTAATGAAACAGCTAGTACAAAGGTAAATGGGAAATGTGCCACATATTGGTTTAGTAGAAGATGGATGCACACGATCATTGTTTCCTCTTAAAACTCCAACAGCATTCAACTCATACATACAGGCTTAATATGGTACTGTTTGATACCGATTCCAAATTTCCATGCTCGATATTTACACAACAAATGTTGCCGTTTTTCTATGGAGCGAGTAGGGGAGTGCTCTAATGAGGAGTACTAGGAAAATTTGCGCGGCGACACGCCGCGCCCGTGTGGTGACAGAACATAAATAAATTGGAGTTAGAAGTACAAAACTACTGTATAGAAGACCTAACTTTCAGATTTATCACGACCGGACAAAAGAGACGTGAGCATACAAATTGGCTAGGATGTCATCTTCCATACAAAACCAATCTTTGTACGTGAGGATTTAATAAATCAAAAACCATAAGAAAAAGGCTACTGATATCGTGATCCATGGGCCATGAGTGTTAATGGAAATATCCAGGAGGTACAGAACCCGCCGGAGAAGGAGCGAGAAGGCTGAGGTTGGCCTGCGCTATGGGGAGGTAGTTGCCGACGCGGGCCGCCAACGCCTCGCCCGACATGGTCGGCGCCGCCACCATCATCTCATGCGCATGCGGCAGCGGCGCGAAGCTGTAGAGCTGGCGGTGGTAGCTAAAATCCCTCGCTGGTAGCGCCCAGAACGTCGGCGCGGGCCCCCCATCGACACGGCCGCGGAGGAGGCCTCGAGGGAGCTATCCTCGTCGCCGTCGGCGCCACAGACCGCCTGCCGACAATGAAGGGCGCGGCGTGCGGGAGGTGCAT
This sequence comes from Poa pratensis, assembly GCA_947311845.1. Lineage (NCBI taxonomy): Eukaryota > Viridiplantae > Streptophyta > Magnoliopsida > Poales > Poaceae > Poa > Poa pratensis. The sequence goes on along the minus strand of CAMZMU010000101.1, from coordinate 27,104,721 downwards.
GTGGTGGGGGGACGCGGCGTTGGGCTGGGATGGAGCGGAGGAGGGGCGACGGGGAGAGAGAGGAGGCCCGAGGTCGGGGCGGGACGGCGGCGGGGGTGGGCTGGGCAGCGGCGGCAGCGTCGGGTTGGAGGTGGCCGACTCGGGGAAAATGAGGTCGATTTTGGTTCTAGGGTTAACGCGTGTGTTTTATACCGGCGGGCCGATTTACAATTTTTGGAAAACTCAGGGACTTTTCTGCAAAAAAGCGTGGGGTTCGCGCGTGTGCTCTGTACCATAGGACCGATTCACATTTTTGGAAAACACGGGGGCTTTTCTGCAAAAAGACGTGAGGGCCGCCGGGTCTAGATCTGACGGCGCGGAGAAGGTCGCGCATTGTAGATTTGCACTGTAGAAGCGCATGTACATTGCAAGGTGACGTGGCCAGCGGCACGCCGCGCCCGTTGTATTGGTATGTGTCGTAGTTTTGTAAAATGAGGTGTTAGTTGAGACTGTAGGAATATAATTCGGTTCACGAAAACTTTCCACATGACAGGCAGGTAAAAAAATGCTATTATGGGCTAGATTTAAAAGACAAATTTCTGGATCCAAATATCCGGATTAAAAAATTTGAAATCTGTCAGAATTTGTCTTTTTTGCGCAGCGTGAAATACGAAGAATTTGAAGATTAGAGAGAAATATGTATATGTCCGTCAAAATAGAAAGGTTGAAACATGAAAGTTGTTTGGAAGGGTGATATCCATCTACTCGTGGAAGGAAAATTCAGACGGATGACTGAGAAACATGAAAGTTGTTTGGAAGGGTGATATACATCTACTCGTGAAAGGAAAACTCAAACGGATAACCGAGTGCGACGAATTTGACAAAATTCGTCAAATGTTTTTGCGAATTTGGATCCAAAATTAAGGAGCTAGATTCGACCAAACTCGAAACCGATCACGGGAATGGAACCTACTCGTCGACGCGCATATATTTCATGTATATGTTATCATGAAAAGGAGGGCCGTCGGATCTGGATCGGACGGCGCGGAGACGGGCTAATGTAGACAGGTGGTAATGTAGAAACGGGTAAACGGGTAGTGTAGACGCGCCGTACTGTAGCAATCTACAGTGCAGCGGCGACGTGGACACCTCCGCAGGCCGTTGAAACGCTGGTCTTTTATATATGTAGGATATAGGTTGAATATATAGTAATGTACAAAGTACAATGAAAACAGGATTGTATTGCAAAAAAATTAGCACACCCTCAAATCAAGCTACAAATAAAGGTAAAAGCAAACTAAATTGCCATCCTGCTACCTGCTTACAAACATCCAAAATCTTATAAGTAACACTGAGGTTTAGCTGTTGCAAGTCAAAAAAAGCAACATCCTCTTCCATCTATGCTGTGGGGATTTAGTTCGAAAATGCATCTATCTTTTATCCAAATGTTCCAACAGCGGGACATGATTAATTTCTTACAGAAAGTTTCTGTGGGCCAGCTTGATTTTTCTATATGGCAGCATATATCAAACAAATGTAAAGATGAATTCTAGGAGGCATGAATAAACTCGAATGTTCTTGCAGAATGTACACTGAACGATAGGCACATTCAATTTTTTGACACATCTTACTTCACCACTAAGCTCCTGTGCCATCTTTCTTGTGCATGTACAGACAACAAAAAAAACAACAACAAAGCCTTTTATTCCCAAACAAGTTGGGTAGGCTAGAGTTGAAACCCATAAGATCTCGAAACCAAGTCATGGTTCTGGCACATGGATAGCTAACTTCCACGCAGCCCTGTCCATGGCTAATTCTTTGGTGATATTCCAATCCTTCAGATCTCTCTTAACAAACTCCTCACATGTCAAGTTTGGCCTACCACGACCCCTCTTAACATTCTCATCCCGCTTTATCCGTCCGGTATGCAATGGCGCTTACGGAGACCTACGTTCTATATGACCAAACCATCTTAGACGGTGTTGGACAAGCTTCTCTTCAATCGGTGCTACCCCAACTCTCTCAAGTATATCATCATTCCTGACCCGATCCTTCCTTGTGTGACCACATATCCATCTCAACATGCACATCTCCGCTACACCTAACTATTGGATATGTTGTCTCTTGGTCGGCCAACATTTTGCGCCATACAACATCGCAGGTCAAATCGCCGTCCTATAGAACTTGCCTTTTAGCTTTTGTGGCACTCTCTTGTCACAGAGGACGCCAGAAGCTTGGCGCCACTTCATCCAACCAGTTTTGATTCGATGACTCACATCTTCATCGATATCACCATCCTTCTGGAGCATAGACCCCAAATATCGGAAGGTGTCTTTCTCAGGTACCACTTGTCCATCAAGCCTAACCTCTTCCTCCTCGTGCCTAGTAGTACTGAAACTGCACCTCATGTAATCAGTTTTGGTTCTACTAAGCCTAAAACCTTTCGATTCTAGGGTCGCCTCCACAGATCTAACTTTCTATTAACCCCCGCCCGACTATCGTCAACTAGCACCACATCATTCGCAAAGAGCATACACCATGGGATATCTCCTTGTATATCCCCTGTGACCTCATCCATCACCAAAGTAAAAAGATAAGGGCTCAAAGCTGACCCCTGGTGCAGTCCTATTTTAATTGGAAAGTCATCGGTGTCGCCATCACTTGTCCGAACACTTGTCACAACATTATCATACATATCCTTAATGAGGGTAATGTACTTTGTTGGGACTTTGTGTTTCTCCAAGGCCCACCACATGACATTCCGTGGTACCTTATCATAAACCTTCTCCAAGTCAATGGACACCATATGAAGATCCTTCTTCTGCTCCCTGTATCTCTCCATAAGTTGTCGTACCAAGAAGATGGCTTCCATGGTAGACCTCCCAAGCATGAAACCAAATTGATTTTTGGTCACGCTTGTCAATCTTCTTAAACGGTGCTCAATGACTCTCTCCCATAGCTTCATTGTATGGCTCATCAACTTGATTCCACGGTAATTAGTGCAACTTTGAACATCCCCTTGTTCTTGAAAATTGGCACTAATGTACTCCGCCTCCATTCTTCGAGCATCTTGTTTGACCGAAAAATGAGGTTGAAAAGCTTAGTTAGCCATACTATCGCTATGTCTCCAAGGCCTCTCCACACCTCGATGGGGATACCATCAGGGCCCATTGCCTTGCCTCCTTTCATCCTCTTCAAAGCCTCCCTAACCTCAGCCTCCTGGATACGCCGCACAAAGCGTCGACTGGTATCATCAGAGGAATCGTCTAGCTCAATGGTAGAGCTCTCATTCTCTCCATTGAACAGGTCGTCGAAGTACTCTCGCCATCTACGCTTGATCTCTTCGTCCTTCACGAGGAGTTGATCCGCTCCGTCCTTTATGCATTTAACTTGGTTGACATCCCTCGTCTTGTGCATTTACAGACGCGGAACAATATTTTTTTTATCCGCAGGAAGAGTATCATTTAGCTTTTTAAAGTATGTCACTGATATATGTTCTAGCTCCTACCAGTGTTTACCAAAGAACAATCAGTTGACTTAGCAAATCAAACTTTAAACAGGTGAAGCCATACATTATGCAGTTCTTAACTTTAAAATCGAACTTCAATTTTTTGACACATCTTACTTCACCACTAAGCTCCTTTGCTATCTTTGTTGTGCATTTACAGACGTGGAACAAGATTTTTTTATCCGCAGGAAGAGTATCATTTAGCTTTTTTAAGTACGTCACTGATATATGTTCTAGCTCCTACCAGTGTTTGCCAAAGAACAATCAGTTGACTTAGCAAATCGAACTTTAAAACAGGTGAAGCCATACATTATGCAGTTCTTACCTTCCCATTCCACTCTGACCAAACATTCCAATGAGGGAATTGACCTACTTGATAAAGACCTCCTGCATCCCAGGCTTCAGCAATGAGCTATAATTGCAATGGGGGAAAGAAGTAAGAGGGGCTCCCAGGAGCTAATAGTATGTTCAGTATGTTCAATTGATGTGTACTATTCTACATGTCAAAGTATTTCTTATCAAAACTGGGAAATGAATCATTAGCATGATAAAAATTGAATGTACATATATGAAAACTGTTGAATGAAATGTGTACCTTCACACCTCCAAGAATTGGGTCATTGCTGATCATGTCAATAAGTGGTGGGCTAACAAGAGGTGCCCTGTTGTAATCATGTCACCTTCTATCGGAGCTCCATACACATTAATTGGATCCCACAGACTTGTAAAAGAAACATTATTTTAAGGTTCTTCTGAACAGGGAAGATACAAACAAACAAAAATAAACATAACATACCTGGAACCTCTGGTCATTATGGATGCAAGATCAAAACGAAAACCATCAACATGCATTTCGGTCACCCAGTATCTACAGAACAAACTTAATTAGTAATGAATAAATAGTTTGTCTTGACAAGTACATAGAATAATGTCAATAAGCTTGCACCAAAATATATGATGAAGATGGGTTAACAGAATATTCGAGCTTATTAAAAGCATCTTCTTAGTTCCTTTTTCCCCTGTTTATTTATGAACATCCAATAAATGATGAGATGATACAATAGATTTTCCCTTTTTACTGAAGAAGAATTTCAAGACGCCAAATCTATAAGCACCAAAACATTAACATATGTAACATTTAAAGATAGCATATGCTGATCAAAAGATTTACCCACCTACAAGCTTGCGACTTAATTGTATTAAAACGACAAGCAGTGAAAAAAAAACTGAGACGTAGTTTCTGGAAGTTAAACTTATATCTGTACCTCAAACAGTCTACAATAAATTCACGGACCACGGGATGATTACAATTGAAGGTATTCCCACAGCCTGAGTAATTATAAAACTCTCCCTGCATGAACAAAAGTCCTTGAAATTCTTTGATTTCAGAGACTGAATTCATGACAGAACTACATAATACATCTATACTCTACGCATCCATTAAAGAATAATTACATAACGAGAAAGATCTCTCACCTTGGGTGCAAGCATATAGTATGTACTATTATCGATGCCCCTAAATGATAATATTGGACCATTCTCATTACCCTCAGCTGTATGGTTGAAGACAACATCCAAGATCACCTAACAGTAACATATCTTAGCATCAAATTGATAAGTTGAAGAGGGAGCAACTACAAGCATTAGCTCATATGGCTTGCTTACCTCAATTCCCCGTTTGTGAGCCTCTCTTACAAAAGTTTTGAACTCATTTATGGCATCACGCCCACAGTTTTTTATCCCACCTGATGTGTATCTCGTCATTGGTGAAAAGAAGTTTATGGTAGAATAGCCCCAAAAGTTCATCCTGGTAAGATACCAAGTAGCCTATATGAAATAGTATCACAAATTGGATGTGTTTCCAGTGAGAATATAGCCAATCATAATCATGTCCACAGGAATAATGAGGGGGCAATTAGAGCCTTCAGTACAAAATAAAGACACACAGATGGAACCAATGTTAGGAAGTATGGAGATTTCAAGCCAATAGCATGCTAAATTTCACTTCCAGCTACCAACTATTCAGCTATAAATTGGACTAAACGTGGTGAACCTCAATTATGGATTAATGTCTCATGAAAAAATTGTAGTTTAGGTACAAACAATATATCAAACTATCATAGCAGAAGGTGCTACCATTCATATCAACAGAAACACCTATAGAATTTGAACTATTGAGTGGCTGCTTAAAAAAATAAACCTCTGAATACATATCGCTTATGGATGCATTTGATATGTATGAACTCTCATTCGAACACTGCGGGTGGTCTAATACTAAATTCAAGTATACATACTTGGAAGAGGTGGCGTACTCCAGCTCGTTGAACTCATGGCAGGGCATTAACTCTACACAATTAACTCCAAGCTCCTGCAGAGCGAGTATTCCAATATCAAATTAAGGATACACATACAACTAAAGGTCTTAAATTGCTATTAATGACCAGTCATACAAGAAACAGGTAGCAGCCACCAAACTACTAAGAGAAGTGTTTATGAAAATAGTATAGAGTTGATAAGCAGATCTGGTATAACATATTTGGTTATGAAAGTTGCAGAATAGGGTATATTTTGCTAAATCCAACTAAAATGTATGTGAACATCTTCTAAGTAATGAGCATGTAGCTGCTATCATATCCAGTAGTTTTTGTAATCACGCAAATTCTGGATGATTATGTAGTTTTTGCATGAATTATCTTGTATAGTCAGCAAGTAGCAACTGTACCTTCAAATAGTCAAGCTTCGACACAGCCCCAATGAAAGTACCCGGATGTTCTACATTGCTTGAATCATGCTTCGTGAATCCACGTAAGTGCATCTCATAGATTACAAGGTCCTCTTGAGGATATCTTAGAGGTAGGTCGCCTTGCCAATCAAACTGCAGATGCAAACCTTTTTACTGCATTTCCAATTGAACAACTAAGAGAACGGTAACAAACAGTAGGTGCAGTTTCACTTCATTTCCACTTGCAAACAAACTATAAATAATATACTTCAAAGTCCTTTAACATCAGTGAAATACAGCTATTGGTCAAACTTTAGTAGACAGATACAAATGTATAGCGATACTTAATCTTTTTAATCATGATTGTCTTAGTCGATGGAGTAGCAATTCAGGTATACCGTGCTATACGGAAGAGGGATCATGCCAGCCATCTGAGGCCAGCACTCGCCACCAGGCGCCGGAACACCATATTCCCCTCGGCTTATCACTGCCTAGAGCAACAAAAAAGGCAGAACAAGTGAGTACCATGTACCAATCTGTAAGCATCAACAAGCAATGTAAAGCTAAGGAAGCATCTCCCACCTTAGCATAAGGATCCACCACGACATTGGAAGCATCGAAGTACTGCCCGCACTGAGGGGCGAAGGTGCCATCGAAACTGTACCCGTAGAGCATGTCGTGCAGCTTGCCTTCGACGAAGACATGCCACACGTTCCCCGTCCGATTGGTCACGGGATCAAGGAGTACCTCCTCGGTCACCCTATTCTGCACCATCGCCCCACAACACAAAACTCAAACCGCGAACCGAGTAAGAGGGCGCAGGCAATGTAATGCTGAATTCTAGTACTAGGGAAGCAAGCCCACCCACCGCCTGGAGATCGTCGGGCGTGAAGAGGCAGAGCGCGGCGGCAGTGGCGCCGGCGGAGTAGACGGCGAAGTTGACCCCGCCGGCGAGCGCGGTGGCGCCGAAGGGAGCGGGCATTCCGGCGAGCACCCTGCACGCACCGCCGAGCGCGTACCTCTCGTCGACCACCGCCTCCTCCTCTTCGTCCTCCTCCTCGACCACGGCCGCCGCCGCCTCCGCAACCGCGGCCCGGACCGCCCCGACTCCCCTCCCCGCCGTCGTCGTGGTACCGGGGCACAGCCGCGCCACGCCGCCGCGCAGTCGGCCCGGCCGGCGCGCGGGCACGGCGAGGGACGGGCGCGCGCAGAGGCAGGGGACCTCGGCCGTGGCCATCATCGTCGTGCGCGGGGAACCAAACCCCGATCGATGGATTTTTGGGAGGAGCGCGGCGCGGCGAGGTGGGATTATTTATCGGGGGGATCCGCGCTCCGTGCTCGTTCCGTCGTGGGGAGTGTGAGTCGACTGCGTGCTGCGCGGTAGTGTGATTGAGTGAGGGGGAGGGTACTTCGATCACACCGGCCGTCCGCTCGTGCGCGCGTTCTCGCTTGCTGACGGTGTGGGGCCCACGCCGGGCGTGTCGCCTTGTGGCTCTCACCGTCACCGTCCACTTGGACCGCCCGCTGCCGCTGCCGTGCTAGCATGGAGTGTGGGTGAGTCAGCAGCGGGCACGGGGTTTTCACTGTGGGGTGGGGTGGGGTGGGGCTTGCAGCCAGATCATACTACCTCCGATCCATATTAGTGGACACAATTTTGTCTAAATACACATGTATCTAGTCTAAATACTTAACTAGATACATATGAATTTAGACAAAGCTATGCCCACTAATATGGATCGGAGGGAGTAATATTTTTGCTATTCTAGATAGAGGATGAAAACAGTTCAAAAAAAAAGATAGGAGATGAAAATGATTCAAATTTAAATAGATGGACACTCGGGGAGTAAACTCGCATCCTTCTAGAACCACAAAAGAGCCTCAAGATAAAAGCTCGAGGTCGAAGAGAAAGAAGCACTCTAGTGGTGGAATTTCTACCAACATGTTTGAGCGTGATGACCTAAAGTGGGTCCTACGAGTCAATCTTGTTTTTTTTTCATATCAATTACAGTGAAATTATGGAGTGTACACTTTTCTGTATATTCGGACTAGGGTTTATCATGAATTACGGTATACTACCCTACATGTGTACATCTAATAACCAATAATCAAACCAATCCATTGCGACCACTACTTCTCACAGCAAAGCAGAAATTAAAATATGAGGAGCTTTAGCAGGATTAAGGAGATGTTAATAATCAAATTAGGACATCATAATCCAATAAGATCCCATTTTCATCCACAGTTATGCTCGATATGCCCATTAACTAAGGTTTAGGGAAAAATTGATGAAAATGCACAAAGGGAACTCATCTCTTGAAAATTGCACAAGGCTTTGTTGCACACAGATCCATCTCGCTACTAATCAAGAGCAGCCCTCTTACGATCAGTACATAAACAATAAACATAGATACTACTAAGTGAAAATATAGCAAAGGGATAGACATATGTGCTTACCCCCCATCTCCAATATTCAAAATATTACACACAAAGAAATTGCATTAGATCCGAACTTTTGATGAGGCGGGGGGGGGGGGGGGGGGGGCACTTGCCCCCACTCATATTTAAGTAGGTCTTCCCATGCCGAAATAATAGATAAATAAATAAAATGATACTGACAAAAATGCCAAAATAGAGTGAAGTAAGTGGACGCCATGAAGGCAAGTGCAATGGCGGAGCAGATGAACTGCGTAGAGCGGAGGCCGAGGACCAAGAGCATCCCGGGCTTGCCTGTCATGTTGTTCAACCTCACCCCATCAGGCTACCCCACCAAAACTCACGGTGCTAGCCCCTCCACATCCATCGTGTGTACGCCTGGCCGGCTCATTCCCTTCATTAAGTAGCCCGTATCCTAAAAAACATGATTACCCCACCAAAACTCCCGGTGCTAGCCCCTCCACATCCATCGTGTGTACGCCTGGCCGGCTCATTCCCTTCATTAAGTAGCCCGCATCCTAAAAAACATGATTACCTCGCCAAAACTCCCGGTGCTAGCCCCTCCACATCCATCTTGTGTACGCCTGGCCGGCTCATTCCCTTCATTAAGTAGCCCGCATCCTAAAAAACATGATTAACTAAAATAGCTAAATGGAATCAATCATCCGATATCACCTGTGAAAAGCAAATAAATACATTGTTCACAAATAAATACAACATTTGACTACCTTTCGGAGATTCACAAACAAATGTTACATTTCAGACAAATTATATTTGTAAGTTAAGATGGGTAGGATCACTTCAGATCTAGTGAGAAGTTCTCTCCAATCAAGGCTTGGCACATTTACTAAAGAAAAATGAAGTCTGAAAAATGTATTTATTTGTTTTTCACAAGCGATATCTGATGACTTATTCAATTCAACTGTTTTAGTCAATCATGTTTTTTAATATGTGGGTCGCTTGATGAAGGGAAATGAGGAGTCTAGGCGTACACCCGATGGACGTGGAGGGGCTAGCACCGGGAGTTTTGGTGGATCAGCCTGATGGGGTACGGTTGAGTGACGTGTCAGGGAGGCCCGAGACGCTCTTGGGCCTCGGCCTCCGCTCTACACAGTTTGTCTCCTCTACCATTGCACTTCCCTTCATGTCGTCCACTGACTTCACTCTGTTTAGGCATTTTGGTTAGTAACATATTATTATTTTTTCCGGCATGGGGCAGACCTACTTAAATAGGAGAGGGGGCAAATGCCCCCCACCCCCAGCCTCTCAAAAGTTTGGATGTCAATACGATATCTCTATGTCCAAGAAAAGCGGATAATACTTTGAATATTGGAGATGGGGTAAAGCACATATGTCTATCCGTTATGAACGATTGCAGGAGGGCAACCCTTATTATAGCCAATGCGTTAGGCACATCTCCTACCATATTAGTAGTTTCTTTTGTGCACTTCACTGTTTTTTCCTTGACCTTAGTTCATGGGCATCTTGAGCATAACAGCGTGTAGTGTGGATGAAAATGGGATCTTATATTTATGGATTATGAAGTCCTAATCTGATTATTAACTTTACCTTAATCCTGCTAATTCTCCTCATATTTGTAATTTCTGCTTTACTGTGATAAGTTGTGGTCGTAAATCATAATATGGATCGGCCTATATAGCTGATACTTCTACAAAAAAATGTGTCTAAAACTACGTCTTTATAGATATCTTGCAAACACTTTTTGGTGGCTTTATGAATATGAGTTTTATCAAACTGGTATCTGTCCATCTATCTCTTACTCTAGAGGTGAACCGTGTGAGCAAAATTTTATGCCTTGATCTAAGATATCCATGAATTGTCCTAATATAATGACATACATCACTTGGAAGAGCACCAACTATGCACATGCGCATATTATCTACTCCCTCTGATCCGATTAAAGTGCCGGGAGCAATCAACGTTGTACGTACAACTTTTATTCGTAGCTGGCGACATTTTATTTGGATCGGAGGGAGTACGTAGGTTTGTCTTCCCATACCCATAGTTCCTTACCTTTACATTTGGTAGTTAAGACTTAACAGGTTGAGACCAAGTAAATTAGGAAGGACAAGATATTAGTTAATTTATCAGTCTACATAAAGGTTGCACATCTTTTGGTCTAACTAAGAATAAAATAATCAAATCTACTTCACAAAGCCTTTGTGTCCTCCCTACCTTTGAGGTGCTGCTGCTGGCCTGCAGCCAAGGTGTTGTGTCGCGTCTCAAGTGCGGAGTCACGTTAAGCATGCCTTAGGTACAAACTCACACAAATACCTTTATTTAGCGACTTAATAAACCTGGCCTCTCACATGCCAATGTTGTGTTTATATACACCGTCTCGGTACAAAATGAGACTCAACAATTGCTGCACAACTTACTTGTAGACTCTACTCGTGCACATTACATTCTTTATATGCAAATAAAATCTTATTTTCACTTGGTACTGCAGATGAAGCAATCTGGAGATGAATCCCATCCAAGGACTATCGAAGGCGGCCATTAAATCTGATGAAGGATTGGAACAATGGAGACAGTCCATCAGATTTGCATGAACGGTGTTGGCTTCCTGCTGATAAAAATATCACTGGCCACGACAAACAAATCATGCAACATGAAAGTAGAATATGATGGACCTGTGCCAGGTACTGAACCAAAAGAAAAGGTTGTTGCTACACTTGAGCTCTAGCATCAACAAGGGTGATTGCTGGCCTTGTGACAGAACATGTAAGTGCACATTACATACTGCATAGCTTTCAGGATAAATTTTTAAACAACTAATAATATTCAAATTGACTGTTTGCAGGGAGAAAAATGAGAAGTTTAGTATCTTCTGCAGCATATCATCAATGAAATAGGACTTCAGTAGACTTGTGCTGCTAGAGTAGAATGTTATATCATCATGTCTTTCAGTTCACATCTGCCATTCCTTCTATGTTGTAACCAAATTTAACCTTCACATTCTGTATATATTGTACTTTAAAACTACAATACTCAAGTCACTGAGACAAAGGAACATTGTACAAGGTGGCCCCGGTGAAGGAAAACCGGATTTATGAGGGGAAGTACAAGAACGACAAGGGGAATAATGCCTTCTGAATAGTTTATGCAACTTTCTGGATACTCTGTTGAGACAGTAAATGTACTGTTGAATACAAATATATTTACTTTGTCATTTTATAGAGCAATTTAATTGCAAATTACTGATAAAATGTAATTCCATGGTAATTTAAAATAGTATTATTACTTACGGAAATTCATAACGGGTAGCAGGTGCAGATGCACCCACTGCCAAAAAAACAAAATTCGAAATGTCAAAAAATTAGTTCAAGACATTTTATGTTAGCACAAAAATTACGTGAAGAAAAAACATTTTTTGCGACTTGTGCAAAAAAGACAAATTCGAACGCTACAAAATGATTTTGTACGAGACATTTTTTGTGTTTTTGCACAGGTCACAATTTTTTCTCCGCGTCATGTTTTGTGCTAACGCAAAATGTTCTAACGTATATCCGAATTTTTTTTGTAATTTTTTGACATTTTGAAAAAAACTAAAAATATTTTACATAATAGTTCATCTAAACCTGCTACCCGAATCGCCGCCTCCTATTACTTAGATTTACACTGACAATGACATAACATTTCATCAAATATAAATTACATCTTATTTCATCGTATATCAGTGTAATACTTGAGCGAGATACAACTATAACTATTTTTGATCTATCTCAATGCTTTTGTACTCACAAATTTTTGCATGTTCACTTCCTTGTGTGATGTACTGAAATATGTACTTATTGACATATGTACACATTCTCTTATAGAAAAGTTTATTTTCCATCATGATTTTCTACAACTTAATATTATAAATTCCTAACAGACGGGCTAATTATAAAATACCAAACATGCTATTGATGAGTGCATTTTGTATCATGTTTTAATTAGAGTCTGCATATGTGGACGTAAGATTCTAGCCATTTTACCACGCTAGTGCGCATCTATTTTGCTGGCTTCCACACATGAACCCAAAAATAAGAGAAATATATTTAAATAATGAAAAGTGCATTAAAGCCTTCCATAATAAATGCCATAATAATGAGGAGGTGAAAATTCGTTGGACAAAAGTTCTATAGGACTTAACGACCACCAGTATAGCTGCGCCCGACCGTACGACACACCCCCGATGCGCCTCGTCAAATATTTTTTTAGCCCATGCTTGCTGATAGATCACTTAGTAAATCTTATGACATCCTTAGCAATGTTCATATTACTATTGGCCCTCTCATGTACCCCATTGATCTTGTTGTCATAGATATAAACGTGATTATTTATTTTATTTTATTTTATTTTATTTTATTTTATTTGGCAGACCTTTCTTAATTAAACACTGCAGAAGCAACTCTTGACTGCATGAAGAAAACCATATCTCCCAAGTTTGGAGCAGAATTAATTAAGTTTCACTTCTCAAAGTTCAATAACCAGCCCTTCAAGCAGCTTCATGAGAAGGAAGGAAAAACAATTGCCGAGCTAGCAGTCATCTTCTTTGATACTCCAAAGCATGATCTGGAAAGAACCTTAGAGGACAAAGAAAAGAAAAAAGTTTGATATGTAACTCAAATTGACATTTTTGCAAAATTGCAAATTAAGGTATGAATCCATTCAGGAGAGGAAGAAGACAAGCTTCATGTCAGTTCTTAAAATCCATCGGAGTACGTCGTGACCTTTTTGACAATTGCCCTTCAGAATTAGGGAAATCATTCCGCGGTCCCTTTGACCTCTTACTATCTCCCTTTCCTTCCCCTCCTCCCATCACGGCTAAGGGTGCAGGTGGCAGTGGGCGGCCCACGGCGCCCACTACCCAAGCCCACGTAATAACGTACGTGGAAACCCACGGGTAAGAAGTATAAATATGTGGTATTCGTGGGACTGCTCAGGTAGCCCACACTTCCCCACATCCGAACCAAACTCGTTCTCCACAGCGAACCCTTCCACAAAGAGACGACGAGCCGCCGGCTACCTTCCCATGGTCGGACGGACACGGTGGGATCGTACGCGTCGCAAACGCAGAGATGCCTGCACGGAAGAAGCACGGTGGAGGCCGGCCGGAGACGGCAAGTGCGGCACGGCCTGGCGGTCGACGGGGCTACCACGGTAACACCTCTTCCACCCTGTCCTGGTTTGAAAGATGGTTTTATCTATATGCAGTTGCGTTATTATTTCTGAATCACTGGGAATTTAAATTATATACAAGATTCTTACGCTTTTGTGTTATTTGTCAGGTAACCGAAATTGTGTAGGGGGTGTTAACGGTTAAGCTTCAAGAGAAACACTAGATCGCAAGTCTTGCTTTTCCACCAAATGTTGTCAGCCTACATATATGTGAACATTTTTTGTACACATAACTACAATGCCTCCTCTTACATAGGTTTTCCACTTGGATGCAATTCAGCTTTCTTAGATGATAGGTGACAAGTGATAACTGATATGGTTCTCGTTTGACGGATTAACCATATGGGTAGATATTTGATGCTTATATGCTATGGTCATATGATAAACTCATGTGATTCAGTTATTTTAGCTATGTATTTGTAGTTTGTAATATGGGAGTATAGTTTTGATTGAATGCGTGGATCTGTCTCTATATTACCACAACATTTATTTCGCGCTTGCAAACATGCAAAATTTGTAACTTGTTGGTCTGAGATCCATAAACGCCACGGGCGCGGCGCGCCAAGGCCTACTAGTATCTCGATATAGAATACCCTCTGGTGCTCTGTCGGAGCTTGTACTCTGCATGCATGGCTTTTGCGAGGTTCTGGGAATCAGTCTCCAGAATAATGTTGGTCATGCCCCAATCAGCTGCCGCCTTAAGTGCCTCGTCACATGCCTGCGCCTCAGCTTGCGCTGCACTGGCAATAATCGGCAAACAGCCAGCTCCTGAACCTCTGACATTGCCTGATTGGTCCCTAACGACAAAGCCCCAGGCACCTCGCCGTGTCTCTGGCTTGAACGCCCCATCAATATTAATCTTAAGCACCTCTCCCTCAGGACACTGCCAGCTTTGTACGTCTGCCCTTGCTCTGCGTGATGCAGATTTGCTGCAATACATTTTTGCTTCTCCCGCCCAATCTCACCTGGGACAGAATCCCTGCCGGGGGACCAACCTTCTCTTTTGCATTGATTTTATTTCTAAGTGACCACCATTGCCATAGGAGGGTTGCACATAATATATTCCTTTCTGAATTCAATCCAAGAAGTTCCTGCACTACGGCTCTAGCATTTGGACAGTCGCCAAGTTTCCTGCGCTCATCATGCAGGCCCATCTCCTTCCAGATGATTTTAACCTCTTTGCAATGGAAAAATAAATGTGCACCATCTTCATCCAGTCGCTGACAGCACAAGCACAGTGTGTCGCATTTTTTGCCTGGCCTCTTGATGTTCAGTTTCAGAGGCAGGCTGTTATGGGCAAACCTCCAAATAAATTGCTTGATCTTCGGAGGACACTCAAGTTTCCAAATTTTCTCCCATTGCAAAGTACTTCTTGGATCTGCTGAAGAGGAATGTTTGGATCCATCTCGATCCTGTACATATAGCTTGTACGCCGATTTGACAGAGAATAGACCCTTGCTGTCATAGTGCCATGCAAAGAAGTCTTCAAACTCTTCTCGGATTGGTGTTGCAAGAATAGCATCCGCATCAATTTGCCAAAAGGTGTCTCTCACTGTCAATTGTGGTGGAACGATCGTTGCCCAGAGGGTCGATCGGCTACGTGTTATATGGTGATGAAAAGCCCATCACGTGGCAATACAAGTTTACGTACGTGGGTTGGAGTACTACTCCATACCTGTATACGTGAGCCTATTACAAGGTCTACCAGCCCCCCCTTAATCACAACCTTCGGAAAGGTTGAGATTACGCATAAATTCATATAGATTCTTGACGGGTAACACCTTTGTGAAGCCATCTGCAACTTGATCTTTACTGGAGATGAACTTGATATCTAGCAACTTTTCTGCAACTCTTTCACGAACAAAGTGATAATCGATTTCTATATGTTTGGTCCTAGCATGAAAAACAGGGTTAGCAGACAAATATGTGGCACCCAAATTATCACACCATAGACATGGTTTTTCCTTGAGTGTAACACCAAGTTCTTTGAGAACAGCTTCCACCCATATTAATTCAGCTGTAGCATTAGCAAGAGATTTGTATTCAGCTTCAGTGCTTGACCTTGAAACTGTTTTCTGCTTACGGGCACTCCATGAGACCAAATTGGGTCCAATAAATATAGCAAAACCTCCAGTGGATCTTCTATCATCAAGACAACCTGCCCAATCTGCATCTGAGAAAGCACTGAGCAAACTAGATGTAGACCTCTGAAAAGTAAGGCCAACACGCAGTGTACCCTGAATGTAGCGTAAAATCCTCTTGACAGCAGTCCAATGAGCAGTTGTGGGAGCATGTAAGTACTGGCATACTTTGTTAACTGAGAATGCAATATCAGGACGTGTCAAGGTCAAATATTGTAAAGCACCAACAACACTTCTGTAGTTTGTACTATCATCAGGACCAAGGGGAATTCCCGCAGTTAAAGACAAATGTTCAGTGGTAGATAACGGTGTAGGAGATGGAGTGCAATTTGTCATACGAGTTTTAGCTAGAATTTCAGTTGCATATTTTTCCTGAGAGAGAAGCAAACCGTTGTGAGTTTTCTTGACTTCAATTCCCAGGAAGTAGTGTAGCTCCCCCAAGTCCTTGAGAGCGAAATCATCATTGACGTCTCGGAGGAGAGCATAGATGGCTTGATCAGAGGAGCTTGTAACTATGATGTCATCAACATAGATTAGCACAAAAATCATAATACCAGACTTGTTATAGAGAAAAAGTGAAGTATCAGCTTTGGATGGAATGAAACCAAGTTGTTGCAACTTGGTACTGAGTCTGGAATACCATGCTCGGGGAGCTTGCTTGAGCCCATATAATGCTTTATCAAGCTTGCATATTGAAAGGATCGAGTAGGTTGACTAGAGGGGGGGGGTGAATAGGCAACTACAAATTTTCTTTTTCTTTTGATACAAATTTGGGAATTGCTCAAATATAAGTTCACTAGATATGCAACTAGGTGAACAATCCTATATGATGAGCAATAACAAGCTAGCAAGATATTCTACACAAGATAAGCTAGCAATACAAGTAAAGGAAGGTTAAGAGATAACCACACGGTGACGCGGAGATGTTCTACCGAAGTTCACTTCCCAATGGAAGCTACGTCTCCGTTGGAGCGGTGCGGAGTCACAAAGTGAACTCCGAATAGCCTTGATATGGCACACCGTATCTCCCTCGTGTTATCCTCCGATGAGGAGTTCCACGAGCCACTATATGATGCCCTCGAGGTCGGCAACAAACCTTTACAAGGATGAGGCACACTCCACAACCGAATTGGAGGCTCTCACCAAATTCCCGCGGCTCCCAAAGCCACAAGAATCACAAGGCCGGGGCACGACTCCACAACTTAATTGGAGGCTCCCGGCTAGTCCCCGCGGCTCCCAAAGCCACAAGAACGACCAACGACAATCCAAAGTATCAACGAACTTACAAGCTTCAAGCCCTCTCAAGAACGGAGGGGAAAATCAAATCGCTTGGGTGGAAGTGTAGATCTAGGCCATCTCTCCCAAGTCCTAGAAGGACAAGGTGTTTGAGTGGGTAGGGAGAGAGATCTAGGGAGTTGAAGCTTTCAACAATGGTGGGGGATTTAGTTCTGGTCGTGGTACCCTCTCCAAGGTAGGAGAAGGCCTTTATATACTGCTCCCAGAATCTAGCCGTTGCAGACAGGTAAATCGGATAATCCGATCCAAGTCAACATCGGATTATCCGATGGAATCGGATAATCCGAGCAGACCACAATCGGATAATCCGAACCTCAGTGTGGTTGCTTGTAGTCCTTAGCAGATTTCGAGCAAATCCTGATCATCGGATAATCCGATACTTCCCAACTCGGATAATCCGAATATCTTCAGTGTGAGTTTCTTCTAGTCCTTAGCAGATTTCGAGCAAATCCTGATCATCGGATAATCCGATACTTCCCAACTCGGATAATCCGAATATCTTCAGTGTGAAGTTTCTTCTAGTCCTTAGCAGAATTTCAGCAGACTTTGCAAATCGGATAATCCGAATCTTCCAACATCGGATAATCCGATTTTCTTCAGCAACAATACTGGCTCTTTTCAACTCCCTTTTTGGATTTGATGCAAAGATGTTTTACACACTTAAAACCTGCATCACTTGATTCACATGTTAAATCATCACTAGTGTTGTTGCCTAACACACAAAACACAAGGGATTAAGAAATGTCCTTTCAATCTCCCCCTTTTTGGTGTTAGATGACAACACTAGGATTTGCAAGGAAAGCATAATTATATTATCTAGATTCCCGAGCTTAAGACATGAGAAGCTCCCCCTGAATGTGTGCATATAATTAAATTGCATTGAATACAAATGCAACACATATAGGAAGAGGGCACCTCCAAATAGTAAGGAAACTAGATAGGAAATTTCATGGGAGACATATCAAAATAGGTTGAGCTTTGAGAGAGGACTATACCTTGTGCACAATAGAGTAGAAATAAACCATAGCACAAGAATACACCGCATAACCATATTAGAAATCCATATGTCTCATAACTTAAGCACAAAGGTTCACACACATAAGTTCCACATGAAAACACAACACGAATAAGTTCGACATAAATGGACACAAGCGCAACAAGAATGGTAAAAGCATATGCTTGTGCCCGAAACCCATGCAAATCCCACACGGAGACCTAATAGAACTACTTCTCCCCCTTTGGCATCGAAACGCCAAAAAGGGAAAAGAGCGATGCTACGGCCCAAGTAGATCACTCCGACTCAGAGGCATCATCATCATCATCATTGTCATCACCAACACGTCACCGCCATCAGCATCATCATCATCATTTTCCTCAGACTCAGCATCATCCTCTTCTGAAGACTCATAAGTACGGGCACGAGTGTAGGATGGCCGGGAAGGGCCAGCAGAAGCTGTCTCTAGAAGATGAGACTCAAGCTGAGTCCATGGAAACTGAGAGCCCGTTCCACTGATCATAAGAGAGAGGAGCAGACTCTGGGGGTCATCTGCGAGGCGAGGAAGGTGCTTGAGAATGTTCTCCTGCCTAAGATAAGTGTCATACTGTCCCCTCCGGATGTCCGCATTCATGCACAGGATGTTCCGCTGGAACCAGTTCAGTTTCTTGGGCGGAGCAAAGGAAGGAACCGGAGACGGACGGGTGGCGCCACGACGAGCATCACCCATGAAGGAACCTCGGGCAGGAGCTGCAGCAGCAGAAGATGGAATAACCTCTTTCCTCTTCTGATAAACCCTCTTGTACGAATGGGGCTCCATATCATACTGAAGTTGTGGTTCTTCAAGTGTCCTTGATGAGCATCATGATGTAAGGAGCATAAGGAATAGTGAGCCCACTGACCATAGAGTCAAACAACTCACGAAAGATGAAATGCATCACATCCACTTTAAACTCAGCTTCAGGGTCTTCATTCTCAACAATCTTTTTAGCAAGGCAAAGCAGATTGCAAGAGGAGCAACTATATTGTCATTGTTACCTCCACTGGGAGCAATAGTTGAGCGGAAGATGATCACAAGCTGGTCATAGAGGGGCAGGAGGCCCTGTTTTTGGCCAATAATTCCATTAGCCCCATACATGTCCTTCATATATTTTTATTTGCTTCTCAACAGTGTGCATACGGTAACCACTAGGAGGAAGGTTGCTGCGGTAGGATGAATAGCCAAGAAGAGAGACAACCGAGCAAAGGAGGATGTACACTGAGTGCGACCCGTCATCCATTTCATGGTCTTTTTATGGTCAGTCTCGATCACCAAGGTGGAGAAAAACTGCAGAATCATTGGCACATGTAGGGACATTGCTTTTCAATGAGAGAAACCATGCCCATCTGTTCAATCACATCTGCAGCTTGAGCATAACTGGCCTTGGCCTTGATATCTCGCATTCTGTAGGGCTGCATCGGGCGAATAGGGTGGAGATAATGCTTATAGATGTCATTGTATATATATATCTGCTCCATGCACCAGAAGTTGGGATCTTCAATATCTTCATCTCTTGGCACATTCATATACCAGTTGGACTGACGGACTTGGGCATAGTCAACGGGGTTCATGGTCAAGTAGTTGGGGCGAGTTTCCTTGCCCTTCTTCGAAGGTTTATGGCAACTTGCTTCTTCTTGGATGGCAGTTTGTCTTTTCTAGCATGCTTCTTCGGAGGACTACCCGAACCACGACTACCGGAACCACCTGTGAGATAGAGCAATAGATGGATAGCATAGATGAGTACACACAAGTCACAGAGCAAGGAATGGTACAATGTACACTAGGAGAGCATCCCTAAGTTGAGTCTACTAAGTCCTGGACAAATCAAAATGTGGCTGAAAAATACCACTGAGCAATTTCGGATAATCCGATTAAGTATGAATCGGATAATCCGACTGGTCGGAATATCCGGTTCAGACTGAATCGGAATATCCGATCTGAATCTGGCAGCAACAAATTGATTCAAGTCCTAGGTCTAGCAGTAGATCGACAATAAGGGGGGCTAGCCTAGTGTTCTAAGTACCAAGGGGAACCACTACCACCAGCCAAAACAACTTCTTACAAAGATCTAGGTGAGGAACACCTAGGAGATGAGAGAGAAGAAGTTACCCTCGTCCATTGAGGAAAAAGCTTGGGTGAATGGTTCCCGGGGAGGAGGAGCACCAGATCCGGCCAAATGCCGGAGTTGGGGACGGCCGGAGATGCCGGGGAGGCGCGGGGAGAGCAGGCGGCGGCGCTGGAGGAGAGAGAGGGTCGGGGGTGGAAGAAACGCTCGACTGAGCCCTTCACCCCGACCCCTGCTCTATTTAGGCGACGAACCGCCAAATCGGATAATCCGATCTTGACTTGATCGGATAATCCGATAGTCGGATAATCCGAGCAAGTCATCGGATAATCCGATTGTCAGGATTTCGTTAGAAATTCTGGCCTGCTAAACCCTTTCTCCTCAGTTTCAAAATAAGACTTGTGTGCATAAGATGGAGTGTTTTTAGGAAAGATAGGCTTGGGATAAGATTGCCAAACTGACATTGGTACTCCACACTCAAACTTGCAAAAATCGAACAAGGAAATGCCAAGATGAGTGGGTTTCCCATAAAACCAACAATAGGACCAAAATTCCAAATGATTTTCAATTAAGACCGAAAAGAACCAACTCTTCATAAAGAAGAGGGCGGTGGCCAAGGCCACCATGTATGAGTTTGTGGTGTGACACCGCGAAGATGTATCTCGGGTTCACGGCCACTACTCGTCATTTAAGCTCACAATTCATGAAATGAAAATATAGAGACAAAATGAGTTCTTACTATCGGCATAATGGGGGGAGGGATAGTCCAATGGATTAGGACCGCACTCCCCCTATGTCCATGCCTACATCCAAACCAAATGAATATCGTCTAATATGGGTAGGTATGCAAGAAGTCCACTAAATCCAATTGCTTATGTCCACCACATTAAGTTCTCCTCTCAACTCCTTGAATCTTGCTTCACCAAGAGGCTTTGTGAACATATCGGCGAGTTGAAGCTTGGTGTTGACATACTTGATTGCAATATCACCCTTCTCAACATGATCTCGAATAAAATGATACCGGATCTCAATATGCTTGGTCTTCCCATGAAGAACCGGATTGTGAGCAATTTTGATGGCACTTTCATTATCACATAAAAGAGGCACTTTGTCACAAATGACACCATAATCCTTTAAAGTTTGCCTCATCCATAATAGTTGTGCACAACAACTTCCGGCGGCAATGTATTCGGCTTCGGTGGAGGACGAGGCCACACAATTTTGCTTCTTAGAAGACCAACTCACAAGGGACCTACCAAGGAATTGGCAAGTACCCGAAGTTGATTTTCTATCCATTTTGCAACCCGCCCAATCCGCATCCGAATAACCTACAAGATCAAAGCTTGTGCCTTGGGGATACCAAAGACCAAAGTTAGGAGTATCCATCAAGTATCTTAGAATCCTTTTAACCGCGGTTTCATGACTTTCCCTAGGACTTGATTGGAATCTTGCACACATACCCACACTAAACATAATATCCGGTCTAGATGCACAAAGGTAAAGCAAAGATCCAATCATAGAACGATAAAGCTTTTGATCAACTTCCTTACCATCCGGATCTAAGTGAAGATCCGCCTTGGAGTCCATGGGAAACTTATAAGGCTTGGCATTGTTCATGTCAAATTTCTTGAGCATGTCCTTAATATACTTGGCTTGACATAAGAATGTTCCTTCTCGAAATTGGTGGATTTCAAAGCCAAGAAAATAATTCAACTTTCCCATCATGGACATCTCAAATTCCTTGGTCATTAGCTTGCCAAATTGATCACTAAATTCACGGTTAGTGGAACCAAAGATAATATCATCAACATATATTTGGCATACGAAAAAATCTCCATTTACCCTTTTTGTAAAAAGAGTGGGATCTATTACCCCAATTTCAAAGCCACGGTCTACTAAGAACTCCTTGAGATGATCATACCAAGCACGTGGAGCTTGCTTGAGCCCATAAAGAGCCTTATGTAGTAAGTAGACGTGGTTAGGAAATTTAGGGTCTTCGAAACCCGGAGGTTGTTTAACATACACCAACTCATTTAGTGGACCATTTAAGAAAGCACTTTTAACATCCATTTGATATAAGACAATATTATGAGTAGATGCATAAGCAATTAGTAAGCGAATGGATTCAAGTCTAGCAACGGGGGCATAGGTTTCACCGTAGTCGACTCCTTCGATTTGGGTGTAGCCTTGTGCAACCAATCTTGCTTTGTTGCGGATGACTTGACCATGAGAGTCTTGCTTGTTCTTAAATATCCACTTGGTTCCAATGACATTATGGCATGTGTCTTTGGGTTTTTCAACTAATGACCATACTTTGTTGCGCTCGAAGTTGTTCAACTCTTCATGCATAGCCGCAACCCAATCCATATCTTCAAGAGCATCATATACCTTGAGAGGTTCTAAGCTAGACAAACAAGAGACATGACCACAAAAGTTAGATAATTGTTTGCGTGTGGACACACCCCTACGAATACTCCCAAGGATATTTTCTTTGAAGTGGGAAAGATGATCCAATTTTGATGCACGCCGGATGACCCGGCGTTCCATGGCTTGACCAATTGTTTCACCAACACAATATCTTCATCATTGCCTTCATCTTGCTCATGGTCAACCCGAAGTGGAGTTCTTGGGTTGTGGGTTCATTATGTTCTTGTTCACCACTAGAGTTGGGTGGGTCTTGACCATCTTCTTGATCATTTGAATGAATATCATGTTCTTGTTCTTGGATAGTTTCTTGATCAACTATTGAGGTGGATGGCTCAACTTGAGTAGAACTTGTTCCTTCTTCTTGAGTATCATCAATAGGTCCTTCAATAGGAATTAGTTCTCCAATCCCCATAGTTCTTATGGCTTGAGATGGAGCATCATCACCTACATCATCATGATCAATATGCTCCGCTTGGGAGCCATTATCCTCGACAAACTCCACGTTCATAGATTCTTCAACACACCCGGTGGATATGTTGTAGACCCTATAAGCATGAGACTTTGCGGCATATCCAACAAGTATACCATCAAAAGATCTAGATTCAAATTTAGCAATTTTGCAACCTTTAATGTAAACATGGCATTTGCAACCAAAGACTCGAAAGTAAGATACATTTGGCTTTTTACCGGTGAGGAGTTCATATGGTGTCTTTTCCATGAGAGGACGGAAGAAGAGCCGGTTTGAGTAGTGACAAGCGGTGTTGATGGCTTCGGCCCAAAAGTTGTATGGGGAATGAAATTCGGCCATCATAGTTCTTGCCATATCAATAAGAGTGCGGTTCTTCCTTTCGGCGACACCATTTTGTTGGGGAGTATATGCAGCGGAATATTGGTGTTGAATGCCCTCCCCACTTAGGAAATCATCCATAGTGTAATTCTTGAACTCCGTACCATTGTCACTTCTAATTGCCAAAATCTTGGAGTCATATTGGCGTTGAACTAGGGTTGCAAAGTCAATGAATATCTTTTGAGTTTCACTCTTCTTCTTGATGTAGAAAGTCCAACAATATCTTGAATAATCATCCACAATCACCAAACAATATTTCTTGCCACCAAGACTATCATATGTGGGAGGCCCAAAGAGATCCATATGAAGGAGCTCCAAAGGCCTCTTAGTGGAGATAATGGTCTTCTTGGGGTGATTCTTTTCATGCATCTTTCCGGCTATGCAAGCACTACAAGGACGATCTTTGGAAAAATTAACATCGGTTAGTCCTACCACGTGTCCACCCTTTACAAGAGTTTGTAAATTTCTCATACCGACATGGCCTAGCCGGCGATGCCAAAGCCAACCCTTGTCGGATTTAGCCATTAGACACGTGGCAATTTGAGTGGTCTCTTTCGAGAAATCGACCACATACAAACCGTTCTCACGAAATCCAACAAAGGCTACTTTAAGAGATTTTGTGAAAAGGATGGTCACGTGGTATTTATTAAAGATAACGGTGTAACCGGCATCGCATAATTGACCAACGGAAAGTAGATTATATGAAAGGGATTCAACAAGGAGGACCTTCTCAATTGATAACTCCGGTGTGATCACCACCTTGCCATATCCCAATACCTTAAGTCTTGTATTGTTCCCAATGGTGACATGAGAGAATGAGAGTAATTGTTTCAATAAGCCCTTTACTACTTCTTTGCTTCCGGTCATGTGAGATGAACACCCACTATCAATGAGCCATGAAGATCCACCGGAAGAAAAGCCCTACAATAAATCAAGTCTTTGATTTAGGTACCCATTTTGGAATGGGTCCTCTTTTGTTAGTCACAAGGGTCTTTGGAACCCAAATAGCATAGTGATAATCATCTCCATATGAGGTACCAACATATTTAGCAAAAACATAACCATTTCTAGATTTCATAAGCACATATGAGGGGTTATATTTTCCGGCAAAGTCATTGTGAGTGGCATTGCCCCTTGTGGCTTTACCACCCACAATGGGTTCAACATTCTTCTTGCCCAACTCCCCCTCCTTCACAAAAATAATATCTTTTGAAGGGGAGGTAGGCATCTTCTTCTTGTTTGCCTTCTTGGACTTGGGAGCAAACCCAAGCCCTTCCTTGCTAACCACTCCCTTTTGATTGGTCAAAAGATCATTGAGGTTCTTTTCCCCTTGGATACAAGTGGCTAGACCCTTTTCAAGTTGGGCCTTCAACCTAGTGTTCTCCTCCATGAGAGATGCTTTAAGACATAAAGGGTTAGTAGCACAAGCATTGGCATCTTTATCATTATGAGGAGTGGTGAAGCTAGCATATATAAATTGAGCTTGTAATTTAGCATATGACCCCTTGAGCTTGGTGAGCTCACTTGAGGTCACCTTGTGGGTTTCCCTAAGTTGCTCAAAATTCTCAAGGAGTTTGTTATGACTCTCTACAAGCTCATCATTTTTAATTTTTAGATCACTAGCAACTTGAATAGAGGTTTCACGGGTTTCTTTTGCCTTGGATAAATCCTTGGCTTGGTCTCCTCAAGTTGCTCCCGGAACACTTGTTCCTCAACAAGTTGCTCTTCTAGCTCACCAATTTTATCGGCATGATCACGTGCATGCCCCTCAAGCTCATAAATCCTATTCTCCTTCTCCTCAAGGAGGTGTTTGGCTTCTCCATATTGGTACATGAGAGCCTCAACCATTTTCTTGGTTGGACCTTGGAGCTTGTTTATAAAGAGGGTAATTGTATCCTCTTTCTCCTCATTTTTCCCTACATCCTCAACACAATCCAAGAGAGATGGTTTAGAGGAGATAGTAATTTTAGGTGGGGAATTCACCTTGGTTTCCTTGGCCATGAGGCACATAGGCTTGGGATCTTGTTGTCATTTGGAGCGGTGAAAAGGGGGCCAATGAAGGAGGAAGGTTGCCCATTGCAAGAGCCGCCATCCCCACTTCCTCACTTGTATCATCATCCTCCTCTTCGCCACCGGACTCATACTCTTCTTCATGTGTTGCGGTGACAAGAGCCTTTTGAGGTTCTCTCTTGATGAGGTACTTGATGGGCTTGGTGAAGAACTTCTTCTTCTTTAAGATGAGTTGGCCTCCAAAATCTTCTCTTCTCTCATAGGGGCAATCCTTCACAAGGTGATTCTCCTTTCCACAATTAAAGCACATTCTTTTCATTTGTGGGGAGAAGTTGCTTCTAGGGGAGAAGTTGCTCTTGATATTCTTTTTGTTCCAATACTTGGTGGCGGCAAGAGCAAGCACCTCATTGAGTTCACCCACAAAATCTTCTTCATGATGACCACTTGTGCTTTCTTCATATCTTGGATGTTCTTCCACATGAGCCTTCAAGGCAAGGTTCTTTGTGCCACGAATTTGGTTGATGGAAGACTTGGAAGTGGCCTTCAAGGTATCATAAGTGACGAATTGTGCCAATATGTCATTGGGAGACATTGTTTTGTAGTCCGCTCTCGTATGGAGATTCATCACCATATTTTCATTGTATGGAACAATGGTCTTGAGGAACTTGGCTTTGACCCATTCATCATCCATATCTTTCTTTCCATTTTCCCTACATGCCACAACAAGCTTGGTGAGTCTTCGGAAGAGATCCGATGGTGTCTCTTCTTCTAGCATGATGAAGTTGTCCACTTGATGTTGAAGGATGGCGTCGTTGGAGCGTTGAAGGCCCTCATTTCCTTCATATACCGATGCGAGAAAATCCCAAGCCTCCTTGGTGGTTTTGAGATTCCGCACTTGATCTTCATCATGGGCGGTCATGGCACTCTCAAGGATGTACTTGGCATTGGCATCAAGTTGTTCATCAATCTCTTCTTGCCTTGTCAAGTTGGAGGGATCAACCGGAGTATAACCATTTAGAACCACCCTCCAAAGATGCACCGATGAGCTGCGAAAATAAGACTCCATAGATTTCTTCCAAGTGAAATAACGAGTATTATCAAGCTTAGGAGGTGGCCTACTTAGGTTGGTTATATGAGGTTGAGTGAGTGGAACTTGAGTGAGATATGAAGTAGGTGGAGCAAAGTTATGAGGAGGCTTCTCACCAGTTTTAGGTTGATCTTTGTTATCCTTAACAACCAAGGCCTCAACGTTAGAAACACCGGTTGATGAGGAGGCATTTTGATTATTAATGACCCGAGTAAACACCTCGTCCACCATTTTGCCTTTCATGAACCCAAAGAGTTCAATCATGGCTTTCATGGTGACCGGGGCATTATCATCGGGAGGGGTTATCCCCGCTTCACTTAGTTCTTTCTCAAGTTGTTCTTATCATTTTTCTCTTGTTGTTCCTTAGCAAGTTTTAACTCCTCGTCGCTAGTCATCCTCCTCTTTAGGCTGTTAAGCCCTTAATAAAGAGACCTTGCTCTGATACCAATTGAAAGGATCGAGTAGGTTGACTAGAGGGGGGGGGGTGAATAGGCAACTACAAATTTTCTTTTTCTTTTGATACAAATTTGGGAATTGCTCAAATATAAGTTCACTAGATATGCAACTAGGTGAACAATCCTATATGATGAGCAATAAAAAGCTAGCAAGATATTCTACACAAGATAAGCTAGCAATACAAGTAAAGGAAGGTTAAGAGATAACCACACGGTGACGCGGAGATGTTCTACCGAAGTTCACTTCCCAATGGAAGCTACGTCTCCGTTGGAGCGGTGCGGAGTCACAAAGTGAACTCCGAATAGCCTTGATATGGCACACCGTATCTCCCTCGTGTTATCCTCCGATGAGGAGTTCCACGAGCCACTATATGATGCCCTCGAGGTCGGCAACAAACCTTTACAAGGATGAGGCACACTCCACAACCGAATTGGAGGCTCTCACCAAATTCCCGCGGCTCCCAAAGCCACAAGAATCACAAGGCCGGGGCACGACTCCACAACTTAATTGGAGGCTCCCGGCTAGTCCCCGCGGCTCCCAAAGCCACAAGAACGACCAACGACAATCCAAAGTATCAACGAACTTACAAGCTTCAAGCCCTCTCAAGAACGGAGGGGAAAATCAAATCGCTTGGGTGGAAGTGTAGATCTAGGCCATCTCTCCCAAGTCCTAGAAGGACAAGGTGTTTGAGTGGGTAGGGAGAGAGATCTAGGGAGTTGAAGCTTTCAACAATGGTGGGGGATTTAGTTCTGGTCGTGGTACCCTCTCCAAGGTAGGAGAAGGCCTTTATATACTGCTCCCAGAATCTAGCCGTTGCAGACAGGTAAATCGGATAATCCGATCCAAGTCAACATCGGATTATCCGATGGAATCGGATAATCCGAGCAGACCACAATCGGATAATCCGAAATCTCAGTGTGTAGTTTCTTCTAGTCCTTAGCAGATTTCGAGCAAATCCTGATCATCGGATAATCCGATACTTCCCAACTCGGATAATCCGAATATCTTCAGTGTGAAGTTTCTTCTAGTCCTTAGCAGATTTCGAGCAAATCCTGATCATCGGATAATCCGATACTTCCCAACTCGGATAATCCGAATATCTTCAGTGTGAAGTTTCTTCTAGTCCTTAGCAGAATTTCAGCAGACTTTGCAAATCGGATAATCCGAATCTTCCAACATCGGATAATCCGATTTTCTTCAGCAACAATACTGGCTCTTTTCAACTCCCTTTTTGGATTTGATGCAAAGATGTTTTACACACTTAAAACCTGCATCACTTGATTCACATGTTAAATCATCACTAGTGTTGTTGCCTAACACACAAAACACAAGGGATTAAGAAATGTCCTTTCACATATGTAATGTGGAGTTTGAGAATCTTCAAATCCTGGGGGTTGTTTCATGTATACTTCCTCTTCCAGAACGCCATGCAAAAACGTGTTCTTGACATCTAGCTGTCGCAAACTCCAGCCTCTGGAAACAGCTACTGACAGAACAATATGAATAGTTGCAGCTTTGACCACAGGACTGAAGGTGTCTTCATAATCGACGCCATACCTTTGCTTGAATCCTTTGGCAACTAGCCGTGCCTTATACCTGTCAATTGGTCCATCTGCATTTCTCTTGATACGATATACCCACTTACAATCAATAAGATTTTTAGTGTGATGAGGAGGAACAAGATGCCATGTTTTATTTTGCATAAGAGCATTGTGTTTTTCCTCCATTGCCTTGCGCCAATGATCATTCTCAAGAGCCTCCGAGAGTGTGCGTGGTTCATCTGTAGAGGCAAACAAGCACCATCGAACTGTACCATCAGTAATTTTGCGTGGTTGACGTATACCTTTTTGTAACCTGGTCCGAGGTTCAGGAGGTGGAGGAGATGGCGTAAGCGCGGGAGATGGTGTAGGAGAGCCAGCCGCAGAAGATCCGGAGCTGGCACCTGGGGATCCACCTGGGGATCCGTCGTCATCAGTGTCCGCATCAGCCGACAGCGACGCGGTCGGGGAATCTCCATCAGCGGACGACGATGAAGACGCGCCAAGCGACGTGGCAGCGGCGCGTTCATGGAAGCGACGAGGGGACCGTGGCGGGGTCCGCGATGGCGACCCGGGCGGGGTCCGCGCAGGCAACGTGACAGCGGCCCGTTCGGCGGGAGAAGGGGACCGCGGCGGGTCCGACGCAGCGGACGAATCAGCGTCGCTGTCATCGCTGTCGTGATCCTCCTCGGGATCGGTGGCAGAATCTCCACCGGGATCAGCGCAATCATCAGCATAATCATTGCGATTTTTGTCCTTTTCTGTCCGCATGAAATCATCATGTTCTACATCTTTTTCTTCCGTTTCTTCACTGTTTTGCCGAGGATTTTGAACTGACTGCCGCTGCACTGCATCAAGCTCATTAGTAACAACGGGTACAATAGGTAGAGCCATGTAGTCATCAGTATGTGCAACACCATTTTTGGATGTGGATGTGGATGGAGATGAATCTGATGGAAGGAGAAGTATGTCTTGGTGAAGGCGGGCACCAGCGTTTGGATGGAGAGAGGCAAACGGGAACACACTTTCATCAAAAACTACATCACGGGAGACATATATGCGACCAGTGGATACATCCAGGCACTTAACTCCTTTGTGGCGGGGACTATAACCCAGAAAAACGCAGCGTTTAGAGCGGAAGGCATGTTTTCTTTTATTGTAAGGATGAAGATTGGGCCAGCAAGCGCACCCAAAAATACGAAGTGACTCATAATTTGGCTTGGTGTGAAGAAGGCGTTCAACAGGTGTATCAAGGTTTATGGTTTTGCTGGGAAGTAAGTTTATAAGGAATGTGGCGGTGAGAAAAGCTTCATCCCAAAACTTGAGAGGCATAGATGCATTAGCAAGCAAAGCAAGACCAACTTCAACAATATGATGATGCTTGCGTTCAGCGGAACCATTTTGTTGGTGAGCATGTGGGCATGAGACATGATGTGTGATACCAATTTTTTGAAAGAAACTATTGAGTTTTTCATATTCACCACCCCAATCAATTTGCATAGTAATTATTTTCCTATCAAATTTGCGTTCAACAAGCGGCTGGAAATTGAGAAAAACTTGATACACCTCAGAACGTTTTTTGAGCAAGTAAACCCAGGTGAACTTGCTAAAATCATCAATAAAACTTACATAATATGAAAGTTTGCCAACAGACTCAGGTGCTGGCCCCCATACATCAGAAAACACTTGTTCCAATGGAACAGTGGACACACTAGTAGAGACAGGGTATGGTAACTGATGGCTCTTAGCTAGTTGACATGAATCACAGATGTAGGGATTTATTTTAGGCGAATACAAAATATTGTTTTTCCTAAGAACTTGCTGAACCACAAATGAAGAGGGATGCCCTAGACGACGATGCCATGTGGATGAAGATGGCTTTATTGTGATGAATGCATGCTTGGAGGACCCGGTAGAGAAAGGCACTAGCGGGTAGAGGCCATCCTGACAGGGACCTTTAAACAGAACGCTCGTTGTGGCCTGGTCCTTGATCAAAAAGAAATGTGGGTGAAACTCAAAGAATACATGATTATCAAGGGTGATTTTGTGAACGGATAAGAGATTTGCAGCGGCACTAGGAACATGCAAAATATTTTTAAGTTGTAAGGAAGTATTTGGAGTGCACAAAACTGAATGACCAATGTGGCTTATTTGCATACCGTTTCCTTCAGCAGTGTGGACACGATCTCGTCCTTTGTACTTGTCATGGACAGTGAGCTTGCTCAGCTCTCCGGTGATATGGTTTGAGGCGCCAGTGTCGGGGTACCAGTTGGTGTCGACCCCATATGAAGCAAGGTGGGCTGTCTTCTCTTCAGGTTCATCATCGGAGTCGTTGCGGTCATCATAGCGCCACCAGCAGTCGCTTGCTGGGTGGCCGTGGATCTTGCAGATTTGACAGGTAGTGTCAACGTAGGGGGTGGGGGCACGACCACTGCGACGACGGTTGTCATCACGGCGGCCACCCCCTCCATCACGGCGTCCATCACGCCGATCATCGCGCCGATCATCGCGGCGGTCGTCACGCCGATCATCACGGCGATCAACGCGGCGGTCATCTCTGCGACCGCCGTCACGGTAGCGATCATCGCGGCGGTCGTCTCTGCGTCCACCGTCACGGGAGTGCCCACGGAAGCGCCATGGTGCACCGTCATCACGGCTGCCGCGGTCATCTCGACCACGATCACCACTGCGCCCTTGATCGGAGCTGCTGCGAGGCCGGCTGTCAGCTAGGTGCGCTGAAGAGGTGAAGCCAACAGCAGGGACAGCTTCGTCTTCATCATCAGAGATCAGCTCACGACGCATATCATATGCAGCAACCTGGGCATACAGATCATCTAGTGTGGTGCCATGTTGGCCATTAACAGCAGCAAAAACAGAATTATAGGTACTGCCAAGACCATTAAGAATGTAACCGATGAGTTCATCTTCATCAATGGGCTTGCCAGCGGCGGCGAGTTCAGAGGAGAACCCCTTCATCTTGGTGAAGTACTCCGCAGCCGTCATCTCCTTCTTCTTCGTCTTGTCGAGGGCAGTCCGTAGATGCGTGATCCGCGACCTGGAGGCGCACGTGAACATGGCGGACACGGTGGCCCAGACTTCAGCCGTGGTTTGGAGTTCAAGGACGTGCGCGAGCAGATCCGGTGAGAGGGTTTTGAGGAACCATCCCAGCACGAACTGATCTCGAGCGACCCATGCGGAGTACGCCGGGTTCATCACGGTCTTCTTCTTCCCATCTTCTTCAATCTCCATGGTGCGGGCGGGCGCGACGTCGGATCCGTCGAGCAGACCCATCACCTGCGCACCCCGGATAGGGGGGAACACAAGTGCCTTCCAGAACAAAAAATTGCCCCGGTTGAGTTGTTGAGCTGGGGGATTGCCCAGAGCGGAGGCCAAGGCAGTCATGGATGTGGACGACGACATGGCGACGTCAAGGTTGTTGGGTTTTTGGCGGCGGCGGCAGCAGGATGTGTCGTGTGGCGGCGGCGGCTAGGAGCGGCGGCGGCGGCGGCTGGTTGTAGGTTGTAGAGGCGGCGGCGGCAAGATGCGGCGGCGGCAGGTTGTTTTCTAGGGTTTTTCGTGGCGACAGCTAGGTCTCGGGAGAGGCCTGCTCTGATACCATGTCAATTGTGGTGGAACGATCGTTGCCCAGAGGGTCGATTGGCTACGTGTTATATGGTGATGAAAAGCCCATCACGTGGCAATACAAGTTTACGTACGTGGGTTGGAGTACTACTCCATACCTGTATACGTGAGCCTATTACAAGGTCTAACACTCACAAGCCTCTCATCCCACTGTCCAGAAATTAGACAGATTAATTCACTTACTTTACTGTAAACACAATGGCCTCTCGGAGTGATGGGAAGAAGGGCACCATCCCGTGGCAACCACGGATCCTTCCAGATATTCACACTAGTACCATCGCCTATCCTCCATATAATCCCTTTTTTTAGTAACTCAACGCCTTTGATGATGCTCCTCCATGTGTATGAAATGCCACCAACTGGTTTTGCCTCAAGGATCGATGTATCAGGGAAGTATTTCGCCTTCAGAACTTGTGCACAAAGGGAGTCCGATGCAATAGGCAGCCTCCACGCTTGCCTCGCCAGCATGGCTAAATTAAACCCATGGAAGTCACGGAAACCCAACCCTCCATCTCTTTTGGAATTTGTTAGAGTTTCCCAACTAAGCCAATGCATCTTATCTTTATCCTGCTGAGACCACCAGAATCGACAGATCATGGAGCTCATCTCCTCACATAGCTTTTGTGTAAGGTCGAAGCAAGTAAGGGTGCAGGCGGACGGGCTGCCGGCCAGTCCGCTTTGGGCCGCCTGGTCCGTGCACGCTAATCAGATGATTAGCGGCTTCCGCGTCCGTCTACTGGTTGGGCCGCTGTGGCCAGCGGATCTGAGCGGACAAATCGAGCCGCTACACCTACTAGCTGCAGCTAGCTGAAACGAACACAAATTAACAGCAGCTATGCAGCAATCTCTTATTTCCGAATCTGTCATGTATTAACACAAATTTAACAGCAGCTATGAACAAAGGGGTTTGGACATGCTGCAACCGAACAAAGACAACAAGCGTACTCCAGCTGCTATGGTGGAACATTCATCAACAGATTTGACATTCAGTACAATATTTGACATCAATTAATTTACCATGACTGAACAACAAATATTGGGAATATATTGCATACACAGAACTTTCTGAAACAACCGCTGCTAGCAGAGACTAGTATGCAAGGTGCAGTAGCTACGATTCATCAACAGATTTAACTAAACAGCTAAGCAGAAACATAACACAATCAGCTTCAGATAGGATTTCAACGTGCTTGCACATTGAAGTTCAGGTTGCACATCAGGCCAGCTGCAACTAAGTGTGTGTTTGTATGCTGAACCTGAAGCTGACCATACATCATTTGTTGACTATAGCCTCCATCATGTGAGCAGGTCTTCTGAAGTATCATCTGGGTTCAGTACAAAAACAATAAATCAAAACTCCAATGATGGGAACAAGAATACATCAAGGAACAATGCAAAATCTAGACAGGAAAACGTTTGGGCACCTTTGGCTTGCTGTGGATCAGTTTCTTCATGGCACTCCTTTAGTTGGTAAAACACCAAGCATTCTTCCTCCTCAACATCTTTATTCATTGTTTTTGGGTCTGAAGGATTGAAAGATCATCAAGTTAGTAACAAAGTTCATTTTTTAAATGCCTACTCTTCAAAAAACTTACCGGCAGCCTTTAGCCAATCTTGAAGGCATATCAACGCCTCGACCATTTTACTCGTCAGCCTGCTCCTGTGATCAGTAAGGATTCTTCCACCAGCACTAAAAGACGACTCTGATGCCACGGTCGATGCTTGAATAGCTAGGACATCACGGGCGATGCACGATAGAATTGGGTACTTTGGACCGTGGACTTCCCACCATCCCAAGATGTCGAAATCTTTGCTAGGGGGGAAGAGTTCTTCGGCCATGTATCTCTCAAGCTCATTTGGTACTTGTTTCTTCTGGACCTTCAAATGAGCTTGCCAATCAGCCAACGAATCATCAAATTCTGCAACCCATCCTGAACTTCTTCTGATGGATTGGTAGCAAGAAAATCACCCATTTCACGGGAGTAATCTTCAAAGAGACCCTTGAAGATCATGTCAACCTTTTTCAGATGTTCTCCTGCATTATGTCCGAAAGCTTGCCCAAGGCGAAATTCAATGAAGCTCCTCTTGTACCTTGGATCGAGGATCACGGGTATGCAGTTCGCCAAATATGACTCCTTCCAATACTTGTCAAACTTCTTTTGCATTTTACTCACCATGGATACAATTATTGGTTCCTTGTTACTTGCTTGTTTTTCTAACAGCTGTCTAACACTCCATATTTCATGGAAGTAACGGTTCGCTGTTGGCTAAGTAGAACCTGAAACTACTTTCGTAGCTTCAAAGAAGATCTTCAGTAGTGAGCGGATCGCTTCAGCCATTTCCCAATCATCGGCTGAAGGAGCATACTTAAAGTAAAGATCTTGCTTAGCCAACTCATCAAATGCTGCCAGGTATGGCAAAGCTGAATCAATCATAAGTTATGTTGAGTTCCATCGATGGTCAACATCAAGTGAGGGTTCCTTCTCACATTTGATGCTGAGCTGTCGTATTATGCCCTCAAACATCTGCTCTCGAGTCTGTGAGCTCTTGACATATTTAACACTCTCTCTGATCTTGTGGATGGAACCTTTCATTACAAGCAAACCATCTTGCACAACAAGATTCAACACATGTGCAGCGCAACGGATATGGAAAAGTTTCCCTTCACAAGTCAACATGTTCTTCTTCATCAAATTATCTTTCAGACTGTCCATCATTGAGCCATTGACTGATGCATTATCCAATGTAATGCTGCAGATTTTATCTTCAATATTCCAATATTGCAAAGCCTTCAACATGACATGGTACATCCTGAAGCCACTATGGGGCGTTTCCATCATGCAGAATCTAAATATCCGTTTTTGCATCTTCCATGTCTTGTCAATGAAATGACAAGTGATACACAGATATCCTAGCCTTTGGTTTGAGGTCCACATGTCTGCAGTCAATGAGACTCTACCATCATAATTCTTTAATATTTCTCGCAGCATTGATCTTTGCTCTTTGTAGGAATCCATGCAGTCCTTTCTTATGCTTGTCCTTGAAACCATTCTGAACATAGGATTCAAGCTTTTGACAAATTTTCGGAATCCACTGTACTCCACAATTGAGAACGGGAGCCCATGATGAACTATCATGTTAGCGAGGTCCCTCCTGCACTCTTTTTGACTAAATGTCCAATTATCCAAAGAGACTTGAGGTGATGGTGTAGATGCACGCATTTTTGCAACCATCTCATGCATGCTACTCCTTGTCTCACATTTTCTTAGATGCCTGCGGATGTTGTTAGTTCCGGAACTTTTTGAGGCTGGGCAGACTTGATTGCAGTGCTTGCATTTCCCTTCCACAAGTTTTCCATGTTCATATATAGGAATGAAGTCTTTCCACAACACGGATTTCAGTTTTCGAGGTCGATGTCGGATGAAGTCAGCCCCAACACGTGGCAGATTTGGAGATGGGAAATGCCTCGCAAACATGCCGATGGAAGATCCAACCAATTTTGCTTGAGGCGAGCTCATGGTCTGGTGGGTCTTCTTGCTCATTTCTTTTGCCATACCCTCAGATCTCTTCCTCTTCTTCAACTTAATCTCATTTGCTAGGAGAATTTGCTTGCCTATCTCAGCTTTGTGGCAAGGGAACTTAAGCACCAATTCTGGATAAATAATAGCCCCTTCGTTGAGGTAACGTGCATCGATGGTCGTTTCATCGGCGTCAAGGAGGGTGACACGGTTCTCCTCGGGATACAAGAGTATTGAGCCCTTGTACTTTGGCTTCTGATGTTTGTGCTTCAGGAGTGTATAGTAAGAGGCACACCACCTCAAAGGACAAGAGGCCTTGCTTGATGGCTCCCCTACGGCATCACTTCTCTTCCTTTTCTTCGGTTTCTTTTCCTGCAGCTTCACCTTTTCCGAGTCATCATCTTTCTCTGCAACAGGCAGCAAATACTCTTGTTCGGCATCACATGGCAAATGGGGTTGCTGTGCATCAACTGTCAGATGGCTCTTCTCGGACTCATTAACCAGCTTCTCTTGCTTGATTTGCTGAAGCTCTCTTCTCTTCCTTTTCTTCAATTTGTTTTCCTGCAGCTTCACCTTTTCTGAGTCAACATCTTCCTCTGCTTGATCCTTTTTCATCACTGCACTGTCACTCTCGGTTGGTTGCTCCACTGCTTCAACCGGCACCTGTGTCTTCTCGGAATCATCCAACTGAAGATCTTTCCCATCTAATGTGCTTGCAAAGGAGGTAACCTACAACAACATTAACAAAGAGGACATTAGTATATTTGTAAGTTTCAGTTAGAAGGAACAATGTCAGCAAGACTGCAAGCACCCATGTATTTAAGAAGCTCCAATTTAAAGATGTAAGACTATATGGCAACAAGCCAACAGATGGTGCACTAATTATCTGATGCCTCATCCTCGTTCCTACCACAAACCTGATGTACAGGCTATGTCCATTGTTCTAAATTTGTCCAGAACCTCGTAGCATGTATGCCTAAGCACTGAAGGACTATCACTTGGGTAAATGTGTCGTTGCAGATTAGTTTTAGATATCCTTGCTAATAACAAATTCAGTGCGTATTTACGTATGTGTACGTATCGTACGGGATGAGTAGTGAAAACTTGGCGGATGCAGTGTGCACCAACATGTTCACATCGCTGCCATGATCTCCAGCAGAGGGAACATGGGCGGTTTGGTTTGTTTTATTTTGTTGGACGAAAAACTAAGGATTATTATTCGTAGGATGACAGATCAAGCAGTATGGCACTGATCCAGGAAAACCTTCAAACGGATTGATGCATGGTTTTCGTGGATTCTTCTACATTGAAAGTCTGAAGAGAATCTACACGACTTTATGCAAATCCAGTTTTCCATTTTCTTTCCTGTCAAAGGAACACGCTTTGTACAAGGAAAAATGGAAGAGCAAGGGGAAGCCGATAGAGCGACTGGGACACCATTACGTACTGAATTTGTTATTAGCAAGGATATCTAAAACTAATCTGCAACGACACATTTACCCAAGTGATAGTCCTTCAGTGCCGTCTCGAAAGATGAGTTCCTATGTCCTGATGTACAAAGCTCAAACACTGTTTGAGATCCATGTATGCCTAAGCACTTCGATAAATTCAGAGAACAGAAGTCTAGAGGTGGATGGATCGAGCCTACAAATCAACATAATGAATCAGGATCCTAATTGGGGAGGAGGGGAACCAGACCTGCTCCTTGCCGTACTGATTACTGTTGTTGTCGACGCCCTCGACGCCCTTCTCCTCTTCCTCCGGCGTTTTCTTTCCCCCATCCACCGCTGCTGCCTCCATTGCGCAGCCAGGCGACGGAGACGGCAGCGAGCTTGCCGGTCGGGGAAGGCCAGAGCAGGACGACTCCACAGCGGGGCGACCGGAGACAGTCGCGAGCAGCCGGGCGACAGAGACGGCAGCGAGCTTGCCGGTCGGGAAGGCCAGGACGATGGGGGCTGGGAGCAGGACGGCGGCGCCGCCGAGCGGCCAGACGGTAGGGGATTTCTCTACTGCTCGAAGCGAATCGAGACGGACACGGCTTTACCGGCTAGACGGACGCTTTCCGTCAGGTCCGTCAAATTTGGGCGGCCGATCCGCTAGTCCATTTGGCCCATCGAAGCGGCGCGGACCAAGCGGCCAGGCGGATTCCGTGTCCGCTTGCATCCTGAGAAGCAAGACATGGCAAACGTTGGGATAGCTTGTGCACAAGCTTTAATGAGCTACTGTTTGTGTTCAGTATTTTTGCTAGTTCCGTTCGGTGGACGCGATGAGTACTATGGTGTGCTGATGTTTGTGTTAAATTCAGTTTGGTTCGTACATGGTGAACAACTGAACATCATGATCAGTAGAGGGTGTGCTACTGTTTTCTGTAAAATTCAGTTTGGAGAACGTGATGAGCTACATTCAAAATTCAACGCATCAATCAGGCGAGGATTTTCACATGTACAAACATGCCACTTCGGATGCAAAGAAAAAAGAACAAGTAGAAACAATTCTTGTTGCTGAGACAACTCACGTTCATGTAGTACAAATAGTTAGGGAAAAAAGACAAAAGAAAATGACAGGGCGCTAGTCATTTCAGGACAACCTCATCTCTAATCTGAGTCTGAAGCTAACTCAAAAGCCAAACACTTTTTTGCTGCTCTGTAGCTGGTTGGTGGAGTTGAGAGGGGGAGTGGAGTGTAACTCTCCCAAACACAGCCTTAATTGTACCAAGCTAGGTTCTTCACGATGCATATGTAGCGTATACAAAGTTACAGGTCTAATCGATTTTGCTCCAGTACAATGCTACTCCAGGTCTAATCGACGGAGCTAGCTAAAGAGGATCGGTTCGTTGTCCAAGCCTCACAACATTTCCATGTTTCAGTTGATTTAAGTGGGCAGCCCACGAATCCCATGTATCCCACATAACTCGATGATCTATGCGGCAGCTGTGGGACAGAAGCGGGACTCCCGCGAAGCGTCCCACCTGCAGCCTCACGGCCCCTCGCGCGCCTCGCCTCGCCTCCGTCGCCCTGCACGCCGTGCTCACGGCGCTCTTCCGCGTGTCTGCTTCAGCCCGCGCGCCGACTCCGACGCTTCCTTCTCGTTAACTTCCCCTTCTCGCTCGCCTTCCCCCCCACTGACTCGAGCACCAGGACCTCGTTCTTCGGAAGATTAGTTCCATGCGGTGTGGGCTGGTTTAGGGGTGGGTTTGGCCCCATTCTCAGCGCGAGTTCTTCCCGTTTCCCCTCGTGCCGCGCTCGCCTGCGCGCGATTCACCGGCCCGGGCGGGCCCCTAGCGGCACAACCCGTGGCCTGCGCCTCCTACTGCGTCCTTTCCCTCGCCGCAGGCTTCTGTGGCGACCTTGCCGGTCAGGAGGTTTGCTTCGCTCTGTGTTGCACGGGAGAGCAGATAGGATTGAGAGATTTATTTTTCTGGTTGTGTTATGCTGCTTGTTTGAGAGTAGAGAGGTTTGAGAGATATTTTTCCTATGAGAGTATGAAGATGAGGGTGATGGATGCTGCAAGAACCCAGAGTTCATAAATTGTGTACATGAGTACATTGTTTTCAAGCCTCTCGAGAGGCAACAAATAACAAATCTCTCGTACAAACTGGTCAAAACGATGGTCGCTGCCGTGTTCTGGCTGGGTTGCCAACACATTGGGAATCACTGGTGGTGTACTCAGGGCATTAGCTGAATCCTTTGTCGAATTGTTGATTTATGAATTTGCGTACAGTCTAAATGTTTAGTGACTTTATGGGTCAGCACCATGTAAAGGGCCAGGCCTTTATGGTTTAGATATGGATAGTCAACTTTTCTGGTAATTTTCTTGGTTCTATGCTATGTCCTATTCTTACTGAAATTGTGCATGTCCTGATGACATCTTCCGTGCAAGCACCAAATTCCTGTATATATGCATTACAGTGGCCACTATGCAATTGATACGAGTATCCATGTGACCATGTCTATCACAGTTTAGTGCTTCAGCTCTCAATCTAATTCCTGTTTGATTAGCCGGGGGAAAGTTTTCATATTGCGAAATCTTGGAAGGTTGATTGAAATATTACAATCCGAGTGTGATGATCACAAACTATGTAGTTTTGATGTTTTGCTTGTTTATGAGGATAAAGATCTGGAGAAAAACAGGGAGTAGTTAGCAAGCTAAAGCTCTTCTGTCGCTTGGTATGTGTCTGTTAGTACCGTTGAATATTCAGGTCACTATGTGCAGCTTATCTACCTTTGGTATATGGCTATTACGAGAGTTGAGTGCTTAAGCGACTATTGGCAGCGCCTCTTTTTTTTGGTCATTCTCTGTTGTGTTTTCTTTCCCTATAAATAATTAGCACGCTTATGTGTCCACTATAGCTCGAAATGGTTGGAATGCATATTCGTAGCAACCTGTGAACATTTATAATTTGTTGAGTTTTCTATGTTGCCATATGATTTTGTCAGCTTCTTTTAGTTCTTAATCTTTCTTATGTTGATGTTTTTTTTACTTGTTGGACGCTGCTGATACGGAACGGCTTTCAGAGTCATAGAAGGAGCTCGACGACCTTCTTTCTGACGACTCCCTAGCTAAAGTGCCTTTCCTTATACCGGGTAACAAGATCGACACACACTATCGCATCATCCAAGGAGGAGCTGGGCTACTACGTTGCTTCACCACTAGGAAGGCCAATGTGAACCTATCCGTTTCGAATGTGCGGCCCCTGGAGGTCTTCATGTGCAGCATTGTCCTCTATATGGGCTATGGCGAAGGTTTCAAATGGATGTCTCAGTACATTAAGTGAATGGCCTTCCAACTGTCTTCAGTGGCAACGTTCAGGTTTGGTTCTTTATCATTCTCATGTCGCTGGATAAACCTGCAGCTGTAATAAAGTGTCTGTCTAAGTGGTGAGGAAAGCCTGTAAGTTGACGACAATTCTAGATATACGCTGCCAACCAGTAGCTCCTGTCTAAAGGTAGTCTTACAACTAAGTAAGTTACATTCAAGCATATATTGCTTTGAGATTAATAGAACAACTTTTAATATATGTTTCTTCAGGTCAACCTTACAACCTTGCTGATATCTTGCATTTAGAAATGTGAGTTCCCTCAAAACAGAAAGGTGTGTACAACTATGCAACCTGCCAAGCTCCATTGCGAGATTGACCTTTTGGTTCTTCCGACTTTTTGTGATTGCCATGGGGAAGGGGCAGTGTAGAAAGTCGTTACATGCGCTCTAGAGAGATCCGGCTGTGTTGCGGTGTTCCCATTTGCAGAGCATGCGTTCAGTGCACTGATGTTGACCAAAATATACAGGTAGGGGTTCAAGGTCTGCAAGCTAATTACATTAATCAGGTGAAAGGGTTGGCAACAATTCAGAATCCCATGATTCATTTTGAAAAGGGATAAAAATGGATACAGTTGAGACTATTTTCTTCCAGATGTTTTCTTGTTAAAGCAGTGACACACATGAGCCTGTATGATACTGGATAACAGAGTTCTAGTATCCCCCCACCCCTCCCAAAACTTTGTCCAATAAGGCATACACACGTAAAAAGCATAAAAGAGTTTTCTGCAATACAATGAAACAGAAATAAGTCAAAATTATCAAATTATGTGGAAATGTGAGAAGCATTGCCATTTGAGTTTTAATACGTCTGTGGCTATGAATTCTTGGTAGTGTTTACCCACTCATGTAAAATTCGTGTCATGATGTGCAGCCCAGAGAGCAAGGTCTGAAGAGAGCAAATTTGTCATGTTGTGCTACAGAAAGAAGACAAAGTTAATGTTGTTGAATCTAAATCTGAAGACAAAGGTGCTGATGCCAAGAAAAATTCCCACAAAGAACGTAAGGGGAGGTCCAATAAAAAGGAAGATG
The DNA here is from genome assembly GCA_947311845.1 of Poa pratensis. Lineage (NCBI taxonomy): Eukaryota > Viridiplantae > Streptophyta > Magnoliopsida > Poales > Poaceae > Poa > Poa pratensis. The sequence continues at coordinate 27,062,984 of CAMZMU010000101.1, read as the reverse complement.
GTAAACTGCAGAATGTGCAATCTCCAATCGAAGTTCCGAAGAAAGATATGCACACAGTTGTGCTGGCACTACTTATGAGCTTTTTTGCGTGAGTTCCAAGCATTTCCACCCTGCTTCGTGATTTACTCCATGTCACTGTTGGCAGCACATTGCTAAACAATTTTTAAACATATTAATATCATGATTTTTGCAACTGAAACTCTCACTTCCATTGTAATGATCATAGTTACATTATTGTCTCGTTGCTCTTTTGACTTGGCTGGAACTCTGTCCATCCGTGCTCTACCCAATCTCTCTGTTCAGCCCGGGCTAAGCATTGTCGTCTCGCCGTTCCGCAGTTCTTTTATGCGTTTCTCCCTAGCAAAGCACGGGCATTGGTTCACATCTGGATAATGGCTATAGGCTGGCTACATTGCCACAACACCATCCACTACATAAAGGTGCGCTAGACAGTTTGCGCGGCACAATGTGTGCGGCGCGTGGCACAGTGGAGCACGAGGGTGTGGACGATGCCGAGAGCGGCCGTGACCAGGGCCAGCCACGAGGAGATCTCGCACCTGATCCGGCACACGGCCCCGGACGAGCCACCGCAGCTGTGAAGGAACTGCTCGCCGTAGAGGATGCCCAGCCCGGCGGAGGCGAAGGCCAGACTGCAAGCTGTGAAGACCTGCATGCATGATACAACACCATACGTATAAACAAGGCTAGCTACTGTACCATTTTATGAAGCAGATATATATATCGGGACGTACCCAGTGCACCAAGACTGTCCCGTAAGAGGAGCTCGTCCGGCGGCAGCGCCTTGCGGAGGGTGCAGATATGGATAGGAATCGTTGTGATGCACAAAAGCAGCTGGCAACCGATCGACATCGTCACGAACCTGGCCACGAATTCTTGCACTTAGTACGAATGATCAACTCTTTTATTTCTTGCCGCCAGAAAAATACAATTTTCTTTCCTTTTTTGCGGATAAATCAACCATATATGAGCTGATCAGCTGAGGTCTGAGGACACTTACTGGAGGAGTTCTATCGGGAAGGGGAAGCGCCGCGAGGGATATGGCATGATCACGAATGACGCGATCGCCAGCGCTGCGCAGGTCGCCGTCGTCACCAGCAATATGTAGTCGTGCCGCTCCATGCCCATCTCGCAGCGCTGAACAGAGACAGAGATATCTTAGAGCTGAAATGAGGTGACAGATTCTGAAGAAGCACAGATTTATATCGCAGACAAACAGAACTGTAGGCTCTATGGTGCTCTAATTTTCTGGCGTTTAAACAGTTAGGCGAAGGCAAATACAAGCGAAAGCCGAAAGCTCGACCATGATAATGGGTAGTAATATAACACTTCGTCTCTTGGTAAACTGTGCAAGAACCTAATGTGCAGTTACTCTTGCTACCTTGACAGTAAAACTATTGAAGTGAATGTGTAAACAAAGAATTTATGTACACAAAATGTGATTGGTCAATCACAGGCACATCGGTGCTCATTGCAGCTTGGTTAACAAAGATATGGAATAGATGGTGATCCCAGCTAAAAATACAACAATCTAAGGCAAGACAATTCTCACTCTGAAATACTCAGAACCAACTGAGCTGATGAAGCAAGGAGCATGAAAGGAAAAGTCATGTTTTTGTTTTTGAACTAGGGTGGCCCCCGATTTCATTAACGAAACCGCACTACAAGGAAAAGTCATGTACTGGATGTTGGAAACAGGGAAGTGCAAACTACCTCTGTTATGTACTAAAAACTGAAAGAAACTAAATCACAATATCTGATGCATGAAGAACCAGGGAAGGGGAAACCGATGAAATTTTAGGGTAAGAACTAAGAACACAGAACATTAGAACTGTTGCAAAAACAGAAGATCACACAACTGTCACAGCAATAATCGTCAAGAAAATGGCTCAATTCTCCACGTTAAAGAATGGGAGAATACATGGTGAAGTACAAGATCAGGTGCAAGGCTAAAAAATATGCTCCTTTGCAAATGAAATACCCCTCCTCACTCCACAGCAATACCCTACTCATGTTTTCTCGTGAACAGTAGACGACTCGTACCAAGTACCAACCTACAATGTAGCAAGTTTCAGAGATTACACAAGCAAACATGCTGATGCATACTCATTGTACACAATCAAATTGTGTATCAAAATGGCAGTCGGACAACGGCTATTTACGACTTACCAAAAAAAAAAAACGGATATTTACGACTTACGAGCAACAGGCAATCGTCCGTGCTGTGATTGACTCTTGGTATCTTATATCCGACGACTTAACAAGTGAGAAAATCAGATTGAAATCCACGAGAGAATGAAATGAAACTAGTTTCACAAGCCCCGAAAAATTCTCCACTAAAAGGGGACTGAGAGCTACAAGACTACAAAAGATGCTCCTCTGCAAATGAGATACCCCACTGTAAAACATATCCTACACATTCTTTTCGTTGAAGGTAACATTCTTTTCTCCTAAAAGAGGGGAAAAAGCAAGAAAGTCAGCAATATAATCCTCGTCCCAGCAAGATATGGACGGTCCTACTCTACTTGCATAATCGTGGTTACAGTAAGTCGACTCGATATTTATATTAAATTCAGTTCAGTACACTGAAGATAATAGTCAGGACGGTGCTGGGTGAAACAATCAAACAAATGAAACATTGCAGCTTCAAGCAGCACTATTTTTTATGTGAAAGTGGTACAAACAGCAATTTTTATGTTTATAAATCATACGCAATCAGGAAAACACAGGATGCAAAGATATCTTAGAGGTGCACTGACTGAACTGACGCAAGTAGAAAAATAAATCATGGACCAGCTATTGGAAACAGGGATGTGCAGATGAACCAAAGAATTCATCAACTTCCCCTTCCCTAGTTCCTCATGCATCAGATACTGTGTTCTAAGTTTCTTTCAGTTTTTTAGCAGATTACAGAGGGAGGGTTAGAGGTACTCTGCACTTCCCTGTTTCCATTTTCTGGTCCATTATTTTATTTCTCCTTGTTTCGGTTCAGTCTCATTTTCATCTACATTCACAATTGTACAGAATCATAGAGAGAGAGAGAGAGAGAGAGAGAGAGAGAGGTGCAGATCAAGAACAGCTCCACATGAACCCCCTTCCCTCTCTGCGATGCACAGACTTTCTCTCTCTACGGACTATGGTGGGCTAATTATGTACTAGTGTTTAAGCAGTTGGGCAAGGGAATATGATGTAACAAGAACAACAGTTTCTTCGATAAAGAACAACAGTTGCAATAAAAAGCAGCGCATCACGGCCGTCGCCGCAATAATCATCAAGAAACGGCTAAAACTCTCATCCTGATACATTAAAGAAGATGCAAAACTAAATAAAAGGAAAAGATCAGGTGTGCAGTACAGGAACACATCATTCATTATGAAATGTGAAGGAAGCAAAAGCAGAGAAATAGGAAAGAGAGGGAGATGCAGAGGGGGGAGGGAGGGAAGATACCAGGGCACGGAAACATTACATACCTAGATGTTCTTGGGAGCACTGGAAAGGGAAGCACGAAATTCGCTCTCTAGAGATCAAGAACAGCTCCAAGAAACCCCTTCTCTCTATCTCTGCGGCGAACACACACACTTTCTCTCTCTACTTTCGCGCCAGGAAACCTCTGATCCAACAGCATCAATTCCGAACATTAAACAAAATAAAAGTGAAGGCGGGGACAAAAAGAGGAAGGAGGGATGCGATTGAGTACGCAGCGTACACAAACAAACAAGGATTAAAAATAGGATCAGGGCTATACCTGAGATTGATCAGGGCAGAGAAATAAGCCTAGAACAGCTCAAATGCAGAGGGAGAACTCAAGGGGGAGGCACGACATCTCTCTTCTCAATCAATCGAACTAAACAAAGGGGAAAGTGGGGAGAAAAGGATGACCATCCGAGTATGGAGACTATACCTGAGATTGAGGACTTTATGTCACAGAGAGAGCTAGCTGAGCAGAGGCACTGGTTAGTGCCATGCGATTCAAGATTCCTTTGTTTCTTCAAACGAGCGAACATCTAGAAAGGGCATCAGGCAGCATTTTTCCTTCTTAGGATAGTTGCACTGTATGCATGCACTCTTGCTGTAAAAACTAAAAAGTGAAAGGACGCGCCACATGACCTGTCATGTGATTATGGGCGGCTTTTTAGCATGTTTATTGTCCACGATCATCTTGTGCATAATCGCAAAAGTAGTCATCATCTCCCACGTAGTTTTAACACTGCATGTTATAGCAGGGTGCCGAACTATTATCCAACGAGATTGGACAACACCAAAATCATGCTCCACATTCTTCTAGCACTCTTGTTTTTTGGAAAACGTTGACCTCCTCTTGCCTCGGGGATATATTGGAGATTGTGTTCACAAATGTAGACCACGGAGCATAGATAGCATCAGCTAGGTAGTATACATTGGTGTATGGGTGGCCATCACAACCTACAGACTGAAACATGTTGATGCCATTGCGAGAACCTGCCATGCAAAAAAAAAAGAGTGCCAAATACATTGTGGTGCCACAACTTCACTGTGCACTCACCAATATGTTCCTTATATCCCCTGCCAAGCAAATAGATAGTTCTTCCACTCCAATGCATACAATCTATGCTTCTAATCATCCAATGAAACTCTCTTGAAACATTGATCGATAATGACCGGGTTGTATCCCACATCATTTGCTTCTCTCAAGTATTCTGCCCAAACACCTGAACTGCAGCCTTGCAGAAATTGTACATTGAATCAAGGAATGTGGGCTCACTCATGCGCATGTACTCATCAACAATATCGCCGGCAACTTCATATGCAAACATCCGAAAGGCTGTTGTGCATTTTTGATAAAAGGAATAGGCGATATTACCACAAATAATTATCATAAGCCATGACTCCCTACTGAGTATGGTTGAGCACATGTCTCGGCATCCAGAAGCATCACCAAAAATGATTCAATGAATAGTGGGTTTGTGAGATGGAAATAATCTTTGTGGAGTTGGACATTGGCCCCTTCTCTATTACGATCCAACATAGCCGCATGACCCTTCACCAAACTCAGTATTGGTTGCTTCCTCCCCAATGTGTTCAATGAAGAGAAATGTAGCAATCAAAACATTACTATCATCATCAGACGAGATTCCTCAAACGATGATGAACGAATGATGTTATTGTAAAAAATGCATCCAAACTATCCTCTGTGATCTTCGGAAGTGATGAATTTATACCTTGCAACCAGGCCAAGTAAACGACTGAACACTTTGTAGGAAGCGTCAGCCGCGGGCTTGGATGAGTCTCGTCCCATGAAGAACCCCTATCATGGTCGGTTGCGGCAGCATGGTCGTCAAACCCGGCGTCGTACGGCAGTGGCAGGGGTGCGGCCAGGAAGGCGATGAGCCAGGGTTAAGGGTGTGTGGGCTGCAAGGCTCGAGCTACTCCGACGGTGGCAAGAAGTGGAAACAACTCCAGTGATGGCGGTGGCAGCAACAGGTACGGGAGGTTGGGGGAACCGGCAGCGGGGGAGGGGGGCAAGAGGTCAGGAGCAACGTGGCGGCGGTGGCGGGAGGTTGGAATCGGTGGTCGGGGGAGCAGTATGCCTTTGTGGGACCGGTAGGCGGGGCATGGGAGGATAAGGGGAGGACATCGCGGGCGTCCGCGCAGACGCAAACCTATCGCAAATTTGGACTAGTATTGGTACAAACAGACAAAAAAGGGTATTTGTCTGTTTGCGTCGACGCATTGTGCCATGGTTTCTACCTGCGTGGGTAGAACGAACGTGGGCAGACGAAATATGTCGGCCTGTTGGAGTTCTCCTAATACTTGAGATATGATATCTGAAGTCTTGCAATATCTTTCATAATCTTGGTCTATACACACATTTATTCGTGTGACAAATATACTTAACTTCTACAATTGAACATTGATCCATGTGGTATTACCACTTAGCACTCACTTGACACAACTAGATCCGAAACACTAGCACTCACTTGACACAACTAGACAGCTGGAAAGTGGAAACACTGCTTGTCGGGTGGAAAAAATAGAATGAAGAAAACTAATGAGCAATAGCACGTTTACATCATGATCTATCTTAGCAATAGCAGGTTCTCTCTTCGACTCTCTCTAATGAGATGAATTTGTAGAAGGCATGGCTACAAGTATCTGGTGTACTCTCCCTTGATCGATGTTCTAAGGCCTCGGAATAATCCGACTTCAGCGCTAGTTTCGGTCCTTCGTATCTACTCCATCCGTTCTAAATTAGATGACTTCTGTTTGTCCAAATGTGAATGTATCTATACTTGTATCATGTCTAGGTACATCCATACATGGGTAAATGGAAGTCATCTAATTTGGAAGGGGAGTAGCTTTGCTTCTCTGTGCATCCCTACAATTATGGAGTTGACGATCAAGCGACAAAGATAACCAGCTGATTCGTTGATACCATCTCCTAGAGCAGGTGAGTCTCAAGCTCGGCGTTTCATTTTTGCGAGGGATCTCAGTTTAGCTGCTCATCGCTCCGTTTTGCTTCTTCTTTTTTTGTATTTTTTTAGGTGGTCGCTCCGATTTGCTGTATGCTCTAGCGCGGTGAGACAGCCCATCTTATGGTGGGCTTCTTCTAATGGCCGACGTGGCAATTTGTGCTGGATCAATATTTGTGTCTATGGTAACGTGCGCTACCTAAAAACAATTAGAGAGGGCCAGGCGGGGAGCTCCTTTTCAACGCCCGCTGCAAAAATTAGCAGGCAAACGCACATACTGTTGCCAACCTGGGCCGGCCCATTACCTGAGTTCGGTTATGGTTAAAAAAATATCGCTGCTGAAAAAAAACTTTTGGTTTTTCTTTAAATATGAGAAATTTCGTGAATAAAAAAAGTTCCCAGATTTTCAAAAATGTTCATAAATTTTAAAAATCATGAATTTGAAAAATGGTTCATGAATTTCAATATGGTTCGTAAATATAGAATGTTCTAAATTTGAAAAAAAAAAACATGTATTTGAAAATGGTTCACGAATTTGAAAAAATGTTCATGAATTTGAAAATAGTTCTTTTTCATGAATATAAAAAATGGATCATCAATTAAAATGTGTTGAATTTAAAAGGTTCATGAATCCGAAAAATGGTTCACGAATTTGAAAATGGTTCGTGAATTTAATTTTAAAAAGTTCATGAATTCAAAATGGTTCATAAATTTGAAATATGGTTCGTGAATTTAATTTTAAAAAGTTCATGAATTCAAAAATATGGTTCAAGAATTTGAAAATGGTTCGTGAATTTAAAATATGTTGAATTTACAAAGTTCATGAATTTTGAAAAATGTTTGCAAATTTGAAAAAAATGTTCATGAACCATTTTAAAATTGAAAACTTATAAATTTGAATATTTTCGAAAATATGAACATTTTAAATTTTAAACATTTTTCAAAAGCTAAAAACGAAAAAGAAAAAATACAAGGAAAAAAGGTGTCAGAAAAAATCAGGAAGAAAAAAAGAACATGCAAAAACTGGCCGGAAACTACTGGTCCTAAAACCGGGAAGAACCAGCACTATACTGGGCCGGCCCACTTAACGATCGCGTAGGCGTTTCCCTGCTAACCTTTACATAGGGTGCTGAATAGGATTTACCGGCCAGGCGGATGTGCCCTTCGTATTTGCCACGGCACTATTTTTCCCGCGCAGTCAATGGTCGGCATTGCGGCCTCCTGTCAAACGCATGGCTAGATAACTTTAAAAGGAAGTTATAACCATTTTATCAATTCATGACAAATTAGTCTCTACCAATTAATACCAAATCAGCGCCCATATATATTATATCCGTCTATCAATTCATGCCAAATTAGTACGTATCCACGAATTAATACCAAATCAGCCCCCATATATATTATATACGTCTATCAATTCATGCCATATTAGTACGTATCTACCAATTAATACCTAACTAGCGCCCATATATATAATATATCCGTCTATCAATTCATGCCAAATTAGTATCTACCAATTATGAGTACCAATTATTTGCCATGTATATCCGTCTATCAATCCCCCGATATATATGTGCTACAACGAGTGGTCTAGACCCAAACCAAGAACCAACCTGCCAGCAAGTGTTGCAATCGTAGCCATCCAAATGGACAAGTGCAGCAAGAGCGTCCAGGCATTATTACTCCTTCTCCTATGGTTTGCTATCCATGCACAATGTAAGTTGGCTCGAAAATATCGTCTTCTTCATATGCTTTTGTCGAGTTCACCACTTAACAAGTTGGAACGACCTTATATGTACGCATGGTTAATTATGGGCCCGACACTAATTTTATTTTTGTGTTAACAATTTTGTAGGTCGAGTCATAGGCGTGGATCGCATCGAAGTCGGTAGATGCATTGGCAGCGGGTCATGTTTTTTTTTTGAAAGGGAGTTCGTGTACATGATCATACAACTGAAGAACACACACGCACGAACAGAGGCAGAAGCCACACCCCACACGACGAACACGGCACCACCAAGCAGCAGGCCACCTTCGACCACCAGCAGCGCACCGCCGGGAAAGAAGGAGACGAGCTCACCTCGCACCGAAGCAGCCAGCTCGACCAACCTTGTTGAAATGCCGCAGAATCCATCCAACGCAGGCGCCGGAATCTTGCCGCTGAACGAGCATCGGCTCCGAGCCGCTGCCAGACCACCGTCGCCGCCTCACGCCGGAGACGAAGACGAAGGCTCCACCCGTCTTCCACCAAGCCCACCGAGTCCGCCGACGAAGGAGAAGAACCCGCCTGCAAACTCCCAGAGAATTTAAGCAAAAGCACCACCCCGCACGACGGCGAGGGAAGCAGGACCCCAAGAACAAGAGCCGCCGCCGCCACCACGGACGCCGGCTCGAGGGGAAGCACGCCGCGGCTCCGGAGAGCAGCGGACGCACCAGAGGCGGCAGATCTGCCCATGGCCTCCACCGGAGCACCGTGGACAGAGGAGAGGACCGCCGCCTCCAAAAGCTTCTCCGGCCGCGCCTCCGCCTCCAAAGCGCCGCCGGCAAGCAACCCACGCACACCTAGACTATTTACACGCCGGGATCCGTCGATTCCCCGTCCTCCCGCCGCCGGAGCGGCCGCGGAGGGCGAGGGATCGAGCGGATCGCCGGCGGCGAGCCGGTCCGCACGGGTGACGCCCAAAAATCGCCCTCAGTTCACTGTAGGTGGGGAACGGGGAGGAGGTCCAGACTGGCGGCGGGTCATGTTATTCGTGTGACGATGTAGATGTGTGCTACGGGACGCTGGAAGACTGCAAAGCTCATTGTCCAGGACCTGAAGCTGCGGTTCTCTCCTCTACAAATACATGAAAATGGATTATTATTAATTTAGTACTATTAGATAAGAGAACGTATTGGATGAGTGATATGTATCGATGAAGGAACTACAAAAGTATGAGAGATGCCTAGAGTTACAATTTGTGTTTTTAATATGAAATTCCGTCGACGATTTTCAATGCAGTATGGTCGCTGAAATTTCCATTGTAATGTACGGACTATTTTTTTGACGACATGTACTCTACCTTCACAGCAATAGTCACGTGCACGCAATGTACGTATATCAAGTAGATTATTTGAACTCTATGGTTCGACACGCGAGAACCAATATTTATAACGTCAACCAGTGTAAAACAACTTACTACAGAATATTAACAAGAAGGTTTTGTAAAGCTATCCCAAATACTTTGCAATTTTTGACATTTTCTCCCACGACTCACACCTGTATTAACCCAAGATGCACATGATATCTCAAAATCGGACACACGAGTAGGCTTTATAGATGACACCCCCCCCCCCCCCCCCCCCGGGTATAGTCACACAAATTGGCCACACACGAGCCTTGCATATGTTTTCTAAATTACCGTGCACGCAATGTACGTATATCAAGTAGATTATTTGAACTTTATGGTTCGACACGCGAGAACCAATATGTATAACGTCAACCAGTAAAACAACTTACTACAGAATATTAACAAGAAGGTTTTGTAAAGCTATCCCAAATACTTCGGAATTTTTGACATTTTTTCCCACGACTCATACCTGTATTAACCCAAGATGCACATGATATCTCAAAATCGGACACACGAGTAGGCTTTATAGATGACCACCCCCCCGGTATAGTCACACAAATTGGCCACACATGAGCCTTGCATATGTATTCTAAATTACAAACAAGAAGAAGTAAAGATAGAAATCGAAGGTGGTGTTGCTTTGGCTCAGGGGTGGTGCTTTGACTCATGGGAGCATATCTTCCACGACGAATATTGAAACTGCTAATAATTATATAAATTTTCAAAATGACAAAAAAAATAATGATTCGCATGTCGTAGAAAGTTTCATGAATAGAACACATGGGTCATTCGTGTTAAGAAAGATAGTCAAAAGATTGTGCGTATTCGAGTTTCTGGAGGCATAGCAGCTCATGAGAGCATGAGTATGGCTAGGTGTCCGACGATGTCCTTTGTGAAGGCAACTACACAACCTTGCGATGGCATCGGGGCTACAGGTTGCCTCTCGTCACCTACCAAACCACGAGGAACATGTCGCGTTTGGAGGGATCCGAAGGAAGTGACGACGGGGGTGTGACCGAGCAAACGCATAGGTGTCCAACCTAACGCTGACGGTACGCACCTGGAGAGGGCTCAACCTGGTGCACTCTGTTCACATAATTTTGATGTTACAAATTCTATTGCTTCTATTCCAAATGACGTGGTTGTTGCGAGAGCTCCTAAACTAAGTGTTTCATTTGGGCAATCATCGAGGATGAACTCAATGGCTTGGTTTTTCATAATGCTACAAGTCTAAGCGTAGATCTTGAGACAGAAGAGCAATAAGGCTCTGAAGATCATAATGATCTCACTACCAATGATTTAAAACTAAAAATGGTTTAGAAGAGGCGAGCAGAAGATAACTTGGTCGGAGAGTACTAGAACAAATTTATGGCCATGGAAGGAAGTTATTGACATAGTTGTGTTTTTGGGGACATGCAAAGCATATGTTGTTTAAGGAACTATACGAGAACAAAAGTTAGACTTTTTGGTTGTCTTAGATACTAGGTGACCTAATTTTCTAGATCTTTTTTTAATTCCTTTTGGGTGGCCATGTTTTCATTTGGTATATTCTTCCGCCTCATGGGAGGTGAGGGGAACTCTCAATAAAATAAATAATTATAACCTTCATGTTAAGAGTGTTGCCAATCAATATACTACATAAGTGGTCAAAGTAGTGCGTAAAAAACAAGCATAAAATAGCACCTTAAATTTGGAAAGGAAATAGTATTCTTAATCCTGGCAGATGGGCCCCTATGGATAACTAGGCCCTGAATTTAAGAAATTTCCTAGACTCATGTCCTACAAATCCAACTATGGTCCAATGCTTAAGGGGCTCCTATACACCGCCCTTTGTGGCACCTGAAGTAATAAATACTGGGCCGGCCTATTTAGCATTTTTTCCTGTTCCATTTTCCTTTCTTTTATTTTATGTTTTGTGTATATTGTTTTCGATTTTGCATGTTATAAAACACAAAGAGAAAAAAGAAACAAAAAAAGAAAAAAGTACCCTTTTCAAATACAAATAGTTTTTAATATTAATTTTTTTTTAAATTGAATATTTTCAAAATCCATAATTTTTGAAATCTGAAACATTTTCTAAAACTGAGTTTTTTCAAATCCGAATATTTAATCACAACAATTTTTAAATGTGAATATTTTTTAAATATGAACAATTTTAATCTGAACAATATTCAAATATGAAAATTTTAAATGAATATTTTTCAAAATCATACAAAAGTAAAACGAGAAAAAAAAGGAGAATACATACATAAAAGAAACAACAAAAAATGAATATGTGTTAAATGGGCTGGCCCGTTGCGAAAGCGTGTCAAATGGCGCGAGCAAGCCACGCCGCCACGGGCATCAAATAGGATTTGCCAGTGCTTAACTCGTAGCCCTGCAATTCACACGAATGACAAAATAACTTTGGAAGGAAATTATAACCATAATCAATTCATGCCCAAACAATGCATATACCAATTAATATTAATTCTCTCTATATATCCACCTATCAATCTCCGGCTATATATGCAACCATCCGTTCATTTGAACCAAAACCAACCTGCGAACAAGGTGTGTAACAGTAATCATTTACATGGGGAAGTGCAGGATGAGCATCCACTCGTCGATGTTGCTCGTTCTCTTAATATGCTATGGTATTCACGCACAATGTAAGTTGGCACGAAAACAACACCTTATTTATGTGTTTTTATTTGATTCACTGCTTAACTATTCATCAATGTAAGTAGTCTTCTTGAACATTGATCGAGCTTAGTGAACATAGTGTAAACTGTATTTTTGTCTTAATAACAATGCTGCAGGTAGAGGCATAGGCAAGGATCATGACATCGACGACGATACCTGCTACAAGAGTGACACTATCCCATCTTGCTTTTTGTGTTACCCCGAGAATAATTGCTTTAAGACGGTGGACGACTGCAAAGCCCACTGTATAAGACCTCCGGCCACAGTACCCTCTTCTGCACGTCCATGAAACTGGAATATCACTGGTTAGAAGAATGTATTAGAAGGGTGATATGTCCTAAGGAAGGAAGAACTATCATTGAATAAAACAACATATATTACTCTCAGTTATTTTCAGTTTGCAATTTACTCGACATATCTATACTTTTTATAAAATAAAACCACGATTAACGTCAACATGTAAGTTATCCACATCACTTAATAGTTTAGCCAGCCAATTTTCCACATCATGGCACTAACATATATTACTTCTTGTTTATCTCTACATGCAACCTCGTATACATTTTATCTCAAACAGTGTAGTTTAAAGAGGATTAAATGGATCCAGAGAAACATCACTTAATAGTTTAGCCAACCAATTTTCCACATCATGGCACTAACATATATTACTTCTTGTTTATCTCTACATGCAACCTCGTATACATTTTATCTCAAACAGTGTAGTTTAAAGAGGATTAAATGGATCCAGAGAAACGGACGATTTGAGTGTTTTCTCCGAGGCTAAGTAAGAACAGTGTTTTGCTCTGTTTTGATTTTCACGCGGGATAAATTCTACTCCCTCCATCCAAAAATAAGTGTCTCAAGTTTGGACCGAGGGAGTACTTAGCAAGCAGGCAACCAAAAAAGACCGAATTTGCTTCCACAAAGCCCAATACGGAGGCCTGCGCGCAACACGCCTCAAGTGATCTCTCGTCACATATGTTCTCGCACTTTCCTCTTTGTGAAAGTGATGCGATGCAGCGAGGCGAAGCTGACGTATCATGCGAGATGACTCACTCTCCGGCCACGGTCCGTCCAGGCCTCTACCATCGTCCTGCTGGCATTTTAGGTAGGCCACAAGCCAGCCTGCTCTGGTCAAGAAGCGCTCTGACAAGGTGTTGTTCTTGTCACCGGGACACATGGCCAAATTATGTGTCCTCCCAGCAACAACAAAACAAAAAATTGGCCAAAATTTAGTGGGGAACCAACCTGACATTTTTCAGCAAGCATTTCAGATTGTTCGAGAGATGGCAGAGAGGGCAGGGTGGCCGGCCGGTTAAAGGCGATTTGAGAGTGCATCGTCGTGATGCTTGCAATCTGTACACTAGATGAGATTGGCTTGTCCATATAGTTTTCCCTTTTCGGTGCACTTGCCTTCTGATCAGCGAATGGTCGCCTACTAGACTTATCATGACCTAATTAACAAGGTTGGATTTATTTTTCTAACAAGGTGGAAAGGTGACTTATAAAGTGTTGTGGCCTTGTTTATTGCTTGAAATTGAAAGACGCAAGGCACAAACACAGCCCTTTGAACACATTGCAAGAATTGACATAGACCGGGAATAGATCGATACGTTGCTACCTATATGATTTTTTTTAAATGTGATGTCTCTCAGTCTATGTATTCTTGGACGTATTGAATTAATGCACTAGGCAATTATGTCAAAATTCCGAACTGGCGGAAAGAGATTAAGCACTATTTTACTCCTTAACGTGGGTTCGGTATAGGTTGCAGAATCATTTTTCTCAAAATGCTATCGACCTCACCTCTCCCTAGCTTGCCCGCGGAGAATACGGTTGTTCGGAGCTCTCCCTTCACACCAGGTTCGACAAACCCGGATCCATCCCCGATGCTCTAACTCAAGCTTCAGTATGGCCGTCAATGACAAAGAGCCCAGGAGCCCACCCTCTGGATTGAGTAGTTGTGTTGGTTCTGTTGTCGCGGGTTTCTGAATGCTCACCGTTTTTACAATGTTTCCTTCCCTCATGTTGAAAAATGCCGCTTGCTCTATAAGAAAGTTCGACCTAAGGGCCCAACGGTGAACGTACCTGCATACACGGTTTTTTTTTAACTGTACGGCAGGAGCTCTGCCTTTGCATTATAGAAGGAGAAGAATGAAACATACAATCATGCCAATAATACCGATCAACAACATGATCGATTGGCAACCCCACAGACAAACACACTCACTTACAAAAATAAGAAAGCAGCCGACCTACCCCAGGCGTAGGGCACTCTTGTAAGTACTAAGCTCGTGCTTTGTCAATGCAACCACCGCCGAGTGGCTTGATGGAACTCTTTGGAAGATGTGTTTGTTGCGTTCATTCTAGATATTCTAGGTTATATAGAAAGCGGTGGTGGTTTGGCTGTCGGTTCCTTGTCTGAACATGTTAGTCAGATTCATCCACCACTCATTCAGGCTGTTCGATCCCAAGGCAATCTGCACCAATCTTGGCTCCTGAACCATGAAGTTGTGCCAAACCTGCTTGGAGAATGGGCATTGCAAGAACAGGTGGCCAGCATCCTCAAGCACCTGATCACAAAGGCTGCACTTGTCGTCATGATCTCATCCTCGTTTCTGAAGGCGATCAGCAGTCCATAAACGGTTTTGCAGTAGTAACCAGATGAAGAACTTCATTTTTTCCTCCGCTTTGACCTTCCAAACCAGGCCCAAATCTTCCCAATGATCATTCTTCATATAGGTGTTCAGCGTTTATAACCGTCAGTGTGAATCTGTTTATTAGCAGCTAGATACCATTAACCGGGCGCACGGAGCATATGTGCGAATATACTACTCCATATCAACTTTTCCCACTCAGAAAGTAAAACATAAACGAACAAACAAACACACGAAAGCAAAGATGAAGATCAGTGTGCTGCTTCGTCGTCATGCAGTGCGAGGTTGGTCATGTCTCGTTTTTGACAACTTTTTAGGTCGCCGGTTCATGCTGGCCCTTGAATAGAGTTAATTTCCACCACATATAAGCACGCTCGCAATGTGCTTTACACCTACGCTTGATTTGGTAGTCGTCGTCTCCCGCCAGCCTCCCTATATATAATCATGCATGTTCTCCACCATGAAGGGACAATTGCAGACGCCTCAGGGTGCACTCACGCATAGAAAAATACACACGGCGAGGTTGAGCCAGAGAGTAGTGAACAAGCTAGTGATCGATCGATCATGGCGTGGAGTGACAGCTACTTGGACCTGGTGCTGATCCCGGTGGGGCTCCTCTTCCCCATCGGTTACCACATGTGGCTGTGGCGCTCCGTGCGCCGGTACCCTCTCCACTCAACAATCGGCATCGGCGCCGCCGCGCGCCGCATCTGGGTGATGTCCATGATGAAGGACAACGAGAAGAAGTCGACGCTGGTGGTGCAGTCGATGAGGAACGTCATCATGGGCTCCACGCTGGTGGCCACCACCTCCGTCCTCTTCTGCACCGGCGTGGCCGCCGTGCTCAGCAGCACCTACGCCGTCAAGAAGCCCATCAGCGACGCCGTCTTCGGCGCGCACGGCGAGTACATGATGGCGCTCAAGTACGTGGCCCTGCTCAGTGCTCACCACCTTCCTCCTCTCCTTCCTCTGCCACTCCCTCGCCATCTGCTCCCTCAACCAGGCCACCTTCCTCGTCAACGCGTTCTCCCAGTTCTTCGCTCTCCCTGACGGCGGCCGCCACCTGCCGGTGAACAAGGAGTACATCGTGGAAGTCCTGGACAGGGGTTTCCTGCTCAACTTCGTTGGGAACCGGCTCTTTTACGGCGGCGTTCCGCTCCTGCTCTGGATCTTCGGGCCGGTGCTGGCGTGCCTGTGCTCCATGGTCATGATCCCGATACTGTACAACATTGACATGGTGTTCATCCACAGAGGAAAGGGCGGCGAAGTCGGTGACAGCAAAGTGGAGATGAGTGATGTTGACAGTGACGACGGCATGCAAGTTTGACACTTAAGATCGCCGTACGTGCAGCAAGTAAGGAGTGTGGACGCCCTTAGCTTTTCTCGTTTGGAACGCTTCAATTGTTTCATCTGACCGTTGTCGACGAATCTCATTTACAGTAACTAATAAGTGTTAATCATTGTACCATAGCTTCATGATAATTTGACAATGCCATGGAGTACTACACCAACTGTGGTGTTTCTTGGACTTCCTTTATCCTTTTGTAGCTTGCATGCTACCTGTGCTTTGATTTGGACCTTTGGTCCCTATGTTCCGAATCTTGTATGAACTATATGTGGCGGTGTGCCTTCATTAAGTTCAAGCCGGACTCCGCTCGAGCCTTCCGTCTAAAAAAGTACTACACCTATTTGCACACTGGCCAATTTTAGGGCACGCAGATGCATTGTATGCGGCATATTCCATCATGTGGCAGTAAGACATTATATATATGATACTCCCTCCGTCTCAAAATAAGTGTCTCAAGTTTGCCCAAAAGTGGATGTATCTAGACATACTTTTGGGCAAACTTGAGACACTTATTTTTGGACAGAGGGAGTATATCACATGGATATGGTCCCTGGGTCAAAAATTTGTTGGGTTACGTGCAGACATTTTTTTTGCTTACAATAATAATCAAGATCTATCTATGAAGTTACAAGCGATAGGACGAATCTAGTAATCATATCAACATTCTGAGGCGGGAGTAGATATAGGTGTAGCTTGGGGAAGATTCTCACGACCAAACATGGTGGTGAAAATGTTACCGCCTCACCATATCCAGTCTTATCCAACCGAGTGAGGATCAAAGGTATGATCCCTCCGGGAGCTCGCACACCTTCGTCGGCTTCAACTCAGCAGAATTTTGTCGTCCAGGACTTAGTTTCTACTGGTGTATATGAGTTGTAGATCCCAACATATGTTAGAGAGAGAGAATGGTTCGGGGAGAGGACTCCTCAAAAATCCCAAACCAACTTGTGTCTAGAGAGGGGATCGAGGACTCTCCTTTAAATAGAAGGGGAGGGGTTTGGCAAACCCTGGCCGCCGCCCTGTAGGGAGCTGTCAGCCCCACCCCTTGGCGTTGTCGCCCTTGGTGGGCCCCAATAGGGTCGGCCGACCTAGGGTTTGGGGAAGCCCTAGCCGGCCCCACCTGGTGCGCCTCGAGCCCCACCCCCTTGGTATGACGCACCCACCTTGGGAAGCCGACCATCTTGGTGGGCCATTAACACATGTGGCTGCTCCCTACATGAGTTTAATCCAGTAGGAGCAGACCATATGTATTGCCGGATGTTTTTCTGAATATTTAACCTTTAATAAATACCGCATAAAAATCTGAGACCCTCTCTGTGATGTTTCGGGACGTTCTAGTGACACTCTCTCTTTTCTCAAACCATCCAATATACACAACAGACTAGTGTTGACTTAAGTGTGTGACCCTACAGGTTCGATAACATGTAGACACGACTCAGAACTAATTCGGATCAATAGTCAATAGCGAAGTCATGGACGCTCATATTGATTCCCACCGTTATACGAAAAAACTCGGTTGAACATGTTTGATTATCGTACGTGGTTACTATTGCTTCGCGATACTGAACAATATCCGAGGGTGAGATTTCAGATACCTTTTGTGAAACAACTCTGGATCATGATATCTTATATCCTCGTTAACGATATGTTCCCTTTTACTTGTTCCCGTATTCCGATATCCCCATGAGGAATATCATGTCGTGTCAAGAGAACGTATTGGGATATTGTCATACCGAGCAGGCCTAGGTGAAAAATCTATATGGTCGACTAGAGGGGGGTGGAAAGGCGGCTATCAGTTTGAAGTTTTTCTTTTTAATTAGGACTTAACAAGGTATCACAAGGTTGACTAGATGTGCAACTAGATGAATACAACCTAGGTGATACAAAGCAAGAGTAATGCGCAACGGAATACAAGTAGTAAAGGATAGGAGTAACCGCCATGGTGGACACGAGGAGAGTATTCCCGAAGTTCAAGAGTAGTAAAGGATAGAAGTAACCGCAAGTAGTAAAACCCCTACGTACTCTTGTGTAGCAAGTTCCTCTTCTTCCTCTTCATCTTCTTCAAACACTTCATGAGCAATGGCCCTGGACTTCAAAGCAAGGTTGAATGAGATTGCCACAAGACCTCTTTGTCGAGCAAGTGCGCATGGTCAGAGCTCTTGAGCACAATTCCAATTGAGACAAACTCGTTGAGCATTGTATTGGAGTAAGGAGAAGCAAATTCCGCTCTTGAGCGAATAGTGGTGGCCAAAGACTTCTTGAAGCGAGTAATGGCCCTGAGAAACTTGCGCTTGGTCCAATCATCACCAACTTGATCATTTCCAAGATCATTCAATTTGACGGCAAGAGCGGCTAGTCTTCGATACAGATCTTTGGGGGACTCATCATCATTCATTACAAACTCATCGGCTTCATCTAGAGCAACTTCATACTTGGATTGTTGAATTCTAGTGTTGCCTAAGAACAAGGTGTCGAGTTTGTGCCATGCTTGTTTCGTCGTCTTGCACATCTGTGTGTGAGGGAGATACACGGAGGTAGCCACCGTTTGGATCATATGCAAAGCGGTCGCATTGAGGTTATGGTTGACTCCTTCTCTTGGGGCAAGTTGTTGGGATCATGAGGATGAGAAAGTCTTGCTCTACATTCTCCATAAGAGAGTACAAGAGCTAGACATATGTGATCGTATGATCAAGCTTAGGAGGTGAGCCCATTATGGCTACTAGATTTAGGGGTACGCCTAAACCTAAACCCTAAACCACTTGGAAACTTTTGCATTGTAATACGTCCACACGTTTACATGTCTATTCTCTCGAGTAACCCTCTGCACGTGTCCACGCGTCACAACAGGAAAAATCGGAAAAGGGAAGAAAATCGAAGCCCAGGGATCGCGAGCCCAGCCCGGCGGACGACTCCGTGTAGGGACGCGCGGGGACAGGTGTCGCGCGCACGGAAATCGCGCGGAGGCTAAAAAATCGAAGAAAAATCAAAACTTACGACTCTTAGTATATAGAGTTATGTGAGTTTATTTACTATACTACTATTGCAAGGGCCCATCTTTTAGTTCGCCCAGGGCCTCTAGAAAGTCATGACCGCTCTGTGTGGTTTGTTTTCACTATGATCACACTCGCTGTCCTGGCCTTTGCTGATTTCGCCTCCGAATTTTTGTTTTGGTTAGCATCTGTCTTGTGTTCTAATAATAAATAAATCAAAATTTATTAATTTCACCATAATGATGTAATAATTTGCTGCTTGGGCCCAACTTTTTTGTTGCAGTAGCTGGTTTGAAGTGTATGTTGAGTCTTCCATTACTACTCGTGGACTTGGACGTGTTGGCTGTGAAACATTGTCTACGATATCCTCGACTTGCTTGTTTCTTTACGATCGGAGACGGGGTATGTACACATGTTTACCCCTTTCTGTGATTTTTATTTAACATAATATGTATATATTATTATTATTTTTTGTAGTGACCCAGCACACCACTACATGTTGTAGTGTACAAGTCGTTGACATAATACTCACGGAAGGACCATTCCGTAAATATTACATCCTTCAGAGTAGTACAACAGAAACATAGTCGGTCCAAGGTAACACTATAGGATTACAACACTATTCAGTACAAAATCTCGAGAACCTCCTTTACAAACAGAAGCAGGTCTCGTGCAAATAAAACTCCCAAAAGATCCAAGTCGTAGTACTAAGCTGGATATCAGCTCTACCTCTAACTCCTGATCCACTACTGCTGTTGTCACAGCCCTAATCTATCCATCTGGAAGATCTTTGTCCGAAGTTGTGCTCCTCCTGCCAAATAATCATTGTCTTCTCCATAGGCATTGTTGTCGTCGTGTCCACCATTGCACTGTTGTCTCCACTCATCCGTTGGCAAAGTAGAGGTTGACTCCTTCAGGCTCCACCAGGTTGATTTGACTCCTTGTCGAAGATCTCATCAACATCGTTATGGATTCCTGTCCTTCCTCTGCTTGGCAATAACAAAGTAAAGAGATTGGAAGCGTGAAACTCCCCTTGCAGAAATCCTCTTGCTTCCCAATATGGCGTCAGAAAATATGGCGTGTGGAAGGAAGGCAAGGAGATTGCTGAACCGAAGTGCTTCTGCTCCCCGGCAACGGCGCCAGAAAATATGCTTGATTGCGTGGATCACACGTTCGCTGGGAGACCCCAAGAGGAAGGTATGATGCAGTGTAGCAGCAGTTTTCCCTCAGTATGAAACCAAGGTTTAATCGAACCAGTAGGAGCAAGAAATCACTTCGGAAGGTTGTCAGTGGCGCGCTGACGTGGAATCTGCACACAACACAATCAAACTACTTTGCCCCAACGAAACAGTGAGGTTGTCAATCTCACCGGCTTGCTGAAAACAAAGGATTAAACGTATGGTGTGGAAAGCAGTAGTAAATTGCAGAGAATGAAAAGGAACAGTGTTTGCAGTTGGTTGTATTATCAGTGTAAAAGAATGGACCGGGGTCCACAGTTCACTAGTGGTGTCTCTCCATAACAGATAACTAACATGTTGGGTGAACAAATTACAGCTGGACAATTGACAAAATATTGAGCGCATAACAATGCATATATATGACATGATGATTACTATGATATTCATGTGGGCATTACGACAAAATACATAGACCGTTATCCAACAGAGTCTATGACTAATAATCCACCGCCAGGTTGTCATACCGAGTTCCCCGTTGGTATTAAGTTGCAAGCAACGGATAATTGCATTAAGTAATGTGCGTAAAGTAAACAAATGCATTAGACCTAACGGCGTACCCTTAAGCTAAGCATCGGTTATTTTGTCCCTAGTGGCAACAACACATCCACAATCTTAGAAGTTATTGTCACTCTCCCAGATTACCGGAGGCATGAACCCACTATTTAGCATAAATAGTCACTCTTGGAGTTACAAGCATCTACTTGGCCAAAGCATCTACTAGTAACGGAAAGCATGCAAGATCATAAATCTCTACTATAATACAGGTACTGTTTCTTCCTCGTCCGTCGCCCGTCGGTACGTCGCGGTGGTACCTACATCGTTTCTGATCGATCGTTGCGTGTGGGCCGGACCAACAAGAGCTATCGCTGATCAGCCCCAGATACATCGACCTGAGTCCAACACGGACACGATACAGTAGACACACAACGCACCCTGCCACCGTCATAGCCTCATAGGCCTGATCGACTCGGCCTTTTCTTGCCTTCTATGAGCCCTTAAATAGTGGAGCGATCGATTGCCCTGTATCGAAACCAAAAGCTTAGGATCGAAATCGAAATCGTTCCAAACTACTCCTATCAGATAGGCGAGTTAGCGATTCGACGAAGCAAGAACTATGGGACTACGGCGGATGGAAGCAAAGTGGACGAGATTGTGGACTCCCGCACGCGCCAAACCTTGTGAGCGCCGCCAAATTTGGTTTCTGGCTTTGGGCGTAATCAAAAACCAGATCTTTCTTCTTAAAGATTGAAGCGTTTGTTCACGGCAATGGAGTTCGCGGCAACTATCATGGTCTCATGGACACGGTGTTTTGGTTTCTGAAGCGCCTGCTGCTCAAGCCCAACCAGGCGGCCGGCGGCCGGCAGGTTGTGAGCTCTACGATGTGGAAGAAGTGGCCTCGCTGATACAAACACGCTCCTTTGCCTAGCCCGCAGCCCTGCGTTTCCTCCATGAGACTGCGTCTCTCCTTCACGTCCTTGTGCCATGTACGCAGTCTTGCCGATGGTTATGGAGACCCGAGAGCGCTCGGTACAGCCGCCGCTGCTAGGGGGAAAGACCCGCGACACGCTGAAATTTCCGATATTGGTGTTGCGCTGGCGAGGAGGTTGCTGGGCTTGAGGTCAAGGTGCGCGAGTGGAGGTGCGCCAGCCCCGCAGCGGCGACCTCAGCGAGCGCGAACTCCGGGAGGCCGCGGCCTCGGTGGCGGAGGACGGCGTCGAGCGACCCGGCGTACATTACGTACTGACCCAATCCACGACAGGCTTAGAGTGTGGAAGTCGTGAATGATCTCATGACAATATTTGTTTTTTTTGTCATGGATGCATGCACGCACTCGAGGTTCAGAACTTCAGATCAACTCTTCAGACCATAGAATTCTTACTCATGCCAAATATTGGGATTTCTAATTAATAGGCGATTATAAGCCTGGTTCATTGTACTGATAATTGACATTGCTTACTTCCTAACGCCTCTCAAATTTCTAGAACTAAATCAATGGTTAACTGCATAATCCAAACAAAAAAAATTGTTATTCAGGTCATGAACCCGTAGTCCTGTTGTGGCCAGAAGGATGTAAAAAAAAAAGACCAAAATGGGAGAAGATGACAGGCTACATGATTCGTGCTGCCTACATGCAAATGCAAATGCTTGCGGCCTAATCTAAGACTCAAAAAAGTGGGTCTAATATAATAGACAAAAAGACTGGTTTCATAAGATTTTCTTTCGGAATTCTTTGGTGAAGGCCTTCGGGTCGCCGTTGCAACGCACGGGCACGTTTGCTAGTAACATATAAGATAGATTGATAATCAACTTGACATAGTATTCAATATTCATCGGATCCCAGCAAACACAACATGTAGCATTACAATAAGATGATCTTGATCATGATAGGCAGCTCACAAGATCTAAACATGATAGCATAAAGTGGAGAGACAACCATCTAGCTACTGCCATGGACCCGTAGTCCAAGGATGAACTACTCACGCATCACTCCGGAGGCAGGCATGGTGATGTAGAGCCCTCCGGTGATGATTCCCCTCTCCGGCAGGGTGCCGGGAAGAGCTTCTGAACCCTCCCGAGCTAGGGTTGACGGCGGCGGCGTCTCTGGAACTTTTCGTGGATAATGGCTCGGGTATTTAGGGTTTTCGCGTCGGGAGGAATAAATAGGCGAAAGGGCGGCGGCTGCGGAGCCACGAGGGCCCCACACCACCCCACGGCGCGGCAGGGGGGCCGCGCGGCCCCATGGTGTGGGCGCCACGTGGCTCCCCTCCGTTCTCCTCTGGACTCCGTTTCGTGTTGGAAAAATAGGAGGTTCTGTCCAAGTTTCGTCCAATTCCGAGAATATTTCCAGACTAGCTTTTCTGGAATACAAAAACAGCAGAAAACAGGAACTGGCACTGTGGCATCTTGTTAATAGGTTAGTCCCAGAAAATGCATAAAAATGCTATGAAGTGTATATAAAACATGTAACAATTGGTATAATATCAACATGGAACATCAGAAATTATAGATACGTTTGAGACGTATCAAGCATCCCCAAGCTTAGTTCTACTCGTCCTCGAGTAGGTAAAACGATAAAAACAAAATAATTTCTGAGGTGACATGCTACAATCATAATCTTGATCAAATAATATTGTAAAGCACATGTTATGAATGAAGTGATCCAGGTCAATGGTCTATAGTTTGCTAGCAAGTAGATAATGAGCAAACAACTGAATCATATAAGCAAAAACTTTTCATGAATAGTACTTTCGAGACAAGCATCAAAGAGTTTTGCATAAGAGTTAACTCATAAAGCAATAGATTCTAAGTAAAAGGTATTTAACCAACACAAAGGAAGATTTAAGTTTCAGCAATTGCTTTCAACTTTCAACATATATATCTCATGGATATTTGTCAACACAAAGCATATAATAAGTGCAATATAGCATATAAAAATTGTTGCACCAAAGTTGACACTAGTGTTTGCTTCTAAGATAGAAAGAAGTAGGAAACTGACTCAACATAAAAGTAAAAGAAAGGCCCTTCGCAGAGGGAAGCAGGGATTAAATCATGTGCTAGAGCTTTTTAAGTTTTTGAAATCATATAGAGAGTAAAAATAAGTTTTGAGAGGTGTTTGTTAATTGTCAACGAATCAGAAAATGGAAAGTACAATATGACCCCTGCCAACCAGACTTTTAAGAGCGGCTCCCATGAAGGACGTTATTTCTACCAGCAAGGCAGATCATCCCTCTTTCTCTTTTGTTTACACATGCAGATATTTCACTGTTTGTCATTGCTTGACTGATAAATCAGGGCAAAAATGTGAAGAGAATTAAGCGGTTAAAGTTGTAATTAATTGGGACTGGGCACCCCATTTGCCAGCTCTTTTTGCAAAATTAATGGATAAGCGGATGTATATGCCGCTAGTCCGGTGGTAAAGTCTGTTTGACAGTTGACATAAAGACATCCACCCCGTCCTCATGAGCTTGGTAAACATTGACACAAAATAGGAGTAATAAAGTTTGAATAGTTTAAAGGTAGCACATGAAAAATTTACTTGGAATGGCAAGAAATACCACATATAGGTAGTTATGGTGGACACAGATGGCATGGATTTTGGCTCAAGGTTTTGGATGCACGAGAAGCATTCCCTCTCAGTACAGAGTTTAGGCTAGCAAGGTTATTTGAAGCAAACACAGGATATCAACCGACACAGCAACTTATATGAAAACATATTGCAAGCATTATAAGACTCTACACTGTCTTCCTTGTTAACCAAACCCTTTTACTAGAAAATATCTAGACCTTAGAGATACCAATCATGCAAACCAAATTTCAACGAGCTTTACGGTAGTTCTTCATTAATAGGTTTTAACTACATGATACAAAAGCTTAAACATGAACTACTTGATAACTCAAAACAATTGACAAGTATCAAATTATCCAATACAATGATCTACAAGAATATGTAAGCTTTTTCCATTATACCATCTACCACATGCAACATTTTCTGTTCCAACCAAACACCAATCAATTTATTTCAACATAAACTCTCCAAACAATTATAAGTGAAGCAAGAGAGTACTTTCTTTAAAAGAACTAACAGCTCTGAATAAGAGATGCATGAAAACAGGAGCTAAAAGCATAGCAATAGCTAGATAAGAATACTCAACAAGTATAAGTGAAGAATAGGAGTATTCATATGAAAAAGCGGAGCGTGTCTCTCTCCCAATCAAGAATGCTGGGTCCAATCAAGTTGACCATAAGAAAAATAAAATACTGAAAATAAAAGCACACAGACGCTCCAAGTAAAGCACATATGATGTGAAAGAATTAAAATATAGTTTCACTAGAGATGACCTGATAAGTTGCTGATGAAGAAGGGGATGCCTTGGGCATCCCCAAGCTTAGACGCTTGAGTCTTCTTGAAATATGCTGGGGTGATCCATGGGAGCATCCCCAAGCTTAAGCTCTTCACTCTTCTTGATCACATTATATCATCCTTCTCTCTTGACCCTTGAAAACTTCCGCCACACCAAACTCAAAGTAATTCTCATTAGAGGGTTAGTGCACAATCAAAAACTCACATGTTCTATAAGGACACAAACATGACCGTTACTTTTAACATTAGCTACTGCCACTGATGTTATGTGAAGCTCTTCACCCTAAAAAAGAATTCCACTCAACACTAGTAAAAGAGAGAATGCGAAAAATAAAAGACAGAATCTGTCTAAACAGAACAGTCCGCAAAGACGAATTTTTTCGAGGCACTTACGTTGCTCAGATCGAAAAACTTTAAACTAACGAAAGATGCGTACATATCTGAGGATCACGCACAAAAATTTCAGATTTAAATAATTTTTCTGTGATTTTACAGAATTAAAACGGTGAACAGCAGAAATCTGTTCCTGCGCAGAAATCCAAATCTAGCATCATCTTCCTATTAGAGGCAATACTTGGCACAACAATGCGATAAAATAAAGATACAAAGGAATTGTTACAGAAGTAAACAACTCCTTGACTCAAAAAAAGAAAAATTGCAGAAATAAAATAATGGGTTGTCTCCCATAAGCGCTTTTCTTTAACGCCTTTCAGCTAGGCGCAGAAAGTAAGAATCAAGTGTTTCCAAGTGATGAAGCATCAACAGAATAATTTGCTCTAACAATAGAATCAAAAGGTAACTTCATCTTCTTTCTAGGGAAGTGTTCCATACCTTTCTTGAGTGGGAATTGATATTTAATATTCCCCTCTCTCATATCAATAATAGCACCAACAGTTCTAAGAAAAGGTCTTCCCAAAACAATAGGACAAGAAGCATTGCATTCAATATCCAAAACAACAAAATCAACGGGGACAAGGTTATTGTTAACCATTATAAAAACATCATCAACTCTCCCCAAAGGTTTCTTTATAGTATTATCAGCAAGGTGAACATCCAAATAACAGTGTTCCAAAGGTGCTAAATCAAGCATATCATAGAGTTTCTTAGGCATAACAGAAATACTAGCACCAAGATCACATAAAGCATTGCAATCAAAATCATTCACCTTCATTTTAATGATGGGCTCCCAACCATCTTCTAACTTCCTAGGGATAGAAGCTTCATGTTTTAATTTCTCTTCCCTAACTTGCATGAGAGCATTAGTAATATGTTTAGTAAAAGCCATGTTTATAGCACTAGCATTAGGACTTCTAGCTAGCTTTTGCAAGAACTTAATTACTTCAGAAATATTGCAACCATCAAAATCAAAATCATTATTATCAAAAGTAATAGGACCATTGTCTCCCACATCTCGAAAAATTTCAGCACTTTTATCAGGAACAGTTTCAGTGTTTTCAGGCAATTTTAAACGTTTTGCAACAGAAGTAGAGACATTGCCAACACCAATTACTTTACCATTGATAGTAGGAGGTTTGTTAACACTTGAGTTTACAGCATTTTCAGTAGTAGTAATAGTATAAACTCTAGCAATACTATTCTTTTTAGCAATTTCATCCTCTCTTGCCCACCTAGCATGTAAATCAGCTAACATCCTCACATTATTATCAATTTTAACTTGTATAGCATTGAGAGTTTTGCTCTCTTTAACATCATGAGGCATAGTTTTAATTTTTAACAAATCAACATCAAGAGCAAGACTATCAACTTTAGAGGCAAGAACATCGATTTTCCCAAACTTTTCCTCAACAGATTTATTGAAAGCAGTTTGTGTACTAATAAAATCCTTAAGCATGACTTCAAGATCAGAGGGTACACTCTTATTATTGTTGTAGGAATTACCATAAGAATTAACATAACCATTGCCACTATTAAAAGGATAGGGCTTATAATTGTTATTACCAAAATTATTCCTATAAGCATTGTTGTTGAAATTATTATTTTTAATGAAGTTCACATCAACATGTGATGATCCGAAGAGCAAGTCTTGATGCCTGCACAAATAACGGGATTTAGGTTGAGACTCCAAGTGCAGAGTGTATAGTATAGTGGAAGACAGTTTTCCCCACGAGGGGTGACTCGAGGATTTAATATCGAACTCTCGGGGAATCTGCAGTGGTAGATTTATCTTCTTATCCTTCTTTTGGTTACCTACAAAACAAGGTTAGATGTTTTGGTCCTCAACCTCACCTGTGGTTGTCAAGCACAAGGTGTAAGAATGATATCAGGATAGTTATGCAATGCAAACAAGAAATAAATATGCAATGATGGTGGATGCAATGGTAAATGATATTTTTGGGTTTTTGAATGATGTATGCAAGATGAAAAGTATTTTTGTATTTTCGGATTTAATGATGGTTGAAAATAGAAAAGTGGTATATGGTGTTGGAAAGGTGTTTCTTATGATTAAAAATGGACTGGGGTTCATGGTTTCACAAATGCACTCTCTCTTTATAAAGTGGTAGACAATGGAACACACAAAGTTAACATATGAGATTGCAACACAGGGTTTGATAACAAGTTACTTAGATATATGGGCATCACGTCCTAACATAGAGATCTTTTGGTTATTAACCTCTCTTATACTCCACCAAGATGCGAACTAAATCATAACACCTCAGTAATTAAGATAATTCAGAGTATAGCATTAAGTATCATGACATGAAGTGAAAATAAGAACATGCTAGATCTAGTCATGGAGTAGTGGCAATGGTCACGCCCACGTCCCCGGCAGCATGGTATTTTAGTTTATCCCTAGTGAGGTAACAAAGTAAGGTAAAGATATCAAAGTGGATCGCAGAACTTTCTCTCACGTTCACTGCACTAGCCACCCCCCGTTACTCCAACTAATGCACACGTTCCCCCACACACGCTCTCATAAACATGCTTGATCAAAACAAGTAGACAAGAACGGGGTACATAATATGCATCTATACTCATAACTGAAACAAACATTGCAATCTCAAACATATATTAACTCATAAAGATCCACCACAAAGGTATTACAAATATGACCGTAATCATGTTCAGCAGCTCATACGGTGCTAATTAGTGAAGCTCAAGAGAGGAGAGATACATAAGTTACTTCCACAAACCCATAGTCCAGAGGTGGACTACTCCCTCTTCATCATGGAGACAGTGGAGAAGTCGATGGAGAAGATGGAGACCACGCCGGCAGCGCCCCGCCGGAGTTTTCCCCCTCTAATCTGCAGCTCCTGATCTCCGTTTCGGAGTTTCTGTGTTTGTGCGGCGCTCCTTCCAGAGAACGACGGGGGACCTTTTTTATAGGCGTTTTTAGGTCAAGATGATGTCGGTGGAGAAGAGATCGAAGGCAACGGAGCCACGAGGCCCGAACGAGTGGGTCCCACGCGCCCTGGTACTGTGGCCGCGTGGGCCCCCCTCGTTTGACCCTCGGCCTCCGTTTGCTCGCTTCCTTTTCCGTAGTCCTTCTTCCTTCCAAATATTGACGCCCGTAAATTTCCAGGTGATTTTGTTGACGTTTGGGTCCCTGAAACATTAAAATACAAAACTAGGGTTTTCTGCCTGTGCAGGGTTAATTCCATAAAATAGGAAATCATTAAGATATTTCCAAAATCATGATAAAACATTGATATAACCCTTATATGATGCAAATATGATTGGAATATAAGCAATTAAAGTGCAAAGTTCATGTATGCATTTTACATGCATCAACATGCTCTTCTTGAGCAACCAAAGAAGCTAAAGGAACATTATTTGGATCAACATGCATCCTTCCATTTGTAAGCATAGACATATAGTATCAATCTTATCACTCAACGAAGAGGTTTCTTCAACAGAATTTACCTTCTTACCTTGTGGAGCTCTTTCGGTGTGCCATTCAGAATAATTTATCATCATATCATCAAGAAGTTTTGCTGCAGCACCCAAAGTGATGGACATAAAGGTACCTCCAGAGGCCGAATCCAATAGGTTTCTTGAAGAAAAATTTAGTCCTGCATAAAAGGTTTGGATGATCATCCAAGCAGTCAGTCCATGGGTGGGACAATTCTATACCAATGATTTCATTCTCTCCCAAGCTTGAGCAACATGCTCATTATCAAAAAATTTGAAATTCATAATGCTACTTCTCAAAGATATAATCTTAGTAGGAGGATAGTATTTTCCTATGAAAGCATTTTTACATTTAGTCCATGAATCAATACTATTTCTAGTCAAAGATAGCAACCATTCTTTAGCACGTCCTCTCGAAGAGAAAGGAAAAAGTTTCAGTTTAATAATATCACCATCTACATCCTTATACTTTTGCATCTCACAAAGTTCAACAAAATTATTAAGGTGAGCATCAGCATCATCAGTACTAACACCAGAGAATTGCTCTTTCATAACAAGATTTAAAAGTGTAGGTTTAATTTCATAGAATTCTGCGTTAGAAGCAGGTGGAGCAATAGGTGTACTAATGAAATCATTGTTGTTCTTGCTAGTGAAATCACACAACTTAGTGTTCTCAGGGGTACTCATTTTAGCAAAATTAAAACAAAACAGAAAGATAACAACTTGAAAATAAAATTAACTATTTTTTTTGTGTTTTTGATAAATAAAGCAAACAAGACTAAATAAAAATAAACTAAGCAAGGCAATAACAAAGTAAAGAGATTGGAAGCGTGAAACTCCCCTTGCAGAAATCCTCTTGCTTCCCAATATGGCGTGTGGAAGGAAGGCAAGGAGATTGCTGAACCGAAGTGATTCTGCTCCCCGGCAACGGCGCCAGAAAATATGATTGATTGCGTGGATCACACGTTCGCTGGGAGACCCCAAGAGGAAGGTATGATGCAGTGTAGCAGCAGTTTTCCCTCAGTATGAAACCAAGGTTTAATCGAACCAGTAGGAGCAAGAAATCACTTCGGAAGGTTGTCAGTGGCGCGCTGACGTGGAATCTGCACACAACACAATCAAACTACTTTGCCCCAACGAAACAGTGAGGTTGTCAATCTCACCGGCTTGCTGAAAACAAAGGATTAAACGTATGGTGTGGAAAACAGTAGTAAATTACAGAGAATGAAAAGAAACAGTGTTTGCAGTTGGTTGTATTATCAGTGTAAAAGAATGGACCGGGGTCCACAGTTCACTAGTGGTGTCTCTCGATAACAGATAACTAACATGTTGGGTGAACAAATTACAGCTGGGCAATTGACAAAATATTGAGCGCATAACAATGCATATATATGACATGATGATTACTATGATATTCATGTGGGCATTACGACAAAATACATAGACCGTTATCCAACAGAGTCTATGACTAATAATCCACCGCCAGGTTGTCATACCGAGTTCCCCGTTGGTATTAAGTTGCAAGCAACGGATAATTGCATTAAGTAATGTGCGTAAAGTAAACAAATGCATTAGACCTAACGGCGTACCCTTAAGCTAAGCATCGGTTATTTTGTCCCTAGTGGCAACAGCACATCCACAATCTTAGAAGTTATTGTCACTCTCCCAGATTACCGGAGGCATGAACCCACTATCTAGCATAAATACTCACTCTTGGAGTTACAAGCGTCTACTTGGCCAAAGCATCTACTAGTAACGGAAAGCATGCAAGATCATAAATAACATATAAGATAGATTGATAATCAACTTGACATAGTATTCAATATTCATCGGATCCCAGCAAACACAACATGTAGCATTACAATAAGATGATCTTGATCATGATAGGCAGCTCACAAGATCTAAACATGATAGCATAAAGTGGAGAGACAACCATCTAGCTACTGCCATGGACCCGTAGTGCAAGGATGAACTACTCACGCATCATTCCGGAGGCAGGCATGGCGATGTAGAGCCCTCCGGTGATGATTCCCCTCTCCGGCAGGGTGCCGGGAAGAGCTTCTGAACCCTCCCGAGCTAGGGTTGACGGCGGCGGCGTCTCTGGAACTTTTCGTGGATAATGGCTCGGGTATCTAGGGTTTTCGCGTCGGGTGGAATAAATAGGCGAAAGGGCGGCGGCTGCGGAGCCACGAGGGCCTCACACCACGTGGCTCCCCTCCGTGTCTCCTCTGGACTCCGTCTTCGTGTTGGAATAATAGGAGGTTCTGTCCAAGTTTCGTCCAATTCCGAGAATATTTCCAGACTAGCTTTTCTAGAATACAAAAACAGCAGAAAACAGGAAATGGCACTGTGGCATCTTGTTAATAGGTTAGTCCCAGAAAATGCATAAAAATGGTATGAAGTTTATATAAAACATGTAACAATTGGTATAATATCAACATGGAACATCAGAAATTATAGATACGTTTGAGACGTATCACCAGCCAACAATATATATAGCAATTCACATCATTCGAAAATAGGTTTTTCTTTTTCATGCAATGATAAACCATAGTACTTTGTAATTACTTTGAGAAACATAATCAAGTAGGACATGAGCAAGAGTGAACTTGCCTTTTTGACTGCAAGATTATGCAGCCAAGGTCTTCGATACAATAAAGACTCCAAAATCTGGAAGAAACATCATTGGTCCGGTAAGGACTAATGTTTGAAGAAGCAATATGCTATTGTGCATAAATATGAGATGCATCGCTTTAAACCACATAACTAACTCTCGATGGTTGAGGGTTGTTTGAGTTTGGTGATTACTTTTAGATTTGTTTTGTCTTCAAGTTTACATCACAAGAAATATGAATTTTAAAACTTTAACTTCAAGTTTACATCATAAGATAATATGATTTAAATACTAACACTTGGAAGAAACACAACAAGTAAACTTATATTATGAAGTAATTATTAATTTGGATTAATGACTTAAAATTTATAACACAAAATTAATCCAATTATTAAAGGTATTAGTACTACTGATTAAGTTTTATTCAATAGAGAATTCACTTTTATGAATTTAAGAACTACATGAAATATCATAAGTTAGTACTATGATAATTTTATATGTTGATGGATTCATTTTTTATTGTTAAAGGATTCTTGAATAATTATTTTCCTTATGGAAAATATCATTTCAATAAACCACTTAAAAATATTAGTTAAACATGTTCACAAATGGAATTTTAAAAATGGTCATAATGTTATGATGGAAACATATTTCCATATCTGAAGTTAAACATGTGAAACAATTTAAATGGAATTGAAATGCATTCAAAATAGCATTTCAAATAAATTCCATATTTAAAATAATAAGTAAGTTGTTGTTTCAATTTTAAAGTGATTCAATTGTAACTAAACACACATTCAAATGGTATAAATAAATAGATTTTATTTTTTTCTTAACATTTTGGTATATTATTTATATTTTTATGATTTAAAATGATTTAGTTATGAATTTCCAAAGTTTAAATTCAATTTTAAACAATTTCTGGAATTTATTAAAATGTGTTGGTCCCACTTGTCATAGTTTTAATAATTACCAGAAATGATTTCCTAAATGATTAAATATCTGACAGTGGGGTCCACATGTCATAATTTTATTTATTTTTGAAAAGAAATTCAGGAAAAATCCTGATTGGTCCGCTGACGTCAGCACGACGTCAGCAATGGAGGCAACTCTCTGTTGATCACGGAATCGTTGGATTTCGAGCAATATTGGAAGAACTGGAACGTGCACGAGCTAGAGGACACCGAGGTGAACCTATTGGAGGTGGCTCTGGAACCAAATGGTCACCCGAGCACGGCCGGCGACGAGCTTTAGCGGCGGCCGGAGGCAGTGCACGGTACGACGGCTAATTCCCCATGAATTCGTCCGAATTAAAAGCACAGGGAGGTACGTGGGCTCACCATGAGCATGGAGGACGGCTCGGTGAAGCACGGCGGTGACGAATGGCGTCGAAAACGTCCGCGACAGCCGGCGACCGGAGTTGAGGAAGACGGCGAAATTCCTCCGCTCCTGAGCTCCACACCATGCAGAACTCCACCAAGAGGACGAGGAAGACATGGCGAACCTCCAGAGCTT
This sequence comes from Poa pratensis, assembly GCA_947311845.1. Classification (NCBI taxonomy): domain Eukaryota; kingdom Viridiplantae; phylum Streptophyta; class Magnoliopsida; order Poales; family Poaceae; genus Poa; species Poa pratensis. The sequence goes on along the minus strand of CAMZMU010000101.1, from coordinate 27,029,629 downwards.
CTCGGAGAAGCACGGAGAGGTCGGAATCGTCGACGAACGGCGGCGACCCGAGGCTAGGGTTAGGGTTAGGGTTTCGATTTGAGGAGGAAGCAAAGCGTGAGAGCGAGAGCGAGCGAGAGAGCGAGATGTGGACGTCTACTCGGTCTTATCCTCGCGAGCTAACAAGCAGGGAGGAGGTGGCGCCGAGGGAATCGACACGGCGACGACCTTCTCGTCCTTCTGGCGGAAGGAAGAAGAAAGGGAATAAAACATTTTTTTCACAAAACCCCCTGTAGTTTCTGGAAATTACATACACAGTTGAAACAGACCCCTGGTTACTGATTTGGGCCTTTTTGTTTGGAATATATAAAATTACATATTGGTCCTGAAATTTTTAGAATTTCAAGAGGAAGTTTATTCCAACTTTGAAATTTGAATACTTAGTGTATTTTGAATTCCTTTAACATATAAAGTAAATTTGGCCTATTTGGATTTATTTTCTTTAATAAAATGTGTGGCTTTACACTTCTTTATTTTTGTTGTGCATTAAAGCAACATAGAAATGCTTGGTTATGCCATTATTTATTTGCGGTTATTTGTTATTTTCAAATACTATAGATGATTTGATGGCTTGACTCCAAAATATAGATAGATATAAATATTCAAACTTGTTTCCTTGTGCTTTAATAATTCTTGAGCAACTCCAAGTTGTTGTCCAGCAATAAAGGCATGATTTGCTTACTGTGGTGCCTTCAAAGAGTATGCACAGTGTTTCAATTCAAATTCATGCCAAGCATGATATATTGTCTTGGTGGCTTCAACTTGTGATACCTGACAACTAAATCATGTGAAGACATAATCAGATGTCTGTGGATACACACAGTATAAATATCCTGCCTATAGTCAGGTCTTATGACTACATAGTTGAATAAAATGATGATAATAGAATCTTGCTTGATTCCATAACTCATTATGAATACAAAAGATTGATGCATTCCTCTTTGATAGGAATTGATGCTTTAGTGTGGGGAAGCAAGTTGCTAGAACAACTGCTGACTAAATAGTCCATGTGGTTCCAACTTCCACATGTCCAGATTTTTCTCTTCTTGAGAACGAAATCTTAAACAAGCCAAGAGGTCTTGATCACATGATGATCTTGTGAACTCCTCTCAAATGAGACTTGTCCACAAACATGAATATGAGGGTTAACTCATGTGATTTCTATTTATGGGTGATGATTATATGGCTTTATTATTTGGCTTTACTTTCTCTGGGAAATCATATCCTTGAGAAACAACATAAATCTCCATGTGGCTTAGTTATTAGTTGGTTATAGAATAATATATGTGTATTTTATGACATCAATTTGCCCTATGCATATAATAAGAATTTGTTGACAAGATTGCAGGCTTGTCACCAAATTACTTTGTATATTCACGTGGCTGAGATGTAATGGATTATCCGACCTTCTGTTTATTTGTATGTGACACTCAATTGTTTGAGCATACAAAAGTTATTTGTTAACAAGGTTATAAGGCTTGTTACCAAACTACTTCTATATAACACCAACATTGGAATATCACACTATTTCTAGAGAAATTAATAAGGACAGATCGGACATAAGAGTTCCATATCTCCATTATAGATGGACATAGTACTTCTATGCCATCCTAAGAAATCCTTCTTCAAAATCCTCTTGTTGCTTTACCTTGTTTTCTGGGGTTAGCTCCTCTTGCTGAATGACTTCAAGAAGATTAGAAGATAAGAAGATCCATTGTGTTCGGCAATCACCCTTGAGGATGCAAACAACCCCAAAAACTCCTAGATCCTGTAGTGCAAGGCACACAGCTCCCAAAAATTGCACCTTCCCCTCCTGTCGTCACGAAGAGCAAGGCGAAAAAACACTTCCTGGAGGTAACACAACCAGGCGAACAAGCACGCTGCTCCCAATGGCACCAACGTGTGGTGCAACTAGAAGGAGAAAAAGAAACAGCAGCCTCGCTAGAAGCAGGCGCTGGACAGGTTATGTCTTCCGTTGCAAAGGAGAGACGGACAAAACACCGGCACCAGCACCGCCGCCGGAAGGCGAGCGGCGGCGGCCCGGTAAACCCTAGATCGCCTTAGCGATCGCCAGACACCTTACGTACCGGTTCGACAGAGCAGTTGTTGAGAAACTATGGCACACCCTAGCGTGACCTCTCCACCTCCGTAATTCTATCCTGCCGTTTTGGTTAATAAAATCTCATCCAAGCGGGGCCTAAGGAGTATATTTTATACACCCACGTCAGTCGGGTCGGGTGATATTACCACCTCATCAATCCGGCAAATCTCGGACTCCCGACCATCATAACATCAAACATTCGTATGTAACTTTATTTCCGAGCAAATAAACACCAACTGGCACCCGTTCAAAAAAAATAACATCAAACATTCATGTGTAAACGTTTTTTGTGTCCAAGATTGCCGCAATCTTTTTCTCTACAACACCATAAAAATCGCTCAAATTTGTTGTAACACTCAAACATGCCCACGTAGCAAAACGTTACGTTACTGACGCAAAAAATCCACACTCATCGCGACAAAACCATTTATGATGGGTTGCAACGATTCGCACACACACGAAAAGCAAAAGCTTGCAATATATATGAGACCACCGCATACAACAATGCAAAAACATATCTGCAACGTAAATTTGACACTTCCTAGCTTATGTGTAGAAACACGGCAGCATGTTAGCACTTGTGGGTTTCCGTCCTCCGTGCTGTGTACTTCTCACGTTACTATGCATGTATTTTAAGTGTGTACACTTGCGCTTCTTAGTGTGTACTTCTCATTGTTAGTCTTTGCACTTTCCATGTAAGTGCCTATACTTCCCGTTTCTCGGTGGCGAAGCTAGCACATAAATCTACTGAGGTTAGTCTCTTGTTTATAGTTTATTTTTTCACGAATAAGCAATGGCAAAGATCAGATTAGTGAATGATATTATGTTTTTGACTGGGTTCATCTAAATCCAATGCTTATAAAGCAGCTCCGCCATTGCGGATGTTAGTGTTTGTATTTCCCTTATACACCTGACAACACATAAGTTACGGGAAAACAGATAGACAAAAGAAAACTTGAAAACCAAGGAAAATAGAAAACTCAAAAAACAAGAAGAAAATCTTCAAAACCACATCCTAGCTATGACGATGTGCGCTCCTCGTGCTAATACTTCAAATTAAAGCCGGTATTTCACTCTATGATATACTCCCTCCATCTTGGTTTGCAAACTCATCTCAAAATTATATTCGTGAAAATTTTAACCACGGAAAACCGGAGGGGCGTTCCAAGTTTGAGAACATGGATAATAGTCTACTGCCCGGAGGACTAGATCCCCCCCGCCGCGCGGTGCCAACCACACTATCGTATTAGCCCATGTAATAAGACATAGCATTGTAAGTGCCCACCCATATGGGAACCAACAAGCATGTGCCACGTTTAAGCATTGTTGGACGGGATGCATGGTAGGTTGTTGTGTTTTGTCCATTAGTGACATCCTAACCAAAGTATTCCTTTACTCCCACGGAAAATGCATTTTGCTCCCGGGCACCACTGCTCCCTTCCATTAAAAAAAATTGAAAATCATATTTGTGAGTTTCAAAAAATTCTGAAAAAAATTAGGGATGTAGTCAATGATATATCCCAAGAACGTGTAAATTTTCAATTCAAGATACTTTATATTTTGGCCTCAACAAAAATAACAAATCTGATCAAAATTAGACATTTAAAAATATGCATACTTAGATCCATATTTTTGTTATTTTTGTGTAGCTCAAAATACAACTTATTTGAAGTTGATATTTTGCTCGTTAGAGAGATATATCATTGGCTATACGTGGAATTGTTTTTAGAATTTTTTGAAACTTATAAATATGATTTTAAAAAAAATTAAAGAGGAGGGAACAGTGGTGCCCGGGAGCAAAAAGTCTCCACTGTCCATGTTTACTCCCATCCCATGAATAATTCTATGTCACTGGAATAGGTTGTGTTTCCAAAAGCTAGTACTGACCTGACCACATGGTGTCACTCAGTACTACCGCGCTAGAGTACAAGTCGTGTTGTTGTCCGTGTTATTCGTGATTTGTCTTGTAGTTGGATTGAGCTACTACTCGCTCCGTTCTAAATTATTTGACTCACATTTGTCAAAATATAAATGTATCTAGACACTAAACAAGTATAGATACATCCGTATTTAGATAAATGCAAGTCAACTAATTTAGAACGGAGGGAGTACAATCGAGAGAAACTACTACGCGTGACACACAATGACAACCATACACCTTCACTAATCATTATTATCAGCAATATCTTTATTTTATACAACACGTGTGTCAGCCTGTCAGGCTCGTATCTCTAGCCAGAATGTGTGGTAGATGGTTGGGGGCAGCTATCCCACGAGGAAGCAAATCATCTCAGAAGACGTTATAATCGACAAACATGCATTGCATTGAACGTGTGAATCTCTGCTTGACACAACAAATACTTTTTACGGAGCAAAGCGGGCGTGCAAGTGTACAAAGTACACAAAATAAAATTAAGGAAAAAATACACATTAATCATCACGACTAATAGACTAAGCCCAAGTTACGATGCATACAATTTTTCTCTCAACGCGATCCCCACGGGATAGAATTCCATGACCATTGAGATAACGAAATACAGCCGACCATAAGCCTCCATGTGTGCGTACGATACTTGCATGATCACGATAAATAAAATTAGGCCATCAGCTGATCACGTATGAAGGGAGTCACGGCTAGCCCACATACGGGCATAATTGATCTGGTGGACTGATTAATATCTGGTTATTAGGCCGTATAGCAACACACATACGATGCATACATGCATGGCCATTCCCAGCTGAACATAGAGAAATTTTGAAGTCTGAACTTGGATATGCTTAACGTGTATAAATTCAGCAACTGGTCGTTGTGTATACTTATAACATTTTAGCACAGAAACACATCAAACAAATGCCCCCATACCAAGTCGGGTTTGTGTGTGTGTGGGTTTTTTCTTTTATCTCTCGCCTATTGTAATCCCCGTGTTTTCTGATTCATTTGAACCTATCTTGTAGAGGCTGCAAAGTCTCAAGGCAACTTTGAAATATATTAAGGTGGGGATTAACTCCCCCAGTGAAAATTAAAAAAAAAAGTCGGTTTTGAATGCGAAGACGAGTGTCGAACTTAGATTTGGTGTAGAATTCTTTTTGCTGGGCACATCGGACGCAAGTTACATGGATGTTGTCCTCTTTTTTTTTCAAGTCAAGACGTACCAGATTTGATCGATACTGAAAGAGACCCTTTCCGAGACACGAGCAGGCATTGTTTTGCACGAGCAGGCATTTTACAAGGACCATACTCCTTCAGTCAGCCAGATGGTGGACTAGGGCATGTACAACGCGAGCGCTTAAGCCAGGCGCTAGGATGGATTTTTGTTAGTTACGCCCCAATCCTCTCCGACCTAGGGAAATTTGTTTGCGTCGATGCTTAGCGAGGAGTCGTACGCTAGCGATAGATTTTTTTCATGCAAAGAGACAGAATCGGGATCATCTGATAGCGATTGAGATGCGAACTGGTCAACGCGGCAAACCAGTCCCTCAATTTTTGCCAGCGCTCGCTGCTAGGTATAATTTTCTGGATTAAAGCACTAGCTGGCTTGAATTTTAGTTCCTTTTCAATTTTGTATTGCCCATGGACGTGTACTAAAGTGGCTGATGCTTTAGCGAGTTTTGGTGTGAAGATGGTCTTGGATCCCCATATGCGAGTTCTTACCTTCGCCTAACTTTTGCTTGACAGCAATTCTGCAGAGCAGTTTGGATAAATGGAACGTCTTTGCATATAGAAAAAGTATTATTTCCTGAGTATACGTCATGTTTGCCTGGCTCTGGCTCGGCTTAGGCATTTCTTTTTGAGAAAATTTATTATATGCTCTATTAAAATCATATTCCTTATTTGACACTTGAGAACATTTCTTATATGGCACTCTATTAAAATCATGTTCCTTAAAATTTCTTTCCTGTATGGCCTCTGCCTTCTTGGTGAACAAAATGCATTAGAGTGTCGTATAGGGAATTTTTTTTAGGGAGAGACCATGGAAGAAATTTTTTACCGATCTAAAATAAGGAACATGATTGTCGGCGCCCCGTCACTTCCCCCATTCTCCACTCTCCATTGTTCACTGCTCGAACCCTAGCTAGCGTGCTGGTGGCTTAGATCCGGCGAAAATCCGGCCATCGCGGCTGTCTCCCTCTAACCTCCCCTGTCCTCCTTCTCTCCGGCCAAGATGGGCCACCCATCTGTCGCCCTTGCACGCGCATCCTTCCTCTAACCTCACCGCTCTGCTCTCGCCCGTGCTTCGCCCATCCTCCTTTGCATCCCCCGTCCTTGTCCGCCCGCCATTCCAGCTTTGCTTCCTCATTCTCCCCCTGCTTCCTGCTGCACCACTCACGGCTTCCTCTTTCATCCACCGCCATTCCAGCTTGGATTCATTTCGTCGTCCCTTAGCCCTCCCAGGTCGTCCGTGGTCCTCATTCTATAAAGAACTCAGGCATGTTAGGTTGATCTCCACACGCGTGAGTCCAACGACTCACCGTGACCCCATGATCGCGCCCTGATCGGGGGCGCCCAACCAAACCCTGGTTGGTGGGCCCCTGTTGCGCTGCCTATATAAAGAGGTGGGGGCCGGCGGCACTCAGCACGAGGTTGACTAGTGCGCCAGGCACCCCACCAAGACCCCCTACCGATCTAGGGTTGTGGCAGTAGCAGCGGGAAGCTCCACCACCGCCGCCACTCACTGCCATCTCCGGCCATCTCCACCATGGCCGGCACTCCGGGTTCGTGCTGCAAGAGGAGAAGGTGCCTCCATTATCTCTCCTCTCTCTGTTCTACCGAACTGATCTAGACTAGATGATCCACAGGATTTAACAATGGTATCAGAGCGAGTAGTTCTAGATCTTTTTCGTGTAGATTGAAAAGAAAAGCAAGTTTTAATTTTTTTCATAGATCGATCTACAATTCCTAGATCGATTACAGTAAAAGAATTAGAACTCTACCTAAGATGATTTCCCTCCCGCACCCGTGGAACCCTAAAGAAGAAGGGCAAAGAAATCTTACCGTGAAGGCCCTCGGGGCACCGGAAGAAGAACACAAGCCCCTCGAGGCAAAAGAGAAAGCAACCCCGCTCGGGGCAAAGGGCACCGCCACTGGCGCCACTTGACGGCGACGCGCTCACCCGAGGGTGGACGCGCTCACCGGCAAGGGGGCCAAGGGGCGCCGCCGTCCGGCCGCCGCCTCTGCTCCTTTTTGCGCTGGTGGTGGTTGGATGAAAGAAAGAGGGGAGGGGAAGCAAGACGCACGCGCAGGGGCGTTTCCGCCGTCGCCGGCTGGCCGGCGGCGCGCCGGAACTCGCCGGAACCCTAACCCTAACGGCGCTCTGTCGCTAGAGAGACGCGGGGCGCCGCCGCTTCACAGACGCGGTGCAAGCGCGGAAAGAAAGAAAGGAGGAAGAAAAAGATCTCGCCGCGCTGGGGGAGTCTCGCCGTCGCCGGCTCGCCGGCGGCGCGGCGTAACCCTAACCCTAATCGAGCGCAGCTCGAGCGGGACAGAGGAGAGGATGACCGAGGCGGAAATGCGCTAGGGTTTCTTCGGCCGGGGTCGTCGAGCTGGTTTTGATCCAGCGAAGAGTGCGCTGGACCGTCGGATTCCATCCGACGGCCAGCAGCGAGCGGAGCGGCGCTAGCGGGCCGTTGGGCCGAAAGCTGCAGGAGGCCGATGCCGTGGGCCGTTTTACGCGGCGCCGCGGGCGACAGATAGTTACTGGCCGAAAGTTAGCAGGCCGTGGGCCGCTCCCCTGAAGCCTGCAACGCGGCGAGCGGCAGATAGCGCAGAGGCGCCACAGGCCGTGGGCTGTGTGTGCGTTGCCCCGAGCAGCAAATAAGCTGACAGGCCGTGGGCCGTGTGCTCGCGCAGAAACAAGTTCCGCGGGCGACAGATAGTTACTGGCCGAAAGTTAGCAGGCCGTGGGCCGCTCCCCTGAAGCCTGCAACGCGGCGAGCGGCAGATAGCGCAGAGGCGCCACAGGCCGTGGGCTGTGTGTGCGTTGCCCCGAGCGGCAAATAAGCTGACAGGCCGTGGGCCGTGTGCTCGCGCAGAAACAAGTTTTTCTGTTATTTAATTTGCAGAAGCATGTTTTAATTGTTTTCTTTACAGTTTTAGAGTATTTTTTGCTCAGATTTCTTCTAAACAAACCGAACCAACGAGACGTTTGTTTTAGAAAATAGAAAAGTTACAGAAATGCTTCTGCAAATTATAAAGTTAATGAATTTTTTATTCTTTTTTCCGCTGCAAATAGTTAAAAGTAATTGCATAAAAGCAATAAAGTGAGAATTAAAAGCATGATTAAAGTGATATTAAAGAAGATTATGATTCTGTTATTAAATGACCAACGTTGTTAATAGCATGATCATGATTTGTTTATTATGTGTTAAAAGGTGCATTTATTTCTTTTATTGCCCAACGGTGATATAGTTTTAATTGCACAAACGGTTGTGTTTAGAAAACAGAAAAGTAAAAGTAATGCTTCTGAAAAGTACAAAGTTCATGGAATTTTTATTTCATGTTTTCCGCTGCAAATAAAGAAAAGTGAAGGATAAAATAGAATTAAAGTGAGAATTAATTTTAAAGAAAATGTTAAAGAAATTATTGAAACAATTATGATTCTGTTATTTTATGACCAACGTTGTTAATAACATAATCATGATTTGTTAATCGTTGAACAGTGCAATGTTTGTGAAATACAGATAATATTTTACAGTTTCTGCTGTAAAGTAAAAGGACTCTCCTCTAATTAAATTGGAACCAACGGGAAAATTTAATTAGAGAGGAGGAAAAAGAGAAATACTTGTTTAACAGATTAATTATGGTATTGTTATTTTCTGACCAACGTTGATGATAGCAGTACTATAATTATATGAGTTCTATAGTCAAAGGGCTAGATCTCTGATAATTTTGCATGAAAGTGATCAATTTTCAGAGAAAAGATAAAAGATCAAGAAATGCTCTTGAACTATTCATGTTTCCGCTGAAATAGAGTTGATGATAATGTTATTTTAAACAGAGTTCTTTATTGCAATAGAAATATTATCATCATATTGTTTATGAGTTTTATGCATTGATTCTATTTCTGCCCAACGGTGATGTAGAATTAGTGTAGAAAGATGATGTTTCATTCTAATTCTGCCCAACGGTGATTTAGAATATAGAAGAAAGTTTTAAAGATTTAATGTGCATATCTTTAACCAGACCAACGTAGGGTTATTTTTATGCTCATTATTGTTTATTATTATTGAATATTTTCTCAGACAAAGATTCTCATGTTTTCATTCGTGAAAGCAAAAGAATGGGTACTTGTGACCCGAAAGATGACCAAGAAAGGTCATAAAGTGAGAGAGTATGTTCTCTCTAAAGAATGACTGCAAAAGAAAAAGAATTCTTGGATGTTAATCCAAGAATACAAATAGATCATCGAGAGTCTTGTTTGACAAATGTCTTTCATGTACTCTCCATGCAGAAAACAAATAAATCATTCAGAGTTTTGTTTAACGAATTTCTTTCATGTACTCTATATGAAGAAATTTTTTAAACGAGCAACATGAATGCTTAATTTGACCAACGTTGGATTAAGCATGTGTATAAAAGAGTATTCAGATTTATTTCTGAATTTGATGATTGAATATGCAGTCTAAAGAGCCAATTGTGGCATCTGTGTCTCTTAATTACCCGCATGACGGGAAAAGACGATAATAATACCCACGTGGTGGGAAAAGTCTGGGAAAATACCCGCATGGCGGGAGAAAATTTTGACAAAGGACTTATTCTGTATGACAGAAGAAAGATGTGATGACTCATGTGTTTTTATATCGACCGCACACCTTGTGTATCATAGTTATAAAGCACTTAATGAGTCAAAAGAGAATAAAGTTACAAATGAACCTAAAGATAAGAATGTTATGCAAGTGTGACTTGCAGTACCATTGAGAAAGAACTCTTGTGAGTTTTGAAAAAGGAATGAGGAAAAAGTACTCCCATACGTTAAAAGATAACTTCATATTGAATAAAGCAGATAATCAAAGTTTCGAAATTGTGGCAAAAAGGTTCTTGCCACATTTCGAGGGGGAGATAGAGAATGTTACAGATAAACTCCCCTATACTTCAGATAATGTGATGCATATTATGCATCTAAGTGATCTATGATGAATTGTGATCGTCTGGGGAGTACGACGGTCATAATAATGATACCCCTAAAGTAAAGAGATAGATTTATTCCTGGATCTTTTACAGCTCCGAAAGGAGACTAAGGACGGTACTCAAAGTGCCATAAAGAAGACAGATTGACAGGTTAACAGAATAAACCCAAATAAAAAGGATTAAGGATACACCATTTTGGAGAAAATGGAGTAATCTGGGGGAGCATGGTATGAACATACCTAAGGCTCGAATAGATTTTATCTGGGGGAGCTTGTTGCTTTATAATAGAGATGAACAAGTAAACATGGATCTTGTGATTTAGGTCCTTGTAAGAGCTATTGCCTTTTGGCGATAGAAGACTACATAATTAATTGCCTCTAGGCAATGACAGAACAACAACATCCCCATATGAGAAAAATAGATGACTATAAAGTCTATATCAGAGAAATTTAAATGAAGGTTGATCCCACCTCATTTAGAGAAATTATAAGAAGCGCTCAATCGATTTTGACAAGTGTCTACTTGTCTTAATGATTAGAGACTATGTGAATCCCGACGATGTTTGGGACTCATAAGTAATTTCCAATGGAGCCAAAACAGTAGGCTATAAAGGGTCTACAACACCAATGTGACTCCAAAGGAAATATGTAAAAAGCGATTTTAAATCGAAAGATTTGCGCTAAGAGAATAAACAGATTATAATGAGTGCTAATGGCACATAATGATCTGAGTTACATCAGATGAAAGTAAAGATCACAAGGGATCTTACGGACTAGAGCAAGTCTCTAGAATCAAAAGTTATTTTGGGTTAAAGAAATGAGAGGACAATCGCATTTGTGCAAACTTATAGAATGGGAAATTCATTTCCTAATCCTGTATGTGGATGATATCCTACTTGCTAGTGGTGATGTCAATCTACTACCGGCAGAGAAAAGAAGTTCTTGTCCTCAAAAGAGTATTCTCGGTAGAGTGTCTCTCGTTATAAGTATCGAGATTTACTGAGAAAAGAAGAAAAGGGGTATTAGAAATATCACATGGACATGCTGAGAAGAAGTCTCTATAGCATGCATGTCGAGAAAAACTACGCCTGTTCTTATTGACAAGGGTAATGGAATTGGGAACTTTAGTGTTCCAAGAGATAACATAGAACAGATCAAATGGATATGGTACCATGTGCTTCCGCTGTTGGTTGCTCAATATTACCCTGACAATTCATGTATCCGGGTTGTTTTGGCAATGTCCAATCCAGATATAGATCACTGGAATGGAATGGAATCAAAGATATTGGCCTCATGCTAAAAGAAACAAGTGCTCTCAAAAGGTTGTGAGTACAAAGATAGATCTATAAGAGTGCTCTCAAAAGGTTGTGAGTACTCTGAAAGAATTTGTGAAATGTATAGCGAAATCCACAATTGTCGCTAAATTTTCACATTTGGAGTTTTTGTGTGGAAAATCTCCAAAGAATTAAAGTTTTGACATCAGTGTGATGTAAAGATATGTTATAGCATCATATGAGGCTGAGGGATAGGCAAAATGGTTAAGAAACCTGTACCCGGAATTGATAATGGTTGACAACAGCAATAACCATTAAGTAATTCACTCCTAAGACAACGAGTCAAGTGTGGTGCCAAACACATTGACACAGAGTTATACGTTGTAAAGGAGAAAGTCCGGAATTATGTTGAAATGCTTGGAGCATAAGAGGAATAGATAAAAGAAACACACAAGTGTTTGCAGATCTGCTAATTAAAGGCTTACCGCCCAGTGTGTTTTGGAGAACACATAGTCGACATGGGTTTATGGTATAGTCTATATTATTTCCGGACAATAAAGAGGCCCAAAAAGATCAAAGAATTTGTTTCAAAACAAATAGGTATATTGTAGCTGTCTGATTCTATCGGCAATTGAGCTGAGACGATGAAACATGCTCTATGTATCGATCTGTGATGAAATGAGTAAAAGTGAAAAGTTGAGATCAAGGGGGAGAATGTTAGGTTGATCTCCACACGCGTGAGTCCAACGACTCACCGTGACCCCATGATCGCGCCCTGATCGGGGGCGCCCAACCAAACCCTGGTTGGTGGGCCCCTGTTGCGCTGCCTATATAAAGAGGTGGGGGCCGGCGGCACTCAGCACGAGGTTGACTAGTGCGCCAGGCACCCCACCAAGACCCCCTACCGATCTAGGGTTGTGGCAGTAGCAGCGGGAAGCTCCACCACCGCCGCCACTCACTGCCATCTCCGGCCATCTCCACCATGGCCGGCACTCCGGGTTCGTGCTGCAAGAGGAGAAGGTGCCTCCATTATCTCTCCTCTCTCTGTTCTACCGAACTGATCTAGACTAGATGATCCACAGGATTTAACAAGGCACTCCTGCTGCACCCCTGTTATATTATTTTACCTTTCAGGTCTTTCCATATTGCTTAGCTTACATTTTGGTTTAGGGAATATTAAATTGCTGTAGTTTGCGAGGGGGTTTCAGTGAGCTGTCTAATCATGTTTAGCTGGTTGACCAAACCCGTGCGAGGTTGTCCAAAATAGGGTTTGTAGTTTTTGAAATATGTATTGAACTCTCTGGGAATCAACCTAATCCATGCGTCACAGGTAAATCCATGTATTCCCCAGTTTCTTTCTGGGCTAAAACAATTATGAATCCATCCATTCTCACAGTATGTAATTTCTAATGAAAATACAGGACAATCAATATTAGGTTTGTAATCTGTAATTCTAATTGCTAAGGTAGTTCTTTTTCATCACCCCCTTATGAATCCTTGCCATTTTCTATAGTTTGTAACCGTAATGAAACAACTATAGGAATCCATTGTACTGTTAAAATATGTAATGAACTGCCCTGGAATCAACATAATCCATGCGTCACAAAGTAGGAAATGCATTAAATAATCTGGTATTTGAAACCACACAGTCATTTCGCTGTAGATTATTTACTTTGTTAGTCACAAAATATTTTCTCGCAGTTACCTCTTTTCAGTACAGCGTTTATTTATTTTCGTAAATCCATTAGTCCATTTTCTGAAACCTCAGATGGTCAAAGGTGAAATTCAACAACATCCAGTTGACACTCCATCTATTTGGACATGTCGATCCCCTAGGACGTATGTAAGAAAAGTGAAGGAGCTTCCTTCACACATGGCGTCAAAAAACACACCAGGGCCTAAAAAGTCTCTAAAACGCAAAGCTGTTAGTACTGAAGATGATCCTAGTTATATTGAGGGGGAAGATGAAGATGAGATTCTCAGAAATCAGAGGAAGGTACTCTATAGTTTCTTTCTTTTTGTACTCAGCATCAGTTTTTTCTTTAAAAAGTTGGCTTACAAACTTTCCCTCGATTTTTTGTAGGTTGGTTACCGTTGTTCTCCCCACTTGATTCCTGAACTATTTAAAAAACTTAGTTCCAAGCAGAAGGGATGGGTGAAGAAAATCAAGTTCGATCCGCTTCAGGATATGATCGACAGCCGCATGCCAAAATCTCTCACTATGTGGTTGGTAGATCGTGTGGATACCTCAAATGGCACGCTAGAGATTTGTGGCACCCCCATTGACATAAGAGAGGCTGTTGTGCAAATCCTAAAGCTTCCTTGTGGACATATAAAAGTCCCTCCTCCTCTTAATGGTCGTTCAAAGGCCAAAAGACCTAAAGGCGAATCATCCAGTATAGAACTCAAGTATTCTGATAAAGGCAGAGGCCAAACTGCCAAAGATGCTACTAAGGCATTGCTTGCGGAAAATGATGATGAGGTTGCATTTTGCCAATCATTTGTCATGCTTGTTCTTTGCATCTATCTTGCCCCCACAACCTCGCTAAACATAAACCGGAACTACTACCCTGCTTTAATGGATGTCTCAAAAATTGCCTTGATGGACTGGTGTGGTTTTATTGTTGACTACCTTATCCAAGGAATTGAAGATTACAGAAATAGCAAAGCATCTCATGTGCAAGTGCCAGGATGTGTTCATATTTTGCCTGTAAGTACTTTTTTTTATAAATACAAATATTTGTAGTATATTTCAAATATGGTTGGTCTGCTAATATTTCTTATTGTTGTTTCACGCAGCTCATATATGTAGATGCCTGAATTAAAAAGGGAGCTCTAAAGCTACCTCAAGGTCTAACCATTCCTGACGGAGAGCATAGTATCCATTCCATAGGCACTGGTCATCTATCATTCCTTGCATCTGCTGACGTAAAATCAAGATCAAAAGAGCACATAGAATACGGTCTACTTCATGCAAGCTACTATTTTCCTATATCCTCAATGTTCTACCATCGAATTATTTTTTTGCTCTATATTCATTGATTAGCTTACTAGTTTTCTTCTTTATGTTTGTATCATCTTTTCAACCTTGTTCCTTAGTTCTAAAGTAACATTATAGTTAACTGTCGGACTCATTTTGTAAATCATACAAGATTTCATATCTTTGCCATTTCCCCATATTGATGAATCATGTCTCTCTGTATGAAATAGTATTTATGTGCTTGACTACTGCATGTAATTCGTGTGTTTCATTTCTTTAGGAGTCCCAAAATATTTTATGTGCTGCCACACCCAAATCAAACAATTCGGGAAGCACATCCCAAAGTGATAAAAATATCAACCCAGATGAGCCCTTTTTTATGCTGCTGGTATTAATTTAAAACCGAATGAGGTATTTGACCGAAGACATTCATTTATTTGACAGTATTGCAATCTACAGATTAATGTGCAATTACCTTGTCAATATATCCTTCACACTATATCATCCGATCCCTTTCATTCCATGTATAAATCTTCAGTGTTATTGTGTTAAGTTATTTTCTTTTTTATCTATTGCTTTATTCCACTTCATTTGCCCAATGCATCATTCTTAATTAAGTAATGACTCTTGCTGTTATTTTTTAAATTACGTTCGTATCAATCATGAATTGATGAATCATGATAAATATTTCATTGTATCCATATTTTGCAATCCCAATTTTTCAATCACCATTTTGTGGTTTAGATATAAATCACGTAATGTATGAGTCATAATTCCTGAGAAAGAAACATATCACAAATCTCAGGTATTTATTATTGTAGTATCTGGTCAGAATTAGGTTGCTATATGTTTGATTTATGGCTCAAAAAAGGACTATTAACAGTTATTGTCATTTTAGGCGTGTTTCACTTAGATGGTAACACTGTATATTGTAGTATTTGGTAAGAAAAGACACTGTCCATGTTGGGAGATGGTGGAAGGCGAAAGGGAGCGGCGATACCTTCAGGAGAGAAGAACTCGATCTGCAAATAGCGTCTCTAGCTAGGTACAGCTCCAACATCTGAGAGAATGATATAGGAGTATAGAGGTGAGAGATTGTGCCTAAGAAATGCCTATCTAAAATTTAGGCGTGTTTCACTTAGACGGTAGGTAGTTTTTGTGGCCAAGGAGGAATCCTAGGCAAAGCGCGAGGCATTGACCCAGCTGACCATGCACGAATCTCCAACAAAGAAGTGGCTGAGATAGTACCGGGGGGTGGGGCAACATACAACTTGGAAATCCGGATTTTCCAATTTGTCTCCTACTTGTATAGGAGGACTGGTCCTTCGTCGACAGTTCGTTAAGTGAAACGGATAAGGCAGACTTTGTGGCTGAGCTTCTCATTGGCTCTTGTGCCCGACATCGCAGGTTTTGACCGGCAGGAGGCGTCCGAAATCTCCCCTCCCTTACTTAATAATGCCAAGAAATGGTCGGCATCACCTAATGAAAGCCGACCAGGACTAGCCCTTGGTGGCGTTGATATAGTAGAAATCCACCTTGGTGAGAATTCCCGAATTCTGCCCCCGACAGGGGTTGAACCTGGGTCACTGGGTGCGCCACTGCGACCCAATCCCCTGGGCTACTGCCCCATTCTCAAGTCACCTAATGAAGATCAGCAACAACAGTCGCCACAACCTTCTGGTGATTATGAATACATCTCCTTTTTTTTCTAAAAGAAGATTTGATGGCAACACGTAATGAGGCGCAAATTTTCTTGCACACTTTTCAGATTTGAATGATGATGGGGTTGACAAATTCCTTTCCTCTCGCGCAAAGAGGATCAAGGGTATGCTGGAAAATTGCCTTCAAACGCTCGTACACAAAGGACCAAAGTTTCCCACCACGCTCCTTCCAGCATTAACAGTTCAAGAGCGGCGAAGCCTCGACCTCCCGATGGGTAATCTTACTGCGCGTCTTCATGCTGGGTGTGTGCGTATGGGTCTCCAAGAAATCCAGGAGCTCTTGCGATAGAAACCGCTCAATAAAGCCGGTATCGTAGAGGCGATCGAGGCATCCACTTCTGCATGGAGTACGCAGTACAAGGAATCAGCCCCGGATGGAGTAAGAAAACTCATCACTCTCCTTGAGAATTTGGCGATGCGTCTAGAAGAGAAGGCACCTCCTAGTCTCTTTGGAGAAGAGATCGTCAACTTGGCAAACATGGAGGCTCGTCCCTTGCTAGGGAAGCTTGGTATAGCAGTTACATCAGTCATGGAGGAAGTGAAGCTCCTCCGTGAAGAGGAGCCCGGTCTAGAGGAGCTGATCTCAACAAATGAAACCCTCCAATGTGAACACGAGCAGCAGGCGAAGGAGCTTGACCGTCAGGCAGCGGATGCGAGGAAGAAAGCAAAAGAGTTTCGTAAACAGCAAAGGACTGCGGCTGCCAAACTTACCTTCCACGCGCAGACTGAGCAGCTAAAGCTACGCGCAGACGAGGTTACTGAATTCTTGAAGCTCTTCCAGGAGGAGCAGAAAAAAGCTAAAGCCGAGGAACCACCCGAGGCAGCTCTCATCCTGACTTATGCCTGCAACTCCCTCGAGTCGACTTGATTTATAGTTGCGCGCCCGTGCTGTTATATTAGCCTCGTTTAGCCTGAAACTAGCCATGCAAACGGCAAGACGTCTTAGGTTTGGTAGGCACCTTTAGTGCTCCTTATTTAAACTAGCAGATCTGCCCGTGAGAATTTGGTAGTCTCCATTTTGGTCCAGTTAACCTATTTAGCATTTTCTGTTGTCCGTGGAGGTAAAGAAGTTGTACCCATGTCAACAGAGCCAAGCCTGAGCACAACCAGTTCTGATTTTTGCCCCTGCCGCATCAACTCCACTTGAAATTACTTTCAACGAAATTACTAATCTAAATAATACAATTGCCTATCTCTAGTGATCTGGATTGAACTGGACGAAAACACTTAACCATTCATCTCATCTAACCTGAACCACCATCTCCTCTAGAATGAACACTGAAATTTGGAAGCACCGAAACTTAATACACATTCTTAAATAGACACTTTTATTAGAATCAACAGAGCATACCTTTTAGGAGTAACAATAACAATAAGCTTGAATACATGTAAAAAAACAATAAGCTTGAATTTAGGTAGCTATCTGAACCGGAGCAGCCAAACGCCACACCCTCCGGTCAGTTAGCAGAGGTAGCTTTGCACAGTGTGCAAACATTTACCTCGAAGAATGAAAGACAAAAGTGAAAGAAAGTAATTATTGTCTAAACGGATAGGATAATTTCCGTACCGAATCCGTCGCCGAATCCGTTTTAAAGAATCCATATCCGGTTCCGAAGAATCTGCCGGATAAGGATATCCGATTCCGAACTGAACACCCGGATACGGTATAGGATATGGTATGTAAAATAGCATCCGAATATGGATTATCCGAATATTAATTAGGATTATCCGATGGTTATAATTCAAATAATCCGATTTTCTACCGAAATGTCTAAACTAATAGAGCACAATTTGTAGTTAGTGAGTTGTGAATTTCATTTGTGGAGCACAATTTGTAGTTAGTTCTATTTGTTTAAACTAATAGAGTATAACTTTGTTAGATTATTACGTTGTTGAGCTGTTGTTTTTGGTTATGTGGGTTGATGATGTACATTGCGCATACCGATCCGACTAATTTTCTTTCCGCCCCGAATCCGCTCCGTTTCCGTTCCGAATCCGTGATTATATCTATCTGCCCTCCGAATTCGCAACCGTTCATTATCCGATCCGATTCGAATCCGAGAAAAAAATATGGTAAAGGATGTGGTAGAGGCAAAATCCAATCCGATCCGATCCGTTTACACCCCTAAGCAGAGCAGACGACGAACATCTCAGTCGCTGGATCGCCCGCGGAGATCGGCATCGGTCTGGTATCTACATCCCGCCGCTCCCAGCCAAAAGCTTTTTCGCGCCAAAACTAGCGACGAAATCCCCTCTCCCCCCCCCTCCCCCCTCCCCGGCTGATTATCGGGGTGGGTCTTTTGCAGTGAGCAAGCTGAGATGAGTAGCAGCCATTTGATGAAGAACGCACGATGGATGAGAGGCCAAATACAGCCAATGACGTTGGTTTACAACGTCAGCCAATCCGGATTCACTGACTTTGAAAAACACAAAAACAGATGGACTTTCAGTCACTGACTCGTGGGACCCACCATGCGTGGGTCCACATGTCAGGGACTCAAAGTCACCCAAAGTTAGCCACCACAAGTCAGCGAATCCCAATCCGGTTGGAGTTGCTCTAATGACAGAACCGACTAATAAGGGCTATCGAATTTGCACGGAACCGTCATCAAGACACTCTCCAAGAATATGTGCCAATCCCTAAAAAAAGTTTAATACCTAAAGATTGGGAACCGAGTACGTCACGTAAAAAAAATTGAGAACCGAGAGAAGATTTTTTTTTGTTTGCGAAACACAGTACAACGCAGACTCTCACAAACACGCACGTACACTCACCCCTATGAACGCACACACGCACACCCCACCCCTATGAGCACCTCCGATAGACTGAGCCGACGGATGGTCTTGAGATTGACGAAGTCACCACGGGCGTCTCGCTGTCGACGGGAACGTCGCCTCCCACTGAAGAATATTCCGCCTAAATGAGAAACAGCAGCGTCAAACCTGGGGTTTGAACTCTGATGGGCTGGGGTACAACCACCCTCCTAACCATCATGCCACAGGCAAGTTCTCAGAACTGAGAGAAGATTTGAATAACCAAATTAATGCTACCACTGAACATCAAATTAAGGTAGAATACAGATCAGTACGTACTAGTTCCATAGTGTTGGTTCCATGTATACATTTGTTACATGAAGCCCTCTTAGTCCGATCGTGTAATCAAGGGATGATCAGTGGATGGCGACATTTGTGAAGTCCTCGTCGCGCTCGGCGCCATCGCTCAGCGACGAGTAGAAGGAGTTGTCCTCGTTGTCGGCGCGCTCTTTGCCCTTGAGCTCTTCGATCCTGTCCACCGCGTTCTTGAGCTCCCACCGGCTCTCCAGGTTGCCCTCGCAGCAAGCCATGCCGATCTTGATCAGCTTCACCACCTCCTCCTTGTCCGCCTCATCCTCGTACTTGAGGTCCCCGTCCACCACCGTCGTCAACCACTCCTCCTCCGGCGTCGATGCCACGAGACCGACGAGGTCGTTGCCCGTCGACGACTTCTGCTTCTGCTCGTGCTCCGGCGAGGCCGTCACCGCCTGCGCGGTTGCCTTCACGTCGTACGACGGCAGCCTCCCCGTGACGATCTCGAGGATGAGGAGTCCGAGGCACCAGACGTCGCTCTTCTTGGACGACTTGCCGAACTGCTTCCGCTCGGGGGACTTGAAGGCCACCATGAGCTGCGCGGCGTGCGACTGGTTCATCACCGGCACCAGCGCGTAATCGGTGAGCAGCGGCTGGAAGTGATCGTCGAGCAGGATGTTGGACGACTTGAGGTGGCCGTGCGGCACCGTCAGCATCGGCAGCTCGTCGTACATGTAGCTGAGCGCGCTGGCGACGCCCTTGACGATCCTGAGCCGCGGCGTCCAGTGCACCACCGCCTTCTTCACCCCGCGGCCCTCGCCGTGGAGGAGGTGGGCGAGGCTCTTGTTGGGGACGAAGTCGTGCATCAGGAGCTTCTCCTCCTTGCGGTAGTAGTAGGACACGAGCGGGAGGAGGTTGGGGTGGGACAGACGGCCCAGCCGCCGCATGTGCTCCTCGAAGTCCTCCCGGCCCACGCGGTTCATCTCCTTGAACCGCTTCACCACGATGGACTGCCCGCCGGGCAGGCTGGCGCGGTAGCACACGCCGAGGTTGGCGCCGGCGTTGCCGCCCAGCACCTCCGCCGTCGCCTTGAGAAGGTCCTGCAGCTCGAAGAACCTGCCTCGGTCCTCGCGCACGAACGTCAGCCGCCCCTGTTCCGCCGCCTTACGCGTCGTCGTGCTGCCCGCTTGGCTGCTGCTGTTGCCTCCGGCCGCGGCGGCGGAAGCGGCACTGGCAGCCGCCGGCGGCACGACCTGCGGATTCACACGCGCCGCGTCGACTTTCGCCGGCTCCGCATTGATCTTCTTCATCGACGGCTTCTTCGAGATGGCCGGGCCAAAGTTCTCGGTGTTTGACTCTCGCCGCCGCCTCTGCACCACCATCAGCAAGAAGCCAAGGATGGCCAGCACGCCGAGGATCGCCACCAGGACGCCGGAGGACGTTGAGCCGTCGGTGGGCTCCACTGGCACATCTTGTGTGATTGTGCCATCGTCTGGCGGTGGGTCTGTTGTTTTGGGAGCCGCCGGGGTTGCCGGTGGAGACGGCGAGGCTTCGCCTTTACCGGACGCCGGCGGCGAAGGCGACGGAGCTGTTCCTGTTTTAGCAGGCGCGGGCGGTGGAGACGTCGGCGGGGACGCGCATTTCGTGTCAAGTGATCCACCGCAGAGATTCTTATTGCCTGTAACGAAAAACAGCCAGGTCATACATACATTGCGCTAGTGTTGACAACTAGGCGGCCGGCCAGCCGGTAACGTGAAATGTTCTGCTTACCTGCGAACATGTCAGCGTTCATGGATTTGAGGCTCGGCGGAATCTCCCCCTCCATCTCATTGTTCGCGACATTGACAACCTTCAATTCCTTCTGCGGGAGGTCAGGGATTTTGCCCTGGAACTTGTTATCGTTGAGCAGCAGGTCGAGGAGCCTGGGCACGTCGACGAGCGAGGCCGGGATGGGGCCGGAGAAGTTGTTATTGGACAGGACCACCTTCTTGAGCGAGCCCATCCCTTCGAACGCGTCGGCGGGGATCACGCCGGAGAACTTGTTCCCGGACAGGAAGACGGCGCGGAGGCCGCTGAGGTCCTTCACGTCGGGCATGGGGCCGGCGAACTTGTTGTCCATGAAGCTGACCGAGCGGAGGACATTGAGCGTCTTGAGCAGGCTCAGGTCGAGCTTGCCGGACAGGCCCATGTTCTCCATCTGCAGGCCCGTCACTTCGCCCTTGTGGCATATGACGCCGAACCAGTTGGAGGCGCTGCCGTCGCAGGGGCGCGTGCCGGGTAACCAGGTGTTGAGCGCGCCGTTGTCGTCCTTGATGCCGTCCTTGAACTGGAGGAGCGCGTCGGCGGCGGGGTCGGAGCTAGCAGAGAGCTGGCGCGCGGCGTCGGCGGCGGGGTACAGGAGGGTCAGGCAGACGGCGATCAGCAGGAGGCGCGCGGGGAGGGGTGGCGCTCCGGCCATGTCCAGGGCGGTGCCGGGGAGCCAGCCCGCCGGCGCCACAGCTTGACGCGGCGGGCGGATGTGGCGATGTCGCAGCCGCGGAGCTGCAGGGCCCGGTTGTTTGGCGCGCGGGGGTCAAGGAAGGCTAGCTGGCACCACGCTGTTTTCTCGAGAGGGAAGGTAGGAGGAACGCAGGCAGGGAAGGACGAGAGCGCGCGCGCAACCCCGGAGTCCCGGAGACAGAGAGGA
This sequence comes from Poa pratensis, assembly GCA_947311845.1. Taxonomy (NCBI): domain Eukaryota; kingdom Viridiplantae; phylum Streptophyta; class Magnoliopsida; order Poales; family Poaceae; genus Poa; species Poa pratensis. The sequence continues at coordinate 27,007,638 of CAMZMU010000101.1, read as the reverse complement.
TTCAGGGGCGCGCGCGCGTGGGCGAGGGTGGTGGGGAGAGAGGATTCAGGAGCGTGTGGGAGGGGAGGGTGGTGGTGAGGGAGAGAGAAATGTGGCGTAATCAATGGCGGGCTGCTGCTCTTGCGCGTCCCAAGAATAGGCGGAGGTCTTCGCATGCGCCGATGACGATGAGGTTGTCAAATCAAGTCGTCCTATAGCCAATCTCAGGGGAGCCAAACGTATGGGGATGGCCAAGTCTGAACTATTTCTGGCTTTGGCGCCATTTTAGCAGCAGTACTGGATTAGAAATTTCAGAAAACGAAATGACACAAGTGAACTACAGAACACGAAACTGATTCGTAATTATCTGAGTTTACTTACACTTTCATCAAACGGTTGAGGATGCTAGCTAGCTTAGATGGTCACATAGATACAGTCACTGATCTCCTTCGTATAGTACTGAACTAGTCGATGTAACTAGGACAGAACTACAGCTTTGCTGAGGATCCAGAGCACGAGGGTCATCTCGAAGGCGAAGATGGTGTGGAGCAGGCCCCTGTCGAGGGTGAAGCCGAACAAGGTGATCCCGCCGCTGTTATGCCACAGGTACGTCACTGTAAAACATGCCAGCGCACAACAAACACACGAATAACAAGAATGTTAGATCAAGTATTGAGATTTGTCTTTCTGAAAAAAATTAGCTTGTTTTGTTTTGTTACCGAGAGCTTGTCTGCTTTTGTACTCGCAGCAGGCTGATCCGGTCGACGGCGTGGGAGCGAACGTGTCGATGTCGCTCGCCGACGTGCTGACGGCCGGCGACGGGTCCGGTTTGCCGTGGTGCAGGACGGCGGACACCATGCCCATGTGCCACTGGCTGGCGATGGACACGATCCTCTGGGCTCGGTGCGTGATCCTCGCCGCTCCGAACAGGCACATGAAGAACCCGCTCAGCTGCACCGACGAACCAACCTGCAATTGTAATGCAATTGTGACTTAGCAGCACGTACTCGCTGATCCATGTGCGGCGGTTCAATGATGGTGGACATACGTACCAGGAGGTCGCCGGAGTTGGTGAAGCTCTTGCCATCCTTGGAGGAGAGGGCGACGAGCAGGGCGCCGAGCTGGCTGACGGTGATGGTGACAAGGCAACAGATGATGAACACCCTGTACCGGTGGCTGGTGGCGAGCAGCTGCGTCCGGATACGCCGGTGCTCGACGAAGATCTCGTCGGCGGCGGCGCACGCCTCCACGTCGAACATGTGGTAGATCCCCTCGAAGCGCAGGATCTGGAGCTCGCAGGTGAGGCGGAACAGCACGCACACCAACAAGAACACCCCCGTGCGGTACACCCACGACGCCACCGTGGCCACCAGCGCCAGCGCGCGCCACGGCACGCCCGGGAGCAGGATCGGGATCGGCGGCGGCTCGACGCGCACGGTGGAGTAGAAGAAGACGGCCTTGTGCGCGGCCTCTACGCAGAGGGCCGGGACGAGCAGCGCGGCGAGGAGGCGGAACGCGCGGTCCAGCTCGCGCTCGTAGCGGCGTCGCACGAAGGCGGTGTCGTCGCGGAGCCCCCCGTCGAGGAACAGAAGCTGCCGGAGGCCGCCGCAGCGGCGGAAGAAGACGGCGAGCGTGACGAAGGAGACGGCGGCGAGCCCCGACGCCGTGAGCGTGGCCACGCGGTTGAAGGTGACCGCGGACGCGGAGGCCGGGGAGAGCGAGGCGTCGGCGCGGAGCGAGGCCGAGACGGCGGCGGGCACGGCGAGCGCCAGCGTGAGGAAGGCCGCGTAGGAGGCGGCCCGCGCGGACGGGGAGGAGTGGTCAAGCGCGCACCACCGCAGGAACACGCGGAAGCTGCGCAGCTCGTCGTGGATCACCGACTTGCTCCGCGCGTAGGCCGGGTCCAGGAGCAGCGGCTGCGACGGCCAGCTGGAAGGTGTCCGCGGCGGCGACGGCTCCTCCAGCGAGCTCTGCTCCCCCTCTGAATCCATGTGCACCGCCGTACGAGCGAACTCCGTTGACTCGTAGTCGTAGCTAGCTCGCGCCATGTATATAGCAGCATCCCGTGAGCTCGGACGAGAGACGAGGGGGAAAGGAGAGGTGCGGGGAAGGGCGCTCGTGACGGCTCACAAGGGCGGCGAGGAGCGTGACGCTGATGATCGCGCGGCAAGACGTGGTGATTAAAAGCAACGAAGACGAAGCTCGAAAAGGTGCTGGGCATCGTCCATGGGCGAACTCAAACACACTTTTTGGTCAAACATTGTGTCAACTTGTGGAAGCCCAACAACAGTTGTGGACCGGCCTCGACTAGCTAGCATCTGTGGCTAGGCACGCACCGCGTGTGATCTGATCATCTGATTCATCTGAAACCATGGGAAAATGCAACTCTACACCTAGTTGGACATCCCAACTTATATAGGGCGTCCAACTGTTTTAGCATAGGTGCACACATTATTAATTTTTGGATTTATGTAATTTATTTTTTGATTCATACATACGAGAAATTTCCGGACATGCATTAAAAAAATTAAAACCACAGATTAACAAGATTCCTTTTGTCAATACATTGGGTCGGATGAAGCAATAAATTTTGAACCAGATCATTTAATAAGAGTCATATCCTTCGTCGCATGCAAATTTGACGATCATAATAACTGGGACATCCAACTAGGTGTAGTATCGCTGTGTTGGAATCAATGGTAACACAAGCACCAATGCGATGGAAAAAAGGACTACAAAAAGATGATGAATTTTTTCCATTAGGGCTTGTTTGGTTTGCTGAAATCTGAAGGGGATTCTCCCATGCAAGTCAAAATCCCCCTAATCCACTCCAATCCACTTAAGGAGAGGATTAACCGAACCAGTTCGACGTATTTACGTCTCGGTGGAGAGGGTAGGAGAAAAGAAGAAGCAGGTTGGGGGCTTGGGGCTCTAGAGTACAATGTTTGCTGTCACAAGATATATTGGATTTCAAGGGTGTTTTAGCCTTCCAGATCCACTTATAATTGACACTCACAATATTTTTTCAAGCCATTTGTACATTGACTTAGTAGATTATTTTCCATTCTTACACAAACTTCAGGAAATCACCTCAGGTTATGTATTACAATGCAAAGCAGTGACTGTTCGAACAATCATAAATCCCGTTGCTCAAGCAAACTCTTCACGAAGACTCCTCCTAAAAGCAAGATTGAAGAGCTTTTCTATAGATTCTTTTACATGCACTCCTGATCATTACAAGTATCAAAGAACAAGGCAATTTTTTACATTTTCCACACGGAAAAAGATGATAAAATGCTCCAGAAGCTCATCATCCTTTACAATTTATACTATGAAACTATTGTCCTTAGGCGGCGCATAAACAAACCCTTTCATCATGTTTTCAGAGGTCTCTTGTTCCGGAAAAATTTGCCTGGTATTTCTTCACAACTCTTGCATTGAGCTAGGGTCTAAATGCCTAACTAACTGACTTTGGCTCTAGATCCTTCTTGGCGAATCTTGATAAAACTGGTTTTGCAAAGGGAAGATCTATAGCTGAAGATTTTATCTATGTTGATGACATTGATTTGTCATACTTCAAGGGGAAAGCCAAACCTATTAATTGTCTCTAATTATTACATCCCAATGACATTTGGTGCTACCAAGTGAGTTGCTCTAGGTAATCAAATTCTTAGGCCTAAAGGTTTTCGTCACATCTAATGTAATTGGATCGTTGACTTAATTCATCCTCACAATCTCCCTATGAAAGTGCATGTGTTGCCCCATGTGTGGTTTTGGTAATTAATGACAATCCTTATGGACTAATGTTTGTATTGAGTTATTCTTATATGTTTGTCCATTGGCATAGCTTGAACTCCATGTGTTGGATTCAAGTTGTATGCCATCAAGATCATTGATTATGATGGACATATTTGATATGATCAAGAAGATGAAAAGATACAAGATTGATCAAGACTAAGTGCAAAGAGTGGTTTCAAGTTGATCAACTCACAAAGCTAAATGATATACCATGTGGGATCATGTGATCCAACGGTATGGTAAGAAATTGTCCATATAGCTTTGTGAACTAACCCATTATGTGTGTGTGGCATTCCTTTGTTGGGGTTAGGTATCTCTCCATGGGCTTGCATCAAAAGAAAGATTTCTTATAGCTAATGGAGGATGACGTCAAGTGGTGATCGTCATCAAGGTTGAGATGTGGAAGTTCAAGATGGACATCTAGAAGATATCATATGCTTGAAGCTTGCAACCCATTTGGAGATAATGGTCAAGTAAAGATGTTCCTAAGAGAGACACTCCCATCTTGGTGTATGGGGGAGCGTTATGTGAGTCTTCATCAAGCATGTGCTAGTAGCACAATCAAGAAAGGTGTTCCACTTGAAGAGATCAAGATCGTCATCATCTTGCTCAAATGGAATGCGCAAGGCAAAGGTATGATCTTGATAGGTTTTCTATTTTACCGGTCTCGTGGTGTTAGTGGGAGACCGGGTTATAGGATAGATGGCGTACTATCAAGAGGGGCTCTCAAGTGAGTAACTTAATCGCATCTTTGTGGAGAGATCAAACCTTTGCATATTTGGCATATCATCTTTCTTGGTTCTTATTTGGATTTTATCCATGTGGGAATTTAGAGCTTGTGTTCATCTCCATACCAAGCTCTAGTTCATCAAAAACGGATTTCATTTGAATATCTTGTGATGTTTTTGGTGTTGGAGGTTTTACCGGTTCGTCTTTTGTAGAGAGGTCAAACTTTCCTCTTGTGTTCTCCTCCTCACATGATGGTCTATGATGTGTATATGCATAATCTTGTAGAGCTTGTGAGTATCTTCTAACAAGTCCAAGATCATAGAAAATGGAGTCCGGATGAGAAACATATTGCGGTTTTGGTTTGGAGGTTTTATCGGTTGTTCTTTTATCGAGAGGTCTAACCTTACCCCATTTGGTTTTATCCTCCATTGTTGGACTATGATGTTTCTCTGCATGATCTTGTAAAGCTCTTCGTTACGATTCCAACGAGCCAAAGATCATCGAAAACGGAGTTCGGATGCTCAAGATATCGTCGTTTTCGTTTGGGTGTTTTTTGCAGTTTTCTGTCCAGCGGTAGTACCGCCCGGGTACCGCTGGGAGTCCAGTACCGCGCCCGTTTGAGCGCCCGAAATCGCCCGGAGCGGTAGTACCGCTGCCGGGGCGGTAGTACCGCTGCCGGGAGCCTGTTTCTCTCTTCTAACTCCCCAGGGGCGGTAGTACCGCTGGGCTAGCGGTAGTACCGCTCCTAGGCGCGATTTTCACATAACGGTTGGATTTTGGGGGTCCTATTTAAGGGGACCTTCTTCCCCAATGACCCCCAACTCTCAAGCACGAAATTGCCCCCCATTGTTGACCTTCTTGAGCTTGGCTTTCTCTCTATTCCTCCATGATTCTTGCCTCAAATTAGAGGGAAAGAGAGAGGAGATCTAGATCTACCATTCCACCAATCAATCTCTCCTCTAAGTGAGGGGAAACCTTTGGATCTAGATTTTGGAGGGATTTGGTGTTCTTCCTTTGTTCTTCCTCTCTTCTCCCCCCATAAGCATTAGTTGCTTTTGGTGGGATTTGAGAGTGAAGGATTTGGGCACTTGTGCTCTTGCCATTGCTTTGTGCATCGGTTTGTGCTCTCCACGAGGATTCGTGGAAGTTGAAAGCTTGTGAACTAGTTACTCTTGGGTTTTTGGACCCTAGACGCCCGAATGGTGGTTGAGACCTTTTGTGGTCACTTGTAGCTGTTCGGGATCCCCCAAATCGGTTGTGGGTGTGTGCCCCGGATCGTTGTTGAAAGGTTCCGAATTTTCGCCTCGAAGGATTCCGATAGTGGAAGGTGAACCAAACCTTTGTGGTGCGGTTCTGTTTGGCATGAAAAATAATAACTACGCGTATGCGCTATTATTATCTCTCTACGCGCCAGGGGAAAATAAATATGCGGGCGTGCCAGTGTACTAAGTACACAACAAAAATATAGGGAAACATATATTTTATTAATCTCTCTTGGAGAAACAAAAGTACATGATCCCTTTACATTATGCGCTCCGTGGCCTGCTAACGCAGCCAGCCTGACTATGGCGATTGCGGTCTCCTGGTTCACGGGGCCTCGGAAGGCTCCCGCTTAATTACTCCCGCGGGTTACACCGCGAGACACCTCCGATTAAGCCGCGTGGTCGTTTTCGTCGTCTTCGCTTCACGTTCTGCATGCATGATGGTGTGGTGTGTGTGGGCAGCGGCAGAGCCCGTGTCCTCGTCGGTACACGCGCCGCTAAAAGTGTGGCCTTTGATCGGCCTCGCCCGCCCTCGCCGTCGCGCCTCGTCGGTCTTGAGCGGCGAAAATTGTTGTTGTTGAAGTAGCATGATGCAGTCCGTTAGCTAGGACTTCTAGACGACTAGTAGTTTCGTCGGGGCGTGAAAGGGGTAAGCCTCGCAGGACTATGAGATTAGGAGACCGACGTCGGTATAAAACCAACTGTCGCTTAAGTTGGCGTGGCCGGTATGGTCGACGTCTCGTCTTGGACGGACGCCGAGTTCACGGCAGTCTCGTCTTAGTCGGGGACGCCATCTCATGGACCTGTGGAGAATTGATGTCGAGGGTGCCGGTGGGTGGTGTGGACGCTGTCGATGACGCCGGGTTTTGCCTCCGAAACGAGCTGTCCCTGTACGCCGGGCTGAGCTGAATATCTGTTCCCCAAGTTCTGTACGCCAAGCCGCCCCTGTACACCAAGTATAGCACCAGCGGCAGAACAGAGCTACACTGAAGCTCGTCCCGCGTAACGTGCCAGTCGCGCCCCTGATCCAAGCTCTTGTTCAGCCGGGTGCATGGGACATGCATGCATGGCAGAGCAGCACGTGTGTTTTATGTACTCCAGCCAGGGGCGGAGGACCTAGTAGGGCAAGGTAGGGCGGCCGCCCTACCTTAATTTTTGGCAAAAAATCGATTATATAAAGGCATTTTTTGATGTATGTATCATATTCAGTATATTCTGAAGATTTGGAAAAAGAAGGAAGGAAAAACGTGATTTGGGCTGGCCTCAATTGCCTCAGCCCCTAGTTGGGCCTTACTGGGCCGCGCGCTAGCCTGAGGAGAGCCAGCAAGCAGGAGCGCATCGCTCCAGACCTCCAGTCGAGCATGCGTGCAGCCTGCGTGCCTCCTGGAATTGCGCTTGCTCCTCATCAGGCCACAGCGGCGGCCGCCGCCCGCCGCCCTCCTCCCTCGTCCGGCTCCGACTGCTCGCTCCTCCTCCTCTGCTTCCCTGCTCCTCCCTCTCCACTCCCCAACTCACTTCGTTGCCTCTCCCCAACCCCAAGCACGGCAGCAAGCTAGGGTTTCCCCTTTCTCGGCCGGCGGCTGGCCGGCTACCCCGACGGCGATTTGGAGGCAATTTGTTGGAGATGGACAGAAAGGGCAAAAGACATGCTGCTGCAAAGGGGAGGTAATTTTTAGATTTGTGAGCAGGGGATTGATTGTGAATTTGTGAGATACTAAAATTGGCAAACTACTCATGTTTTGTATAAAGCAAGGAATAATGAAGTGCAACTTGCATTCCATTACCGGTACGATTGTTGGTTCTATTTTGATTTAAATATGTTGTTGTTATCATTGTACTAACTGATTATGGTTAGTACATTATAATGTATTGATACGTCTAGACAAATTTTAGTTTTCTTGCATCATTTTTTTCTTCCCTTTAGAGTTCGCCCGACCTCATTTTTTTTTCGTCCTCCGCCACTGACTCCAGCCATGCATGAGCCTGGGTCAGCAGCTATTCTCCTCGCCATGTGCACCTAGCTGCTCCCGTCCGGCCGGCCGACTATCGTTGACGACGCGCCACTGGCGACGGCCGTCGCGTGACGACGACCTGGCTGCGCCTGTACGCCAAGTGAAGCTCCATGCACCCCGTACGGCGGCTTGTACTTGTACGCCGCTGAGCTGTGTACCTGTCCGTCGAGAGAGAAGGCCAGCTCTAAGCTGCACCAGCACGCCGAGCTGAACCTGTACGCCAAATTGGGTTGCGCCTCTCTGTCGGAGTGTACGCGGAGCTGAACCTGGACCATTGTTGGACCTGTACGCCGGGACCTGTACACCGAGCGCTGAAATGCCCCTCGACCTGCACTTGTACGCCTGTCCGGGCTAAGCTGTGCCACTTTGGACAAGTACGTGGACGACGAGCGCCTGTGTTCCTATGCGCCGCTGAGGTGCACGCCGGTGAGTCCACGGCGTTGTCTTCATCGGCTCCGGCTTCGGACGAATGGTATGACGATGACGACCCATCTGTCCTCCTGTCCGACTCATCGCCCATGAAGCAGCATGACGAGGATGTTGAAGGACGTTGTACATGTGCTGCAGCCACGGGTCGCATGCCGGCAGACCCGGCAGACGTCGCCGTGTAGCTGAGAGGGCGCCGGATGGCACGCCGACAGCCATGGCGTCGTTGTGGGGGCGAAGTAGACGTCAGGCTGCACGTCAGTTGCTCCTCCGCCGCCGCCGTGGAGGTGTTGTGGATGTCGGGCTGCACGCCGGCAGCTCCGCTGACGCCGTCGCGGAGATGAAGATTACGCCGGGCTGTGCGCCGGCCGTCGCGACATCGTCTTCGTGAAGTTGATGGAGAAAGTGCCGAGCTGCACCTGCACGTCTGTGTCGCCTCGACCTGCATCTGTACGTCGGCGTTGTCGTGGGGAAGATGACGTCCCTGGCGCCGTCGCGGTGGTAAAGTGGCGCCCAGCTGCACTTCGGCCGCCCCGCGTATGTGGGCGCGGAGATGGAGATCACGCCGGGCTGAACGCCGGCCGTCCTGCTGACGTGCTCGTGGAGATGGAGAAGATGTCGGGCCGACGTGACGTAGTCTTCATGTCGGTGATGGAGAAAGCGCCGAGCTGAACGTCTGGAGTTACCGACGTTGCAGATCGATGAAGATGGCGCCGACCTGTACGCCGGCAGCCCCGCTAACGTTGTCATGGATGAAGAAGGCTCGACGTAGTCGCCGCGGTAGATGGCGCCGGGCGGCACGCCGACAGCCCCGCTAACGTTGTCGTGGATGAAGAAGGCTCAACGTAGTCGCCGCCGTAGATGGCGCCGGTCAGCACGCCGGCATGATTTCCGGGCTGGCAGCTCCGGCGTCCGCGTGATGTCGCTGTCCGCCGGGGAAACAGTCGCCGTTGTTCATCGTATGCAGATCATGCCGCCATGCCACCGGCTCTAAGCACCGCCGTCGGAAGACGCGTGTGTGCATGCTGAAAAGGAGAAGGAGAGATGGACAGAGACTTAACCATGTTTCTCACCGTTAGGAAGTAGGAGCTTCGCCTCCATGGCCCCTCGCCTTGCTCCTGATGTATCCACCAGATTCTACTGCTGTATCTGTTTGGCTTATGTATGGATGGGAATTGGTGTTTCTTCTTGGATGCGATCCCCTTCTCCTTCTGGCTTCCCCTGGCCTCCAGGTGCAAGACCTTCTACATGCTGGCGACCCTTCCTTCTGCACCGAGAGCTCTGTGCGTGCTTTGTGTCCAGGGCTCCTCCTGCGAGAGCTCCCTCTGTCCTCCTCTTTGGCTTGGGTGTCGATGCCTTTTATAGGCAGCCGATGAGGCAAAGAAGATAACCACCATCAGCTGCGTTTCTTGCGCCTTGCGCTTATCTGCCCCGCCGGCCGTACCGAGAAAGTTGGAGCCCTTCCGCTTGTGCCTATCCAATCTGTAGATTGACATCATCCAACTAAACAAACTTGTTAAACCGCTTCAGCAGATAATACGTGTACGTGCTGCCGGCCGGGCTGTACGTATTTCTTAATATTTTGCCTTGTACACGATACAATTATTAAACAAACCGATTAAGTTATTTTAGCTGCCCTTTTCCTGGCGCTTGCATGCAATCTCCCTGCGGCTACGTACGCATGGAAATAAACTTCTGCATGTACTTGGATATAAATCCATGAAACTATTAGCCAGCTTCATGCATATGCACGTTAAAACGATTGATCAAACAATCATCTCCATGCATGCATACACGCAGCTTATTATCGAGACCTAGCCTCCCGATGACTAGTCATGTACAAAAATGCGTCGAACAGGTTCATCGGAGAAGAAGGTGAAATCTTTGTGGTTGTTGAATCATTGTGTTGGTTCACACCTCTCCAACGAGACGTACTCCCCTAAAAAGGAGGAATTCGGGAATACATCCTCGTCTCCGCGTGCCTCGATTATTTCTATACCCGAGCTCTTTACTTATGCATTTTACATTGTGATAGCCTTCGTGCTTGAAGTATTCTTTATTGCTATCATCTTGTTGCTTGTCTTGCTTAGCATAAGTTGTTGGTGCACATAGGTGAGCCTAGTATATTTAGGTTGTTGGCTTGTTAATTTAAACACCTAGTTTTATTTCGCAATTATCAAGGCTACACCGAAAAAGTTTTAAATCGCCTATTCACCCCCCTCTAGGCGACATCATTGTCCTTTAACCCTATCATTGTTTATGGTAAACCTGGTAATTGGATGTGGTGTCGTCGGGGCCTTCACGAGGGGACTCCTTTCGCCTTACCTTTTTTTTTTATGTGTTAGGCGTTTTACAACAGATTTGTTCAAAACATATGCATACGACTTTTATCTCTCGCCATCTTGAGTTTTGACAACACCTAGCTTTGCCCTATGTTGTAGTATGCAAACGACACTATGATTATCCTTGAGATGGATGCAAAGCAGTTGATGCATTTTTAACATATCCTTCGAGCTTCTCCGAGGCTACACGACTTCTCATTAATCTTGACAATCAGTTCCGCAATGTTTCATGTATCCCATGACAAGGTTGGTGCCCATATTGACAAAATGATTCATGTTAGCTTTATAGCCCACCGTAGATTCCTAAAATATACTTTAGAAGTCCAGGCACATGAAAAGTGCAACTATTCAATCTGTCGGTCCTAAAAACAATTTGACTTCGGGCTCCTTGTGAACCAACTGCGTCCCCGTGTCATGTAGTTTCTTTGTACCTCTTTCTTGGTCCCAAAAGGAAAACTCTCCCCTTTTATGTTAGCTCCGCACAAGCAAGTTGTGCTTTTGCCCAACGACTTTTGAGCGTCTTCTTCAACAGCTCCTCCTCCCGATCCACTGCGCCGATGGCAATGGAGCTTTGCTCGATGGATATGGTGAGTTCACTAATTTTGTGCCGGCGAGATCCAGGAAGCAACCGGGACTTCGAGAAATAGCTACAGGGTCGATCTAGCTCTAGCGAGCAAAATTCATGGTCGGCAAGACCAAGTCGGGGCGTTTGGTGCTCAAAATGAAGGCCAGTGTTCTGATGATTTTGTATGATGCATATGTTTATTGATAAGTTGCAAACTTGTGTGTATTTCTCTGCAAACACACGAGCGGTATGCTTCGATAATTTTGGGCCTCACTTGCAAATATCATGTTCATGGTGCAAGCATTTTTCATCCATGCTACATTCTATGACCAATGGAGATTTATTGCATACACAAATTGTTTTGTTGAGAACTTTTAAATTGGAAAACTGAGATGAACTGATTGAAGGTAATATAGTTTCCTTTCTTTTTTGTTTTGTTTTGGTTGCTTACCACATATGCCATGTGGTCATATATAGTTTCCTTTCTTGATGGAGACCGTGAAGTGATTGGGCCGGAATTTGTCGCCACGTAAGGCAGAAGGGCCCATCCTATGCTAGCGACCCGTTACATTATACAGCGGCCAACGCGGAGGCAGAGCCACCAAACCAGAATCAACAAAGACAGCAAAACCCTAGACCGGCGCTCCCCTCTATCGCCGCCGGATTCCCCTCCTCCTCTTCCGCCCGCCCGTCTCGCCGGCGTCTCCGCCTTATCCGTTTCTCCGCCGCTCACCGTCCCCGCTTCACCACCAACAATGTCTTCTCAGGTACGGCCACTCCCTCTTCCCAGATCGAATTCGGGCTTGAATTGCTCCCGAGGTCCACCCGTGCGCGTGGCATCAAATTGTTCGCTGTTGTTCATATCTCCTTCTCCGCGCTTGTAGATGGATAACCGGAGCCAGTCGGCTGGAAAGCGCGCGCGCACCGACGGTAGGTTGCTCCCCCTGCTTCGTCCATATGTTCCTACCCCTGCTTCGTAAGCTGCATCTCACAGGATTTGCTTGTTCTGGCCGCTCAGGTAGCCGCCGCGAGGACGACTGGGTTTGCCCCAGCTGCAGGAACATCAACTTCGCGTTCCGCACCACCTGCAACATGCGCAGTTGCGACCAGCCCAGGCCCGTGGAGCACACGGTACTACTATCTTCTACTCATTGTTGTTGGCTCATCTGTTGGCTTGGCCGTGTACCTGCTATGTGTATTTCTTGCTGGGAATCTGCATTGACCTGGTAGTGCTGTTGCCTTTTGCCTTGCAGGCTATGCAGACTCCACCTCACTTCTCGGTGCCTGGGCGATACATGGCGCCAGGGACGCCGCCGTCCATGTACCTCAGCGGGGCTCCTCCCCCGTATGGATCCTCCCTCTATAATGGGCATGCCATGCCACGTTATGGCATTCCCCAGCTCCCTCCGGGATCTGGATATCAATATGGCTACGGCGCGCGACTCCCGATTGGGAGCCCTTACGGGCCGCCGGTGCATATGACTGGGCCACCTCCGTATTCTGGTGGTTCCATGATTGGTGCAGGTAAGATGGCTATGATATTCTTGTTATCTTTTGGTGCAGTTACACAAAATTAGCTTATTAAAATGTCGATAAGACCAATCCGATATGCCAAAAAAGGCAACTCCTGCTGTGTACAACCTTTATTTATCAGAACATACTTGCCAATCCGATAAATTACTTGTTGATTACTCAGTTTGTGCTCTGACCGATGTCGCAAATTAGCGATTATTGTTCTGATGCTTGTGAAATAGAAGCTGTTTTTTGATCTGACCTGAATGCCGTGACAATGTTTCTCACGATCATTTTAATTTTCCTTATGTCCCCGAAATAGGTGGAATGTACAGCATCAGCATGCCCATTGACAGATATGGCTTGGGCTCACCCGGTGGTCCTGGTGCGATGGTAATTATTCCTGTACGTATCAATATGTGTTACACCTCAATTGGTGCTCTGCTACTTCGTGTGTCTCTATGCTAGTTATCTCCCTGTTCAAGAAATCGGCCGGTTTAACCAGCTAACTTGCCGATTAATCCGTGCTCTGAGGGTCACCAAGTAGCCGATAAGTTTGTGTGGGATCTTGGGGAGGACTTATTTTTCATTGTTCTTTGCTGTTTTGGTGTGACACGCCATGCTAAGAAATGTTGAGATCATCGGTTATTTAATTCCTGTAGGGCACAAGGGCTGGTTCCTATTCTGATGAAGGCGCACAGAAGAAATCTGCAGGTAATAATTTGTGTTCTCATTTTTTACTGCTGCATCAATTTCGTTGGCATTTGATTTATTCTTCAACTTTTTAAGGTGCTGGGCGTGATAATGATTGGAAGTGCCCTAATTGCAACAACATCAACTTCGCCTTCCGGGCAGTCTGTAACATGAGAAAATGCAACACACCAAGACCTGATAACCAGGTTCGAGACGGTTTCTTACATTTGAGTTTAAGTTCTTATGTTACTTTACTAGTCAGGCCATGAAATATATCTGTTTCTTTCAATTTTAGAAGTTCAGTCTGTCCACCAATATTGGTAAGCAATAGTTGAGCTAGTCTAAAATGCATGCTTGGAAGTTAACATTGCTGCCGCAGCCCACTAGCATAGTCATCTTTCTGAATGTGTACGTGATGTCCTAACACTTTTCTAAACTTTTCACTGAGACAGCGTGCCATGTGATTCGACCAAATTGCACATGTGCTATGTATCTGTTTATTGACATTGCTTGGGCACCAGGACTTCAGCACTTATTGTGATAATCATTTTCTGAGAGTCAATCTTCTTTTTGCTTAAAAAAATTACTTGGTCTTCTAAATCTGAAACACCCTGTGCGCTGCATTAGAGCTTACCCATGCTGCTTTGTGAACCAAATCCAGAACGGTTGTCTTCTACTTGACCGTAAGTGACAAGTGAATGTCATGCAGTTGCGCCATTAGATTTTGCATTAGTGCTTATGTGGAATCTGATAAATTCTTTTGAATATACCAGTGGGCAAACTATTAATTTGGTTTTACTCGTTTGTTGCCCTTAGGTTCTTGTTCACTGTTTATCATCCTTTAACTTCTTTACTAATGTATATAGAGTTAAATTGTTATGATTACTGTACTGATGACCTACATATCTACTCTTTCTGCAGGGACCCAAACCTGACAGTTCACGAGGTTCAAGTAAGTTTTCAGTGTTCAACATTTTACATAGGAGTGTATATTGTCTTAACATATATTTACGTATTTTTTGCGTTCCTTGAAACCAGTAATTTTTTGGGGAAATTATCATGTTATGCACCTAATGTTTGCATTAGTTTATTAGATAGATTTTCGAAACTCTATTGAGCTATACATTTAACTTTTGATATGACAGAACCGAAGACTCCAGAGGGTAGTTGGAAGTGCGAGAAGTGCAATAACATAAACTATCCTTTCCGGACAAAATGCAACCGTCCAAGTTGTGGGGAAGAAAAGCCATTGCAGGCAAACAGTCCTGATGATTTGGCAACAGATCAGGACAACCAGGTATGTGATTCAGAACATCTTGTATGGTCCTTAATATTACCATGCCTTATAGCAACTGTAAGCTGTGTGCCTTAAGTTTTCCGTTCAGCAGTTTCTTTTATTATTGCTTTTCTCCATGTTCTCTTGTGCATGGCTTATATATCGTGTCCTTACTGTTACAGTGAGTCCTAGAACAGTTATGAGGGTCAAGATGGTTCAGCGTCGTCGTCAAGTTTCAGTCTGAATGTCTGGGGTCCATCTGTGTCAGTAGTCACTGCTGTTGTTTCAAGTTTCTTCCCCTTGGGAACATAGTCGAGTCAGCACCCTAATGGTAAACGTTTTGAAGTTGGAAACTGGAGTCATGCCTTTTCGTATCAGTACAGATTTTGATCAAGATCATCCATCTGTTGATACCCTCCTGAAATTTAGTTGCTTGATGGGGATACTGTACTCAGGGGAATCGCTATTTGTTATAATGGATTCCAGTTATGTATGTGTCTTAGATGTCTTTCAATCTGTATGATTATGTCTTGGTTGGTCTTGTCAAAGTTATGTTTCTGGTCTATAATTCAAGTCATGGCCAGTTGGGTATTTTGATTATTGCTGTTCGTGTCTGTTGGCGCGATAATGACACCTTCTTTAAGGAAAAGTCAGATGTTTGCATGGTAGATTCTTTCAATGTGAGATCTTCTCTTTAAGGTTCCGCTGTATACTTCTCTAAGTGATGTTTAGTTCTCGCAGACAACATTCTTGTACTAATAGTTAGGTTTGAGAAAGGATCATAATTTGGCACTTGTTTGCCAGGCTTACATCAATATTTTTTATCTTCCCAAAACACAAATAAGACCTATCGGACTGGCCATAGCTACTTCCACTACCATATATTGTCATCCTTCCCCTCGTGTTGACATTGGCAAGCAGACATAGCTAAACGTTTTGTGCAGATCCTGTTTAATTGGAACCATGGCCTTACGAACTCATAACTTGATTTGTCCTAGTACTTATCAATTTTTCCCACTTGACAGCTCATCATAATTTGTACATGCAATCTGCCATATTTCGTGAAATAAAAGTTAAAATTGTAGCTCATCAATATCCTGTTATGTGCATATTTTTACCATGTTCTCTGGATCGTAGCTTATACAAGTTTTACCATTCTGATGTGTTCGGTTCGAAGTGAGGATCCGTGACGGAACAGTGAGTATATGCATCATCGTATTGTGGAGTGGTAGACCATCATCTTGCATGCTTGGTTCGACTGCTGCTGCTTGACTGACTGGGTGTCATTGAAATTAGTTTTTGTCATGTAATATTGGGAAGCTTTTATCAAAGCTGCAAGTTTCACATGACTTTCAAGACAGCAGTGTTCTAATCGAGAAGGATCTTCCCGGCCACACTGATGGACTACCGTTACCGACAAGTTCACATTCCCTGCGAATGGCAGCTCTATGTGAGTTGAGAAACAGTATTTTGAGCTGAGTAGCAACATTATCACTTCTCTTGAAACCAAGTGAGAAATGTGTGGACAGTGTGAGCACATTCTGTATCAGGCATCGGATGGCATAATCTTGGTAGGAACTTAGAAATCATTGTATCATGGTTTAGCCCCGTGGTGATTGTTTCTAGAGTGTATCATTTGTTATTATGAATAGGAGGATTGTTATGTTTATTTCGCTATCAATTGATATGTCCGTCTAGTATCTGTTGGTAAAATATTATTCAGACTAGCAAATGTGCCCGTGCGTTGCTACGGGCTGATTGAGATTTAGACAAGAAAAATTCAGAATATTTTGTCAACCTTGACAAATAGTTTTCTCTACCACATATTTAGCACTCGTGTCACCTTGTAAGAAGACATAGCGTTATACTTCTCATCCCGCCTTCCTTACAATTCCATTTTCTGTATTTGTTATTGTTCTAGCATTGTCATATCTGGTCTTGCCATCGATTGAGCATCTTGCTTAAACTTAGGAGATCTATGAAGTGGCCCCCATGTAACTCGAGACATGATGACCCGATATATGTCTGATTTGTAAGTGAAACACTGAAATGGTTGTCACTTACATGAGTGGACAATTAAATTTCTAGATGACAAATAATGTAAGATGCACATACTGAAATTACAGTTCTTGTGTCTCCATATTTTCTGATGGTAACAAAGAGATAAGACGTTTCTGACAGCAAGAAAAAAAATGCGGTGTAAGCTGAGAAAATCAAGGTAGAAAATAACTGATTACCTAACTTGAGGACCCCTTTTTTTTTTTTTTGAAATAAGCACACACTTTATTACTTAAACCAGGGGCATATCGCCCATTACAACCATGGCAACATGTGCCGGTACATCATCCTCCCATACAGAGGCTTCATTCACATTACAAAATTTGCCAAGCTTGGCTAGTTCATGAGCTACACTATTGGCTTCACGTCGACAAGAGAACACATCAGTACGAGAAAACCAGGTACGTAGCTGAAACTTGAGGACCCCATCTTGACTCGTCCTTAATGTTATGGTTTTTTGTCTGAATGATTTAAACCTGAAAGGGTTTTTATCTATTTTTTCATAAATCGAAAGCAAAAATAGGTAAACAATCTTAGCTTTCTTACCTGACACCGGTCTCCTTGCCGACGTGGTCGTCCTGCTCTTCTCGTTGAATCCCAGCCGCGTACGGGGATGATGAGCCTGAAGCTCCCTCCTTTCTTTTGTTTGTACAAGATGCTCATCTCCGCTGCATATACAGTTTAGTTCAGAGTACACTGCATCAGTTCAGTTCAAACAACTTCAATTGAATTAAGTTCAGTTGTAACCTCGTTACCAATGGTACAAAACAAATCATGGGGCAAAGCAAATGCAACGAAGTACTTACATGTGTGCTCGTTCTTGAAGGCATAGAAGTTTTGGTCGACGTTCTCGATTTGCTCCGGCGCGTCCTGAGCGGCCTTCGCACCTAGCTGCTAAGAATTCTCTGTTTCTTCAGATTCCAACATTGATCAGTTCTTCCAGGGCTGCGCTTGCAAGATTGATGATGCAGTTGATCGGCTGCAGAGCTTGGCGGAGAGCTCAAGATTGATAATGCAGTTGATCGGCTGCAGAGCTTGGCGGAGAGCTCGGGACGTGTGGCCGACAGGCAATGGAGATTACCGGGCATGCGTGCGGCGGGAGGCAAAGCTGTCAGAGCTCAGGGCGGCCGCGCGGCCTGGATCCGGCCGGCAGCGCAGAGTCCAGGGAGTGCGGGCGGCCGGCGTCAAAGGATATGGCGGCGGGGCCTAACCCCAGATGTACGCACCCGTTGAGATGCTCCTGGAGAGGACCTTGCAAGTTTGGCGGCTCGGGGCACCGGAGAGGAGGCCGTGATGGGAGAGATGCGTAGGGAGGACCGGAGGAGAGGAGGGAGGCTGTGCTCGCCGGCCGGAGGCTGGCCAGAAGCAGTGGCGGCGTCCGTCGCGAGCGAGAGAATAGGCAGCAGCGACTGTTCCGTGTGTTTGGGATTAGGTACTGCGGTTTAATTTCGAAATAATGAAGGGGCTAAATTATAACAACGGCGCCACGAACCAGGACGGAGTGCGGGTTGATTTTCCCAAACCTGAAGGGCTAAACTGAAAAACATACGGCGATGTACCACGGACACGGTTAACGATATTATATAGTAGAGATACATGCTCTGTCACTTCACCAGGACCAAGGAAAGGCAGCCAGCTTGGTTATTTTTCATCGTTACACATGTTCCCAGGCCTCCTGGTTCTTGCCCACCTTAAAAAAACTTATGCCATAGCGTAATTGTCTATATTAAGATGCAACGCGAATGTACAAAGATGATTACAAAGACAGATGTATATGGACTAATGTATACTTAAGAGGATGGGATTGAAGACTTCACTGATACAACAAGATTGGGAATTGCCCTATGCTTCTAACATGACTTATTGCGACGCGAGAATACTGTCGAGGTGTCACCACCTTGTTATACTCGCCAAGACAAACTAACTTAGAAATAGGTAGGACCTTTTCTGGCCCTCGATTCGCATATATTCCGCTTGGCCAGGTCTTCCCGCGACTACTTATTTGGATTAGAACACTGCTAATTAGGAAACAACAAAATCCATGTAACATTAGTCTGTTCGTAGAATTCTTTCATACTGTGTACTCCATCTCTTTTTTATAAACTTTGTCGTAGTTTTCATTGAGGTGGAGGTTTACATTCGCTTTAACATTTGCCGTTGATCGTCAAAATATTGCAACGAAAACAAAAGTTTTAAATAACCGGCTATAGCCCGGTTATAGTCTTTCCACACTATAATTAGGGCCTTCATAGACTAAAGCAAGAATAGTCGCTAATAGCCTGGCTAAGTCAATTTAGCCGTGATTTAGCCCCTTGGGTGCTAAGATTCCCGCTCACTGGGCCCAAAAGTTGTGCACCAATTTTTTTCTAGCTCGACCCAATTTCGTAGCCCAAATCGATCCCCATGCTAACCCTATACCCACAATCTTCATTGTCCTCTTCTCTCTCGAAAATGGCTACATATAGGAGAGGTGGCCATGGCGACAGCATACACGCTCCCTCTCCTGACCGGCGTCGGTGCTAAAATCGTCCACCCTTGCTCCTCTCTGTGTCGCTGAATCTGAGGGCGCATGTCACATCCCCAAAATTCAGTTTTAAATTTAGTGGTGTTTCTCACACCGGAAAAACTTTTTCTTTTATTAAATGACTTTCTTAAATATTTTGTGGATAATCATGACTTTGGTTTTGTTCTCTCTGAAGTTTCCCATGTTCTGCGAACCTCATCCACCACTCTCGACAATTCCGTGCTTAAGATTTCCCTCGAAAATCCTAGCCCTCCGTGATGATCTTCTAATCCCGGTTATTTCCACTTATCAAAGGGATGTCGATTTCCCTCGCCAATAAAATTCCACCAAAAATACCGGAGGACTCCCGTGTACATATAAAGCCAACCCCTGCAAAAAAATATTGCATACTCCAATGCAATATTTCCAATTTCGGGGTTAACTGTTAGATATCGGTCCTGATCCCAAATTTATTCAGTCCACCTAGGAAACTCTGAAAATTCTCACAATTTAGGGAGATGCATATTTTTGTATTTCCTACACTTCTCCTGTTGAACCCAAACCCATTCAAGCAATGTTTGACCTACTTCTTTTGTAAGCCAAAAATTGATGCCGGTACGCGACTTAGCGGACACATTCCCAAAACCTTTTTTCTACTACCCCAAATAAGTTCAAACTCCTTAGACACTCTCCATATACCAAACATACCCAGTGGAAATTGTTTGGGGATTTTTCTGAGATGCGGAAGACCCTAGTCATTTCATCGAGCACCCTCGGTGTCTTTGGTTTTCTGAAAATCTTACTCTGCAAAGTTTGGAATCCTTGAGTGATTCTTGTTTTGTTGTGTTGTTCTCGTCGTTACGAACCCAGTGGCAGAATCCCTTTTCCTTTTGGACCCCCGAGTCGACGGGAACGTGTCGATGCCACTCGTGGCGCGCCCCGAACGCCAGCGCGCGCACTGTGCGTTCCTGTGCACCGGGTCTCCACTGTTTCCCCTTGTCCCAACCGAACCCCCAGCTGTAGCTGGACCATCCTCTGCTCCTCTGGTTCGAACCATAGTCGTTTCTATCCCCTCCACCGACGACACAGTGACTTGGACACGTGGTTGGCCGTCCCTCCTTGCCCCTGCCCATATGGAGAGCAGCCCGAGCTCTCTCGCACCCCAGCACTCTCACTCTCCCCCCCCCCCCCCGGAACCCCCTCTGCTCCTTTAGTCGCGGGATGGCGGAGCCCTGCTCCGTTTCGGCCGTGGACGTCGCCGTCGGTCCACGAACCACGGCGAGCTCCACACCGAGCCATCCTTCGATTAAAGCTGTAGAGGAGTTCCCCTAGGTCTCCTCTCCCTCCCAGACGAGACAAATCGAGGCGGGGTGGCCCGAGGCCTCGCTTCCGTCCAGGAACCGCCGGCGGCGAGCTCGTAGAGCACGCTCCCGTGGCGGCGCCTCCGGGGCTCCCCCGTGCCCGTGGTCGACCTCGTCGGAGGCGGCGCAACGGGGCGGCCCTCCCCGCATCACGGCGGCCGGCGGCACGCACCAGGGCGGCAGCGGCAGGCGGCGGCCGAGCCGCGCAAGGCTCTCCCGAGCGTGGTCAGCGCGGGAAAGAAGAAAGGCTGCCAGCGTGGTGCCGACAGGCGGGTCCCGCGCGGGCCCAGCCGCCACGTCAGCCAAGTGGTGGCGCAATCAGTGCTTTCCGTCTTCCCCTCTGGAAGACGCCTTTCGGAGAAGTGCGCGACCAGCCCGGCCCAGTTCTGGAATCAGCCCGTGCTGTTTTTTTCCCCGAGTGTGCAGCAGTTAGCTAACCGTCGCACGGCCGTATCTTTGGATCCGTAGCTCCGTTTGAGGTGTATCCCGTGGTACCGGCAAACCGAGACCCTAACCCGTGACGTGTCCGTGACCCTCCAAGCCAAACGGTGTCGATCTTCGGAGGCAAGCTAACCCCTTGCTATGAGCAGCCCAGCAGTGTTTGTTTGATTATTTGCTTACTGCCATGCCGAGTGTTTATTTTTGTCTGTGTATGGTTATATTTCTGCATGTCTGTTTGTTGTTCGTGTTTAATATGAAACTTGTAATATTGCTCCTGGTATGTCGCATATCATGTCGCATATCATGTTGCATATCTATTTATCGTACTTGCTTGGTCATATTATGTATTGTTAATGTTTATCAAACACACATCAATCTTGAGACAATGGACTGGGGGAACCGCCGCCGTCTCACTAAAACATTAACGTCGATCTGCGATGGCGCTGGTCAGAGGTATCTCTGCCACAGTCACCCGGTCGACGCTAACCAACTGTGCTATCTTTTATAGTCGATCTATGAAGGCGCTGGTCGGAGGTAGCTCCGCCGTAGTCTTCCGGTTGACGTTTCCTTTTCCCTGTCGAACGAGAAGGCGCTGGTCGGCGGGATCACTGCCGTAGTCTTCCGGTTGACGTTTCCTTTTCCTTGTCGAACGAGAAGGCACTGGTCGGCGGGATCGCCGCCGTAGTCTTCCGGTTGACGTTTCCTTTTCCTTGTCGAACGAGAAGGCGCTGGTCGGCGGAATCGCCGCCGTAGTCTTCCGGTTGACGTTTCCTTTTCCTTGTCGAACGAGAAGGCGCTGGTCGGCGGAATCGCCGCCGTAGTCTTCCGGTTGACGTTCTTTTTATTTTGCTAAGTTTGGACATGGATACTACTATTTCTTGAAATATTGTGTTGCTAATGTTTTGTCGTTTGATGATATATTATTGTGTTATTGTGGTTGTTGTGTTGGACTAATCCTCTGTTATTTGGACTTGTGATGATGAAACTTGATTAAATGAAACACCCCTCCAACTTCGATAGGGTCAGTCCATAGTGCCACTAATCTGAACATCGAAAGCACTACCACTGTCGCTCATATGGGCGGGCCTTGACCTACGTATCCTATTGAGCCTCCTTTGATGCTACCATTTTGGCAAGTCTAGTCGGTTACCTTTGTGGTCGGGGCTAGTCTTGCGAAGGTTCCGGAGCTAGGCGTTGCTCATGGGTTGGGGACGTGCCGGATTCACTTCGTCATAAGACATAGAGTTATGTCGGTAGCTATACAGGGAGTGTCTTGGTAGCGTGAACGGTCATGTACGTGTATCAGGTCGTCTTAAGGAAGAGTTCCTAAAGTACCGGCTATATGGTGCACCTAGATGGGTGGAAACTGCAACCTCTCGAGAGTGTCAAATCTGGATGTCTAGCCTCGTTCCAAGGTTATGGAACAACAGTTCAGTGTCGGTCACACTATTGTCTTTGTCGAGTCAGGAGGTTAAACATAAGTTCTGTTTGAAAGAAAGATGAACAACCTGATTTCACTAAATGAACAATAAGATGATGCAGGGAATGTTGCCTTGAGATGTGATGGTAACCGAGATAGGGATGGCGGTGTGATCGTTGGGAGCCTAGAGTTAGGCCTGAGCCAACATCAACCGTGCGTGCCCAGAGTGGAAAGATGAGGCCAGTGGGCCTAGCAGTGATCACAGGTGTTGTTGTGTATTATTTGGTACCACTTGGTACACCCGTTACTCGTCACAGGTAAGCCCTTTGTATGATTGCTGGTACACGATCCAACCCCACCTGGCTTGGACTCTGTACTGGTGATACCCCGTTGCTTGCTTACGACATGTTTGGTTGTCAATGCCATGCTACTTTTATGTCATGTATCTAGAGTACACTTGCCATGTTGTAGGATTTATTTCCAATATATATCTTGCTGCATGATTGTTGGATTGTTTGTAGTGAGTGGCGATTCTTGCTGAGTGCATACAAATGTACTCACGGGCCTTGTGATTGTGGCCAGATTTTGGCGAGGACTCACTTCCACCTTAGCAAGGAAGGAGCAGAAGCGTGCTAGGATCAGTAGCCCAGCCAGATACCTGTGGAGTGGAGCCGCTCCAAGCCGTTGCCTCATTTATGTCTTCCGCTGCCAGTTAAAACTCTGAGTTGGGCCATGCTTGGCTTGATATTTTGTAATGCCTCGATGGCCTTGTAAACCCTTTGTAGCACTTTGTGCCTGATTGTGTAATGATTTCCGCTATGTTGCATTGTCGTAACGTGCGGCCAGATATCTTGGGCTGGCGCACGGGGCGACCGCCTCTCTGGAAATATGTGCCAGAGCGGGGTGCCACAGAGCATGGTATCAGAGCACCAGGCTGGCTGTAGACTACCCTAGCATGGAAAGCCCAGCCTTACTTTTGCCCGACAAGGAGCCCGATGGATTTGACCCATCTCCGCCTAACCGGCATGGCTATTGTTGGTCAACAGTATGGTGCAGTAGGACTTGTCCCAATCCCCGAGTGAGGCTCGCCGGTTTCTTCCATGAGAAGGAATCGACACTACCCATTAGTATGAGACCCAAGTCCTGGCTACCTATAAAATCCCACCCTCGCTTGCTATCCTTTGCAACCCAACTCTCTTGAAGCAGATCCCGCTCAGGAATCTTGCGCTCTCCTCTCTCCCAAGTACCTTAGCTTGAGGTTGTAGATGGAACCTACCCTTGTTTTCGAGACCACCGCTGAGTTTCGCCCCGGTTTTCCACCTCTGCTGTGGGAAGCTGCTCGCGACATTCTTGGTTGTGTTTCTCGGCCGGTGTACCATGTATATCGGTCTAACCTCTCCTCCTGCGTGAGCGAGTATCATGCCGATGTGTATGTCGCCACAAGTGCCTTAGGAAGCGCGGCGCCATATGTGATTCAAAGCCACTTCGTGGATTCCCCTGAGATGGCTCTCCAAGTTGCAGCTTGGAAATGTCTCGCTCGTCTGCGGTACTTTGAAGCCGCGACAGAACCTCCCGCCCTCGCTTTTTCCCGCCAAGATCCCTTGCAAGCCCCAGCCATCCCATGGTAAGCATCGAAGTGATGCTCAACTCAACCTTGTCCCACCTCGAAGCCTACACCACCGCCTTGGAGAGCATTCTTGCCTACCACTTGGAGGAATGCCATTCCAATAGGCAAGCCCTTGCCCGAGTCCCGCAGCCCACTGACAAGAGCCCAGTGGATACCAAGCTTTGCGTAGGACCAAAACCGCAAGATCCAGAAGGCAACAAAGTGGATGCCCAGACCAAGTCCCCACCAAGTGAGGAGTCCTAAGTTGGTAGGTGAGAGTTTGTGAGGTTGTTTGTAACCCCTTGTGTTTTCTTGTGCTGCATGTTTGTTCTGTCCGCGGTTAAGTTGTTCTTAGGTTAGCCCGTGAAAAACTTGATGTTCTGATTCCCTTGTTAACCACTTGGTTGACATGTGACGGAATACCATGTCCTTTTCTTCAGTTGAAAAGTTTTGAAGAAATGACAGATCACATAAAAGCAGAAGTGGTATATGTGAACCCAGACACATATGCACGCCTGCAAAATTAATGCAAACTTTGAATGATATTATTTTCTAGTATGAAAATTATTTTGTGTGTGTTGCACAAGTTTAACTATTAAGTTGAAGTATTTAATGAGACACTGTAACCACGGTGTCCCGCTCACTTAATGTTGGCTCGTGCATAGGTTTGAAAAACTCGTACATGTATCGCCGCAAGGTTCCTCACCCAATATGAACCTTGTGACAACCCATGTTAAAGTAAGGGCCCAAGCCCTCCACGATGACTTCCCCTCGCAAGCTTTAGTGTGCTTGTTGAGTGTCCCATCATCGTTGGAGCACAAAAGGATTTTGTGGAGTGTTTTGTTAGCCGTTGTGTGTTTGCTTATCGGTATGGTTGAAATGATTATGCCATACTGCTGCAACTGTTTGTTTTGGGCCATGAAAATGCAGGACTATTTTTCTAAAATGATGTTTTTCTCAGAATAGAAATTCTGCTGTCTATATGCTTGTATCCAGCCATGTTATCTTTGCTGCAAGACAAGGAGTATGGCCGGTGGAAAAATTTCAGAAATGAAGGATGTAAGTTCTACTCCAGCTAGAACTCTACAATTACTTCAGTGCGAGGAGTACCCTGAAAGTTCTTCCCTCGTATCTATGGTGTTCCATAGGGAAAAATCTTTGCAAAAACAAATTTTGGGTGTGGCCCTACCCCTCAAAATCTAGGTGCTTGTGAGCCCATTTTGGGTGGCACAAACATCCTTCTTCTAAAAGAAACCTTAAATTTTTCAAAACCTATGTATGCATGAAAGTGTATATATAGCTTTTCCAAAATAAAACCCTAGATGAGAGGATGATAGCATATCCCAATCCTTTTGTTTATAAAATTTTGGGTAACTGCTTACCCAGTTCAAACTCTGTTTTGTTGGATGTTAGCTTGTTTGTAGACATGCTTGTTTGCTTTTGCCATGGTTGTGTTGTTTATGTGTGCCTGCCTGTGTGATCGTTTAAGCAAAAACCTTAGTTTATATTTATATACCGTGGTGGTAGATCCTACCTTGCTTGATTCTATGAGCCCCTGCCATGTCATTTCTCTTGGGTGCATCTTGTGTGATGGTAATGCTATGCTTGCAAAGTGTCTGGTTTTGAGAAATACCCTGTTGTGTGTGGATTCCCCCGAGTGTTTTAAACTCTACATTTTGAAGAAAAAGTTTTGAAATGGTTTTAAAAATAGGGGTATGTTAAGACCGTACAAGAAGTATCTTGTTATAACTCCGGGAATCTATATAATCTCCGAATCTCGGGACGAGATTCTTTTTAAGGAGGGAAGGTCTGTCACATCCCCAAAATTCAGTTTTAAATTTAGTGGTGTTTCTCACACCGGAAAAACTTTTTCTTTTATTAAATGACTTTCTTAAATATTTTGTGGATAATCATGACTTTGGTTTTGTTCTCTCTGAAGTTTCCCATGTTCCGCGAACCTCATCCACCACTCTCGACAATTCCGTGCTTAAGATTTCCCTCGAAAATCCTAGCCCTCCGTGATGATCTTCTAATCCCGGTTATTTCCACTTATCAAAGGGATGTCGATTTCCCTCGCCAATAAAATTCCACCAAAAATACCGGAGGACTCCCGTGTACATATAAAGCCAACCCCTGCAAAAAAATATTGCATACTCCAATGCAATATTTCCAATTTCGGGGTTAACTGTTAGATATCGGTCCTGATCCCAAATTTATTCAGTCCACCTAGGAAACTCTGAAAATTCTCACAATTTAGGGAGATGCATATTTTTGTATTTCCTACACTTCTCCTGTTGAACCCAAACCCATTCGAGCAATGTTTGACCTACTTCCTTTGTAAGCCGAAAATTGATGCCGGTACGCGACTTAGCAGACACATTCCCAAAACCTTTTTTCTACTACCCCAAATAAGTTCAAACTCCTTAGACACTCTCCATATACCAAACATACCCAGTGGAAATTGTTTGGGGATTTTTCTGAGATGCGGAAGACCCTAGTCATTTCATCGAGCACCCTCGGTGTCTTTGGTTTTCTGAAAATCTTACTCTACAAAGTTTGGAATCCTTGAGTGATTCTTGTTTTGTTGTGTTGTTCTCGTCGTTACGAACCCAGTGGCAGAATCCCTTTTCCTTTTGGACCCCCGAGTCGACGGGAACGTGTCGATGCCACTTGTGGCGCGCCCCGAACGCCAGCGCGCGCACTGTGCGTTCCTGTGCACCGGGTCTCCACTGTTTCCCCTTGTCCCAACCGAACCCCCAGCTGTAGCTGGACCATCCTCTGCTCCTCTGGTTCGAACCATAGTCGTTTCTATCCCCTCCACCGACGACACAGTGACTTGGACACGTGGTTGGCCGTCCCTCCTTGCCCCTGCCCATATGGAGAGCAGCCCGAGCTCTCTCGCACCCCAGCACTCTCACTCTCCCCCCCCCCCCCGGAACCCCCTCTGCTCCTTTAGTCGCGGGATGGCGGAGCCCTGCTCCGTTTCGGCCGTGGACGTCGCCGTCGGTCCACGAACCACGGCGAGCTCCACACCGAGCCATCCTTCGATTAAAGCTGTGGAGGAGTTCCCCTAGGTCTCCTCTCCCTCCCAGACGAGACAAATCGAGGCGGGGTGGCCCGAGGCCTCGCTTCTGTCCAGGAACCGCCGGCGGCGAGCTCGTAGAGCACGCTCCCGTGGCGGCGCCTCCGGGGCTCCCCCGTGCCCGTGGTCGACCTTGTCGGAGGCGGCGCAACGGGGCGGCCCTCCCCGCATCACGGCGGCCGGCGACACGCACCAGGGCAGCAGCGGCAGGCGGCGGCTGAGCCGGCCCGAGCCGCGCAAGGCTCTCCCGAGCGTGGTCAACGCGGGAAAGAAGAAAGGCTGCCAGCGTGGCGCCGACAGGCGGGTCCCGCGCGGGCCCAGCCGCCACGTCAGCCAAGTGGTGGCGCAATCAGTGCTTTCCGTCTTCCCCTCTGGAAGACGCCTTTCGGAGAAGTGCGCGACCAGCCCGGCCCAGTTCTGGAATCAGCCCGTGCTGTTTTTTTCCCCGAGTGTGCAGCAGTTAGCTAACCGTCGCACGGCCGTATCTTTGGATCCGTAGCTCCGTTTGAGGTGTATCCCGCGGTACCGGCGAACCGAGACCCTAACCCGTGACGTGTCCGTGACCCTCCAAGCCAAACGGTGTCGATCTTCGGAGGCAAGCTAACCCCTTGCTATGAGCAGCCCAGCAGTGTTTGTTTGATTATTTGCTTACTGCCATGCCGAGTGTTTATTTTTGTCTGTGTATGGTTATATTTCTGCATGTCTGTTTGTTGTTCGTGTTTAATATGAAACTTGTAATATTGCTCCTGGTATGTCGCATATCATGTTGCATATCTATTTATCGTACTTGCTTGGTCATATTATGTATTGTTAATGTTTATCAAACACACATCAATCTTGAGACAATGGACTGGGGGAACCGCCGCCGTCTCACTAAAACATTAACGTCGATCTGCGATGGCGCTGGTCAGAGGTATCTCTGCCACAGTCACCCGGTCGACGCTAACCAACTGTGCTATCTTTTATAGTCGATCTGTGAAGGCGCTGGTCGGAGGTAGCTCCGCCGTAGTCTTCCGGTTGACGTTTCCTTTTCCGTGTCGAACGAGAAGGCGCTGGTCGGCGCGATCGCCGCCGTTGTCTTCCGGTTGACGTTTCCTTTTCCTTGTCGAACGAGAAGGCGCTGGTCGGCGGGATCGCCGCCGTAGTCTTCCGGTTGACGTTTCCTTTTCCTTGTCGAACGAGAAGGCGCTGGTCGGCGGAATCGCCGCCGTAGTCTTCCGGTTGACGTTTCCTTTTCCTTGTCGAACGAGAAGGCGCTGGTCGGCGGAATCGCCGCCGTAGTCTTCCGGTTGACGTTTCCTTGTCGAACGAGAAGGCGCTGGTCGGCGGAATCGCCGCCGTAGTCTTCCGGTTGACGTTCTTTTTATTTTGCTAAGTTTGGACATGGATACTACTATTTCTTGAAATATTGTGTTGCTAATGTTTTGTCGTTTGATGATATATTATTGTGTTATTGTGGTTGTTGTGTTGGACTAATCCTCTGTTATTTGGACTTGTGATTGATGAAACTTGATTAAATGAAACACGCCTCCCAATTTCGATAGGGTCAGTCCATAGTGCCACTAATCTGAACATCGAAAGCACTACCACTGTCGCTCATATGGGCGGGCCTTGACCTACGTATCCTATTGAGCCTCCTTTGATGCTACCATTTTGGCAAGTCTAGTCGGTTACCTTTGTGGTCGGGGCTAGTCTTGCGAAGGTTCCGGAGCTAGGCGTTGCTCATGGGTTGGGGACGTGCCGGATTCACTTCGTCATAAGACATAGAGTTATGTCGGTAGCTATACAGGGAGTGTCTTGGTAGCGTGAACGGTCATGTACGTGTATCAGGTCGTCTTAAGGAAGAGTTCCTAAAGTACCGGCTATATGGTGCACCTAGATGGGTGAAAACTGCAACATCTCGAGAGTGTCAAATCTGGATGTCTAGCCTCGTTCCAAGGTTATGGAACAACAGTTCAGTGTCGGTCACACTATTGTCTTTGTCGAGTCAGGAGGTTAAACATAAGTTCTGTTTGAAAGAAAGATGAACGACCTGATTTCACTAAATGAACAAATAAGATGATGCAGCGAATGTTGCCTTGAGATGTCGATGGTAACCCGAGATATGGGATGGCGGTGTGATCGTTGGGAGCCTAGAGTTAGGCCTGAGCCAACATCAACCGTGCGTGCCCAGAGTGAAAAGATGAGGCCAGTGGGCCTAGCAGTGATCACATGTGTTGTTGTGTATTATTTGGTACCACTTGGTACACCCGGTTACTCATCACAGGTAAGCCCTTGTATGATTGTTGGTACACAATCCAACCCCACCTGGCTTGGACTCTGTACTGGTGATACCCACATTGCTTGCTTACGACATGTTTGGTTATCTATGCCATGCTACTTTTATGTCATGTATCTAGAGTACACTTGACATGTTGTAAGATTTTATTTCCAATATATATATTGCTGCATGATTGTTGGATTGTTTGTAGTGAGTGGCGATTCTTGCTGAGTGCATA
This sequence comes from Poa pratensis, assembly GCA_947311845.1. Lineage (NCBI taxonomy): Eukaryota > Viridiplantae > Streptophyta > Magnoliopsida > Poales > Poaceae > Poa > Poa pratensis. The sequence goes on along the minus strand of CAMZMU010000101.1, from coordinate 26,978,075 downwards.
CAAATGTACTCACGGGACTTGTGATTGTGTCCAGATTTTGGCGAGGACTCAACTTCCACCTTAGCAAGGACAAGGAGCAGAAGCGTGCTAGGATCAGTAGCCCAGCCAGATACCTGTGGAGTGGAGCCGCTCCAAGCCGTTGCCTCATTTATGTCTTCCGCTGCCAGTTAAAAATCTAAGTTGGGCCATGCTTGGCTTGATATTTTGTAATGCCTCGATGGCCTTGTAAACCCTTTGTAGCTCTTTGTGCCTGATTGTGTGATGATTTCCGCTATGTTGCATTGTCGTAACGTGCGTCCAGATATTTTGGGCTGGCGCACGGGGCGACCGCCTCTCTGGAAATATGTGCCAGAGCGGGGTGCCACAGCGCACGTCCGGCGTGCGACTTGCGACCCAGGCCGTGTTCGGCTCCTCAATGCGAGTGTCCTAGGCCGCCCTAGCTCAACCTCCTCGCCGCACTGCTGGTGTGAGGTGTGACCTAGGCCGCACCAGACAGGATCTGCTACCTGGTTGCGGAACTGTGACTATGCATCTGATATATACGAATATATGCTGCCTGTGACTGTTGTATGGTTTCAGCTGCGCTAAAGTCTGGCTATATCCTTTCATAGCTGCTGGAATCGCCCAGAAGCACCTATTTTAAACTTTCATGAAAACGCATCAATGCAGGATTTTCCATGTACTCCACTTCGCAGTACGTCTCGCAAAAAAAAAACTTCACAGTACTTTCCATTAGCCGCTTATCTAGGATGCGAGAGTGAGTTAAATCAATGCGATGCGATCATTTTTTTTTTTGAGAATTCCTGGTCTTTTACCGTACAGCTGTAGTATCTGAACTCACGCACAACTCACTCCACACACACTCAACACCACACACACGCCACCTGTGCGCAAGCTAGACCTAACCAGACTATACTAAGCTTCTGAGCCTCCGTGAGCCTAGACCTACTGGGAAACCCCTGCGGTGGTGGGCACCAGAAGCTGAAACTGGGACAGACTGATAAAGGGCTCAGTCCTCTACGTAAACACAGCCCAAAGGCCCTCCAAAAATTTGCTACAGCGCGAACACTGTTCATGTGAACAGCGTCGCGCCGGACGCTGTTCACGTGAACAGTGCCGCCCTGGTGAGGCACCCGAAATTCGCTCCCGTAGGGAGTCGAACCTGGGAGGGTTGGGTGGCCACTGCCACACACAACCATCGCGCCACTGCGCGTCCTCAAAGCGATGCGATCTTGCCTGACATTGTTCGGCGCGGTGCTGACTAGTACAGGTGCGCTCGCGAGGGGAGTGAGTGGGAGGCTGGGAGCGACGTCGCCGGTGTGACGTGGTGCGCGGGACGCGTGGGCGCAGCGGCGCGGAAGCGGCCAACTCGGTGGACGCCGCGACGAGCGAGCACACGCCATGCTTCTCTCGATCCGGCGCGGTCCGAGTCTGACTGTCCTAGACAAATGATGACTGACCGGATGCGTCCGCCCCCACGCGAAAACAATCACGTGCCTATTGACCTCGTAGCCAGTGCGTCTACCCACCTGTATCATACGTACGTGTAGATCTTCTAGATTGTTCCTAAGGTAAACTTCTCCGAGTTTCACTTGATTTCAAGAAAAAATGTGTCGGTATCTACAACACAAAATCCATGTGGTATGCAAATATATTGTACAGTATGATGAATTGAATGAAACCAAATTGGTGTTGTATTTATTGATATATTTTTCTTTAGACCTGTTCAGAATTAAGTAAGTTGTGACTTAACACAAATATAGAAACTTCGATTATTTTGAAACAGAGAGAGTATTCTTCAACACCTCTAATATATGCTAGTGATCTGCATTAGAAGTGAATATGGCCTCTTGAATCAAGTGCAAACGACTTCTATGTATGCCTTGACACTAGGCAGGATTTTACATGATTCCGTTAATTTTGGTATAATGACCCATCATTTTTTTTTTTGGAAAAAGGTCATCATACACCACCATTGTTGATAGCCTTTAGGTCAAATGTATGTATGCATGTCTATGCCAGTTTTTCGACCGCATACGTTGTAATAAATACTCACATGGTTTGTTCACATACATGATAGATAGCCCCTCGTCATCCATCATAATATTTATGTATACTCAGAGTTACCATCGACCATTTTCCACATGCAACCTCTGCCTTGAAACGATTTCCTTACATGTACAGTCTCATGAAATTCTCTCCAAGATGTTTCTTCATCAAAAAGAATAATGCTCTATAGTGAATAAAATCGGAAAACTTGTGGAGACATCTTGTGGTACATCTATGAAAAATTCAGAGTGCATGTTAACATGAAAATGGTGGATAACACTACATGTATTTTTAGTTGAGTGGGTGTCCAACTACGTCATGTACGGACACTTCATTTCAGGGTTTTGGCAACCGTGTAAAACTAATCTGAGCGTTTGGGAAACACTTGTCAAATCCTTGTTTTAGTATCTTAGCTTCAGTGACCGCGCCAACGACCATCAATTATTTGGCCCACCCAAATGCCATGAGCGCCTCAACACGGGCAGTAAGGACACAAGCATGTTCATGTTAGCCCTGACATTGTGGTGGGTAGAAAATAATCCATTACTCTACATACTAAGATGTGCTTTTTTTGGAAACTCCGGGTGAGCGGCTCTGTCTGCATGTGCCTACATCTATCTTTTTTCGAAGATTTATCTATTAGCTCAAAAATATTATATCTCTACATGTATGTAGTTGTCGACATAATTGTGTTCCATTTATAACCAAAACAGACATAAATTAAGATGTGAAATTTGCTTTAGAAAACTCTGGATGAACGGATCTGTGTGCATGTGCCTACATCTATCTTTTTTTCGAATATTTATCTGTTGGCTCAAAAAGATTATATCTCTACATGTATATATAAATGTAGTTTGAAAATATCACCTTTGATATACACATTGTAGCATATAAATTTGAGAAGATTACATATTTTTGTTCCTCAACTACATTTGAGTGTGGATTTGGTCCCTCGACTTCAAAGCTGTAAAAAAAAGGGATCAAATCTAGTCCTTTGTAAACAAGACAAAGTTAATCCCTCTGCCCACTGGCGTTGACTTGACCTGATTGATCATAATTTGACACATGCGAACACGTGGACGTGCATCCCTTCTCTTGCCACCCCCCCCCTCACTATCACTAGCGTGTTTTTAGTTGAGAGGGTGTCCAACTACGTCATGTACGAGCAGCTTCGTTTCAAGGTTTTGGCAACCGTGAAAGATTAACCATAACGCGTGAGATAGACTTGTCAGGTCCTTGTTTTAGCTAATATCTTGGTTTTAGTGGCCATGCCCACAACCATCACATATTTGCCCATACAAATGTCATGACGGCCTCAACACACGTGTCATGTTGCGCAGACACTGTGATGGGTAAAAAATAGTTCATTCCTAGACACAATTTTGTGAGTTTTGTTTTAGAAAAGACCAAAATTGTCATAAATTAAGGCGCAAATTTTGTTTAGAAAACCCAGGGTCAACAGCTTTGTGTGCATGTGCATATCCTACATCTATCTTCTTTTCTGGAGATTTATCTACCGAGATGTAGTATATATCTATTAGCTCAAGAAGATCATGTATGTGTAAGTATATATGAATGTAGTTTGCTAACTATACCATCTTTGCCATCTACATTATAGCGGCAACCTATATTTTGTTAGAAGAGTACATATTTTGTCCCTCAACTACACTAGAGTCAAGACAAATTTAATCCCTTTACTCACCCGAAGCAGCACGTGCACATGACCTTATTGGGCCTAATTTGACACATCGACGTTTTCTCTAGCCCTGCCAGCCCACCTTTGCGTCCATATTTCACTTTAGGCAGGAACAAAATAAATCTGGTTTGGGAAATTTGATACTTCCTCCGTCAAAAATACTTACGCAGATTTGTCTAATCTGTTTAATTACTTTTGGACGGAGGAGTACTAAAGTGAGGGAGTAAACCCCTAATTCTTGTATACAGTTGAGGACGAAATACATAATTTTCTCTAAAATTTCATATTTACAAATATGCATTGACTTCATTAATAACAAGGTGGGAGTAAGGGCAGACCTTGCATTGTAAACCTTGCCAAGGTCGGCGCGTGGACACAAGGCACGTCCTTATGCATGCGCGCCGCGACGTGTCCGCTCGTCGGCGTCGTCGCTCCACCTTAAAACCGTACGTACTGCCCGTCCCCTTGTACATCTCCCACCACCGTGTGCTCTCATCTTCAGTTCTTCCTTCCTCACCGCGCACGATCGAGTGTCTTTCTTGCAGGTGCTCGTGCATGGAGGCGAACTGGGGAGCGATGAGGAGGGAGGAAGCCGGCGGTCGCGCCTACCTCCACGGCGCGAACTCGATGTCGCCGGCGCCCAAGAACCTGGGGCTTCGGGGCGTGCGGCAGCGGCCGTGGGGCCGGTGGGCAGCTGAGATCCGCTTCCCGCGCGCCCGCTCCAGGCTGTGGCTGGGCACGTTCAGCCACCCCGAGGAGGCGGCGCTCGCCTACGACGCCACGCTCTTCTGCTTCTACGGCGACACCCTGCCCCTGCCGCCGACGCGCTACTACAACTTCCCAGCCGCGCCACGCCCCGACATCCCAGAGGACCGGCGCGCCAGGCTCACCGGCGCCAACATCAAGGCCATCGCCGAGAGGCACGCCCTCCAGCTCTACGACCTCGTCGCTCAGCGGCACGTGCCCGCGCCAGCAGCTGCTGGACCTGTCGCCTATGAGGCCATGGCGGCCACCTACGCCACTGGTGATGCAACTACTAACATCGGTGGCGTCGCTTTTACTGATCAACATGGTAGCAGCGGCGAGAACTACGTCGACATGGATGACCTTGTGGCTGGAGCCGACTGCCCGCTCTCCATCGACGAGATAGCCGACCTGATGGCCATTATCATGCAGGGCGACGACTAATCGATCGATCCATGGACCATGTGGCTAGGGGCTAGCTACACCTCCTATATATGTAGCTGTTCTGTTTACTATATGTGTTCATGGCGTGCCGTCCCAGATTGGTAGCGCAAATACCCTAAGTATAGCCATGGATATGTAGTGGTGTACTGGAAGAAAGACTAGACTGATCTGGTCATTTGTGTGTTCTTGTTGTGTAACTATAAATTAAGATGTACATTAATCAGTTACTGAATAGGGGACTGTGTTATGTATGTGATGGAAGTGAAATTGCACCAAAAATTCTTTGGTGATGAATCCGATGTCGTAGCGGAAAGCATAAGAGGAAACAAAGGAAGAGAGAAACAAGAAAAGGCGAGAAATATTCAAATTTTTATATTTCAAAAGAGAAAACACCAGACATGTTCCAATTTCATAGATATCCTTCTTAGCGCACAATCGTGATGATTACAAACATATATTGATTGGAAGATGTATACTAATGAAGGGTTTGTGGCAGAGCTTGATTAAACGACTTTTGGAGGATTTTAGTCCTTATGATTTTTTCCTACGCTGGTTGTTCGACCCGTAGGATTCAGTGCATATAAATGCTTTACTAAAAAATAAAATCGCTTGTACTACGTTCTAAAGGAAAATCTCGTTGTGTGCATTTTTGTTTGGAAACTTTCATATGTTCTCACGAGCAATCTAACATTCTTTTATTCATACAGTATGCAGTATAGCATAACACTATGATACTACACTTTTCTTATCCCTGATCTAAGCAGAGAGGCCCAGAATGTGATGATTACCCTTTTTCATGGTTGGTGCTGTTGTGTTACGATACACGGTATAAGTTCAATAATTACAATGCACGTGTATGATGGATTCAAACATGTTTTTATGTATAAATACATTGATACATACTCCAACAGTGTAGCACTTATTTCCAAAGTGCTAGAAACATATTTTTTTTGAGGTTTTCATTTCAAAGAAGGCTTTTCAGCATGTCCTAAGTTTTTCTCTCTTTTCCCTCTTTTGGACTATATTGGAACATACCATAATAGCTTAGAAAACTTGATTTAACAATTTTATTTTGACATAAACTACCATTCATAAAATATTTCTGCATATATTACCTACTAATTTATAGACCCGTTCATAATATGACTTAGAAAAAGAAAGCAAAATCTACTAGAATTTAACATATCCGAGTTTTCTTAATATTCATATATTGTGGTAACCTAATCAAAGCAGACAAGAACAACCAACATATAGGATGCCGCGAATTTACAAGTACCTCTCATCCAAAATGTAAGTCTTTCTAGAATTTGCATCAGTCAAAACTTTCTAAATTTGACGATCTAGAAAGATATATAAATATACTAGTGCCCAAAACATCAATTTGGTATTACCAAATTTATTACGAAAAATGCTTATGTAATATATTTATTTCGTGTGGTCAAAAGTAATGTATATTACAGACGACGTCAATGTTTAACATGACCTACATTTTGGGTCAAAAAGGTAGTTGAGATATGTCCAAGGTTTCTACCGTTGGAGATGTGATGAGGTCATAGAATGATGCCATCCCCTTGCAAATTGCACATAAAAATATGGCATATATTAAGGTGCAAGCACTTTTGGTGCATGCGAAGTGTCAACGCAAAAACCATTCGGCTATATCTCTCTTATGCAACGACGCGATGTCATGCTAACTCACGTTCTAACGTCGTCATTAAGTTTTATGATATCAGAGTAGATAAGGCATATCTCCGTCGTAGTCTAGGTGGTTAGGATACTCGGCTCTCACCCGAGAGACCCGGGTTCAAGTCCCGGCGACGGAAATTTTTCATTTTTTGAACGACGTACAGTTGATTATAATTTGAAACGACGAACTTTATTTTCCCGTTGAGTTGTGGGATTTCCTTTTTCTTTCGAAATTGATGATACTCTTTTCCCGTTGTGTTCTGGGATAATTCTGAAAGAAAATCGAGTATCCATCTTTCTTTGAAGCTGAAGTGCTGATACCAGCCTTGTTATTATTGCTCATTCGGATTCAGGAATCCTCATAGATTTGCAGCATGAACATCACTATTCCTGGTCAATTTTATTGATGTGTACTCATAAATCAAGATACACCGGCAACAAATTAACCAGCCGCATGCATGCATGCATTCATGTATGCCTCCTCATGATTCTAGATGCTGCTGTCGGCTGAAGTTTATGAAGCCATCCAGCCATGAACCCAGGAATGTGCTACCGTAGCAGTGTTAGTTCCAGACTTTCTGTAGTCACTCATGAGGAAGATCGAGGCTGCTGCTGCACCCAGGAATGGTAGTCCCTCAGCAGCTGCTCACCCAGCAAAGGGACAAGCCTGTCAAGCAGGCCTTGCATTAGCCTGCAAAACATGCAGTGCGTGCCAATGTTAGTGAAATCAAAGTGAAACTGACAAAAAATCAATTTCACGATATATGGAATTGAGTGGCGCAAACTGAGGCGATCATCAGGCTCTTAAGAATCTCGATGGGCGTACCGCTTATTCTAACTTTATAAGCATCAAGAAGATCATTTGTTATAAATTTCAGATACTTTACAAGAATGCAGGGCCTTACAAGTTGCCTGGTTTCTCCACTGCTGACAACGGAAGCAAGCTGAATGGCTTCGTGTACACCTGAAAATCAACATAGGAAGAATGTCAGGGTTCGTGTTGTACGAAAAACCGCGTCATTCTCATCGGGGTGAAATTTTTACAATACAAAACTGTGGAGATTGTGATCTCATTCTTCTAGGTGCATGCTGTACTGTATAGCTGAACTGAATACACACCTCCAGAGTGACCTCCAAGTTGACATCGATGTCCAAGCATGGCTCCTGATCACCGTTGTCCCCCCATGTTATGTGGTTCCTCATAACCGCTGCCAACATCGAAAAATCCATCTCAGGCACATTGTATATTTCCGATAAAGTTGTTCATGGACTAAGGTATCTTTTCTTTTGGAAGAACAGCCAACTGATCATGGGATGGCACTATTGGGCAGAGACATTAGCACAAACTATTGCACAAATGCTAACGTACATAACTAAATGATGAAACTATTGCACCACTAACAGAGATTCATTTCTGTCAATGATTAACTGACTAGTCTCTAGCCCAAAAGAAAGGGAAATAATTGAGCATGGATTCAGGACACAAAGTGTACCTGAAAAGAGTTCATTCTGCTGCTCGATTGAGTCTGAACCCTCAAACTGCCACCAAAGACAAATTGAACACAGATCAGCGATCATTATTTTGCATCACAAGGAGAAACAATCCATGAAAATAATTAAGCATCTTCGTACCCTGCAGGAGAGCATCTCGACGGTGCAGTCGTCGCTGGTCGGGTTGACGCGGAGGTCGAGGACGGGGGCGACCTGGAAGCCCAGGAACCCCATGGGGTGCAGCGTGCACCTGAACGTGCCGTCCGGGGCCGTGCCCGAGCCCGACTCCACCGGCGCGAAGCTCTGCAGCGCCCTGGTGTTGAGCAGGGACTCCACGCCGGCGGGGTGCCGCAGGAAGTCGCCGATGCCCTCCGCCGCGCCGGGCCGGTCCGGCAGCACGTCCAGGAGCCTGATGCTCTCCCGCCGCCTCGCCGACAGCCGTGCCCGCCTCCTTGCCGGTGTCGTCGCCACCGTCGACACGGACTGGCTTCCGTACTCATCGTCAGCGCCGGCGACGTCGTTGTCGCCTGCCGACGCGACTCGCCATGACCGACGCGCCCTTCTTCTTGTTCTTGATGCGGTTGCATGGATCGGCTGCTACTGCTCCAGCTGTCCTTGACGACGTGGGGATTGGTCGTTGGTGTCTGGCAAGGAAGAAGGAAGGTCTGGTTGCCGCCGTGGGCCTCATTCCATCGTCTGCTTCTTCTTGGCAGCAGCAGCTCTAGCCGTGCATGGACAGAGGGAGAGAGAGGACCTGCAGCCACTGATCAAGCTTATCGTTTGGTTTCTGCCTACATCGATCTCGTCTCTTTCATCTCGCTGCTAATCACTCGCGGCTGTTGCACACATGGACGCCAGTGTGTGGTCCCTGACATGCTGTGCTGTCATCTCTGTTTCGGCTTCACGGCTCGTGCAGTTTCTGCGGTCAGAACACTACTGAATATTTTCTAGGTGAGTTTGAACTGTTATCTCGTGCACTTTTCACAGGATTTTGGTACAGTGCCGTACATCTAAACATGACCTTGAGGCTTGATCATTTCGTTATGAGACAAATTTGAAGGATCAACAACGGCAATGCACCGCATGCAATTGTCGTGCGTGAGCTGCACGAGAGATTACATTTGGTTTGCCGTACATTTCCTAAGCTCCAAAGGAGCCACGGCAATAAATAGGGAAGTGCTAAAGAATGCGCAAGCAAAATTTTACAGACTTGGTAATTCTAGATTGTGTGCACTAAATGGCAACTCTAATTCGAGGATTTTTCTTTTTTGATAATTCTAACTAAGTTGTTTTCCACGAGGCTCCGCTATTTACAAGCTTGGTGTATGCATCTCTGAAGTCGGCGAAAAATTTATCCTGGTCCTCCGCATAGATATTTATCCATCTGCAGTTTGGAATCCGATGTCAGTGAGCTGATCGCTGATGTAAATGCAAACAAAATTGCTAAAAATCCATCTGGCTTAGATTGTTTAGCTTGACACTAAGTTCAGCCTAACAGCAATTTTTTAATTCCCAGACACTTGTATTTTAAAAATTATTAAACCCTGACTGAGCACAGTCAAGATTAACAGAGGTTCAAGCGAATGGTGTTCGAAGATTGTGAATGATCAAAGCATATTATAAACTAGGACTTCCCGGAACTATTTCTTAGTTTTATACATATAATTGGGCTCTAATATTGTCATGAACCCTAAGAAGGATACATAATGCAAAGCCGGATGTCTGGTCCAAGAGAATACCTTAAGCATTCATCATCTTTAGTGAGTGCCCAATCTGTCGGCAACCCTATCGGCATGCCAGCTTCATATAAGAACACCGCAGATAAGTAATTTGCATCGGGATGATTAACAAATGGATTTAGAGGGCATGATGGTAATAATCACTTACATGAAGTCGGTTGCGGCTTCTCAAGGAGTATTTTGAAATAGGTGTTATCAAAACCATTTGGATTCCCAAACCCTTTACCCCCAATTGTGTGTGCTCCAGATAAAACGACCATCTCTTGTGTCCTGCAAAGTATCAATTGGGAAAATTATATGCAGATATACAATTTTGGCCACCAGAGCCAAGTTTCATTAGGTACTAGTATAAAATAAACAACGGAAATTCACAGAAGTTGTTAAAAAAAGCTGGACTCACGAAAAGCCCTTTTTGCTGAATGACGTTTTTAAGGCAACGACATCCAATGTTTCTTCAGGAAGTTTACCGGCAGGATCAGCAGTGCTACATGATAAATGCGTTATTTCAGAAGAATAAGGAAAAAACACTAAATAGGATGGAATCTCTTAAAGTTGGTTAATAATGTAAATAAATTGTATAAATGAACAAACCACTCTGTTGCACCTGGAATCTAATCGACCCAGTCTTACTGGAATTTCAGGCCCTCCACAGAGTGCAACTGCCTCTGCACCAGCCACTGCAATCAAGTCCGCCCATGACACTAGCAAAAAAACAGCAATAAATTGAACTTCAGGATACAGGAAAAGCCAAGTTAAATACAGATAACACATGTGTAAAGCACATACCTTGCTGAATCTGGTCGATTCCTTCTTTTGCTTTTCGTAGTACCTGTTCATTTCAGAAGCAATTAAGCAGATATGTCAAGTTAGGTGTCCTTCAGTAGGATATGGCACTATCTATGACTACAAGAAAAGAAGAAGATGTGCTGTAAAGGTACTTTCTGAAGAACAAAAACCTTTAAGGGTTTACTTAGTCCAGTGTTTTCAGGTCTGTCCACTTCATATATTATGGAGCCATTCATGCCACCTGCAAGATGTTGACACCAATCATCATTTTTATCTACTTCTTCGACTTTGCACAAATCCATTTTTACATATCTTGAAGTGTACTCTAGCATATTTGAATCCCCAGTTTAGATCATTACACTATTAAGCACATGCACTCCTTGCTCAGAAACTTTTCAATCTTTGATAACAGACAAATAAGATTTAAGCGCATGCACTACTGCTCAGAAACTTTATAAAACTTTGATAATAGATAAATAAGATGTAACCTGATTTATCACCAATATCAAAAGTCCTGCATCATGGAAAACCAAACGAAGCACACCAGCAGCTTTGGCCTTGGATAAAACATTCTTCACACCGTTTCGAATAACGGATCCATCATATGACTCGGCGCTGTAAATTCAAACCGTAATTAGGTAAATTCTCTAAGGTTATCACAGTGATATTTAAAGAAAGAGAAACAACTATCTCAAAGTTCAACGTGATGTTTAAAGAGAAAGAAACGACTTTGAGTAGGTTACTCTTTTCTGCAAATCGCTATTACAGGTATACTTGATAGGCCTATGATCCATTTTTTTTTTTTTGGTTCTAGCCTATGCTTGCATATTTAAACAAATTGGCCATAAATGATCACATAGGTTAATATCGTCAGATTGTATAAAATCGTAGCTATGAGAATTAAGTCCAAAATAGGAATGTAATAGTCACCGAATACTGTACTTACGCACTCGCCATATCAACATGAGGAAGTAGAAAAGGGAGCATAGCAACAGCAGCAAAGTCTCTCCTTCTATAATAGTGGGTATTTGCAGGACCTGAGGCAACTGTACACAAGGAAGATTTAATCGGACAGCATTGTATTAACACGGACTAGAAGAATTTTCTTGATGCTCGCTTCTATCGTTTAGTCAAATGGTTGGATAGCAATACAATTTTATTGTGAGTGAATAATGTCCAATTGTACCAACTAGGTAACCCCCGAAAACTAGTCTCAATCCTCAAACTCCTGGTGGGAAGCATACACAATCAGCAACGATATTCATGGTACAGATTCCCCGAAGCAACACATAACTAGGAACGTGTCGTTGCTCTTGACATTAGTGTCACTTAATCAGAAATTAGCAACTGCGACGTACCTCCAAGGGGATCTACATTTTGCTGCTCAGTGGGATCTGAACATGCAGAATCAGCACTGCACCTACTACCAGCAGCAAACGCTGTTATCACCACCTTCCCAATTCTTCTAGCCCTGTAGCATCACAGTTTCAACATGGTATTTGTCTTCCATGTATGTACAAATGATCCGCAGGCATGGGAGCGTCAGAGGGGATGCAAGCATTACCTGCAGGCGCAACGATTGCAGCTGGAGAAGATGAAGCTGGAGGAGAGGCAAGAGGGGGGTGTTGGTGAGCTCCATCCCCTTCCTGGCTTTGTTTGAACGCCAGTGCTACTGCCCTGAAATGGAAGGGAAAAAGACACAACTCTCTAGGCAGCCTATCTGTACCCGGCTATCCAGGCCCATGTGTGGTGTCCAGCTGACGGTCCCCAGGAAGGCACTTGGATAAGCTGTTTCAGTGGTAAATATCAGTCCATCTGTAGTTCTGCAAGAATATGCCTCTGAACCCGACACATATTATCACAGTAAATTCACAATAGATTTTGAGTCTTGACTGTCTTTAATGTTCTCTGTAGATTTTTTTTTGCCACGCATATGCTTCCATATGTTTAGAATTTTAGAAGAACAAAGTGTGGTTTAACTGTTTGTGCTCTGAAAATTAACATCACAATATTACTCCAAAATAGAGAAAATGCGAAAAAAAAACCGTGAATGCAATTCAGAGACAAAGCAAGGCAAGATCCCGCCACACAAAATCGATTGAAAGTTATCATTGTTGCACAACAATCATGTTCACAGAACAAGAGCAATGGCTGAGGTGAATTCGTACCCACGACCGTAGCAAAGCAGTAATAAACTTAATAAACAAAGGGCAATGCATGCTCAATTACAAAACACTTTAGCAACAGGAATAATATAATTTTACAACAAAGTCGTCACATGTTTGGATGTCAATTTTCTGCTGTAATATGCATGGAAAATCACATAGTGAGAGAAGATTACGGGCTTACATAAACAGGTCACAAACTTCACAGACGCAATAGCAGGCCTCAGAGCTACTAAATAATACCTATAGATTAGCCTACAAGATTTCTGTAGTCAGGAAGAAAGATGGCTGTGCCTTAAAATTTAAATATACATGGATCTGACATGCAGCTTGCTTATGAGTTGGGATTCTTTGATGACGGATTGAATAGCACTTGGTCAGCACAATCCAAGTTATCTCCAGAGTGTGATCACCAACTCCCATCAAATCAAGATAATGTTGATAGTGGGATATAATGACATTCATATTATCAATGGACCCTTTACCGCAGATGAGATCACCATACAAGATGTTCATGGTCGCACCAAAGCCAGGATATCTCTTGGACAAAGTGTCTTTCTTGGTTGGTTTCCAGTTGCCAACAAAGACATCATGGGCTGATGGCTGCCTCCTCTTCATTGGAGTCATCCACCTCCAGATTGCTGCTTCAAATGCTAGAGTGGCATTCTGTTCCAATAATTCTGGGTGGTTCAACAGATCCTGCTTTATACCCTTACCCACGATACCATAGTTGTCGTTCCTGAGGATCATTAACAAGCAGATACACGATCAATGACTTGCCCCCAGCCAGTTCCTAATGAACAACAACTGAAAAAAGAACATATTGGCCTGACCAGTAAACAGGAAGGGCGCCTCGACCATAGTACTCGACTCCTTCAGCACAACGGTATAATTCGTTGCTGTTGTCGCAGTAGGTCTGGTCTGGGCTCAATTCATGGTTGTAGCAAAGACCCCAAGCCAATGAACCACCGGGGCGGCACTATATCCACCTGTAGGAGTAACCATTTCAGTATTTATGAGATGCTACTCTTGACTATTGTCTTTAGGTTTCTCGTACATCTGGCATTACGTTAAATACTTGTATATGTTATATTCGAAGTTACACAATTAGAATGAATCTGCTGAAGATTTCCAATCACTTGTACAAGAGTATACTACTAATGATATTCTATACGAATCAAATATGGGTTCAAAATCAGATCAAAATGCATTGCTTTCTTCAATTCTTCCTCATATTCAGATGCAAAATTGCATGTCAAGTTTCAATTCTACACAAGGAACTATTCTGATCAAACACTATTTAAATGGAGACTAAACACCTAATCAACGTCTGGTTGCATCCGAAAATCCCCAATCTGGTTCAGCCCCGGCAGACTAGTATTCCTGAAGCCTATGGCTAAAACTGTTACTGAAAGATCCCCAATTCTTTTAGACCCCAGCACATCAGGGTGAATTAGATTGAGGAGCAGAGAGAAGCGTACACGAGGTCTTGGCGCCGACGTGGCCGAGGAAGGCGGCGACCTCCTTCATGCCCATCTCCTTGCCGCCGGTGGTGCCGAACCCGCGAGGCTCGAAGAGGGCGGCGGCGGTGATGAAGGTCGGGTAGTCCCAGAAGCCGGCGGCGTGGGCGAGGGAGTCGTTGCGCTTGGGGAAGAGCTCCTCGAACTGGTCGGCCTTGAAGTAGTCGGTGATGGTCTCGTTGCAGCAGAACCTGCTGCCGCTGCACTCCCACCCCTTGTCGCACGCATTCTCTTCGCCCTTCTCCCTCCTCGCGTCCGCCGCCGCCAGCAGCGTCAAGAGCAATAGAAACAACGCCGTCCGCGCCATCCTCATCGCCGCCGCCTCCGGGAGGACGCGTGTGCTACTCTGTCTTCTCTGAGTGCGCGGCGTGTCCTCGGCGCGTGATTTGCCGGGGAGGTACTAGGTGAGGAGGGGAATCTGGTTGGTAGCCGTCGACGCAGGGGGAAAGGGCAAATCCTAGTTGCCGCCTACCGCGGGAGGCAATCGCTCCCGCGTACCCCCTGTCGCGGATGGGCCCGGCCCGTTACTACACACGGCGGCCAGAGCTACCGGAGGGGAAGAAGAAGACGGGGGCGAGGGAGGCAGTGCGGCTCTGGAGCAGGACGAGACGGAGAAGAGCGTCGACGAGCGCGACCGACCTCGCCGCCGACGGGGACGGCGCGGCTGGCCGCGACGTCGCCGGCCAGGCGAGGAATGGACCTCACCGTAGCCGGCGACGACACGGCTCGCCGCGGCGGCGCAGGTGGAGGTGAGGTAGCACCTTAACGGGGGGGGGGGGGGGGGGGGTGGGGGGTGGCCGACGCCGGAGAAGAAGGTGGGTGTGTGTGTGGGGGGGGGGGGGGGGGGTTAGAGGGAAGCCGAGGAGGCGGCGGCCACGGTTCGAGCAGGGCGGGGCGCCGAGGCGGTTACGGCCGGAGGTACGGCGGCGGGGGCTCGACGGAGATGCAGCACGAGGCATACCATGTGGAGGAAGAAGAAGAGGCGAGGAAGAAAAAGAGGTGGGCCGAAGCCGGGGAGGCGGTGGACCGGCGGCGGCCACGGTTCGAGCAGGGCGGGGCGTCGAGGCGACGCGGCAGCGGCAGCAGGCGGTTACGGCCGGAGGTACGGCGGCGGGGGCTCGACGGAGGATGCAGCACGAGGCATACCATGTGGAGGAAGAAGAAGAGGCGAGGAAGAAAAAGAGGTGGGCCGCGGCCCATGTGGAGGATGCAGCACGAGGCGGGTACGCGGAGCCTGGCTCCCTCCGCGTACTGCGTTGACTAGGAGCTCCCGGGGGAAAGGCCGGTTTTCGAGTTCTTGACTTCCGGTTGCTGTTCCGGGGCATTTTCGTCATTCGATGCAGGGCCTTCCGCTTTCGGATGCCGAAACCTGTTTGTATAAATGCATTTCGGATTAATGCGAATTATAAACAGATGGGATTTAAAATGGAAACATACCTGAACTCAGTCGACAATTTTGACCCATTTTGAAAACAATCGAAGAAAGTAATAAAAAAAGAAAAATGGAAAATTTGCGCAAAAGTACTTTCAATCCAAATGAGCAAGATAATGGCCATGTATATTGGTATACTTGGTTATAATTTGTCCATATTCGGCACACATTTACATCTTGTCATGACAAATGAAATTCCAAAAGAATTTTCCAACTTTATTTTCAATTTTTTTCCTTTTATAAGTGCCAAAAAATGATGTTTTTTTATTAAGCAACTACCTTATACATGGGCCAAAATTGCACCACCCAAATTTTCACACAAAGTAGATTTTTTTTTGGACCTTCAAAGTAGACATTTTAGTATGGTCAAATACCATATGTAAAAAAAAATCTCGCTTTGCAGATTTTTCAAAAGTAACTCAAACTTTAACTATAAGTGTGTGATAGTTTGGTCATAAATTTTGGCAAAAAAAATTCTAAGATACACAAGTATGATTCCATGTAGTAGACACAAAAAATTCAAAAAATCAACCTTATTCTATGAATGGCCAATCCGACAATTTAGATCCCATTTTGAAAACAATTAAAATAAATTAGAGAACAACTAAAAAATGGCAAATTTGATCAAATAGTTCTTTATATGATATGGTGCATGTATGTGTGTGAATGCATGCCTCAAAAGTCTGATCGTTTGGTGCTTGTTTAAACTCTTTCTTTAATTGCAAAAACCGACAGTTTTTAGATTGATGATACATGTCTCTCCTTTATATTGATAGCAATATTCAGTTTACAACTACTGAGATTCAACCAGCTTTATAATAAAGGCACACCACAAGGAAAATAAACTGCAAAAACCTACATGTTTCTAACAGTGGCGGAGCTTGATGGAAATGTTTGGGGGGGCGAAAGACAAGTCAAGCCACAACAACAAACTAGAAATTGTAGACTTTGAGACAAATTTATATTGATATTGATTAGACTGGTTGCAAAATACATGTATGATGTTATCCAAAATTCTAAATATATATATAGAACTATTTCATAACAGAATAGCTACCAAAATATACTACTTGATCTACCAAATTACAGATCAGCTTTTCGATCCTTCCTGCTCTTAAACTCTTCTAAAATAGCCGCGAAGTCATACTTTTCAGCAATTTCACGTTCTATGTTAACAACCAAATTATTGGCAAGATGCTCATCTTCCATCTTGTTACGCAACCTTGTCTTGACGATCTTCAAAGTAGAAAATGCACGTTCTGCAGTTGCGGTAGAAACTGGAAGGGTGACAAGTAGTTGGAGTAACCTGACAATCAAATTGTAGATAGCATCTCTTCCTGTCTCAACAAGGCAACGACAAAGGTCAGTCAAGGTTGAGATCTTTTTCAACTCTCCATCATTAGAAGCATCAACTACAAACAATTTCAGCTATTGTTCTAATCCATACCGGTCTTGTTGAGTAAAATCAGCTGGGTAATACTTTTTCACTAACTCACATATATGACTACCTTTAAAAGATTTAAATCTGTTTTTAGGAATCAATGTGGCACTGGTAGATAGAAGATCCATCATCTTCTCACTGAACCTATGATCCAATTCTTGTAGTTGGCAATCAATAGTTCCACGGAATACCTCCACACGGAAATACTGCTCCTTAGTGAACTTATCAACAATTCAAGAAACCGAAGATCAGGATTGAACTCCGCGAGCAACTCCAACAATTCAAGAAAGTTTCCTTTATTTTTTGAGTCAGCTTTCTCATCATGCCCTCTAAATGCACAAGCCTGAAATGTGAGCCATCGGACAGCTGCAACCGAAGCTTTTAGCCTTAAACGATTTCTTTCTACCTTTTCCATGTCCTTTGCTGCCACAACATTTTCTAGATGGCCTGGTTGATTCATCAAAGCTTGACATTCTGTGACCGCATTATTATGCGGTGAGCAAGGTCCAGAACCTACATGGCCTAAGAATGCACAAGATCTTCCATCATTCACCTTCTTCCATTTGTCAAATCCGTGCACCGAGAATACATCAGAACCACCTTTGGCTAAGATATTTTTGCTAGAAACAAAGCAGAATAGGCAATAGGCACGATGGCTGTGTTGTGAGTACTCTAACCATGATGGGAAAAGACTGAACCAATTGTATCGGAAGCGGCGTTGATGGCCTATTTTACCAGAAGCTTTGTAATGATCCAGAGAAGGTTGCATAGGACCTAGCATCAAATAAGCTCTTCGCACACTATCTCTTTGATTAGGTGGATATCGCCAAATTTGTGGTCGCAAAGCAGGGTCTAGCTCCAAGTATTCAACACCTCGAAATACAACAGGACCCGGAAATGCTTCATTTTCTCGAGGCTCTTCATCTTGATTTTCCTGTCTCTGTTCCAGTTCAAGAAGCAGAGGTAAAGACTGTTCTGGTGGTGGAGCAGGATCTTCCTCAACAGCTTCTGTTCTTTGTCTTTTGAAGTATGACTCAATGTTGCCTTTTTTACCCATTTTCAGTCCAATTTCCAAGTTATAACACCACTGATCTCTCTCTCTTACTCTCAATCAGTCAATCTGATCAATTACTCAACGAGAAATTGAAAACATCTGTGGTTCAAACAACAACAAGAATCCCCAATTAGGAATTTGCAAGATCAGGTTGAAAACCTAACTAGATTCCCCAATTAGGAATTTGCTCTTAGGAAGAATAAATTGCCAACAATCAAAGAGGAACGTCTGGGAAGAGTCAAGAGTTGTACCAGTAGCAATTTCGAAGTTAAATTAGCTGCCGCTAGCCGTCGATCCCCTTCCCCTCCGTTGCTGCTGCAGCCTGCTGGTGCTGGCCGCCGCCCGCCGGGTCGGGGGAGATGAGGGCAGGAGCCAGGAGTATGAGGCGAAGGTGGGGGTTAGGCTGTAGCTCGCCTTCCGTTCGCCCCTGCTGGCCTGCTGGTCGCGGTAACCGGTCGGAGGCGGGGCGGCCGCCGCTGCGCTCACCTCGCGTGTACTGGGTGCGTCCGTGCGAGACAGAGAGAGAGAGGAGAGCGGTGCGTGCGTGTGTGGTGTTTCTCCAACAGGCCAAAGGCCCAAGCCGTAGCTGGGGGGCCCGAATGCTCCAATTCCTCTAATTTTAAACAAAGTACAAAGTACTAATTAAAAAAAATCTGTTGGGCTGGGGGGGCGGCGCCCCCCCCTGACTGCTATGTAGCTCCGCCCGTGGTTTCTAAGAACATAAACCATTTTCACCCATAGGCGAGTGCCAAAAGTACACATAGTATAGATACAGTTCCACTAAACTGAAGACTGAAACCAACAAAAGTCCAACCAAACACATTGCACGGAAAACAACAATTCATAATTACAATAACAAGCAACCAAAGAACTAGACAAAACACAAATTTGAAAAACATGTCGTTGCAACTATAATAGAAAGAGATGCAAACCTTGATCACAACTCCAATCATAAACTTGGTTGTTGCGGCGAACCCTGGACACCGAAAGTAACCGCCAAGCGGTCATACTTGCCACTAACGGTGTACCGTGCGTATACTATCACACCTTTACCGCACATGATGAAGCCTATTTCGCCCCTTCGAGCGATGAGGAGATCCTCGGTGATAGATCTCGGTAATTTCTAATTCAAAGTAAGAAATAACCCAACAATAAGAGCGATGCAGTAAATCATGTAAAACTTTAACAACACATATCGAAAGTAGAGCACTTTTACCATTATATACTCACAAACATTATGTTTTAGATGTGCCTTGGTAACCACATAGGTGTAGGTTACTAAGACTAGACAAGGCAGTGTCGGTGCTGGTGCTAGTGCTAGTGCAACAGCTGGTGGTGGTCCCGATGCGTGTGCTGGTGCCAATGTCGGCTCTCTGCTGGTGCTGGTATCAACACTACCATCATAATCACACCTATCATAGCCGATGGAATATATCAGAACTTTAAAAAACCAATAATCAGAGGATATCGGTTTCTAAAGAGGATTTCATTTATGAAACCATAGGCAAGTATGTTCCCATCCACACAAAAATCAAAGTGGAGTTTATCCACCATCTTCAGACCGTGCTCTTTTATGAACCTACTCCACTATGATCCAACAACACAGGTGTTGCCAAATCACGGTATGTACTCTCACTTCATACATACAACGAGAGACAAAATTCTCAACTTAATTTGGAATCAACATCATCTTGTCATCGTGACACAACTTGTTTGTTTTGGATCTAATGACACAAGAGATAGCTTGCATGAGAAAATATACAAAAGTAAAACAACAAAAAGAACAATGGAAAGGAAAGATCATACTCCATACTCCCACTTGGAATCCATAACCGATACCTTTTACAATGCTCACTAAGGAAAAACTGGCACCAAGTTTTCTTCCTCGTTTTTGCGTTGACCTTACAGGGCCCATGCACTTTTCTTCTCACAAAGGTCACAATAGAGTGGTAGATAACCCTCAACTGGTGCGTGGTATTGAATGAAATTGGGAAGTTTTGAGTATGCACCGCGTATCCTGATTTGTCCTAAGTCAAACATCTTTAAGTTTATCCGAGGTCATAGGAAAATATGTACATATATACGAATACAAATATAATTAGTACAAATTAATGTTATGGTAAGACGAAGCCGATAGTAATATCAAACAAACTATTTTGTATCAGAGATATATTTTCTTGTGTTACAAAGTATCTCTCTCTTGTGTTCTTAACCAATCATTTGAGAGAAAAAAGAGCGAGTTTAGTTGAGCATCTAACACGAGCATGTTCTAGCCTTTAGAGATCTGCCGTTACTCTTAAAGATTTGATATTTCCTATCCATTTAATCAGGCGTTATCATTGAGCATCCAATTTTTGGATTGACCTCGACAAGTTTGGTGATCACCTTAAGATCAATCTCAAAATATTGAGCTAAGTTCCGTAAATTTTGAGATGGCGGATAAGAAGGTTAAGTCCGAGAACCTACGTGCACTACATAGCCTCTTCAAAAGAATACATAGAGATGCCTTCAACTATTTGAAGTTGGTGAATTACATTCGTCATCTTCGTCTATACTAGTAATGTTGCACGCGCAATGCATGTTAAATGATACTCTCACCAATGATGAATGATAGATATCATCAAAGTCTATTAGTTTTCAAATTATACACGCAAAACCATGTAATATATAACATCAACTTTCATATGTAGGAATTATCACAATCGATGTCATTTCAAAGTCTAGTCATCCATTTAGTTTAAGTGAGAATAAGAAACCACCACAACATGAATATGTGGAGCAAATAATTAGTCTCACAATACCAAATGTAAAAGAAATGGTTGAGATGCATAAATGGAGAAAATATATCATTCTCAGAATAAGATGAAGCGTGTTTCAACTTGAAAATATTGTTTATAACTTGCGGCTCAGCAACATTTAAAGACAGTGCTAAAAATCTATACCTAATAATAAAGGAAGGAGTGTTTCTTCCTTAGTCCGTCAAGTTTCTTGTCGTCCGTCGCCGGTTCCTTGGTTTGGTACGTCGCGAGATGTGTTTGTTTCCGTAAGTCGCACCAAGTCGCCCCATCACACAAAACGAGTTCGGTACGAACTCGATGCTCGTATTGCTCCGTTTAATTTCTTGCCTCCTCACCCACGAAAATCAACCCATATATAGCCCTCTCTTCCACGCGTGAATCCCACAGAAACTAAATCGATGACACAAACTAGCACGGAGTTTCAAGTTTGCACGACAATGAAGCTCGAAACCGAGCCTTCCGTCGTCAATGGAAATCGCAGGTCGACGAATCATCTCTACAAAGCCTGCTACGCATAAACAGCAGAAGATGCGCACAAGCAGTAGCGCCGAGTAGCGGTTCAACTCGCCGCTCGCCGGAATTGCCGCCTCGCCGGAGTGGCCACCTGCCGAAGTCCCGGGCACGCTCGATTCGCTGCCTCGGTGCCGCTTGCAGCTCACCCGTGCAGGTTGTGCGGGCTGAGCAGCACACGCAGTCGCCCGATAAGGAGCAGCCGGACAGGGAGGCGTACGCTGCTCTAGCGCTGGAGTCCGTCAGCTGCCGTCACCGGAGATGGAACACACGCCATCGTCGTCCCATGCTTCCACGGCGTCCTGCTCTGGATGATCGCCGAAGCCGTGGCGGCGACCGACAGCATGCATGCGATGACAACGGCGGTCACCGACTACTACCGGGACACTTGATCAAGCTTCACGCCATACTCTCCCAGGAGCTGCACGCAGCGCGGGGTGTTGGCGACCTGATGACCTCCCTGGACTCCAAGAACCGTGGGAGAAGGCGTTCGTGGACTGCTTCTGCCGCGTCGACGCCAAGATCGGAACCAATGCCGCTGCGGAGCGCGGCCTGTGTCTCCGGACACGGTAGGTTCTACAATGGTGGACGCGGTGTTCTGCTCGTCGCACGTCATCGCCAACTATATGTATTATTCGTGACCAAGTTCCAATCAAAAGTTTGGATAAAACGCCTACACATGGAGTACCATGTAGAACTAGCAAAGGTTCTGCGAACACGAAGGTTGTCTTTGTGGGATCATCAGAGAGGAGGAACTCAGTTACCAATATAAACAACTGTTGCACGGCCATTGCTTTTTAGAAAGCACAATTAATTTGTTGGCATGTGCTACCCTGTAATGTTTTTATTCCCGCATGCAATTTTTTCGGAACCGTCGGCAAGGAGCACTAGCTCGTCCGAAAGATTCAAGACGGTTGCCAAAGAGGGTACAGTTATGTCATGGTTTCTATGTGTGCAAACTTTGAACTATGTCATAGTTTCCAACTAATACTGCTATTTAAACATGTATACCTCATTTCTGAATTGATACGGATGAAGAAAAGGATCTTGAGATCAACAGTTGGCTAAACAATTCAGGGAGCAAGCTGGTTTGGCATCTACGAAAATCATGGAAAAGGTAAGCTAGCACTCTTTCAGTTGCTCTTCATGTTCTTACGGTCTGGATTTAATTTTCACATATTTCACAACTTGATAATGTCAAGCTCAGCTATCTTATTGTGTAAACTCACTCAATTTCTCCAAATATATATTTGTGATAAGCGTTCACAAAATAAGTTCATCTATATATGTATATATGCACAAATTCTTTGGTTAACAACCTTACTTTACTAATAATGATCACTCAATATCAGAATTTTGCTTTAGGTTTGAAAGATGGGAATAGAGCGCTAGACCGTGACGGTACCTTTCTTTTCTACACATATTTCTATAGCTTAATGCATTTATGCTGTGTGATTTGAAGGAAGATGATTTTGTGTTTTGTTTTGTTTTGTTTGTGAATCTTTCTCTCCCGTTGCAACGCACGGGCATGTTTCCTAGTAAATTCATATAATTAAGAAAAATAACAATTATATAGTGTCCAAAGTGGGCAATGCCAAAATGAGAATGAAGAATACATGCTCAAAGAAAAATGCAGGCTCCTCCTATATATCAAATTGTTCTATTTGACTCTAAAACTCAATGTCATTCTACCTTTAGTTATGGACTGGGCCAAAGGAAGGGGCAGAATAAAATGATCGTTGCAGAAATGGTTGAGCGAAATGAGCTATTGACGTACGTATACTCCGTTAAGGACATAATGTCCAGCAACCAAAACATACCGAGAATCAGCTGCTTGTGCATAATTGTCACACAAATGTTTTTCTGATAATTTTTTAACCCACAGTTGGTAGCGATTAAAAACATAACGTGATATAATGGTTCTAAGTAAATTTTAATTGTGATAAGCGGTCTAAATATGAAAATAAGTTGTACCTTGCTCAATTTACTCTCATAATGATACAAGAACTTCAGCTATAAAGATGTTTATCATCTCCCTAACCCACTGAAAAATAAATGTTTTTTCTTAACACTTGCAAAACCTGTTAAATCTGCAAGGGCAAAAATCAAAATAATTATACCATGTTCGTTTCTGAGTGAATAAGAATGGCCCCATTAAATGGATAAAATAAGAAGCGGAGAGCTAAATATTAAATATACCTTGAAAGGCAGAAAACTACTACGGTTCAGTGATACAGTCAAATTAGATACCAACTGCAGGAACTCAACAATGGATTACACGCAGCCGTAGGGTGAAGTCCAGAACATGATACCTTGCCGACGGCATGAATATCCAACTCACTCGGACTCGGCACCTATCCTGCAACATTGCAAGCTGATGTCACCAATGGCGACGGAGGTCCTCCTTGACGCGGGGCGAGTGGGCGGGCAACGGCCGGTCCAGCATGAGAATCGGCCGCTGATGTTGTTCCCGGTGCGGCGTTTTCGGCCGCTCAGTTCCTCTTGGTGTTGCGCGACGGGCCGACGGCAGGATGCAGAGACCGCGACAAGAGGACGGTCGGCTGACTGCGGCGCATTTTTTTTTGTTGAGCAGAAACAACAACTAATTTCATTAGCCTACAACAATTTGCAGTCTGCCACATATCTACAGACCTACAAATACTTAAGGGAGTGTCTAGCGCTCGGTCGACCGAGCGCGGCCGTTTCGCTCGGTCGTCTTCTTCCTTCCTCTCCTCCGGCGACCCCCCGCCGCCATCGCCGGCCATGCCGCCTGCTGCCGCCACCCGCACCGCCTCGGCGCCCCGACCTCCTCCAACCGCGGCCCACCGCCGGTCCGCCGCCGCCCCGAGCTTCCCTCTAAACCCCCCCCACCGCCGGCCGTGTCTTCTCCGGCGCCGGCAGCCCCCACCCCCCCCCCCCCGAGTTAAGTTACTTGCTCGCCTCCACCGCCTCCGCCACAGCCAGCCGCGTCTTCGTCGGCTCCGGCTCGCTCCAGTCCTCGTCACCGCCGTCGCCGCCGTGGCCAGCCGCGTCGTCGCCATCGCCGACGAGGAGCTCCACTTCCTACTCTCTCTCTTCTCTCGATTTGATACAGGGGAGATCGACTGAGCGTTAGCTTCAATCTCGGTTGCCCGAGTGTTAGCAAAACCGAATACTTAATTATTCCCTTAGCTTACGCTAAGACCAACACGAACACCAAAGCCAGCACGGCGGCGGCCACCCTTGCCGGCACCGAGGCGGGGGCCGAGGACTTCGCGGCCGTGGTCCTGGCCGTCTCGGTTGACTGGGCGACCTGTACGCTGAAGTTGCAGTGGGGATGTGACATGTCCTTGTCAGTGACCATGTCGAGCCCCTGGAAGTCGCACGCCGACGGTACCTGCCCCTGCGCCTGGTAATAGACGTTGAACGCGTAGGAAGCGTTCCTGGTGGCGTCCAGCGTGCCGCAGCTGCACCCGTATCGGCGCGCCGTGCAGTCAGCGCGCGAGCACGCGTAGCCGAAGTGTCCGCGAGCGCCGTCGTGTTGGTGGCGTTCGGGTTCAGCACACACCACCGCCGTGGTAGATACTGCACGCCCTGGCATGGCCTGTCACCCGTCGCCACGCAGGTCCAGCGGTAACTTGGGCCGCCCGTCGAACGTGTGGATGCCCCAGTGCCGCTCGAAGTTGCCCGGGGCCACGCTCTTGGCATCCTCGTCCATGAGCCCGAACAGGTACACCTCGATCCGTACGCGCAGCCGGAGCGGCGTGCCCTGCCGTGCTGCCATCCGCTTGAGCAGCCCGGCGTAGAACCGCTGCGCGTAGGGCACCGTGGCGTGCTTGATGGGGGAATAATAACCCGGTAGGCCCATGAAGTGGAAAGCATGACCCGCCAGGCAGGAGGCCCGGCGAGGCCAGCTAACCATCGCCATGGGCCGGGTTACATTGATAGGCCGGAGAGCTTGTCGGTAACCCGGCCTAAGTAAGGAAGGCTCTAGAAGACCCGGAGGCGGTACGCGTCACGGAGTCCAAGACTTGGAGTACACGCAAGACTAGAGGAGATAGAGTAGGACTCCTAGTACGGGTGTAACCCGGTTTTACCTTGTATGCGACTAGGAGACCCGATGTCTTTATAAACCGGCTACTAGGTCATAGATAGACAGATCCGAGGGAATTAGATGGAGGAGGAGAGATCAAAAGAGACAAGTCTCAGGCCTAATAAGATAGACAAAATAGAGAGAGCTCAGGGGAGAGAGCTCCCACGCCGGAGTCATCTAAACCCGGCGATCGCCATTGGCGCACCATGTAATCTGTTATCATATAGTGATTTATAGCAGGACGTAGGGATCCTCCACCGAGGGGACCTGAACCTGGGTAAAAACATCTTCTCCCTCGTAGAGCTAGACCATCTCCTGAACACCAGAGTCGCCTTGCCCCCAATCTAAGTTACCCCTGGTAACATCTGCCGTGACAACCCCACGACAGTTGGCGCCCACCGTGGAGCCTGCGACCAAGTGTGTTCTCATCAAGGGAGAAGCACTGCAAGGGATGGAGAAAAGCGTCGTCGGCAAGATCATCAGCAACCAGCAAGAAGATTGTGTCGTCCATGACTTCAGGTGAAACCCGGAAGCAGATTCGCGGGAAGAAAAAGAAGAGCCGGCAATAAATGAGCCAGTCTTGGAGGAACCAAACCTGGAGCTGGCGTAGGGAAGTTGAGATCAAGAGATTCGGATCGCAACTCGCCGAGCTGATATCGATCGATGTGGTGGACATCATCGTATTCCACCCGGTCTGCTTCGGCCGGTCGAGTTCTACACAGACCCGGGCAGCACGTCTTGTCCTGTTCGGATCCGCAAGGATCACGAACGAGCGCGTTGAGCCGGGCGTGGCTGACCTGCGTTCGCGTGCGAGTTATGAAACAGCGAGAAGAAAAGAGAGTAGTCAACAGCTCACAAGCCGGGTCAAGCAATCCCGAGGGAAAAAGGAAAAGATTCAACAAGTCTGCAGCAAACGCTACGCTGGCATACGTACGAAGAAGGAAAGTGGAACTAGCGATCCCGTGGATCGATCAATCCATATGCAACACGATGTACTACTAGAGAAAAGAAAGGGAGAAGGAAAAAGAAAGCGATCCGGAGGGTTGCCCTCGAGTGCTACCCCCGTGCATCTGATCATCTTTTGGAAAAAGGAGAAAAATTGGATTTAGCTGGCTTGTTACGTGACCATGCATGAAAAAGAGCAGCTCACGTAATGATGAAAAAGGAAGATGTAGCAGCGCAAGAGCGTCGACCAAGGAGACCCGGCCGCGAGCCGGCTTCAGGCGACGACGACGACCCGCGCACTTACGCTGCGTCTTCAACACATGACAAAACAAGCTAAGTTGCATTTATATTTAAATTTCATACTGTATTTATTTAGTCAATTTAATAAAGTTGAGTGAAGACATGGATCCCACCACTTAATGGATGCGCGTGAAGATGTCCAGGTTACAAACACTGAACCACACGTGGAACCAATCGAAGGAAAATTCATGAAACATCTCTCAGTTTTGCCCGTATTACATATAATGCTTCTTTTATATCTAGCACCATTTATCTTTTTACTATGATCAGCTTAGCCCAAGAGCGCTTCGCAACTTCGGTTAGCGTTGCCCAGAGTGCTTCGCAAAAAATCATATTAGCTTGGCCCAAGATCGCTTCGCAACTTCGGTTAGCGTTGCCCAGAGTGCTTCGCAAAAAATCATATTAGCTTTGCCCAAGAGCGCTTCACAACTTCGGTTAGCGTTGCCCAGAGTGCTTCGCATCATATTAGCTTGGCCCAATAGCATTTCACAACTTCGGTTAGCGTCGCTTAGGAGTGCTTCGCAAAAAATTCTATTAGCAGATGCCCACAGAGTGCATCGCAACAGTATATGGATCAATGGGGTAATTTTGCACAATTAAGCCTTTACTTTATAAACATTGATCCGGGTCTTGGGGGTTCTTACTTGAATAGTTTGTGGCTGCAATCCTAAGACCCGGCCTTTTTATGCCACTAGTATAATTCTTGGTTATCTTACTAGTTGAGTTCGATGTGACTCGCACTTCTATGGCCTGATTGCTCACCTGTAAATTCAATCAGTCATGAGGCCCATTGGGACTTGCCTGACCCTGTTTTTATCAGAGAAGTTGCGACAGAGAAAATCCATGCGAAAGCCGGCTCATAGTTAAAGAAACCAAAAGGGTCATCTAAACCAAAAGGATTTGCAGAACGACATATCACGTTCATTAAAAAAGCAAATTCTCAGGGTGTACATACACCATCAAGATAAATATTTATGTTTTTAATTTATTACAAGTCTATCATGCTGTATAATGTTAATTTGTGCCTAAAGGAAATTTTTTGCAGGATCAATCTATAACCCGGCAGAAGAGACCGGTTCATAGAGCTTGATATCTGGGAAGTCAGAAACATTTATGCTAAAAGCAGCAAGACCACGTGATTTTGTCTACAGCAAAAGAAGATCACGTAAAGGCTAGCTGCTCACTGCATGGAGATCACGTTAAGAAGAAAAAAGAGGTCATTGGGCTGGCAGCTTGTACGTACATGTGCGAGTTGGGAGGCGGCCGCCGGGTCTTTATCAAAGCTATATGTTCAATAACTACAGCATCTTCAGACGGAAGTTGGGATTTCTTCTTTTTTTTTTTTTTTTTTTTTTTTTTTTTTTTGAGAATTCCTTTTTACAGTACAGCTGTAGTATCTGAACTCACGCACAACTCACACCACACACACTCAACACCACACGCACGCCACCTGTGCGCAAGCTAGACCTAACCAGACTATACTGTAGCTTCTGAGCCCCGTGAGCCTAGATCTACTGGGAAACCCCTGCGGTGGTGGGCACACCACAATACCTCTGACAGAACCACGGTGGAATTGGCCCAGAAGCAGGGACACTGTTCACATGAACAGTACCACGCCGGGCACTGTTCACGTGAACAGTGCCGTGAGACATCCCAGAAATTCGGTCCTCCCGGGGACTCGAACCTGGGACGGGCAGGCCGGCCACTGCCAGGCACTACCACCGCGCCACAGCACGTCCTCAAAGTTGGGATTTCTAGATTCGCCACCTCACCTCACAAGGCCAGCAATTTTTTGCCGGCTCAGGCATCCGCAGAGGCCAGAAATTTTGAAGCATCAGATCAACATCAGATCTTTTTTTTTTTTTTTTTTGAACAGGGAGAGGCCCCGAAGGGCCTGGATGCAATTATATTTCTGCGGTGCAGGTACAAATTACAGGAGGGACCTTTAGAAAAAGGAAAATTACAACTCCGTCCCAACTAAATATAGAAAAGACCCTAGACAACTGATTAGGAATGCAATTGGGTCCTCTGTCACCGCCGATGAGAAACAAGCTCCAACTCCGGCCCTCCGCACCAGCTCCGGGGACAGAACCACTTGGAGATGGAGGGAAGAAATCCGCCGATGCGAGCTTGTGGTATGGCCTCCGCATGGAGGTTGAGAAATCGCTTGGCTCTGAAGCCAGCATCATAGACCACCAGATGGTCACCATGGTCGGAAGCATGAAGCTCCGAGAGTGTTCTTCAATCTGAAGCATCTCTTCTCCCAGGTTGTTGAAGCAGAAACGCAGCAGCACCATCGTCTTCCTTCCGTAGCCACCATGGCATCTTGAAGGAAAGATCCCAGTACTCCAAACGCCGCAACTCCAATTCCCTCTACACCCAAACCTCTGCTGCATCACCGTAAAAGCCAGCCCGCCATCGAACTCCAAAATCCCGCCACGATTTGGAGGAGGCAGACAGAAGAAAAAGTAGCAAGCAAAGAGGATCAGGGCCCCGACCTTAATGAAGAAGTCGTCCGAGCTCTGCATCATCACCGCCTTCGGATCCCACCATGGGAACGCCGCCGCGAGAAGCAGATGCACCACAAAGAGGTAGGGCTGGTCGGGGAGCCCCATCTCTGTACTTCCCCTGCGAGCCTTATTAGGAGGGATGCAAGAATCCTTCAACCTCCCTTGCAACTCCACCTGCCACCAGCGAGATGCAGCGAGGTGGTCAGAATCCATGGCGCGGCGGATCTGGCCGCCGAGATCCGCCGTCCTACCCTCAACTACTACGGCATATAGCCAGAAAAGAGCAAAAAGCTCAAGCAGCAACCTAGATCTACTATATACAAGCCTAGCTACGCATCGACGTCCACTCCGGGCAGCATCGCCGCCGGGGCAGAGCGACGAGCGAGCCGGCGATGCGGCGGGAAGAGTCGAGACGACTCTCAAGTACTGTAGCGAGAGGAGAGCGGTGAGGGGGGAAATGAGAGCACTCCTATCAACATCAGATCAACAGGAGTATTACAAGTCTGGACATAGATGAAAGTCGATACATTAGCGCTTCAAGTCTCAAGGAAAGACACGTCCATGTTCCATGTGCTGCCGAGGAAAGTAATAAAGAAAAAAAATTGCTGCTCTGATCATGAGAATATGAATGCATGTTGTGCATAGGAGAAGAAAACACAAAGAAGGAGCAGCCGGCTTTGCTCCCATTGTGGCCGGCTTCACCCAGCCTGGTCAGCTCTTCAGCGTTTGTGATCACGGCCGGCTTTGCCAACGTCACGGTTGAATCTCCAGCTACGCGAGTCACCATATTTGATACTGAAAGATAAAGGTTCTGCAAAATGAGTCCCAAGATGTTGCAGGCGAACGAACTGACACTTGGGGGCTACAAGTATAGAAGCTTTTTCTACAAGTCACTGGAAATATTATGAAGGCGAGCTCCGAGATGCTGTAGGAACAACAACCCGGTGCTCGGGGGCTACTGTGCTTCAAATTTTACGAGATTATGAAGAAAAATGTGAGTCCCGGGTGGCTACAGGCATACAACCCGGCACTTGGGGGTTACACTAGTCAAAAGTTCATCCAAAGCGCAAATTGTCAAAGTCCCAGGTTGCTGCAGGCACACAACCCGGCACTTGGGGGCTACACAGTTTGAGGCTAAATTTTTTCGAAGTAGTAAAAAAAGTCCCAGGTTGCTGCAGGCACATAACCCGGCACTTGGGGGCTACAGTATTTGAAGTTCAAAATTTCTTTCAGAGGTACAAGATGCGGAAGTCCCAGGTCGCTGCAGGCATGCAACCCGACACTTGGGGGCTACACGGTTCGAAGTTTTATATTCATTCATCAAGCACCAAGTTATCGCGAGGTGATAAACTCGGAGCTTGGGGGGCTACAGGTTATATACATGAGAAAAATTGACGTTAATATTTATGGGTCTTCAAAATCCGGGTCTTGAAAGACAGCCTCCATGTGAGTAAGCTCCATTAAGTCCGGACCGTGGGAATCTGGAGCATCCTTCAGCACAGCCTCCGTATGAGTAGGCTCCATCAAAAACCAGGTCAAAGGAACCACAAAGAAAAACATGGGAATATTCCTGGCAGGATTTGCGGGATGATCTTGAGATAAACCTGGAGGCATATGAACCCAAGAAGAAATGCCGGGTTTTAAAATGGACCGCCAAAATGAGCTGACCTAGCAATTATAGCCCGGGTTTTGTCCCGTTAAATATTTACTTATTTTATTTCAGGAGGTTGATTGATGTTATAAACTAAGTGTTGAACAGAACACCGGAGGCGTATGAACCCAGTAGAAAGCGTCCGGGTTATGATATGGACCGCCAAGAAGAGCCGGCCTAGCTAAAGAAAAGGCAATGTAACCCGGTCTTTATATTTTTATATGTAATTCTTATTTTCAGGAGGTTAACCCGGACATCAAGGATGGCGGCTCTCCCCAAGAAATAAAGCTTGAAGCTGAAAGAGGAGCACGCCAGCCCAGCGCCCGAGTCACCCTGGGGGCTACTGATGGGGGAATAATAACCCGGTAGGCCCATGAAGAGAAAGCATGACCCGTCAGGCAGGAGGCCGGGCGAGGCCAGCTAACCATCGCCATGGGCCGGGTTACATTGATAGGCCGGAGAGCTTGTCGGTAACCCGGCCTAAGTAAGGAAGGCTCTAGAAGACCCGGAGGTGGTACGCGTCACGGAGTCCAAGACTTGGAGTACACGCAAGACTAGAGGAGATAGAGTAGGACTCCTAGTACGGGTGTAACCCGGTTTTACCTTGTATGCGACTAGGAGACCCGGATGTCTTTATAAACCGGCTCCTAGGTCATAGATAGACAGATCCGAGGGAATTAGATGGAGGGGGAGAGATCAAAAGAGACACGTCTCAGGCCTAATAAGATAGACAAAATAGAGAGAGCTCAGGGGAGAGAGCTCCCACGCCGGAGTCATCTAAACCCGGCGATCGTCATTGGCGCACCATGTAATCTGTTATTATATAGTGATTTATAGCAGGACGTAGGGATCCTCCACCGAGGGGACCTGAACCTGGGTAAAAACATCTTCTCCCTCGTAGAGCTAGATCATCTCCTGAACACCAGAGTCGCCTTGCCCCCAATCTAAGTTACCCCCTCGTAACATCTGCCGTGACAACCCCACGACAGTGCTTGTCCCGTTCGTCGGCCAGCCGACCTCGCCGATCACGACCGGTAGGTCTCCGAACCCGATCTTCTTGAGCGCGAGACCAGCGTGTCGAAATTGGCGTCGAACACATTGGTGTAGGTGATGCCATTGTCGACGACGGGCTTGGGCAGTGCGTAGTCGATCGGGAAATCATCGTTGCCGTAGAGGCTGAGGGACGGGTAGATGTTGACGCTGAAGGCTCAACGGCGCGGCGCATTCTTTGTTAGGTAAGAGATCATGCATTCGTGCATGATTAGTGGGGATCAGGCAGTTTCCTTCCTACTCCCTCCGTTCCAAATTAGATGACTTCCATTTGTCCACATATAGATGTATCTAGACATGTTATAAGTATAGATACATCTACATTTGTACAAATGGAAGTCATCTAATTTGGAACGGAGGGAGTACGTCTTGAATACATGCGGGATTTGCGGATCAGCGGCCGGGTTTTCTGCGATTTTATTTGTTTAGCACATCATACAACATTGGGGAAACGTGAGACGTCGGATTTCGCCAAATTTAAGATCAAGATCTCTCGGATCTGACAGTCTCGCTCTTTTTATGATGGTATAGATATTTGCAATTCATATGTTCTTGTTTACTCACTACCTTGCTTTGTGTTCTTATTTTTTTTCAAGAAGCATCGATAAGCTTTGTCTATATCTCTTTATTTTGTTGCTTCACTATCCATCACTCTAGATCTGTCGGTGTTCTACTTTTTTTTAGCAATTTACTTAAAGCATATGCTTATTTATCTTAATTAGAAGTATTTTTTGACAAGTTCTTTTTATTATTCTGTAATCATCGTGTCTCAATCTTTTGGACCTCTTTGTAATTTATTGTTACTTATGGGATGTAAAAAATTCTCTGCAAGTCAGCCCCGCGATTTACGCCGATCTGAGATAGGATCGCAGACGCCTGAGCAGCCGACTGACCTGACCCGAATCCAATGGTATCGTGGTAGACTTCCAGCGAAAACAGGAAGAAGTGCAGCCCGACACCACGCGCTTTGCAGGTGGCAGAAATCCAAAAGCCCGACCACCACAGCAGCTCTGTCCTCTGCCCACCAGCGGCGTACTCCCCCAGTCGCCGTCGCCGGGCGTACCCGTCCATCGACCGGCGGACGCACCCCGTCTGCCCTTGCGAGAGAACAGTCAGCCAGTCAGTTGGTGGATCCGCGCCCTGCCTGGAACCGAATCGGGAAGAGCAGGAGGTGAGGAGATCGAAGCTCCAGGGGAGGCGCCGGCCATGGTGAAGGAGACGGGCTACTACGACGTGCTCGGGGTCACCCCGACCGCCTCCGAGTCCGAGATCAAGAAAGCCTATTACGTCAAGGTAATCTTCCGCGTCCTCCTCGCGGCTGCTTTGCTTAGCTGCGTTTTTTTCAAAATATCTGATTCCTGCCGGTGGTGGTGTTGCAGGCGAGACAGGTCCATCCAGACAAGAACCCAAATGATCCGCAGGCCGCGGGGAAGTTCCAGGTAAAGTGTTCTGCCATCGCCTTGCTCCTTGTATGATTGTATCTACCTACCTTTTGTTCAGCTCACAGATGAGCTGCTGTACCGAACAACTCGGGTAGCCATCCACTAGTGTAGAATATTGAATCCGATTAGAGGTGTACATGTTGATGCCAATGCCAACTGCCCCCAATTGGGTTTTGTGAGCAGGTGTTTTTGTTGGGCTACTCTGTTGGTGCCAATGGTGTTTTTGCCTTCTGTGCTGATTGTTAAGTGTTCACCTCGAGGACACATTCATCGAACTAAAGGAGATAATCAAAATAGACTAGTTTTTCTAGCTGTCAATTAATCAGGTCCAGCTCCCCAATCAAGTAGTCCTCCCGTTCGGACGAGGGTGCAGGCCTCGACTTCAGTGCGTCCAGCTCATCCTGGGCATCCTTCAGCTCCTTCTCCAACTTCACAATTCGTGTCTTCATGTATGACATGACGACTTCATCATTTCTGCTCCAGACAGCAGGCCGTGGCCGCGCACTCGAGGAAGGAGAAGCGTTCGATGCACCAGACACCTCAGGCTGCCCAAAAACGAAGGTCAAATAGCATGAGACCCCTGAATACAAAAGAGTCAACAAAAGCACACTCGGGGGCTAAACCCCGACAGCGCAGTCAAACAGACACAAATGGCAGAAGCAGCCTCATGTTGATCACCAAGTAGCACAAGTTCATTACAAGCAAAATAAAAAAGGGAGGAGGCCATTACTACATCCTACGACGTCGACTCCGACCTAGACCTAACAGCGCGGGCAGCAACTTCAGCAGTGCGCCGCTCCACCATGGCCACCATGTTCTCCGCCAGTCGCGCCGCCTCTTCCTTCACCGAGCTCAATGACGCCGTTCTTCCATCAGGCTTCCGCGGGAAGTCCGCTACGACCTTTTTGAAGTCACCCGCAACACCATGACCCAGCAACAGCTTGAATGTAAGCTCCGAGCCGCGTACCGTTTGGGTGCGAGTGAAGTTCGTCATGGTGGAAGACTCCGGGCCAAGTACTGCGGCCAGACCATCAACGCTAGCGGGTGGCGTGCGTAGTGGAAAGACGTTGTTGTGCACCGCAGCAAGAGCACCGGTCGACTTGGCAAGCGCGTCCTTGGCGTAAGCACACATGGTGTCGAAGGCGCTGACAGCGCGATCCAGCGGGACATCGTCGTCCACCACCTCCATAGGCGGAGCCGCGCCAAAAGCATCTGCGCATCCAACAAATTTAAGTACCAATTCGACTGAATTGGGAGAACAAACTTCAAGCAAACAAGACATGACTGAGGTATTACCTCCCACAACATGGGCAAGGGCTCGCAGGCGCTCAACCTGCAATTTCTCAGACTGAAGAATGGCATCCTCTCGCCCTTGGCTTCCTTCAGCTTTTGCTCAGCATCATCGCGTTGAGTCTTGAGTGCTTTCTCCAGCTCGAGCACCCGATGCGCAGCAGCCTCCTGGTCTCCTGCAAAAAGAACGAAGCATCAAG
This sequence comes from Poa pratensis, assembly GCA_947311845.1. NCBI lineage: Eukaryota > Viridiplantae > Streptophyta > Magnoliopsida > Poales > Poaceae > Poa > Poa pratensis. The sequence continues at coordinate 26,943,060 of CAMZMU010000101.1, read as the reverse complement.
TGGACGCGAAAGCAGGAGTAGTAGCAAGAAAAACAAAAATCAAAGAGTCGCTTACGCTTCGACTGTTCCATAGCAAGGCGAAGCTGATCCCTCTCCTGTTCCATCTGGATATACGCCGCACCTGACTCCATGAGCTTGCGGCAGAAAGGCTGTACAACAGAGGACAACTCACGAATTTTAGCCTATGACCAACTCTACTAGTTGCACATAGCCTCGGGGGCTACTCCCATCGGGAGCGCTGTCGTGTACCCAATAACTCAGAAGGCCAGAAGACACTTACATGATCATGGAGCGGCATAGCGCTCGAAGAAGACGGAGCAAATACTTCCGGAGCGGAGGGAGCCGAAGCCTTCACAACCCCCGTAGCGGCCGTCGCAGTCGTCGAAGGGGAAGCCTCCGGAGGGTTCAGCTGTGACTCCGTACCGCTCGGAGCAGACATGTGTTCCCGGACAGGAGAAGGAGGCACACCCGCGCCACGGCCAGCACTGAGCACAGAGTGCTCAACTCAAAACTGCGCAGAAGCAAAGACAGAAGCATAGCATGGGGAAAGGGGCTCACCTTGTTTCCTCGTCCTCTTCGCTACCAAGGGAGTCCACGTCGAACAACCCGCCAAGCTCGGCCGCACCGCCAGCGGGAGGCGCCGTGTTCAGCGGAACAACTTCCATCGGGTTCTTCACGCTGGGCAACGAAGAGCCCGAGTCGCCATCGTCCTCCAGCGCCACCCTCTTGGACGGCGAGCCCGCTGATTTCGCCTTGTCCTGCCGGCGACGCTTGGGTGGGTACTCCTCTTCGTCATCCTGCTCCGTTTCCTCCACCTCTTCATCAGGTGAGGTGGTCGCAAGGGAACAGAGTCATCCTCATCAGCCGGCTCCACTTCGGGAAATTCCACCTCAAAAGTCACCCCACCTTCAGGTAAAGGTGGAAGACAAGAGGGACTCGGGTGACCCTGCAAGGCAAGCACAAGATGGTTCACACAACAGCAACATAGAAGAATCAACAACAAAAAGCAAAACAAATCTCACCTCAGGCAGTGGGTTCTCCATCCCATAGGGAGCAACGGGGCAGTCGACGTCGCAGGGGTCCGAGGCTCTGAGGCTAGTCACGGACCGCACCTTCGTAACGACCTCTTTCTTCGACAACTCCTCATTCGTCAGGCGGGAGGAGTCATCTGCGCCCTGGAACTCCCACATTGGGTGGTTCCGAAGGCGTATCGGCTGCACGTGCATCTTCACAAAAGTGGCAATAAGGTGGATGCCACCCACCTCCTTGCCCATCGTCTTCATCAACTCGGCGACTTTCTTCAGCAGGGGCGCCACTTCCACCTTGTCTTCACTCGACAGCATGTGCGCCCAGGCGTTCGACTTCCTCAGAGGTTTGTCAGCCACGAAGTCGGGAAGGCCCTCCTGCTCCACACGGACGTAGAACCACTTCTTCCGCCAGCCTTGGACGGAATCGACCTGCTTCAGCGCGAAGTAGGTGTCGCCGCGCATCTGGATGCCAAAGCCGCCAAGTGGGTAGGTGCCACCAGCACCCACGTTTCTCTTGACGTTGAAGATGGTCTTCCACAAGCCCCAGTGCGGGTGCACCCCCAGGAAGCACTCGCACAAGGTGATAAAGCACGCATTGTGGAGGACGCCGTTCGGGGTCAAGTCGTGCATTTGGACCCGTACACGTACAACAATCCACGAACAAAATCATGGAGGGGGAAAGAGAATCCCCGATGCAAGAAATCCGCAAAGCAAACACGCTCGCCGGGCCGAGGTTGCGGGAATACCTCTTTCCCGGGCGCACGCGTGGCCAGCTGGTCCGCTGGCGGCAGCAAACCATCTTCCCGAAATTCATCCAGGTGATGATCCTTGATGGCGGACTTGACCCAGTCGCCAGGGATCTTCTTCAGCGTATCCACGCCCGCGGCATCAACAACGGCGGCGGCGCTCCCTGCCGTACTCCCCCTCTTGGTCTTCGTCCCCGCAACGCCGGCGGCGGCGGAGCTCGCCACCTTCTTCGCGCCCGCTTTCTTCATCGCTAGGAGAGGCGCGAGGTTGAAGATGAAGCAAAGAAAGGAAGCGGCAAGAATGGGGATGGAATCAATCTCTCCCGTTGTGGTGAAATAAATATACCGCGACGCCGCCAAATCTGAACTGTCTAAACGGCATCGGCGGCAACGGCCTGCATCCAACCGTACACGTGGCGGACGCGGAACGCAACCGTCGCAGGCCACGCCGCCCACTACGCACGAGAAAAGAGGAAGCCATCATCACGCCCCGAAATTTTCGCGCCGTGCGGTCAAATCAGAACTGAAACGACGTCGTTCCTGGTCAACACTGACAATGGGACCACAGCGTCGTGTCCCATCAGCGACAGCGAGCAAGGAAAAATCGTCATGCATGACGTCAGCCTAACAAGCAGAAGGATCACTCGAGTCCAACTCGTGATATTTACCACTCCAAGGCCAGCAGGCTGTTGAGTCCTCTTGACGGACCTTCTTATCATTCGACTACGTCACATTATCGCCTGAGCATTCCGCACTAGGCCATCAGGCTGAAAGGGACTCCTTTATCTGTTGGGTCCCCAAATCATACTCCATTCAAAGTAGGCCAACAGGCTGAAGGGACTCCTTTGTTTGTCGAGTCCCCAAATCATGCTTCATTCACTCCCATCGGGAGCGCATCAAAAATTTCTTTCAACAAAGGTTAATTGAGATTAACCTCAATTGCCAGCAATTCAGCTTAATCTCGGGGGCTACTCCCATCGGGAGCGCTGTCGCGCCCCCGATAACACAAGACCGTGAGACCATCGAGTCTGAAGCAAGTAGTCGAAGTTCTTACTGACCAAAGCTACTCAGCTCTATCCAAAGACCACGACTACAGCAGTCGCAAAGCATTCTATACCCAAGATGCGTCCGTCGCATATGATCCTCGGATGCTGCGCTTACAGTGCAAAGATAAGACCCGCCGATCAGTCGAGCCGGCCAGGGTTCGCACCCGCTGCGTTCACCCTGTAACTCCCATGCCAGCAGGCATGAAGAAAATCCTGACGGACGCATTGGGTGCCCAATTTATCACACTACAGTATCCTCTGTAAGACCTCCGCGGCCTGAGTCAAAGCTTATCAGCTCTTTCCAGGCTCGATTCCGGGGGCTCGAGCTTGAAGTAGGCTAGCTAAGTTTTTGCCCGAGAGCATTTAACTGGTCCTGATCCGTCGAGTGAACCAGGCCAGCTATGTCATCATCCCTAGAACCTGTCGACTAGACAGCAAAACATGAACATATCCAACGGTCGATGCATTACCGACTCAAAACAAAACATCTTGCAACAAGTCAAAAGACTACGTGCACCCGGAGATGAGTCCTTACCCGATTCTTCGACTCGACCAAGCATTCGGGGGCTACTGACGTGGGCCTACCTATCGGGTGCTGTGAGATCCTGGCTCAGGGCTTAATAGGATTGATAGGATACTCATATCAAGAAGTTGCAACTTCTTTTCCGGAAGCTCATCTGGAAGGAACTCCGAGGTTAAGCGTGCTTGGCCCGGAGCATTCCAAGGATGGGTGACCGACCAGGAACTGGTTCCCGGGTGCGCACGAGTGAGGACAAAGTGCGCAGAAAAGACCAGTGATGATCTGTGGGGCCAGTCTAGAGATCCTAGAGAGTTGCCAGGGGTGACAGGCCCGGTCCGGGGCCGGGGTGTTACATTTGGTATCAGAGCCGACCCTCGCGGTAACTCGGGCGTGTGCGGGTCAGTGGGCGGACATGTTGGACATGTGCCGGCACTGGGCGCACAGACGGGTGCCAAGGGGGGAAGTTCCTGGACTGGGGGTTGACCGACGAGGGCGTCGGTCTTCTAAGGGGGGAAGAATGTGAGATCCTGGCTCAGGGCTTAATAGGATTGATAGGATACTCATATCAAGAAGTTGCAACTTCTTTTCCGGAAGCTCATCTGGAAGGAACTCCAAGGTTAAGCGTGCTTGGCCCGGAGCACTCCAAGGATGGGTGACCGACCGGGAACTGGTAAAAGACCAGTGTTGATCTATGGGGCCAGTCTAGAGATCCTACAGAGTTGCCAGGGGTGACAGGCCCGGTCCGGGGGTGGGCCGGGGTGTTACAGGTGCCCCACCATGAGGATACCTGGTGCATGCAAGGACTAGGGCCCAACTGGCGGCCTACTAGGAGACAACGCTCGAGGCCCATGAAGGGGGCCCAAAGAAGACAGAGTACGTCCCAAGGAAGGCGTAGCTTATGGCGGTAGAGACCTACCTTACTTGTAAACCTAGTCGGTTGCGAACTCCCGAGACCCAGCCTTCTATATAAAGGCTGGGAGGGCCGCCGATTAGGACACGCTATTATTCCACCACCAAAATCCTAGCGAGATCGATATCTCGCCGGGATTGCCATTGTAACACCACCGATAATCAATACCAGACAAGCAGGAAGTAGGGTGTTATCCTCCGGGAGCCTGAACCTGGGTAAATCGCCTTGCTTGTCCGCCGTGGTAACTACCAGCACTTCATCTTTCTCCCTCTCAATCAACCTAGGGTACTCGACCCTGGGACTTGCCGTGGCCACCCCACGTCAGTGAACCTTATGAAAACGCTGATATACCATTTTGTAACAAGTTGTTTTGGCCTTTGAGGCATGATAAAAACGAAAAATTCCCAAATACTTGTCATTCAAGTGCGAATTCCCAATGCTTGTCAGCCAAGTTGCTTTGGCCTTTGAGGCATGGCTTGGCCGGCTTCGTCGCCGCACCTCCTGCGGGCGGTGGCACCGGCGCGCCACCTGCGGGTGCCGGCCTCGACGATGTGCCGGCGTTGGACTCAGACTCCTCCGACTACTCTGACTCCGAGTCCGCCAAGTCCGGGCTCAACACCACCGACGACGATGCCGTCCGACACATCGAGGAGAAGTCCGTGCGCTCCCAAACTCGCACGCATCGAGTATACTGGCCGGTGGTTCGAAGGGTACAACGCCGAACAGCTCCGGTATGGCCTTCAGCTGAGCGCCGAGCACACAACCCAACGGCGGATGTGGGAGAAGGAGGAGCGCTGCCAGCGCATCATCCTTCGTGATCTCGGGCGCAGCTCCGGCAACCAGGGCGGCGGGGACTAGGGTGGCGGCGCAGATCTAGGTTTTAGTCTTGAAGTACTTTCTCAAATGTATGATCTTGTTGAATTATGCAACTATGTTTGCTAAAATGAAAGCGCGAAGTACTTTCTCAAATTTCTGGTTCGAATTTGCCGTTTCTATTGTGCGCGACGAATTTCTAACCCGTAAAACCAGTTTCAGGGGCACACGAAACTGGTTTTTCAGGTTGGCATTATTCGGGATCTGCTAGAGTTGCTCTAAACCCTGCATATTGTCGTGACTCGATGAGGAAAGAAGCTACTGCCAAATTTCAATTGACTCAACCATGTAAACTTGCCCAACAATTTAAACTTTGTAATATAGCTTAGGACATAGCTTGGTGTAAGCCAGAAAGCAGGACTGGTTGTAGTATCTTGTTAATTAATGACCACAAGGCTGTGATGTGATATCATGACACATGTTTTTTTTTTACTTTTTTTTAAAAGATTTTCTCTAAGTATGGACTACTTAGCTGTAAATACATAACATTCTCCATAACTGATATAGTATTATATTTATTCCTCATGGTAGTTTTAATGTGAGAATTGATGCTATTGACTACATGAGAAAAATTAGTATGATGTGTGCATACCTTTCATATGTATAAGATTATTGTTTACTCAGAGAAATTCTTATTGCAGGAACTAGGGGAGGCATACCAAGTTCTTAGTGACCCTGCACAACGCCAAGCTTATGATGCCCATGGGAAATCTGGCATCTCAACGTATGTCTGATTTTCACAACTAAATTATCTAGAGGCTATGGCACATACTTAAACCTTAGGGTCCATGTGGGCTTGGCACTTTCGGCAAGGCAGCAGCATCTGTACTGTTAGTTGGAGCTAATTGTCTTGCGTCCAAAGATGCAAGTTTCACCTTATATTCTAAAGAATCTTCCAATAATCATATTCTAATCAGCTTTCTTGTCAACATTCTACAGGGAAGGAATAATTGATCCAGCAGCAATTTTCGCGATGCTATTCGGTAGTGAGCTTTTTGAGGATTATATTGGTCAATTGGCAATGGCATCAATGGCTTCACTTGATTATTTTGGCGACGATGAAAATATCGATACAAAAAAGTTGCAAGAGAAAATGCAGGTTGCTCTTTTGGCAGGTTTAGTTTAGATAATTTCCGTTATCATTCATTATGCAAAGACTCCATGACAACTAGTTTTGTTATTGGCCACCTTTCTATCCATATTTATTCCATTTCATACTCTTTCTACTACTATTCTGCTGAACGGTTAAGTACAACTGCAGACTGTTCAAAAGGAAAGAGAAGAGAAACTTGCAGAGATACTTAAAAACCGGCTGCACCTTTACGTTCAAGGAAATAAAGAGGAGTTCGTCCGGCTTGCTGAGGCCGAGGTGTCCAGACTTAGTGATGCAGGTTTGCTCACTTCCTCCTTCAACTCTGGATCCTTTTCCTTCAGTCCCCTTCCTGCTACCTGTTGCTGTAAGAATTTAACTGGCAGTTGATATATTTGAAGGAGCTGTTATTTCTGTACTCTATGGTTCAATGTGTAACTTTCTTATTTCACGCCTTCGTGAGCATAGTTTATGTGATTGTGATGGCATTCTTAGAATCATCCACTTGAAAAGAAAACAGATTGAGCTTTAATCTCGCTGTCGAAAACCATCAAATTTATAATCCCTCGTACTAAATAAAAATAATCTTTCCATGAATTGCATTCCATCTGGTCTGAAGCAAATGTTGCACAAAATATCGAAGCTGGCCCTACATGATAATTTATAGTTACTAAAATGTATTTATCAAACCTATTCAGAAATACCGAGGGCTTCTTTGATTCATAGGATTGCCAAAGGATTTGTATAGGATTGGAATCCTACAGGAATTTTTCCTTCGAAGCCGTTTGATTCATAGGATCATTTCCCATAGGAAGAATTCCTATAGGAATCTTGTAGTACAAACTTCATAGGAAAATAACATGAGGTTTAACCTCATGGAAAAATTCCTTCACCACAATCAAACAAACTTCCTCTTCCCATAAGATATGCCATCCCAATCCTATGAAATTCTATTCCTACACTTTTTCTATCCTACGAATCAAAGGAGCCCTCAATGCTTTTGCTTTTGTTCTCCCGTATGCTCTCTGTTGGCTATGCCCTTGATATCTGTAATCTGAAGTTTATCTCTTTCCTTGTTCTACAGCATATGGGCTTGTTATGTTGAACACTATTGGCTACATATATTCAAGACAAGCTGCAAAAGAACTTGGAAAGAAAGCTATATATCTGGGGGTTCCGTTTGTAGCTGAATGGTTCAGAGACAAAGGCCATTTTATCAAATCCCAAGTAACAGCCGCAGCAGGTAAAACTATCTCATCAATATTTTGCGAGTTCTTTTAATACATATATCTTGAAAGCATATGATGCAGCTTTGGGCATTGACCGTTTTTCTGCAGGTGCAATAGCTCTTATGCAGCTGCAAGAAGACTTGAAGAAGCAGCTGGGTGCTGAGGACCAAACCACAGAGGAAGAACTTGAAATGTACATGCAGAACCACAAGAAAGTTATGGTTGATTCCTTGTGGAAGCTTAATGTTGCTGACATAGAAGCCACGATATCACATGTCTGCCAGATGGTATGTCCAGCTTACCTGTCACCTTTCATGCATGCTATGTGCCTTGTTTTCTTGAGTACTTCAAAAAAAAAAAAAAAAATCACCGATGTAGCGTACTAGCAGTGATTTGTGACACGTGTATCGATACCAGGTGCTTCAAGATGCTAATGCCAGGAAGGAAGACCTGCGTCTTCGTGCCAAAGGCCTGAAAACTTTAGGGAAAATTTTCCAGGTATTGCTCATTCATTTGTTCAATTTTATGTTGTAACATTTCCATGACTGAGTTTTCTTATCTTCTCCACATAGGGGGTTAAGCTCAACAGTGTTGAGGGGGAAGGGTCGCAAATGAGGAATATAGATATCATGGATGACAATGTCGGCAGCTCCCCTGATTCGTCACCAAGGCGGGAGCCATCATTCAATCCCATCCCTAACCCTCCTCTCACCCAGGTAGTTGCCCCTAGAGTTCAACATTTATGAAATTCCTGAAAATGGCGCAAGACATTGAGAAATGATTTTCTTCTGTTGTACCAGAGTCCATATGTGGAGGCTCCCCAGTTCGGCGGAACCTATCGTTCGTTCAACTTCCCAATGCCGACAGCTCCACCAGGCGCGCAGAGGGATCCGATGCCTTGACAGCCGACACCAGACTCGGTGTACAATCAATTATTTCGTGTAATATTGCTTGTCCGTGGTGCATCATTTGTACCTGTGGTAGTAGAGTATAAACGGGGGAGCTGGTCAGTCAGTCAGAGAAACGGTTGTGTAGCAGCAGCCGTGTATTTGTGTACAGTTGTGTTAACGCTGCTGTTACAGCAGCAGTTGGTCACAATTGTTGTACATGATTTGGTGTTGTTTTCCTGAGTTGATGTCTCTTGGTAACATTGATGTTTACAGGTTTGCGTTTCTGTTGCCGCTGTTCTTTTCTGTCGATGAAGTGCATTACTGCATCTGTACTGCATGATGATGAACAGTCCTGCTGTACAATTTTTTTTTTTGAGATCCTATTCAGGGCATGTTTTGTTTGGAGGATTCTAAATATATAGGAATAGGAAAAACACAGGAATGTCATAGGAATGTATGTGCAAATCAGAAGATTGAAAACGCTAGGAATTCTGTCTGCTTCACATGAATAGGAAAATCACAAGTGTCCTAATAAATATGGTCAAACCAAAGTCAAACCACATGATAACGTATAATTAGGATGTTATTTAGCCACTAAAGACCCCGGTCTCATTCTCAATGCATAGAAATTTGAAAAAGAGGTCTAAGTGATTGTAAAATTACTGTGTTTTTTCCATTGAAACTAAGATTAGAGGAAATTTTCTTGTGTTTTTATTTTGTTCCACTCCTTCAAACCAAACAGATGAATAGTGCCATCATAGAAAAGTTTCCTATTCCTATGTTATTCCTACATCATGCAAAGGAAATTAAATCCTTTTTACTCTTGCAAGATTGGAAACCATATAGTTTGTAGGTTGAGATCCTACAAAATTTCTCTGAATCAAAGAGTCACTTAGTCTACAAAGAGATATTGTCATCAAAACCACGTGGATAAACACACACGCTCTCGACTCCAATCGGTAGATAAATGATAATCCAGCTCTGGACTCTGTCCCGATAAGGCTAATGACGCAGTTTGCAGTTCCAATTCATCGCCTACTGGATTGGATCGCTTCCTGGATAAACCCTTCGTCTACAAAGAGATCGTGTCACCGATTTGGCCTCTTCGCATAATCTTCTCCTGTTACACGCAGTGGCGGCCAGCGGGTGTGCCGGGTGTGCCCTGGCACACCCAGAGTTTGTGTGAATTTTTTAGGAGTAGTTTAGCACTTGATAATCTGTCAACCATAATTTTTTTTTAAAAATCGACTGAACAGGAAAGGAAAAGTCCACAGACTCCACCCCGTGCGTTCGCTCTCGCATCTGGTCGAAACAGGCACACACACGCGCTAGCCCTCGATCCCCAAATTCGTCCGCCTTCCTCTCGGCTGTCGGCGGCGGGAGTAAATCCATGGCGCAGCGGAGGAAATCAGGCAATCCCGTGCGCCGGTGTTGAGATCCGGCAACTCCGTGTCCGTGGGTCGCAGCTGCATGCCTGCATCGAGCAGACAAGCACCTGAGCGAGCGGCACTGGGCGCCGCCGCAGCACACTCCAGCCTCCAGGAATCCGTGGATGCCGGGATGATCAGCTGAGCAGGAGCAGCAGCAAACCGGCGATTTGGCAGGCAAGCCTCGCGGTAATTCCCCAATTCCCCTGTTTCATACTTCTATGGACTGCGTACTGCACTAGCTTCTGTTTAGATTTTAGCCTGTCAACTATTTTTCCGTCAATCCAAGACATCCAGTACAACATTAGGCTCTGTTTTTTCTGTCAATACACTAGTTTTGATCTGGTTTGTTGTTATTTCTGTCAATACGTCCATGGCTACTTTTGTTACCTTCAAACATATTTGGTGAGCTATAATATTGTGAGACTTCGACTTATTTACATTGTTCTTTCCGTACAATTATGTATTACATGTGTTGTCAAATAAAAATTTCGCCTGTGGCACAACGTTTGATAATTTCCTAGCTCCGCCACGGGTTACGCGACAAAAATTAACAAACAAAACCAGTTCTTTCTCGCATCGCGGCCAAATCACGATGGACTACTAGAGCAGCAGGATCGACTAGTCAGCTCCACCCTCTCCTTCCTCGTCCTCCTCCCCCCGTGATCCATCAGCATCGATTGTTGAGAGCTCGCTCGCCGCCGATGGCGTCGCAGGACGGAGGGTGGGGCGACGGCGGCGACTCGCTCTTCGAGGGCATGGTCCTCTTCGCCCCCTCCCCCTCCGTCGACCTCGCCGCCGAGGCACCCGACCCGCCCAAGCCGCCCACCCCTCGCCCCGCCGCCGCCGCCGACGCCGACGCTGACACCGACGCCGGCGTGTCCTCCCAGCCTCTGGACGAGGACCTCTTCTCCGATCTCACCCTCCTTGCCCCCCAGCCTCCACTAGAGCAGGACCAGCACCCCCCGGGCCAAGATCAGAACCACCGGCCCGCCTCGCCGGTCTCGCCTCCCCCCGCCTCTGTCCTCTCCCGGCAGCCATCCTCCTCGTCGCTCCGGAAGAAGAAGCGGGCCGTGCGCATCGGGTACGGCCGCTCTTCTCTAACCGCCCCTGCTCTGCCGCCTACTGTGGGAATCGCTACATCCCCCACTGCAGCTGCAGCTGCTACGGATACTGCAATTCCTACTGCCAGTAGTAGTGGTAGCCTCCCCGATGCTTTGCTGCATGACGCTGTTCCCCCTATCCCCTGTCAGTACCCTGATCATCAGCTAGATAATGGCGATCAGGAAGATGCAGTTGTGCTGGATCCGGAGGCCAATTCTCTGGATGTGAAGGAGGAGGCGAGAGAAGAAGATGTTGGTGAGAATGTGGTTAGTGGAGTGGCTGGGCCTGCAGCAGCGGGGATCGAGGAGAGGTTGGCTCTTCTTAGATCTCAAATGTCCAGTAAGCTCGATTCAATTCAGCAGAGAGCTGCGGCTGTCGTAGCCAAGAGGAGGCAGCTGGCTGGTAGGCAGAGGAAGGTTGCGGAGGACGTCGGTTCCGCAGCGTCCAAGCACAAGGATTTGGAGAGGGAGCTGGAGGAGGCGTGCGAGGCCGAGGACTTCGAGAGGGCTGAGAGGATCAGCGACTCCCTTGCGGCGCTGGAGAAGGAGAAAGATCAGTTGTTGACGGCGCTCCGTGATGCGGAGCTCGATTATGATTCGGTAGACTTGGAGTTGCAGGATGTGCTCGAGTCCCGCATTTCCATGGAGGAGGAAGCTGCTGCCCTTCTGGAGCAGTTTGCAAAGGTAAATCAGCTGTGCATTTTTCTTTCCTCACCTTGCATAAAACTGTAATGTCGATGAGAAATGTACTTCCTTGAATACAGACATCCTTGTAAATAACCATTGCTTCGAAATAGATGGATGTACAAAGTTTCATTGCATCAACTGTAGTATTTGTAAAGAGCTACTCAAGCATGTAAACCACACTAGGTATCTACTGATGCTTATGCTTGTTATTGGATGACATAAGCTAGGACTACTATGGTGCTATTTGGAACTAACTTCTATAAGCACGATGTAACAAGTTTCTTATTTTTTAGATATAACATTTCATATGGTGACATTGTAATACATGCATAGTGTTGTTGCCACTGACTCTATTTTGAAATTTCCATCATGATCCACTGCCATAATCTTGAAATAATTTGTTTGTGACCTTCCAGGGTATAATAGTCCACCATTATAAGTATCTAAAAGGTACTGAAAGATTCAAACAACTAGATAGTTATGAAAGAAAAGTATGGTTTGAAGTTTATGCTAACCCAAATGATGAAGTTGAGCAGTTCTATACGATCGCGAAGGACACCTTGTGTCCACTGGCGGAGCTCAGCTGGAAATTCTGGGCGGGCCAGCCCAAGTGGAGAGTGTATTTTTCTGCTTTCAAAGTTCAATTTAGCCCACATCCTTCAGCATTTTGGGCTGGGCTGGGCGGGCCGTAGCACAGTTAGGCATGCACTGAGCTCCGCCACTGCTTGTGTCCATGTCCACCTGAATACAATGATAGTTGAATAGCTACAGTAATCCACGCTCCAAGAGCTTTTAGCAAGAACCAATTATGAACTTCTAAAGGAGTCACTGCATTTTGGTTTCTGTTCTTGTTGTTGTTCATTAACATTCAAGCTCTATCTTTCTTAGGATGCCACTGACCATGCTGATTTGGTAAGCAAGCAAGCAGAAGAAATGTCCTCGAAAGAAATAGAAGGATGGCAGACGTCAATGGAGATACTACAAATAAAGAGGCTAGAGATGGAGGTTGAATCTGAATTGGTTTTAGCAGCACGTTCAGGGTTGGAAGGTTCAGTAGAGCATTTGATTGAAGATGACAAGAGAGAAAAGGACATGCTAAGTAAGAAAGGAGATACCCTCGCAGTGGAATTAGCTGAGCTCCTGGAGTTGGTGAGGTTGAAAGAAGCTGAGATAGCTGAAAACAATGCTCGGGTCCAGGAGGTTCAAGAAAGGATCAGTGCAGTAGTCTCCAGATTTCATGGCTCCCAGTCAGATATTGACATGAAGATCAATTCCTTGCAGGAGGCCCAAAATAAAATTGATCAAGATACTGAAGCACTTGTCTTGAAAAAGAACGAAATTGATAACTTCATATCTTCAACAGAACAGAAAGACTTGGACTTGAAGGAAATCATCAATGTTTGTTCTTCTGAAGCAAAAGCTTGTCAGCAATCAGTCGAAATCAGAAGAAAGCTTGCATCATCGATCTTGAAGTCAAGACAGGATAGAATTGGGTTATTGAAAAGGGAGGAGGAAATTTCGCAAGACATCCAAATGCTCAGGCAACAAACAACTGATGCAAGAACTAGTCTTCAGGTGCAGCATCTATTCTGTATTTGGTTTCCTTTTGCTAATAAAAACATTGAGTGCCATAATTAGTTTATATACCGAGATGTTTTTTGGGTGCTAATAAGCTCCTCATTCTAAATATGTCTTAATTGATGGGTTTGCAGGGGATATCTTCAAGGAGAGCAGGCATACAGCAAGAGATAGCTACATTTAAGCAGAAGCTGAGTTTTATTGAAAAAAGGGGTCCTGAACTAGAGGCTGAAAAGAAGGTCGCTGCTGCTGCAAGGAACTTCAAGGAAGCCGGAAGGATAGCTGCAGAGGCGAAGGCACTTAATTCTGAAAAGGAAGAACTGCATTCTAAATTGGTGAAAGCTGGTACTGATCTGGAGATAATTGAAAAGGATATCGCAGCAACCACTGACAAGATACAGGAATGTGAAGGACTTATTGTGCTCAAAGAACAAGAGTCAGCCATGACAAGTTACAAAAGGCTCCGGTTGGACTCCTCTGCTGCTAGAGCAGAATTGACTGCTGCAACTGAATCAGGTGACAGCGAAGAAGTGGATATATTACGCAAAGAAGCTGAAGCCGCAGAATCTAAAGCACTGGAACTCAAAACATCGTATAACCTTGAACTAGATGGTGATGAATATATATTTCAGCCTGTAGTTCCTATAGCATTCATTACAAATTCAACATGGCAGCACTTGGCAGAAATGGCATCTTCTTTTGGCCTCTCTCCTCAGAAGTGAATTGGATATTGAGCTTCCAGACGATGGTTGCTTTGATACACTTAGAAAAGTTTTGCCCGATAGCTGTACCCTCCTCCCGAATATGCCTTCCTCATTGTTCCTCTAAGCTACTGGCATCTGGGATCTACTCCAAACAGGAGCAGTGTAAATTGAGTGTATAACATCTGTTTTGCATACTCTCAACTCTGAGGAATTTTCTTCCACCCTCATATTTTTTGTGTACATTGACTGTAATTCTTGTTTTCTTCTGGTTTTGATTGATTTAAAGTGACAGGTTATCATCAAAATGTAATCAGAATAAGATATCCGTGAATATTTGGTTTGTCATCATTCGATCTGCATAAATTGGAGGGAGCTTATTATCACAACTGAATCAGCGGATGTAATGTCATTTCGACAAGACTTTTGGTAAAGCTGTGCCTTGGTAGACTGAATTCCCAGGGCTTCTAAGGTGTGAGCTTTTGTAATGTACTCCCTCCGTTCTAAATATAAGATGTTTTTAACCTTTCTCAGTTTTCTTAGATTCATAGGTATCTAGACGCATTTTAGTGTGTACATTCACTCATTTTAATCCGTGTGTAGTCAACATTTTATAATTAGGAACGGAGGGAGTACTATTTTGACCCAAGTGTTATGTGGGGCATCCCCTATAAGCGCAGGGTGAATCCAGCCGAGCCAGGCTAGGGCTGGCAACCGACCCAGACAAGGATTTAGTCCCAGTTAATAAAAGGAATAGTCACGTAAGGAGAGTCCTAGTTGAGTACGTATAGGATCAAGAGTTTGTATTACACTAGTTGGCATGTACGTGCAACGCACGTTTACACAATTAAATGGGGCAATTTAGAAATAGGAAATATTAAACTTGCAATCCACATATCTACTAATACATATAAAAAATAGTCTGGTTTTAATAAATTTTGATGTACACAAATAATTTTTAAGACAAAAATAATCAATTATTTGCACAATTTTTGAATGGCTGATCGTCAACTTTTTCTAGTACAATGTTGTACATTATTGAAAAAACATAATTGTTGTGTTCATCACATTCATGTGTAACAGTCTAACATATGACATTATTTATATCCTTTTACAAGAATTAAAATTCTACAATATACTGCAACAGCATTAAGGTAAAATTCAGAATTTGAATACATTACTATAGCATCAATCATCATTCTCTGTGGCTCACAAATTCTGCATCTACTTATAAATTTACATTTTTTTCTGGAAGTTCAAATATGTATTTTACTTTTATTTTTAATCGGTCAGGCAAATCCCCAAAATATACACCACCAGCAAGAACACTACGGTATACAGTCTGTCAACAAAAATCAATAAACAAATAGGCAGCTAGCAAGCCAGAGAGGCTAAAGAAACGGATAGGCTCGTCATGTCAGCTGATCGGAGCACTGGTTGCATGATTGATGCATGCATACAGCACCGTGTCACAATCCTCTCAACATCAATGGTATCGTGCCGACCAATCCTTCCCTCCCAATCTCCTTGCGCCCCATCTCCATCCCGCAATTCATCGGGCCGCCGGACGACACGCCGAGGCCGGGGAGCATCAGCCGCTGCAGTGCTGGTTGCTCCTTCCCGTGTCGCCCCCGTCGGTACAACGCTCTGATTCGTTTTTGGTGTATATGCATCTAGAACGCACACGGAAACGCGGTAAAAGTAGCAGCGAAAAAAGAAATCACTAACCGGCATCGACCCTCTCGCGCGGAGCTGTTTCTGCGACTCTCTTCCGCCCTCCCTCCAGAATCTCTCTTCCGCACCGGAGGCGAAGAGCGACGGACGGCCACAAGCGCACGGCAGAGGGTGGCGGCGCCGCTGAGCGAGCGATCTGAGAGGTCACAGCCCCGAGCGTCGCGCTGACCAAGCGGTGTGCGGCAACGAGCGGGCACCGAGCAACTTGCAACATACACACTGAATCAATCAAAATTGTGAAGACATGTAATTGAATCAATTGGAATCAGGTCAAGAGATCGGAACTGCACCTTGTTTCGACAATACATCGTGAACGATCAGCGAGATTCACGGCCGCCGAGACGCACGTAATGTAGCATGGACCAGCTACTCCCTGGAAGCTGATTGATCAACCGATCATGCTCCTGACCGACAATATCCGGCATACCAAGGGCACGCGTAGACGGAACATGGCGGCGACATTAGGAAGAGAGGGAGGAACGGCCATGCCGCCGGAACGATTGGACGCATCATGCATGTATTGTGTGCTAGATGGCTGGATAAATCGTACATGAGCTCTCGGAGATCGATCCCTATTCTAGTGCGATGGTGACTCGTACGTGTACGTGATCTTTCTACCAATTTCTTGAACGGAATTCGAGTAGGACACAGTCCCGTGGTATAGATAAAAAACTGTTGGAGAGGATAACAAAAAGAAACGAAAGGGTACGGTGGCAATTTGGTCGTATTATGTGATTTGGTGGGAGGGTAAAACGGTCCAAAACGGACATTGTTGAGTTGTCAAACATTGGGACGATCTGGTCTGTTTGATCAGATATTGAACGGCTCAGATTTAATGTATCCCAACAAGTTTGCTCTTTTAATAGTAGTATAGAAAAGTATGGGTCGTTCTCTGTTTGGAGTCTGTTAAGGCAAACCTCTATATAATGATGCAGCCACGTTGAAGTCTAGGGAGACAATAATCAACAAAGTTCTAGTTCCCTAATCCCTGTTCTTTCTCTACCCTCGCTACCGTCTACTACAGCCGGCAACGACGACGCCTCCTCGCCGGCAGCCCATTCCAGGTCACGGAATAGCCTTGCGCAACAAGGGTTCTTCCAAAAGACTGAAGCGTGGAAGCTGTGAACCTGCCTACCTGTTTGGAGGTCTACTTCCTACTCTCTACCTGCCCAACAGAATCACCAAAAGGGCATGACGTACCAATATACCTTTCTGCTTGTTCTGCTTCTACTGCATATATAAGCTGATGAATTAAATTGCAGGAGCACTTCGAGCTTGAGAGAATGGCCGATACTTCCAAGGGCAAGGTGTGTGTCACCGGGGCCTCTGGCTTCGTTGCCTCTTGGCTTGTCAAACGACTTCTCGAGTCCGGTTATCATGTTCTTGGGACAGTCAGAGACCCAGGTCCTTCTCTCACTCTAATGATCCACTCTTGTATTCATCCTGTTGCTGCTAATAATGGAATCTGTTCTAATTGCTTGTTGTTACTGCACAATTCTTTCAAGTGATAGTGACTTGACATATTTGCTAATTGGATATAGGCAATCAGAAGAAGGTAGCACACCTCTGGAACTTAGCAGGGGCCAAGGAAAGGCTGGAGCTTGTGAGAGCTGACCTCTTGGAGGAAGGGAGCTTCGACGATGCTGTGATGGCCTGTGAGGGCGTCTTCCACACTGCATCACCTATCATCACTAAATCTGATTCCAAGGTATGCTGTACTACTAACTATGATCACTTTGACTGCCTATCTTCTTTGCTCTATATATGTTGTGGTGATAAAGATGTCCTGTGGTGATGGATCTTAATTGACATGTGATGCCACTTCAATTGCAGGAAGTGATGCTTGATTCTGCAATAAACGGCACTCTAAACGTGCTGCGATCATGCAAGAAGAATCCGTTTCTCAAAAGGGTTGTTCTCACATCATCATCGTAGACCGTGAGGCTGAGAGATGAAGCTGAATTCCCGCCCAACGTGTTGCTGGATGAAACATCATGGAGCTCTGTGGAGTTCTGTGAAAGTATCAAGGTAGTGATTCTGGGCGATCGAAATACCATGCCTCGTTTTAATGCCAGTACATATTTGTCTGAAGAGTGGGTTTCCTTCTTTCGACGTGCCTGGTAGGTATGGTACGGTGTCGCGAAGATCCTTGCCGAGAAATCAGCTTGGGAGTTTGCCAAGGAGAACAACATCGACCTCGTGACCGTTCTTCCAACGTTCGTGATTGGACCTAATATCTCACCTGAATTAGGCCCCACTGTTTTAGATGTCCTTGGCTTATTTGAAGGTAAGTTATCTGCTGGTTTGGTTGTTCATGTTTTGGAGATATAGGTCCATCACACACTGTATAGCATATCTAGGTCCTAAACTTCAGCGAGTATCATTTTTTGCAGGAGAGACAGAGAAGTTCACCATGTTTGGAAGGATGGGGTACGTCCACATCGACGACGTTGCGAGCTGCCACATCCTGGTCTATGAAACCGCCGGTGCGAAAGGGAGGTACATATGCAACTCGGTGGTTCTGAATAGCAACGACTTGGTCGCTTTCCTCGCGAAACGATTCCCAGCGTTCGCCATCCCAAAGAGGTCAGTTAATTACCAATCACCACACTGAAAACATACAACGCGCTTCTGTTTCTGCTGATTTGATTGGGAAAATATGAATCCATTGCACTGATTTCGTGTGCGCAGTTTACCCAACATTTACGGGGAGCAGACGTATGGCTACAACACATCCAAGATTCAGAAGCTGGGCCTTGAGTTCAGAGGAGTGGAGGAGATGTTCGATGACGCGGTGGAGTCGCTCAAAGCCCATGGCTATCTGGGCGAGAAGAGCGCGGAATGATGCGGATGACCTTATGAACCCCTACTCTAGTTGCAATGTAGTTACATGAGAAAAATGTATCCTTTTCCCTCAGTTTTTATTTTGGATATTCTCTCTAGCGACTCTGCAGACAGACGCTGACTGTCAGCAGCTACATTCGACAGAACTATTGTGAGATTATGTAACCACATGAAAGAACGAAAAGGAAACTAAATGTATTCCATGCTAGATGCTACGTTACATGCCGTGTCAATCGTAGTGGCATCCTTTTTTTTCTGTTGCGTCAAAGAAAATGAAAAGACATAACAATCGTAAGTCTCATCACTGTGGATTATTCTCTCCGGAGTAATATTTCTTCAGCATACCTCGGTCTCCAGCCCATAACGTGTCTTCTTCGGCTCGCCGGGCCAGCCCTGCAACCAGACACTTTCGGCCCACACTGGTTAAATCCAATCACAGAGGATGGACTAAGTCAGGACTTCCTCATCTTCTCTTATCCTCCTCTTCCTCTTCCTCTTCCGAGGTTCCACTACACCACCACGCTCCACATTTCTGGCTTTTCTGCAGCCCGCCTCGATCTGCATCGGCAAGGTGGGTTTTATTCTTATCAATTCCGCCGTCTGCTATGTTCGACTGGTGTGCCCAGTTTCCACTATCGCAGTAGATTTGGAGGTAGCAATAACCATCTGTCGAGTGAGAAAGCAGCAATGCCCATGGTTTTGTGATTTTCGTGCTCTTTACGTGTTGATTGCCTCCCAGTAGCACTCATCGGGAGTCCGGAATGCGTCTTTTTCGTGTCATCAGATCAGTATGAATCTTCCGGACCTTCTTGTTTGATTTCTTGTCCTTAGTCGCTTGCACTGTTGGTGTTCGACGAATTGCTTCGGTGGCATGCTTCTTTGCTGAATTGAATTATTGCACTAGGATCTTAAACTGATAGCCTGAGATATACTACATATATATGTACGAAACCTCATTGCATTTCTATCGTTGAGCAGAAAATAGCCCAGCGATGGCTACTGGTGGCGATGCCAAGAGCCTGACGCAGTGGCTGGGGGAGAAAGGGTTCGACGAGGAGACTATCGGGCGCATGTCAAGGCGGTGCAAGAATCTGCCGAATCTCGACGCCGGCGAGGCCTCGAGCGTCTGGGACTACCTCCTCAACGATGTCAAGATCGAGCAGCGGAAGCTGCGGTACGTGGTGACCAAGTGCCCCAAGGTGCTCACCGTGTCCGTCGACGGGAAGCTCGTCCCCACGGTCCAGTGCCTCAACACGCTGCAGGCCAAACCAGGGGAGGTCGCGCAGGCCATTATCAAGTTCCCGCCGATACTGTTCCATAGCGTGGAGCAGAAGCTCTGCCCTCTCCTCGCTTTCTTCCAGACGCTGGACATTTCGGAGAAGCAGCTCGCCAAGCTGCTCATGGTCAACCCACGCCTCATCAGCTACAGCATCGAGGGCAAGTACTCGCAGACGGTTGACTTCCTTGTCAGCCTTGGCATTGAAAAGGACGGCATGATTGGCAAGATCCTGACCAAGGAGCCATACATCATGGGATACAGCGTCGACAAACGGCTGCGTCCTACCGCGGAGTTCCTCAAGTCGACAGTCGGGCTGCAAGGCACAAATCTCCAGAGGGTTATCATGAATTTCCCTGGTATACTGTCGCGAGATGCCAACAAAACTTTATGGCCCAATTTCACGTTCCTACAGAGCGCTGGATTCAGCAAGGACCAGATCATGGCATTGGTGGCTGGATACCCTCTTGTTCTCATCAAGAGTATCAAGCGTTGTTTGGAGCCTAGGGTGAAGTTCCTTGTTGAGGAAATGGGGCGGGACAAGGGAGAGGCGGTAGATTACCCCCAATTCTTTGGCCATGGTCTCAGGAAGAGCCTGGAGTACCGTCACAAGATACTCAAGCAGATGAACTCGAGGTGCAGTCTCAGTGAGATGCTGGACTGTAATCAGAAGAAGTTTGCCATGAAATTTGGTTTGATCGCCGCAGTTTAGGGTCTATTCGTCTCTTCAGTTCCCATGTAGCATGTTTTCTTTTCAGGCCTTGTATCTTCAGGCCACTCTTTTCGATGTACCTTTGGGCCATATTGTTTCTTGAACATTTTGCATCTTCGTAGCAAAGCATGTGTATTTCCTGTTGTGATGTTCTACTCAATTGAAATGCACAACTTTACTCCCCTCGATGGCTATCACAGTAACCTATTTAGTATTTACACAATACACATGCACACCGATCAATGATGTCCACTTCACTTTCAAGCACAGTTGGGAAAGAAAGATACAGTGTCTACGCACCCAAATTCCTGTGTACAGTATATCTGAAAGAAGACTTATACGGCAACCATTCAACACACTTATCTATCCTCCTCCTGAGACATTTTCTGATTTCTTTTTGCTGGGCTTCAGGCATGGTCTTAGATACCATCTCAATCAGATCAGGCAATTCCAGTGCAGCATCCTTTGCATAGTAGTGGAGAACTTTAGGAAGAAAGATGATATGCTTCCTGACCATAACATTTGCTCTAATGAACTCAGCCTTGGCTTGATCCAGTTGACGATATAGTTTCTTGGCTGTGTACAACCTTACCTGCAGAGATTATGTACAGTATGAATAATGTGATCACTTTATAGTAAAAAATGCAGAGATTTATTACTATAAGAATAGTGTGGTCATCTTGCTGTTGAAATGTTACCATTAGCTGTAAAACTTACAGGTGGATCTGAAAAAGCTCCAGTGGAAAGACTAAAGTGAGCAAGCGGCTCTGGCTGACGAAGAGCATATGGATGAGTGGAGCTCCCTGATGCTGATTTTTTCGTGGGCGTAAATAGCGTGCGAACCCACTGTATGGACATTAGTTTGTTAGCACCTTATGCTTCTTAGATTTTATTGTGTTTGTATTGCTGATGGAAACTGCTATGTAGGTGCATGCCATACCAGAGAAGGACGATGGGATTGACATCCAAGAATTGAGTTCTGAATAATTTGAGAGTTTACTGAATGCCCACCCACATCATATGCAGCCTGACAACATATTGCTCAAGAATTTAATTTTAAGAGAAGTTCAAGTATGACAAGTGATAATAGTATAGCTGTTCAAATTTTGATAACCGTATACCTTCGGAATCATGTCTGAGCTTTTCATGCGTCTATCCTGAAGTCCATAAGCCATAAAAGCCTGTCAATTTCAGAAGACTCTGCGGGTTAGACATGAATATATTCTGAGGTTAACAGTAAATGCAGCAAAGGTAACAGCTGTTATCAATGTTGAACATACATGCATCACTAGAGCGTTGTGGATGTTGATCCAAAAGCAGAGCTGCTCTTCATGCTCCATCTTCGTGGGGTCAATTTTCTCAAGCCGCTTTATCAGAGCTCTGTGACACAAAATGAGCATCTTGAAATGACGAATTGTTATACAGTTTTCTATTATTTTGCAGAGTTGCTTACCTTATTGTTTCAAGCATTTTGGAGGCATAATCGAACTTGTCTGCATCTATATGTATCCTTGGAAAAATTATCATTCCACTGTACTGGTCATTATTCTCATTCTGTGAACCATATTTGTCAGAGCTTGTGTCAACACTGCAGCTGAATCGGGGGCTCCAACTATCGACACGGTGCTTAAGAGAAAAAGTACTTGATGCAGAGGAGAATGAAGGAGTCGACAAAGACTCATAATCTGCATCTTGTGATGGGCGGCTCGCAAGTTTGCAGTAAACTGCAGAAATGCATTTTAGGATGTCCTCTGAAAGCTTACATCCAATCCTGGGCACATATTCAGCAATAGAAGCGCTCAAGAAATTTGCAAGACTGGAATGCCCTGAAGTTGATCTTGACAGCCCCTGTGAATACTTCAATGATATTAAAGGTGCATCAGATATTCTCACATTCCGAGGGTTTTAAGGAAAAGCTAAAGCTCATTTTCTCGAAGAAAAAAAACACTGGTATGAGTTTGGGTATTAATATGAATAGGTGACTATTAAATAGTTAAAGCAGAGAATTCGCCCTTACGTGTCTAGAATCTGAAACTAATGGCAAGCTGTAGGATGCTGACTCCTTGATATCTCTCAACCGCAGAGCACCTTCATCAGGTTTCTTTCTGCTGCCTTGACGGTGCGTTTCTTGAACCACCTGACCATAACTTCAGCCTTAGCACATTGTCTGCTCTCTGAATTTTTGTGCATTGAAATCATTCCAGAGGATCAGTGTTTACCTGACCAGAAACACGAGGGGAGATACCCAGATATTGATCAAATGTCGCCCTGTAGAGCGAAAGCAAATGCAGTTCCCTTCGTACAACTTCTTCCTCCAGGGCTGCTATCTCCCAAACCAAGTCTGAAACAGGCTGCATTCACGACAAGATCAATCATAGCTTAACAGTTACAAGGCATGCATAGCAACCATGTAGAATTAACTTATTGTATTTTTCTGCTGTACGATTTAAAGTTTAAAGATGAAACACTGTTGCTGAGTATAGCAGATACACAATTTAAGGGGAAAAGGAGCATAATCATGGCCTTGGTTACAACTCCCTAGATATGACAAACATCATTTTGTTGACAAAAGTGATAAGCTTAAGGTAATGAGAAAAAGGTACGATGATGATAGCTTTATAAAGTATGGATACAACACCTGAATTGAACAGCTTTACTTCAGCTTTTGGAAACAATTGGGCCGTGGAGACCATAAAATAATTTATTAGTATCTGGAACAAACCTTTGACATATCATTTTCATTTTGCTTTGCGGAAGTAACCATGTGGCGGTCTTGCAAGTGCTCTGCTAGGTTATGTGAGTATCTCATATGGGGAATCTTATCCCGACTGGTTGTCTGCATGATCATGAATAACATGACATAGAACGATAACTCCATAAGAAAGTAAAATAGGAAGAGTGGTAGCACTACTATCATTTTATAAACAATATATTATAGATATTTGTAAGAGCAAACACAAAAGGGAAGTTTAGATTACCCACAGGTATCTGATATGATAATCGTGGTGATATGTCATATAGATTTCCATGTGTGCTTGCAACACTGAAAAAACAAAGAAATGGCACTACTTCATCAGATATTCATCTGAAATAACCGAGTGGATATCTTTTGAAGTCAAAGAGAAATTATTATTTTGGTCAAAAGAATTCGTCAACGGTATTAGGAAACAGATACATTGCTGGAAAATGCTTTGTAGGTACAACTGTCTACATTGGTATTCCTTCGCATTCAGATAAGAACGGGAATACATCAGCCGTATTGGAACATTGCTTCAGTAAAATAATGCTGCCAATACAATTAAATATATATAAAGTTTTTTTTCGAGTAACAAAATAGATATAAGTATGACAGGGATAACAAGTAAATATTGATCAAATCGGTTAAAGTCGTCCAGCATATCTCATTTTACCTTTTTAAAAGCTATCATCTCACAACAAAATAAGAAAACTTAGTTACACTGAAATCTGAAGAAGTGCTAGAAGAACAAATAGTGTGAACATCATGCTGAAAAAAATAGCCGCATGTGTATACTAACCTTCGGGTGTGCCGGTGTTGTAGGTGGGAACATGAGTGGCCAGCCTTTGGTGTCTCCATGGCTATTGCTGAGTCTGCTTAGCCCGTACTTCAGTCACCAAGAAGCTGGCAACCATTCAGAGAAAGCAGTCAGTATCCAGTCTCCATAGCCAGCTCAAGAGAAGGAGAAAATCGTGTAATCACTCAGATAATGAACTTACCAAGCTCATACATCATGAGTTACTATCAGCTGTCAATGGAAACAGGAGAAGTCGGCTACGATTGATCAGCTGGCTGATGAGAAATCTTCTCTACCTCTCCCAGCTCCAATTTCTACTCCACCAAACAGAGAACTCGAAGGGGAGGAAAGAAAATCGGAAGGAAGAACAGAGTTTTGCTGAGCAATAGTACTAGGGACAAGCAAGAACAAATGGAAGCTTAGCACAGCACAAATGGTGGGCTGAGCAGGAGGGTGCACTAATGCCAGCCCAGCTGTACTATATAGGAACAGAGATAGATAATCATGGCTTCAAGGCATACGTGAGAGAGATGATATTTAAGACTGGGCAGCTAGGATGGTTAGCGAAAGGTAGGAGGCGAGGTGAGCTGACCCACAAAAGAGCTAGGCCAAAGAAGCAAAGGGAAAGCAAATGCAGCCTGCAGGAAGATACCGTCAGTAGTTAAAAGGATGGTAAAACTCCCCCGCCCAAACAAAGCAGAGGTTAAAAAGGGATTTAGCAAACGAAAGAAAAACTGGAGCAGTGGCATCTATCAAGTGTGTCCCTGCCAATTCCTCCATTAAAAGAACAGAGAAAGGCGAACGGCTAGAAACAGTGGTCAGTAATGGCGAGGTGGACGCAATGATAGGGGTTAGGATATATGGAGAGGTTTTAGTGGCGGCTCGGCTACAAGATAGACAGTGACTGGCACCCAATCCATCTCGCTAACGATGCATCGTCCCTTTATTTCGAAATTCAGTAACTACCTCCTCCTATATTTTGAGAAGGAGTTGGTAATACTGATCTCTCTTATTTTATAAAAGAAGAATAAAAAAGAGAGAGAAGGATATTCAGAAGAAAATTTAGGAGGAAACAAGTAGAAGAAAGATTAGTATCATAGGGGGGCAGGGCGATCGAGCGGACGGGGATTAGGTTGGGGTGTTGCTACCACCCTTTGGTCCATTTTTGGGTAAAATTAACCAATTAATTAAGCCGCAACCACCTCCACAACCACTCTGCGATGGATGCCTTGGTCAGCAGGCGTCTCGTCCTACGCCTGCGCTTCAGCTAACGCATTCATTATTACGTGCGCGATCATGCATGATGGGCGCATTCCGTTTGCAGCTCCATCACTCACACACAGGGAATCGATCGTAAGTTAAAATTTGGTCTATGGCGCCCTAGCTCTGCTATATGTTAAAGGGTACTCATGTGTTACCAGAAGTGAGTTAAATTCTGGTCTATGGAACCGTAGATAGTAAGCAATGATGCACACCTTCCCTTTGGTGAAACTTTAACGAGGGATGGTGAGGTTTTCTCGAATGGAAATTCCCGGTGGTTGTTCCTTAACTAGCGAGCTACAGTAGATCCATGCAGGACACTGGAGATGGTCACCGATTTTAGTTAAGGAGAAGCAGCCAAAGATGGGGAGAAAGAGAATGACAGGGATGGGGGCAAAAGAGAGGCCATGGACGACGGGAATGGGACCGGGCGCAGTTGCATGCATACTTGCGTGGAGGTGAAAGACGGCGAGCGAAAGAGGAAAGCCAGCCCTCGGCGCGGCATCCATCCCGCCGGCAGGTAAAAGCCGAGACGAGATACAGTCGTTTTGCTGTGCCGCCGTACCCTACCCACGCATCGGAAGCTAGCCACCGTGCGATGCGAGCGACTCCGCCGCTGCGCTCCCTTCCAAGTTGAGGTTGGCCAGCTGCGTTTATCTATGTGCCGGCCGTCGCTGCTCCTGCCGACACTTCACTGTTAGAAATAGAAATCCTACCTATATAAAAGACAACCCCTTAAGGCCTCGGCTGCATGCGCCCACGTAGACGCACACTGTAGATCGCTACAGTGACGTGCTTCTACAGTGCGCGCGCTACAGTGACGTGCTTCTACATTGCGCGCGTCTTTTTTTTTTTTGTGAAATTTTGTTTTAGTTTTTTTTGAATTTTTTTTGATCTCCCAAAAATCATATACACGAAATATATGCACGTCGACGAGTAGGTTCCATTCCCTTGATCGGTTTCGAGTTTGGTCGACTCTATCTTCTTAATTTTATATCCAAATTCGTAAAAACATTTGAAGAATTTTGTCAAATTCGTCGCACTCGGTCATCCGTTCGAATTTTCTCTCACGATTAGATGTATATCACCGTTCCAAACAATTTCCATGTTTTAACCTTTTTATGACAAATTGGTCCCCCGGAATAAAGCATTTTTCAGAAGAGTCCCCGCATATCGTCTTTTTGCCAAAAATCGTCGCATTTCCCAAAAATTGTGAAACAGTCTCTCGGAATAAAACATTTTTTGCAGCACAGTCGGTCGTCATAATATTTTCGACTGTACTATCGAATAGTCCCTAAATCTATATTGTTCTCCGCCTTTAAGCCTGCTGTCAACAAGTACCGCACTTATACAATGCCGGAATTTTTTTTCAGATTTTTTTTTTGGATTTTATTTTAGAAAATTGAAGTATTTCTATAAAAAACCATACCCATCGGAAAAATATGTAAAATACATTAAAAAAAATTCTCTCACGATTAGATGTATATCACCGTTCCAAACAATTTCCATGTTTTAACCTTTTTATTTTGACAAATCGGTCCCCCGGAATAAAACATTTTTGCAAAAGAGTCCCCACGTATCGTCTTTTTGCCGAAAAATCCTCGCATTTCCCAAAAATTGTGAAACAGTCTCTCGGAATAAAACATTTTTGCAGCACAGTCGGTCGTCATAATATTTTCGACTGTACTATCGAATAGTCCCTAAATCTATATTGTTCTCCGCCTTTAAACCTGCTGTCAACAAGTACCGCACTTATACAGTGCCGGATTTTTTTTGGATTTTTTTTAGAAAATTGAAGTATTTCTATAAAAAACCATACCCGTCGGAAAAAATATGTAAAATACATTAAAATGCTCAGAAAAATAAATTCTAACTATTTATGGCAACAAACAAACATGATTAGATATTTTGAAATGGTGAATATTTGGACACAAAACAACTGTACTTCCTCTAATTATGTGGAATCTAATTTATTAAATGTTTAAATATTTTGAGTTGGTGGATATTTAGAAGAAAAAAAATGCGCTTCCTCTAATTATGTACTTAAATTAAACATTTCAATTTGGTAAATATTTGGACGTAATCTAGATGAACTTTCTCTAAATATGGAATTCAATTCAATAAATGTTCGTTTCCACTCATTACGGACTTAAATTAAATATTACTGGAAAAATATAAACATATTTGAACATTTTAATTTGCTTAAAAAATTGGAGATACTCTAAAATATAACAACATGCTCACAAAAATATATGCTAACTACTTATGGCATAATGCAAACATATTTGAACATACCAATTTGGTGAAAATTTGGGTACAATCTAAATGAACTTTATCTAACTATGGAGTTAAAATTAATAAATGCTCATATCATACATTCTCTAACTATGGAGTTAAATTAAAAATTTATGTCAAAATACAAGTATATTTGAACATTTTAATTCACTAAGTATTTGGACATACTCTAGACGAAAAATTCCGACGGATTTTAACATTTTAAACTACAACGGGTGCGGCATGCCGCCGCGCCAAATTCCACTAGTACAATGTAATATCTCTTTGTACATATGTACTCGATTATGGAGTAGTACTCCAAGTTGAGTACGTATCCCTCCCTGGCTCGGTCGCCCCTCTCGACCGCACCCTATACGCAATGCTATGTTCGATATATTAACACGAAACGCGAGACCTGGAAGGTCATCGCTTCCACCCACGAAAGTTGTCATGGTATCAGAGCTGGCCTCTTTCGAGACCTAGCTGCCGAAACCCTAAAAACACCTGCCGCCGCTGCCGCGTATTGCCGCCGCCGCCGCCTCAAGACCGACGACCAAGATCAGCCGCCCCCGCCGCTCCTAGCCGTCGCTGCCGCCTCACGACCCCAAGACCAAGACAAGAAAAAAGACCAAGCCAAGCCCCTACCGTCGCAGCCATGTCGTCATCTTCATTGACCGCTGCCCTCGCCGCTGCTCTAGGTTCCCCTCCCACCCTCCTCCTCACCCGCACCAACTACCTGTTCTGGAAGGCCCTCGTGCTCCCTCCTCTTCGTGGAGCGCAGGTGACGGGGCTTCTCGACGGATCTGATGTTATGCCCGCCCAAACCGTTGAGGTCGAGGAAGGAGGGAAGAAGATGTCCGTTGCCAACCCGCTGTACTCCCCATGGATTGTCCGTGATCAACAAGTGATGGGCTGGCTTCTCCAGACCATCTCCCCAGAGATGCTCCCACACTTCTTCGAGCACACCTCCACTGCCGAGGTCTGGGGCACGATTACCTCAATGTTCACCTCTGTTTCAAGGTCCAAGATCACTCACCTGCGGACTGCTCTCAACAAAACCAAGAAGAAGAAGGATATGTCCGCTGCGGAGTACTTCACCAAGATGAAAGGGCTCGGTTCCGAGCTCGCTGCTGCTGGAAAACCCATTGACGGTGATGAGATGATCGGGTATATTCTGAACGGACTGGATGGTTCGTATAATGATGTTGTTGCTGCCATGAACGGGCAGCGAGGCACAACACTTGATGACTTGTTTGCTCAGGTCGCTGCTCATGACATGCGCCGTGAGATGCTCTCTGATGACGAGGATGCCGTGCCCACTCAAACCTTCACCTCCTCTGCACATCTAGCTCGTGCTGGCAATGATCAAGGACATCAAGGACGGTCTGGTGACCGTGATCGCCGCGATGGAGCTCGCCGTGATGATGGAGGCTCCTGGCGCTCTCGTGATGACGGTGGGCAGTGGCGTTCTCGCTCCCGTGATGGTGGCCGCCATGATGGCGATGGTGGTCGCCGTGGTGGGGGTGGGAACCGCCGCGATGATAGGCGTGATGATGGAGACCGCCGCAACAACGGCTATGACAGGCGCGACGACCGCAACAACGGCTATGACAGGCGTGATGACCGGCGTGATGATCGTGTTCGTCGCGACGGTGGCAATGGAGGCCGCCGTGATGATGGGGGCCGCTGTGGCCGTGCTCCCACCCCGTACGTCAACGTCACTTGCCAAATATGTAAAATCCATGGGCATCCGGCGAGTGATTGTTGGTGGCGATATCAAGACCGTGATGATTCCGATGATGAAGATCGTGAAGAGAAGACTACACACCTTGCTTCGTACGGGGTTGATACCAATTGGTACCCCGACACCGGTGCCTCCAACCACATCACGGGAGAGTTGAGCAAGCTCTCCACTCATGACAAGTACAAGGGACATGATCGTGTGCACACCGCCGACGGAAACGGTATGCATATAAGTCACATTGGTCATTCAATTTTGCAAACCCCACATGCATCCTTACATTTTAAAAATATACTCCATGTCCCTAGTGCTGCCACTAATCTCTTGTCCGTTCATAAACTCACTCTTGACAATGATATATTTCTTGAATTTCACCCATATTTCTTTTTGATAAAGGATCAGGCAACAAGAAGAATTCTGTTTAAAGGTCCGTGTCATGGTGGTCTCTACCCGCTAGTGCCTTTCTCTACCGGGTCTTCCAAGCATGCTTTCGCTACAATAAAGCCATCGTCTTCCACGTGGCATCGCCGTTTAGGACATCCGTCATCGTTTGTGGTTCAACAAGTTCTTAGGAAAAATCAAATTTCGTTTACACCTGAAATAAGTCCATACATTTGTGATTCTTGTCAACTAGCAAAGAGTCATCAGTTGCCATATCCTGTCTCCACTAGTGTGTCCACTGTTCCTTTGGAACAAGTGTTCTCAGATGTATGGGGTCCAGCACCTGTCTCTGTTGGAAAACATTCATATTATGTAAGCTTTATTGATGACTTTAGTAAATTTACTTGGATCTATTTGCTGAGGTTTATCAAGTCTTTCTCAATTTTCAGCAGCTTGTTGAACGCAAATTTGATAGAAAAATTATCACTATGCAAACTGATTGGGGTGGTGAATATGAAAAACTCAACAGTTTCTTTCAAAAAGTTGGCATAACTCATCATGTTTCTTGCCCACATGCCCATCAACAAAATGGTTCCGCTGAACGCAAACACCGTCATATAGTTGAAGTTGGTCTTGCTTTGCTTTCCAATGCATCTATGCCTCTTAAATATTAGGATGAAGCTTTTCTCACTGCCACCTTTCTTATAAACTTGCTTCCCAGTAAAGTTATAAACCTTGATACACCTGTTGAACGTCTTCTTCATTCAAAACCAAATTATGAGTCTCTTAAAGTTTTTGGCTGCGCCTGTTGGCCGAATCTTCGTCCTTATAACAAGAGGAAGCTCTCGCTCCACTCTACACGGTGTGTTTTTCTGGGCTATAGCCCTCGCCACAAAGGTGTTAAGTACTTAGAAGTCTCCACTGGCCGCATCAATATCTCTAGGGATGTTGTGTTTGACGAGAGTGTCTTCCCGTTTTCATCCCTTAATCCTAATGCCAGTGCTCGTCTTCGCAAAGAAATACTTCTTTTACCATCATCTTCTCACACTTCCGCTAATGGGGATGCAAATATTGATGATTATATGGCTTTGCCCATTGTACCGAATGTTACTAATGCTCACCGTGGTGCAGATTCTGATGTGTCGCAGCAAGAAACAGAAACAAATTTCAGGAAAAATGATGTAGAAACGGATCAAAACATTGCACAAAATGATGATTCCATGTTCACAGAAAATGACAAAAACGGAGCTGATCCCGGAGCTGATCCTCGCTCCGATCCCTGATCCCGAGGAAGATGCGCTGTCGTCCGACGCGCAGTCCTCGTCTTGGTCCCTGCCGCGGGCCACTCCATGCGCTGACGAAAGCGACGCCGCCTCGTCGCACGAGCAGACCCCGCCGCGGTCTCCTTTTCGCCTTGACGAACCTGAAGCCGACGCGACACCACGGACCCCGCCCGGGTCACCGTCACAGACCCCGCCGCGGGCCACTCCATGCGCTGACGAACGAAACGGCGCCACGTCGCCGCAGCAGTCCTCGCCGGTCGAGGATGCTTCGCTCGCTGTCTCCCTGTCCCATGACACGAACAGTGGCGAGTCCTTGGATGCTAGCCCAGGATCCTCTGTGGCTGGCTCCCCTGTACACTCTCCTGCGCCAATGCCTCCTCCTCTGCCTCCAGAACCTCGCACACGACTGCAAAAAGCTATCAGTCAACCACGTAAGATTACTGATGGTACTATTAGATGGTGTTTACTTGCGTCTGCAGCTGAACCTCGTACATTGTCGGAGGCTCTTGAAAATGATCATTGGCGCAAGGCGATGGAAGAAGAACACAATGCGCTTATGGAGAACAAAACATGGCACCTTGTACCCCCTCATCGTACAAGAAATCTTATTGACTGTAAGTGGGTATATCGTATTAAAAAAATGCAGATGAGACAATTGACAGGTATAAGGCATGCCTAGTTGCAAAAGGGTTCAAGCAACGGTATGGAATAGATTATGAAGATACCTTCAGCCCTGTGGTCAAAGCTGCAACTATCCGTATTGTACTGGCAGTTGCTGTTTCCAGAGGTTGGAGTTTGCGGCAGATAGATGTCAAGAACGCGTTTCTACATGGCGTTCTGAAAGAGGAAGTATACATGAAACAACCCCCAGGTTTTGAAAACCCTCAAACTCCACATTATATATGCAAACTTGACAAGGCATTATATGGGCTTAAACAAGCCCCTCGTGCATGGTATTCTAGACTCAGTACCAAGTTGCAACAACTTGGGTTCACTCCTTCCAAAGCAGATACTTCATTATTTCTCTATAACAAGTCTGGTATTATGATCTTTGTTCTAATTTATGTTGATGATATCATAGTTACAAGCTCATCAGATCAAGCCATTTATGCTCTCCTTCGTGACCTGAATGATGATTTTGCTTTAAAGGACTTGGGAGACCTACACTTCTTTTTGGGAATTGAGGTAAAGAAAACTCAGAATGGCTTGCTTCTTACTCAGGGAAAATATGCTGCTGATGTACTTGCTAAAGTTGGTATGACAAAGTGCACCCCCTGTCCTACACCTTTGTCTCCAACTGAAAATTGTCTTTAACTGAGGGAACTCCCCTTGGTCCTGATGATAGCACACATTACAAAAGTGTTGTAGGTGCATTGCAATACTTGACATTGACACGGCCTGATATATCCTTCTCAGTAAACAAAATTTGTCAGTATCTACATGCTCCTACCTCTACTCATTAGACAGCTGCAAAAAGGATTTTACGCTATGTACAGGGAACACTACATGTTGGACTAACATTTCAGAAGTCCGCTTCTAGTCTTCTCAGTGCCTTCTCAGATGCAGATTGGGCAGACTGACTTGATGACAGAAGGTCTACTGGTGGCATTGCCATATTCCTTGGGCCGAACTTGGTCTCTTGGAGTGCTAGAAAACAGAAGACAGTATCCAGGTCAAGCACTGAAGCTGAATATAAAGCTTCTGGGTGCAAATGGCTACAGCTGAGTTGATATGGGTTGAAGCTGTCCTTGGAGAACTTGGTGTTACACTAAGAAATAAACCATGCCTGTGGTGTGACAATTTGGGTGCCACATATTTATCTGCTAATCCCATTTTTCATGCTAGGACTAAGCACATTGAAATTGACTATCATTTTGTTAGAGAGAGAGTTGCCAGTAAAATGTTGGACATCAAATTCATATCAAGCAAAGATCAAGTTGCAGATGGTTTCACCAAGGTATTGCCAGTCAAGGATCTGAATGAATTCAAGCGTAATCTCAACCTTTCTGAAGGTTGTGATTAAGGGAGGCTGTTAGAAATAGAAATACAATGTAATATCTCTTTGTACATATGTACTCGATTATGGAGTAGTACTCCAAGTTGAGTATGTATCCCTCCCTGGCTCGGTCGCCCCTCTCGACCGCACCCTGTACGCAATGCTATGTTCGATATATTAACACGAAACGCGAGACCTGGAAGGTCATCGCTTTCACCCACGAAAATTGTCATTCACAGCTTACAGCGCAGAACGACAGAGCTTAGCTGGTTTCGCCAGGTGTTTTCATCTCGGCAGATAGTACACAACCACAAACTCCGTTCCAATGCAGCAATGCTTCTCCCGTGTAACTATAATCGAGTGAAAGAAGCAAGCAGCACCCTCGAGCCACGTAAAAATTTACTAGTCAGACACGCGTGTGCCTTCTGTACGTACTAGTTCAGAGAAAACAGGAGCAATGCACGTGATATAGCGGGTCGTATCCCTTTATTCGGCGACTCTCCTAACCCTTGCCGCTGCCGCCGTTAATCTCCTCGCCGTCGCCCGAGCGCCGCTGGGCAAAGGGGATAATGGCGGCGGCAGGCCTTACTCCGTCGCGTCTCTAGAGCGTGGCCATGACGAAGTCTCACGCGGATGTCCCAATTTCTCCTCACGTGTTCGGTCCCCACCACGACAGCAAGAGATGATCGGGTTGGGGTGGCTCGGCCAGGTGGCACGGCACGTGTCTCCTCCGGACGCAGCTATCGTCCTTCCCCGTAGCGCTTTGGCGGTGGCGGATGGTGCTCCGGCGGGTCATGATGGGGTGGGATGGGAGCCCCCCATTCCTGCTCGTGGAGGTACTGGCCGACTCTATATGAAGGTGTTAGAGGGGTCTGGAGGTACTCCCTGCTGGGGACATTGTTTTGAAGTAGGCGCTAGAGGGGTCTAGAGGTGGAGCGCTTCGACAACAATGGGTCTCGACAGCATGGCGCAGTGGGGTCTTGGCGATGGACGCACACAGAGCAGTGGCGCTGTCTAGCGTTGACGACCCGCTTGACAAGGGCATTGCGTTGATCCCTCTCTAGAAAATGGGTTGGCGGCGGGGGCGGCGATGACTTCTGTAGCATGGGTTGAGCGTCTGCTAGACCGGTTTGTACTCCTGGCTTGTCGTTGGATGGTTTGGTGAGGACTGAGATGATGTGCGTAGGTGTGAGATCAGGGCACACAGCTCTGATCATGACCACCCTGTCATCAAATTTATATGTGTTGCGACTGTTGTCGACAAGAAAGGTGGCTTCGGGTGATCGATATATTTATTTGTAATGTTTCGATGAACAATATAACAAAAATAGATTTGTGCATCATTTTAATGCGGTTTCAATCTCCATTTTTTTTTTAAAGAGCTAGCTGTACAACTAGCGACGTGGGCACACGCTGCCACAGTGCAGTGCGATACACGGCAATGCGTTTATACGTGCTGATGCAACACTTAATTTTTGTCGTCGAAGACTCACCGCCGGGGACACACGCACCAACTAAATAGCGCGCGAGACGGGCACGCGGCACCGACCCCGATCGATCGTTCGAATGGACGTCCAGCTCGATATATAATTGCATGCTATGGTGGCCGTCAGTTTCTCCGAGTCGTTACGAGCGGACGACGATCGATGGATCGATATACGCGCGCACGCCGTAGCCATCAGCCAACCGGCCAGTAAGCAACAGCGTGCAGGTGATCGAGGGTCCCCGAAAAGAAAGCAGCTAGCAGCCGGCCAGCGCCACACGGGTAACTCAAGCTAGCAACCCGTTGGGTCTGCACGCACGTACACCGACTCTCAAGCTATGTTGGACAGCCGTGCATGATTATGTTCAGTTCGTCGCACGCGTAGCCCATCATGGAGGCGGAGTTCAAATTAAAGAGAAAACATCGAAGGTAGAGGAAGAAGAGCTCATTTTAATCAGTACACACGTGTGGTTCATCATGACTAATGAGCCTCCTTTAGAGGATCATGATTAATGAGTTTTTTTCTTTTCTTTTCTTAGAATATCCTAATGTCTAATGTATGCGCGACAGGGCAAAAGAACCGCTCACTGCCCCGTGCTACTCCTCTCGGGGCGACTGGGGTGACAATCAAACTACGCCGTCACCATGTTTTCCCTTTTCCTCCCCCGCTACCGCATGAGACAGCCACCGTGAGTCCTTTCATGCAGACGACGGCGAGGCGACCTCTAAGTGTTGCTCTTGTTTGGGTGAGCATCCACACGTGGGGGCAGAGCCTGTTCATGGGGTGTGGCGGGGCCGGATGGGCGCTCTTTGAAGACTTCCGACGGTGGAGGGCGACGCGACCGAGTGCTTCAACGTGGCAACCTGCAGAGATCTGTCCATGGCCAAAGCTGGTCAAGGGGTGACCATGGATGC
This sequence comes from Poa pratensis, assembly GCA_947311845.1. Lineage (NCBI taxonomy): Eukaryota > Viridiplantae > Streptophyta > Magnoliopsida > Poales > Poaceae > Poa > Poa pratensis. The sequence continues at coordinate 26,907,800 of CAMZMU010000101.1, read as the reverse complement.
AGTGACACTGAGGTTGGGAGAGTGGATGGCGAGTTGGGGGCCAGCCACCCTCCTCCCAACCCTGGCATGCTAGTCGGTGATGGCTATCCCATGATTATGTATTTGATCTTGGTTCCGGTTTGGCTTGATGGTTTTAGGGAGTTTGAAAGTTGGGGCGAAAACAGTGTACCTCACATAAGACAAAGGTTGTCCCAGAATTTTTCGTCTCCCGCCCCTGCTTAAGCTTTCCCTCCTTGCGCTCGCCTCGACGTGCCTCCAGAGAAACGATCGAATTGAGCGTTTCTAGAAACAGATTTTTAGACGATTTAAATATGGCACGAGCAGTGGCCAGTATTTTTTTATGCTGGAACAACCAAACAAGCACAAAATTTGCATCACGCAGCTTGTTTGGAGGGTCTCGTGCCATCCAAACATGCGATGTACTGCATCGGGGGTGCGAGCTGGGCTCGTGATGCTCTTCGTCTTCGATTCGCGCGGTATATGCGTGCGCGAGCTGTGGTGCCGACCTAGCAGCTTGACGTACTGTTCTATGGGCCAAGAGAGTTTGCCTGCTATGGCCACTAGGCAGCACTGGCCGGGTCTGTCAATAACCCAACGAGGCCCAAAAGATTGCCCACCGTCAATGAAATACTAGACGGCCGTTCGGGCTGTTTTTTTTTTTTTTTTTTGCCAAATCCGGCGCTTTGACAAAACTATTGCTACATCTGGTTTCAATGAAACTATTTTCAAGTCATATGAGGTCGGTGACAAAGAGAATGGAGCAGAACTTGTGCAGTTCGGCACTAAGATATTTTGGTATTTAGATGCCTAGTAGGTTCGGTGGTGACCTGGGCCCTTGTTAGGCTAAAAAAATTGGGTGGCGTCGACATGCACAGATTCGGCACCATTTTTTGGTGCCGATCTCGATAGCCAGATTTGGAAGTTTAGGGGCTAGATGTAGCAATAGTTTAGGGGCTCTTTTGTTTAGGGGCTAGATGTAGCAATAGTTTTGTCAAAGAGTCAGATTTAGCACTCAGACCAGACACATGCCTTTGCGAACATGAGAAACAACTTTGCTCCATGTTGCGGACGCGATTCAACTGAAACATCTAATCAGTTAATAATCACGTTGTGCCAAATCCAATTGTTTCCCGGAGAAAAAAAGAGGTACATGGTGCGCAAACTCCATGGTGGCACTAGCACATGCCATGCTAATTTGGTAAATTGTTTTCTGCAGTGTATTTAGAAGGCTATACATTGTATTAACATGTCATATTTTATATTAATAGATTATTAGGCATATGAGCTTTATGATTGTGTTATTCCACTAGTGGATCTATATGTTCAATCTCTATGATCCATGAGATGCAAATTTCTAAACTTAAAAAGACGTATCCTATGTACCTAAATAGGTTATCCCCACTATCTATTTCTCTCAACATGCCGCATATCCACCTCAGCAAACATGCCACGCCAGCAATTTCCATTTGTTTCATTTTTCTTTCGTTTAGTTCCGTTCAGAATTTACCGCTCTGTTCCGATTAATTCTGGTCAGACCATGCAATTTTACGGCCTATTCTTCAGCCCATACGTTTTTCTACTAGGAAATATTAATTTCTCAAGGATCTCCTCTAACTCATGTATTTGTTGTCCAGAACAATAAGCATGACTCTCTTGCAGAAATTTGACTATGCTACACACAAAATTAAAGAGCTACTATTACACAAAACACACGTTACATGTCTGATATAATACATTTGGGTATTTGTCATGCTCTTTGTTGTATTTTTTTTAGAAAAGGGAGAAATCCCAGGCTCTGCATCAGAGCGATGCACACGGCTTTTTATTACAAAGTTCCAAGAGTATTAAGAGTATTACAAAAAGATAATAAACAACGATATCCAGAGTGACTACAAGCCAGCCACTTATTAAAAAGAGCTCGAAAGCACTAAGGAGCGCAAATTCTTCGGTCATGCTGCCACCCATCCTGGTTGAGGATAGCCCGCACCACCGCCATTAAACGGGAGCAGCCAGCCTCCATCAGGGAACGCTGGTCTTGCGGCAAGAGGAAGGACCACATAGTAATCCAGTATGTAGCCCGGTGAACAACCTGTAAAAAGTGTGCATTTTCAATCTTGTTAAAAACCACGTCGTTTCGACAGTTCCAAATTGCCCAAATAAAAGCACAAACGCCAATGCGTATACGGTTCTTTGATTTCTTATCTATTCCCCCAAGCCATGATCCAAACATATTAGCAAGACTTGTGGGTGGTGAGATATTATATGTAAACTGGAGCAATCTCCAGATTTTGTGGGCAAAAGAGCATGATATAAGAAGATGCTCAACCGTTTCATCATGGTGGCAAAAAACACATTTCTTACTACCATTCCAATTTTTCTTAATTAAATTATCCTTAGTGAGAATCACCTTTCTATTAACAAACCACATGAAGATTTTGATTTTTAATGGAACTTTCAATTTCCATAGGTATTTTCTAAGAAAAGGTGTATGCCCATGCATGTAATCCGCATACATAGACTTAATCGTGAATAATCCATTGGTGGTCAACTTCCACCTAAAACTATCCTGCTCCGTTGTCAAAGACACTGACATCAACTTGTGCACCAACTCTAGCCATGCCGTCTAAATTGTAGATTTATTGGTGGAGCATTACCCACCACATCCGCAACTAGAACATTCTTATTACGGGTAATATTAAAAAGGTTCGGATATTGATCTGATAATGGCAAATCACCCAACCAAGTATCTTCCCAGAAGCGTGTTCCTTGGCCATTACCAACAATGAACGATCCTTTGGAAAAAAAGTCTTGCTTGACTGCCATTAATCCCCTCCAAAAAGGAGAATCAGATGGTTTAGGAGTTACTTGTGCCAGCGTTTTACCACATAGGTATTTATTGGAAAGTAATTCCTGCCACACCCCGTCCTCATTCAACAATTTGAAAAGCCATTTGCTTAACAAGCATATGTTTTTAATTTCTAGCAATTCAATGCCTAAACCACCTTGATCTTTTGGACGACACACAATGTTCCATTTTGTTGTATTTATTATGCACAAGAATTTACTTTTATATATGTAAGTCATTTGATACGTACTGGTGTTTTCAAATTATATAAAATAATTTCTTTGCTTTATCCATCATATAGTTTGTTAACATATCATTAGTACATGAATAAATAACATGTCTCAACATCATGTTCTATAAAATTCCCGCTGCATCGCGCCGGGAATCATCTAGTCAATAAAATGACTGTATGTATCTATTCATAATTTCATATAGAGGCCAGGTGTACTTCCCCTTTTCAAAGAAAAAGGGCTAGCACAATATATGATTGGTTACTTTAGCTCTTAAATAATGGTGCTCGCGATACATGCGTGCAATTCAATATACCAAAGTGGGGAACACTTTTTTTTTTTTGAAACGAGGCAAAAGCTTTGCCTTTATATTGATATAGAAGAAAAAGTGGGGAACACTGATAGCGATAGAATAATAACATATTGATAATAACAAATTATCACATAGCTTTGTTGAAATTTTTGTGGAACAGTATGCATGCAACACTACTAGGATGAACCTTTATTACTAAGCAACAACTTATTGATAGTACATTGCATAGTCGAATTTCGAACACGGATACATGTTCTTGCGAGGATGCAATTAATCGAGCTCACTACCAGTAAAGAAGACCTTCAAGCTAGGCCACATATATGAAACTGAAGGTGCAAATCACACGTACGGTCAGAAGGTGAGACCAGAACCTCTGAGCTTCTCCTCAACGACGGAGTCGAGCCTCTGCGCCATCTCCTGAGTCAGGTGTGTCTTCCAGTCTCCCACCTTTCCTGTCCTGAAGTAGGCGGCGTTCTCCATCGGCATCCCACCGATCCGATCGGACACTCCGGAGGAGTTCACCGGCAGGCTCTTGAGCGTCTCGAAGCTGCACAGGCCTACGATCTCTTCCACGGCTCCGCCGCTGACCTCCACGTCGGTGAAAGGCACGCGGAGGAAGTCGGCGAGCATCTTGACGTGCTTGCCTGTGTCGGCCATCATGTCGTCGTATTTCAGGAAGAGGACCCTGTCTGGCTCCGCCAGGCTCTGCTCCCAGTAGCCGAGGTAGTGCTCCCAGAGAGGCCCGTACAGGGACATCCCCTCGCAGAAGAGCTGGAAGGACGCGTCCATGTCGATGTGGAAGCCCTCGCCCACCTTGTTCATGTAGTGCCAGGTGGAGACGAACACGTCCTTCGGCTCCCGGCACAGGTACACGACGCGGCAGCCGAGCGCGTGCAGGCGCGGAGGCAGCAGCGACGGCGGCAGGTGGGTGGAGAGGAGCCTCGGGGAGGGGAGCGCGTCGAGGTCGGTGACCGGGTGGACGTCGCGGTGGGGCAGCTCGAGGAACGGCACGAGGTCCTGCGGGTGGGTGCTGAGCAGCGGGTGGTCGGCGGAGCCGGAGACGACGCGGTGGCGGGAGCGGTTGGCGACGGCGAAGGCGAGCGCCTTTAGCCAGGTGGTGCCGCACTTGGGGTAAGTGGCGAGGAAGACGTCGTCGGGGCGCGGCGTGAACTGGGACTGCACGAGCGCGACGCTCGTGACGGAGCGGGGCGTGAGCCAGCAGCCGCGGTAGAGGAAGAACGGCTTCCACATCCCTTGCCTCGTGGGGAGGGTGGAGAGGAGCTGGCTTTCACCTTGCTCTGCAGCGTCATGGTTACTGTCGGCCATGGTCAATTGAGCAGGCTAGCTGCTGGAGTGGTCGAGCAGGTGCGATTTTGCTGGGTATATATAGGGGTGGGCATATTAACCGAGGACCGAAACACCGAACCGAAGAACCCGAGACCGAAGCCGAATAGACCGAAACCGAAAATTCCGGTTACTCATTCGGTCAGCAGTTCAAAATAACCGAAATTAATAGGGAAAATCTACGTTTAGAACGGACTGAGAATAGTCTTACGCGGCGGACCAATCACAGCTCGCGAGCCACCAATTGCACTGGCCCCACCCACGTGCCGTTGTCCCCCGATCCCCTTTCTCTCTCTCTCCCTGCATCAAGCCCTCGACTAGCGCCGCCGCCGGTTCCCCATCGCCCACCCTCCCTCGAGCTCCTCTCTCCCTGCGTCGAGCCGTTGACCAGCGTCGCCGACGGTTCCCCATCGCCCCTTCCCTCGAGCTCCTCTCTCCCTGCTCCCCTCCTGCTGGACCCCGCCTCCAGCGAGTGATGGCGTGTTAACGGTAGACTGTTTTATTACTTCCCAGCAACAGCACCAGAAGATCTGCTTGTTGACCGTGACAACACACGATCGTTGGGAGACCCCAAGAGGAAGGTATGATGTAGTGCAGCAGCAGTTTTCCTTGAAATATGACCAAGGTTTATCGAACCAGGAGGACACGGAGGTTCTTCAGAAGATTGTCAGCGGCACAACTGACGTGGAACCTGCACACAACACAAGCAAACTACTTTGCCCCAACGAAACAGAGAGATTGTCAATCTCTCTGGCTAGCTAAAAACAAAGAATTAAACGTATTGTGTGGAAAACAGTAATGAGTGCAGAAAGTAACAGAGAACAAATAATTACAGTTGGTGGTTTTATCAGTATGAAGAAATGGACCGGGGTCCACAGTTCACTAGTGGTGTCTCTCCATAAAATATAACTAACATGTTGGGTAAACAAATTACAGCTGGGCAATTGACAAATAATGAGCGCATGACAATGCAATATATGACAAGATGATTATTATGAGATTTAATTGGGCATTACAACAAAGTACATAGACTTGCTATCCAACGCATCTATGCCTAAATAATCCACCTTCCAGTTAGCATCCGCACCCCTTCCGGTATTGAGTTGCAAACAACAGATTATTGCATGAAATAATGTGTGTAATGTAAACAATGCAAATGACACGTAGACAATGCATCATTGTTTTATCCCTAGTGGCAACAGCACATCCACAACCTTAGTCTTTTCTGTCATCTCGAGCCCAGATTACTGGAGGCATGAACCCACTATCTAGCATAAATACTCCCTCTTGGAGTTACAAGCATCTACTTGGCCAAAACATCTACTAGCAACGGAGTGCATGCAAGATCATAAACAACATAAATAGATAGATTGATAAACAACTTGCTCATAGTATCAATATTCATCGGATCCCAGCAACACAACATGTAGCATTACAATAAGATGATCTTGATCATGTTAGGCAGCTCACAAGATCTAAACATGGAGGTACAAGGTGGAGAGACAACCATCTAGCTACTGCTATGGACCCGTAGTCCAAGGATGAACTACTCACGCATCACTCCGGAGGCAGGCATGGCGGTGTAGAGGCCTCCGGTGAGGATCTCCCCTCCGGCAGGGTGCCGGGAAGAGCTTCAGAACCCTCCCGATCTAGGGTTGACGACGGCGGCGGCGACGGAACTTTTCGTGGAATATGATCGGTGTTTTTAGGATTTTCTGGACATCGGGAAAAATTGGCGAAAGGACGGCGTCGGAGGGCACCCGAGGTGGCCACGCCAGGGCTGGGCGCTGGCCCACTCCCTGCCGCGCCCTAGGGTGGCGTGGCTACCTCATGGCCCCACTCCGTCTCCCCTTCTGGCTTCTGGAGTATTCCGATGAGATATTTGCACACGTTGATTTTCGTCCAATTCCGAGAATATTTTGCGACTATCCTTTCTGAAGGAGAAAAACATCAGAAAACAGGAACCGGCACTTCGGCATCTTGTTAATAGGTTAGTCCCAGAAAATGCATAAAAATGTTATGCAGTGTAAATAAAACATGTAGCAATTGGAATAATAACAGCATGGAACATCAAAAATTATAGATACGTTTGAGACGTATCAAGCATCTCCAAGCTTAGTTCCTGCTCGTCCTCGAGTAGGTAAACGATAAAAACAACATAATTTTTGAAGTGACATGCTACCAACATAATCTTGATCAAATAGTAATGCAAAGCACATGAACTGAATGAAGTGATCCAAGTCAATGGTCTATAGTTTGCTAACAAGTAAACAAAATGAATCATACAAGTGAAAACTTTCATGAATAATACTTTGGAGACAATAGAGCTATAAGAGTTTGCATAAAAGTTAGCTCACAAAGCAATAGATTCTAAATGAAAGTGTTTGACTAACACAAAGGAAGATTTAGTTTCAGCACTGGTTTCAACTTTAACATATTTATCTCATGGATATTGTCAAGGCAAAGTAATGCAATAAGTCAAACATATCAATATATAACAACTGTTATACCAAAGTTGACACTAGTGTTTGCTTGTGGAGATAGAAAGAAGTAGGAAAACTAACTCAATGATACGTCTCAAACGTATCTATAATTTCTGATGTTCCATGCTGATATTATACCAATTGTTACATGTTTTATATATACTTCATAGCAATTTTATGCATTTTCTGTGACTAACCTATTAACAAGATGCCACAGTGCCAGTTCCTGTTTTCTGCTGTTTTTGTATTCCAGAAAAGCTAGTCTGGAAATATTCTCGGAATTGGACGAAATTTGGACAGAACCTCCTATTTTCCAACACGAAGACGGAGTCCAGAGGAGAGACGGAGGAGGACCACGTGGCACCCACACCATGGGGCCGCGCGGGCCCCCTGCCGCGCCGTGGGGTGGTGTGGGGCCCTCGTGGCTCCGCAGCCGCCGCCCTTTCGCCTATTTATTCCTCCCGACGCGAAAACCCTAAATACCCGAGCCATTATCTACGAAAAGTTTAAGAGACGCCGCCGCCGTCAACCCTAACTCGGGAGGGTTCAGAAGCTCTTCCCGGCACCCTGCCGAAGAGGGAAATCATCACCGGAGGGCTCTACATCACCATGCCTGCCTCCAGAGTGATGCGTGAGTAGTTCATCCTTGGACTACGGGTCCATGGCAGTAGCTAGATGGTTGTCTCTCCACTTTATGCTATCATGTTTAGATCTTGTGAGCTGCCTATCATGATCAAGATCATCTTATTGTAAATCTACATGTTGTGTTTGCTGGGATCCGATGAATATTGAATACTATGTCAAGTTGATTATCAATCTATCTTATATGTTATTTATGATCTTGCATGCTTTCCATTACTAGTAGATGCTTTGGCCAAGTAGATGCTTGTAACTCCAAGAGTGAGTATTTATGCTAGATAGTGGGTTCATGCCTCCGGTAATCTGGGAGAGTGATAATAACTTCTAAGATTGTGGATGTGCTGTTGCCACTAGGGATAAAATAACCGATGCTTAGCTTAAGGGTGCGCCGTTAGGTCTAATGTATTTTGTCGTAATACCCACATGAATATCATAGTAATTATCATGTCATATATGCATTGTCATGCGCTCAATATTTTGTCAATTGCCCAGCTGTAATTTGTTCACCCAGCATGTTAGTTATCTTTTATGGAGAGACACCACTAGTGAACTGTGGATCCCGGTCCATTCTTTTACACTGATAATACAACCAACTGCAAACATTGTTCCTTTTCATTCTCTGCAATTTACTACTGTTTTCCACACCATACGTTTAATCCTTTGTTTTCAGCAAGCCGGTGAGATTGACAACCTCACTGTTTCGTTGAGGCAAAGTAGTTTAATTGTGTTGTGTGCAGGTTCCACGTCAGCGCGCAACTGACAACCTTCAGAAGTGATTTCTTGCTCCTACTGGTTCGATTAAACCTTGGTTTCATACTGAGGGAAAACTGCTGCTACACTTCATAATACCTTCCTCTTGGGGTCTCCCAACGAACGTGTGATCCACGCAATCAAGCATATTTTCTGGCGCCGTTGCCGGGGAGCAAGAGGATTTCTGCAAGGGGAGTTTCACGCTTCCAATATCTTTACTTTGTTATTGTCTTGCTTAGTTTATTTTTATTTAGTCTTGTTTGCTTTATTTATCAAAAACACAAAAAAATTAGTTACTTTTATTTTTCGAATTGTTATTTTTCAGTCTTGTTATCATGTCTAGCTCTGTTCCTGTCATCATATCACCTGAGGAAGAGATCTTCACTTTCAAGCAAGGGAGTGAGGAGAGTTTTAAAGATGATTGGTCTAGAATTTTTGAGTCTTATGCTAAAACTGAACCTAAAATGACTTTAAGCCTGCTTCTTAGTAGCTTTTATTTTGGTCTTGTTCTTTGCTACAGATATGCTTTAGATGCTGTGGTAGGAGGAGATTTCCTTCGTTATGATGGGGATCAAGCTTTTAATGCTATAAAAAAATGATTACAATTTCTAGCCCTCCAATCAGTAAAATTGATTTGGCTTTGACAAGCATAAGTGATAGACTTAACACTCTTGAAACAAACATATCTGGTCTAAAAGAAGGGTATAATCAAATTTGTGAACACTATGATAATGTGCCAGTAAATTTTGAACCATCGGGATGGGTTCCCTCAGTAAAAGTTGTTATCAATGGTGAAACTTTTCATGCTCGCTGTGATATTATGTCTGAATTCTGTTTAATGCCCAAGGATATTTTTGATTCCTTAAATCTTTGGGAGCTTTCCAAATGCGAAGATTGTATAATTTTGGGTGATAATACTATTAAATTACCAAGAGGAGTAGCCGAAGGAGTATTTACAAAACTCCTGGGGATAACAATACCTATTGATTATCTTGTCATTGAATGTGCAGGAGTAGGACAAATTACGCTTGGAAGATCTCTGTTGAAACGCTTTGGAGCAATAATAGATGTGGGCCAAGGCACTATGAATTTCGCCTCTTCACCTATGTGTAACCAAGTATTTCCTAAATATAAGGGTAAGGGTAATAGAGCTAAGCGTAAGATTGTTGATGCTTCATCACTTAGAAACACTTGATTCTTACTTTCTGCGCCTAGTTGAAAGGCGTTAAAGAAAAGCGCTTATGGGAGACAACCAATTATTTTATTTCTGCAAATTTTTTTTTTTTTGCGTCAAGGAGTTGTTTACTTCTGTAACAATTCCTTTGTATCTTTATTTTATCGCATTGTTGTGCCAAGTATTGCCTCTAATAGGAAGATGATGCTAGATTTGGATTTCTGCGCAGGAACAGATTTCTGCTATTCACCGTTTTAATTTTGTAAAATCACAGAAAAATTATTTAAATCTGCAATTTTTTGTGCGTAATCCTCAGATATGTACGTATCTTTCGTTAGATTAAAGTTTTTTGATCTGAGCAACGTAAGTGCCTCGAAAAAATTCGTCTTTGCGGACTGTTCTGTTTAGACAGATTATGTCTTTTATTTTTCGCATTCTCTCTTTTACTAGTGTTGAGTGGAATTCTTTTTTAGGGTGAAGAGCTTCACATAACATCAGTGGCAGTAGTTAATGTTAAAAGTAACGGTCATGTTTGTGTCCTTATAGAACATGTGAGTTTTTGATTGTGCACTAACCCTCCAATGAGAATTACTTTGAGTTTGGTGTGGCGGAAGTTTGCAAGGGTCAAGAGAGAAGGATGATATAATGTGATCAAGAAGAGTGAAGAGCTTAAGCTTGGGGATGCTCCCATGGATCACCCCAGCATATTTCAAGAAGACTCAAGCGTCTAAGCTTGGGGATGCCCAAGACATTCCCTTCTTCATCAGCAACTTATCAGGTCATCTCTAGTGAAACTATATTTTAATTCTTTCACATCATATGTGCTTTACTTGAAGCGTCTGTGTGTTTTTATTTTCAGTATTTTATTTTTCTTATGGTCAACTTGATTGGACCCCAGCATTCTTTATTGGGAGAGAGACACGCTCCGCTTTTTCATATGAATACTCCTATTCTTCACTTATACTTGTTGATATTGCTATGCTTTTAGCTCCTGTTTTGCATGCATCTCTTATTCAGATCTGTTAGTTCTTTTAAAGAAAGTACTCTCTTGTTTCACTTATAATTGTTTGGAGAGTTTATGTTGAAATAAATTGATTGGTGTTTGGTTGGAACAGAAAATGTTGCATGTGGTAGATGGTATAATGGAAAAAGCTTACATATTCTTGTAGATCATTGTATTGGATAATTTAATACTTGTCAATTATTTTGAGTTATCAAGTAGTTCATGTTTAAGCTTTTGTATCATGTAGTTAAAACCTATTAATGAAGAACTACCGTAAAGCTCGTTGAAATTTGGTTTGCATGATTGGTATCTCTAAGGTCTAGATATTTTCTATTAAAAGGGTTTGGTTAACAAGGAAGACAGTGTAGAGTCTTATAATGCTTGCAATATGTTTTCATATAAGCCTTACTGTGTCGGTTGATATCCTGTGTTTGCTTCAAATAACCTTGCTAGTCTAAACTCTGTACTGAGAGGGAATGCTTCTCGTGCATCCAAAACCTTGAGCCAAATCCATGACATCTGTGTCCACCATAACTACCTATATGTGGTATTTCCTTGGCATTCCAAGTAAATTTTTCATGTGCTACCTTTAAACTATTCAAACTTTATTACTCCTTTTTGTGTCAATGTTTACCAAGCTCATGAGGACGGGGTGGATGTCTTTATGTCAACTGTCAAACAGACTTTACCACCGGACTAGCGGCATATACATCCGCTTATCCATTAATTTTGCAAAAAGAGCTGGCAAATGGGGTGCCCAGTCCTAATTAATTACAACTTTAACCGCTTAATTCTCTTCACATTTTTGCCCTGATTTATCAGTCAAGCAATGACAAACAGTGAAATATCTGCATGTGTAAACAAAAGAGAAAGAGGGATGATCTGCCTTGCTGGTAGAAATAACGTCCTTCATGAGAGCCGCTCTTAAAAGTCTGGTTGGCAGGGGTCATATTGTACTATCCATTTTCTGATTCATTGACAATTAACAAACACCTCTCAAAACTTATTTTTACTCTCTATATGATTTCAAAAACTTAAAAAGCTCTAGCACATGATTTAATCCCTGCTTCCCTCTGCGAAGGGCCTTTCTTTTACTTTTATGTTGAGTCAGTTTACCAACTTCTTTCTATCTTAGAAGCAAACACTAGTGTCAACTTTGGTGCAACAATTTTTATATGCTTGTATATTGCACTTATTATATTGCTTTGTGTTGACAAATATCCATGAGATAGATATGTTGAAAGTTGAAAGCAATTGCTGAAACTTAAATCTTCCTTTGTGTTGGTTAAACATCTTTTACTTAGAATCTATTGCTTTATGAGTTAACTCTTATGCAAAACTCTTTGATGCTTGTCTCGAAAGTACTATTCATGTAAAGTTTTTGTTTATATGATTCAATTGTTTGCTCATTATCTACTTGCTAGCAAACTATAGACCATTGACCTGGATCACTTCATTCATAACATGTGCTTTACAATATTATTTGATCAAGATTATGATTGTAGCATGTCACCTCAGAAATTATTTTGTTTTTATCGTTTTACCTACTCGAGGACAAGTAGAACTAAGCTTGGGGATGCTTGATACGTCTCAAACGTATCTATAATTTCTGATGTTCCATGTTGATATTATATCAATTGTTACATGTTTTATATACAATTCATAGCATTTTTATGCATTTTCTAGGACTAACCTATTAACAAGATGCCACAGTGCCAGCTCCTGTTTTCTGCTGTTTTTGTATTCCAGAAAAGCTAGTCTGTAAATATTCTCGAAATTGGACGAAACTTGGACAGAACCTCCTATTTTTCCAACACGAAGACGGAGTCCAGAGGAGAGACGGAGGAGGGCCACGTGGCACCCACACCATGGGGCCGCGCGGGCGCCCCCTGCGCGCCGTGGGGTGGTGTGGGGCCCTCGTGGCTCCGCAGCCGCCGCCCTTTCGCCAATTTATTCCTCCCGACGCGAAAACCCTAAATACCCGAGACATTATCCACGAAAAGTTCCAGAGACGCCGCCGCCGTCAACCCTAGCTCGGGAGGGTTCGGAAGCTCTTCCCGGCACCCTGCCGGAGAGGGGAATCATCACCGGAGGGCTCTACATCACCATGCCTGCCTCTAGAGTGCTGCGCGAGTAGTTCATCCTTGAACTACGGGTCCATGGCAGTAGCTAGATGGTTGTCTCTCCACTTTATGCTATCATGTTTACATCTAGTGAGCTGCCTATCATGATCAAGATCATCTTATTGTAATGCTTCATGTTGTGTTTGCTGGGATCCGATGAATATTGAATAATATGTCAAGTTGATTATCAATCTATCTTATATGTTATTTATGATCTTGCATGCTTTTCGTTACTAGTAGATGCTTTGGCCAAGTAGATGCTTGTAACTCCAAGAGTGAGTATTTATGCTAGATAGTGGGTTCATGCCTTTGATACGTCCAAAACGTATCTATAATTTTTGATTGTTTCATGCCATTTTTATGCTTTTAGCACTTGTTTTATATTAAGTTTATTATTTATTTGGACTAACCTACTAATAGTTGCAAAAGTGCACAATGTTCTTGTTTTACTCTTTGATGTGTAGAAATTATCAAGAATACAAGAGGAAACCTTGTTGGAGTCGAATTGGGACTTTCCTGAAATCTGTCTGAGAACTTTTTACGAAGATTGCCAGTTTGACCCTCGAAGATGACGTTATATGGAGACCTGGCTGTTACGAAAGTTGTCACAATTTTCCATACGAAGATTTTAAGCCCGAGATCAGCCCAATCGGAGTTCGGACGCGGCCTGTAGGCCCGTTTTGGTGGAACCCTAAAAGGGGGTGACGGAAATCCGAGAAGATATATAAAGGGAGGAAACCTAATTCGTGGAGGACTCCTCCACCCACGAATTTCAGCCACCAAAAGCCACGTTTTTGCCTCCCCCATGGATCCCATCTCCATGGGGGAGGGCTCCCAAGAAGCCATGAAGGAGGGAGGCTAAGGGGCGGCGCTCCCCAAGCTTGCCGGCGGCGGGGAAAGGAGTTCCCCGCACCGCCGGCGCCGCCGCCGCCCTGCGCCGCGCTGCCCTCTCCGCCGTCTTCACCGCCATCTCCATCACCATCTCCTCCTTGTATTCAGTGGTTCATCCTCCCACAAACCTCTGTACCGTCCTATGTAAACATGGTGTTTGATGCTATAATATTTATCCTATGATTTACATCATGTTTCCGTAGTTTATTTGTCTTTTGATTGCTTAATTGAATGCATGAGGTTCATTAGAGTTGTATGTCTATATGGTGCTGTCCTTTGGTGTCCATTATATTGTGCGCGCATGGATCAAACACCCTAGGGTTGGTAGTATTTGTAACGAAGCGGGGGAAGTTCTGCCGGAGTGACAGAAACCTGAGAACGCGAACCGATTAGTTGCACGTATGGGAGTAAGAGGACCTTGAACTTAAGGCTATGGTTGGGGAAACCTTAATGCATTGTTAGTATTTGCGGATGCTTTCTAACAATCCAATCATATAGTACTTGTAATCCCAAGTAGTGGAGTGCATGTATATTTAGCCTCTCCCACATAGAAAACTGCATCGAAGACAATGAACCAAGTACCTTCACTAATTAATCTTGGACAAAGCCACCACAATTACCACCACTTTTCCACACTCATGGTACTGTTAGTATATGGTTACTTAGTGTATTTTATTGCTGCAGCACTAACATTTACTTTCTTGTATTTATTATCTTGCAAAACTACCTCTCATACCCGTATTGCTACCGTAGTTTTATTTCTAGATAATGCAAACGTTTAGTGTGCGTAGAGTTGTATCAGTGGTTGATAGAACTTGAGAGAATACTTATCCTACCTTTAGCTCCTCGTTGGGTTCGACACTCTTACTTATCGAAAAGGCTACACGCGATCCCCTATACTTGTGGGTTATCAAGACCTTTTCTGGCGCCGTTGCCGGGGAGCCATAGCGTAGGTTAATGTTCTTGTGTGCACTTGTTTGCTTTATCTCTAAGTAGTTTTTATTTTCAGTATTAAGTTGTTCTTTATCTTACTATGGATAGGGAATGCGAATTACAAAAAAAATTAGGTGTAGTTGTTATCTAAAAACGTTTTCAAAAAGAAAAGTGATTGGAAAGATGAGTAATGGTTAAATGGGGGTCGACCTTGAACACTTGTGTTCATGCCTATGAAACCAAAACAAATCTTTCCATGGAAGCTTTTCATTAAAAACATGTAAATATTGTAAATATTGTGTATATACCTCTGTACATAAAAATAAAATGCTAATTATAGTCTTTAGTTAATTGAAAGTTGATAGTTTTACTTTGCTGTCCAGAAACAGATTTTCTGTGCTCCACCGTATTAAATGTTTAAAATCACCAGAACGTGATCTTGATCTGAAATTTCTTGAGTGCAAAGTGATGCTTATTAGCTTTCTTTCATTAGACTAACTTTTTCTGATTTAAGGTACGTAGATAGGTCGAAAAATTCGATCTTTACTGACTGTTCTGTTTAGACAGATTTTGTGCTTCTCTGTAAATAAAATCGTGATAAATCTCAGAATAGTATTTTGACTTGAAAATTTTTGTGCATAAACCTGAGATTATTATCTTTCTTTCATTAGACTAAAGTTTTTCGATTTGAGCTACTTAACTATCTCGTTGAATGCCATCTTTACGGACTGTTCAGTTTTGACAGATTTCTTTGTTTATTCAATATTGTACTTGGTGTTGTTAGTTTCATTAGTTTTTCGACGGACAACGGAAATCATGAACACCTTAGTATATACAGTGGCTAATGTTGAGTAAAAATTATAAAACTTGTCAATGCTTGAACATGAGTGGATTTTATTTAATGAGTACTAACCCTACTAATGAGTTTTGTGAAGTTTTATGTGGATGTAGCTTATAAGATCTAATCAATATGGTGATATGAGATGAATAAGAAGACGCAAGAGCTCAAGCTTGGGGATGTGTAGGTGCATCCCAAGAACATATTCAAGAAGATACAATCATCTAAGCTTGGGGATGCCCGAGTCATCCCCCTATTCATCAACTAACATGAGGTTGTCTCGTTCATACTCTATATTACCCGTCCACATGATATGTATTGTCTTAACTTGTATTATAATTGCTTTTATATGTCTTGGTTTTACCTTCTTTAGTTTTATTAGGCTCCTTATTTGGTTTCGATTGCTTCTTTACTTTCACTTATAAATTCAAAATAACAAAAATATTTTCTTTTGTTTTGCTTCTTTGTTTGGTTCTTTATTTTAATTTTATTTGGGTTTTACTTTTGATTTTTATTTAGAGTTTTCCTTGCTGTAGCTAGCATGTTTAGGTCTTGCTTAGCCTCTGGTTTCTTAGTTTATCAAAAATAAAGTACCAAGTTTTATCCATTTAGCTTAGTTGATACATATGTAAAAAGTGATTTTCTGTTTTCGGTATCTACTGCTTATTGCGCGATTTTTCATATTTTACTGGAAGCTCTAAAAATCACGAAAAAATTACTGATGTTGTAGCACCTAATCCTCTGCATGTACAAAAATTGGCTAAAATTTCGGGCATGTTTAAGTGCACCTAAAAATTGCGTTTTCCAGCTGCTGTTTTTCTGGACAGATTCTGACTTTTGTTGCAAGAGTGGCCTCTTTTCGTTTTCATTTGATTTTTAATGGTTCTTACCTTTCATTTATAAGTTGGCCATTTAAGCAACCTTTCTGTAACTTAAAAACAAAATTTTATTTGGTTTAATAGTAGCACTTGGGAAATATTATCTATTGTACTAATGTCTAACCGCAGAAAAGAATGGGAAAGTTTTTGTGTTGAAGTTTTTTCACAGAGAATGAAGGAACACCAAACTATGGAATATTGAAGAATTACCAAAGTCATAAGCTTGGGGATGTCCCCGCATCCCTCTTCATCAATAACCCCACGGTTTGCAAACCTTTAAACTTTGTTTTTTGAGCAACATAGGAACTTAACTAAACTTGAAGCGGCTGTATTTTATTATCTATTTATCTTAGCATCAAACACCAGTTACATTAATAAGTGGATCGTCACATATTTTATTTATCCTCTGTTTTCAATGTTTACTTGGTTAATGGATTACTTGTTGAAACTTAAAAATGATGTGTGAATAATACTGTTTAGTAGTTTATGTTTTCTTATGGTTAGTCTCAACTAGCTAATAGTGCATATTATGTTATTTTGATATCAACATGCATTGTCCTGTTCATAAGATGGTATGGTATTGTGGTATCCTCCTCTGAATAATTCACTTGAATCGACTTGGCACATGCTCACACATGTTATGACTGAAAAATAAAAGTCAATTAAGCCTTGATGATCTATTTTGCCTCAGAGTTTTAGTATCGTTTTTATGCCTCCGTTAATTTTATTTTGTCGCAAGCATGATTATGACCGTTATCGCTCTCGTGGTTGTCGCTTCCCAGTCTATTGCTAGCCTTCACTTGTACTGAGCGGGAATGCTGCTCGTGCATCCAAATCCTTAAAACCAAGTTATCCCAAAGAGTCCACCAAAAAATTCCTATGCATGGTATTTCAAGCCATTCCAAGTAAATTTGCATGTGCTACCTTTAAAACCTTCAAAATATTTCTCTTTTTGTGTCAATGTTTACTAGCTCATGAGGAATTAGTGTGGTTATTCTTTATTCTATTTGTCAAATGGACTTTTACACCTGGACTAGTGGCATATACATCCGCTTATCCAATAACTTGCAAAAAGAGCTGGCAACGGGGTGCCCAGTCCCAATTAATTACAACTTTAACCAATTAATTCTCTTCACACTTTTGCCCTGATTCATCAGTAAGCAATGACAAACAGTGAAATACCTGAATGTGTGTAAACCAAAGAGAAAGAGGGATGATCTGCCTTGCTGGTAGAAATAACGTCCTTCATGGGAGCCGCTCTTAAAAGTCCGTTTGACAGGTAGAATACTGTTCTCACCCGCTACCATTCGTTGACAATTAACAAACACCTCTCAAAACATTTTTACCTCTGTTTTTAAAACAAAAAGCTCTAGCACGTGTTAATCCCTGCTTCCCTCTGCGAAGGGCCAATCTTTTATTTTTATGTTGAGTCACCATCCTTTCTTTGAGCACTTCTTCGAGAGCATAGCTGTCGTTCTTAGTGTAATGTGCTTGTCCCAGAATACGATTAATTGAGGTATAACCATGATGCTTTTATCTTTGATATCTCTATATCTAGTCTTCACTTGAACTTCAGAGGTGCCTTGGCATTTATGTTTTGCTCCACAATTAAGGGCAAGCGAGATACCACTCTATCATGCTTTATTATGGTCATTACAATCTTGTTGATGTTTATAAATTTCATGTTATAAGCTCTTAGTTCGTTGATACTTTTCATTAGGAAACATGATTGCTAAGTTTTATTATCCATACATCATGCAATTGTTAAAGACCTGATCATAGCATTTACAATCAAAAATTATTTTGTTATCATTTACCTACTCGAGGACGAGCAGGAATTAAGCTTGGGGATGTTGATACGTCCAAAACGTATCTATAATTTTTGATTGTTTCATGCCATTTTTATGCTTTTAGCACTTGTTTTATATTAAGTTTATTATTTATTTGGACTAACCTACTAATAGTTGCAAAAGTGCACAATGTTCTTGTTTTACTCTTTGATGTGTAGAAATTATCAAGAATACAAGAGGAAACCTTGTTGGAGTCGAATTGGGACTTTCCTGAAATCTGTCTGAGAACTTTTTACGAAGATTGCCAGTTTGACCCTCGAAGATGACGTTATATGGAGACCTGGCTGTTACGAAAGTTGTCACAATTTTCCATACGAAGATTTTAAGCCCGAGATCAGCCCAATCGGAGTTCGGACGCGGCCTGTAGGCCCGTTTTGGTGGAACCCTAAAAGGGGTGACGGAAATCCGAGAAGATATATAAAGGGAGGAAACCTAATTCGTGGAGGACTCCTCCACCCACGAATTTCAGCCACCAAAAGCCACGTTTTTGCCTCCCCCATGGATCCCATCTCCATGGGGGAGGGCTCCCAAGAAGCCATGAAGGAGGGAGGCTAAGGGGCGGCGCTCCCCAAGCTTGCCGGCGGCGGGGAAAGGAGTTCCCCGCACCGCCGGCGCCGCCGCCGCCCTGCGCCGCGCTGCCCTCTCCGCCGTCTTCACCGCCATCTCCATCACCATCTCCTCCTTGTATTCAGTGGTTCATCCTCCCACAAACCTCTGTACCGTCCTATGTAAACATGGTGTTTGATGCTATAATATTTATCCTATGATTTACATCATGTTTCCGTAGTTTATTTGTCTTTTGATTGCTTAATTGAATGCATGAGGTTCATTAGAGTTGTATGTCTATATGGTGCTGTCCTTTGGTGTCCATTATATTGTGCGCGCATGGATCAAACACCCTAGGGTTGGTAGTATTTGTAACGAAGCGGGGGAAGTTCTGCCGGAGTGACAGAAACCTGAGAACGCGAACCGATTAGTTGCACGTATGGGAGTAAGAGGACCTTGAACTTAAGGCTATGGTTGGGGAAACCTTAATGCATTGTTAGTATTTGCGGATGCTTTCTAACAATCCAATCATATAGTACTTGTAATCCCAAGTAGTGGAGTGCATGTATATTTAGCCTCTCCCACATAGAAAACTGCATCGAAGACAATGAACCAAGTACCTTCACTAATTAATCTTGGACAAAGCCACCACAATTACCACCACTTTTCCACACTCATGGTACTGTTAGTATATGGTTACTTAGTGTATTTTATTGCTGCAGCACTAACATTTACTTTCTTGTATTTATTATCTTGCA
The DNA here is from genome assembly GCA_947311845.1 of Poa pratensis. Taxonomy (NCBI): domain Eukaryota; kingdom Viridiplantae; phylum Streptophyta; class Magnoliopsida; order Poales; family Poaceae; genus Poa; species Poa pratensis. The sequence goes on along the minus strand of CAMZMU010000101.1, from coordinate 26,888,202 downwards.
AAACTACCTCTCATACCCGTATTGCTACGTAGTTTTATTTCTAGATAATGCAAACGTTTAGTGTGCGTAGAGTTGTATCAGTGGTTGATAGAACTTGAGAGAATACTTATCCTACCTTTAGCTCCTCGTTGGGTTCGACACTCTTACTTATCGAAAAGGCTACACGCGATCCCCTATACTTGTGGGTTATCAGCCTTCGGTAATCTGGGAGAGTGACAATAACTTCTAAGATTGTGGATGTGCTGTTGCCACTAGGGATAAAATAACCGATGCTTAGCTTAAGGGTGCACCGTTAGGTCTAATGCATTTGTTTACATTGCGCACATTACTTAATGCAATTATCCGTTGCTTGCAACTTAATACCAACAGGGAACTCGGTATGACAACCTGGCGGTGGATTATTAGTCATAGACGCTGTTGGATAACGGTCTATGTATTTTGTCGTAATGCCCACATGAATATCATAGTAATCATCATGTCATATATATGCATTGTCATGCGCTCAATATTTTGTCAATTGCCCATCTGTAATTTGTTCACCCAGCATGTTAGTTATCTTTTATGGAGAGACACCACTAGTGAACTATGGACCCCGGTCCATTCTTTTACACTGATAATACAACCAACTGCAAACATTGTTCCTTTTCATTCTCTGCAATTTACTACTGTTTTCCACACCATACGTTTAATCCTTTGTTTTCAGCAAGCCGGTGAGATTGACAAACTCACTGTTTCGTTGGGGCAAAGTAGTTTGATTGTGTTGTGTGCAGGTTCAACGTCTGCGCGCCACTGACAACCTTCAAAAGTGATTTCTTGCTCCTACTGGTTCGATTAAACCTTGGTTTCATACTGAGAGAAAACTGCTGCTACACTGCATCATACCTTCCTCTTGGGGTCTCCCAACGAACGTGTGATCCACGCAATCACTCAACAATAAAGTAAAAGAAAGACCCTTTGCAGAGGGAAGCAGGGATTACATCATGTGCTAGAGCTTTTTAAGTTTTTGAGAGCATATAGAGAGTATAAAAATATATTTTGAGAGGTGTGTGTTAGTGGTCAACGAATCAGTAAATAGACAATACTTTAAGTCACAAGTTAACCAGACCTTACAAGAGCGGCTCCCATGAAGGACGGTATTTCTACCAGCTGGTAGATCATCCCTCGTTCTCTTTTGTTTACACACTTATTAACATTGCTTGACTGATTTCTCAGGGGCAAAAAGATGTGAAGAGAATTAATGGTTAAAGTTGTAATTAATTGGGACTGGGCACCCCGTTGCCAGCTCTTTTTGCAAAATTATTGGATAAGTGGATGTATATGCCACTAGTCCAGGTGTAAAGTCTGATCAACAAGTGAAATAAAGACCATCTACCACATCCTCATGAGCTTGTAAACAGTGACACAAAAAGGAGTTGTAACAGTTTTGAATATTTTAAAGGTAGCACATGAAAAATTTACTTGGAGTGGCAGGAAAATACCACATAATAGGTAGTTATGGTGGACACAGATGGTATGGATTTTGCCTCAAGGGTTTTGGATGCACAAGCAGCATTCCCGCTTAGTACAGAGTTTAGACTAGCAAGGTTATTTAAGCAAACACAGACTGTCAACCGGTACAGCAAGAACTCATATAAAAAAACATGCTTGAAAAATTACAAGACTCCACATTGTCTTCCTTGTTAACCAAAACCTTTCACTTGAAAATATCTAGACTTTAGAACTACCAATGATACAAATCAAATATCAACAAGCTTTACAGTAGTTCTTCACTAATAGCCTTTACTTACATGATGCACAAGTCTAAACATTACTTACTTGGTAACTCAAAACAATTGACAAGTATCAAATTACTCAAGACAGTGATCTACAAGACTTATGTAAGCATTTTATACCACTACCACATGCATAGCATTTTCTGCTCCAACCAAACACCAATCAACTTATTTGAACAACTCTCCAAACAAATATAAGTGAAGCAAGAGAGTACTTTCTTCAAAAGAAACTAATAACTCTGACAAGAGATAGATGAAAACAGAGAGCTAGAAGCTTTAGCAGTAGCTAGACAGGAATACTCAACAAATATAAGTGAAGAACAAGAGTATTCCAATGAAAAAGCGGAGCGTGTCTCTCTCCCAAACAAGAGTGCTAGGATCCAACAAGTATAGAGCAACAAACAAAACAAAAACAAACTGAAAACAAAATCACACTGACGCTCCAAGAAAAGTACATATAATGTGAAGAAATAAAAATATAGTCTCACTAGAGATGACCTGATAGTTTGTTGATGAAGAAGGGGATGCCCATCCCCTTGGGCATCCCCAAGCTTAGACGCTTGAGTCTTCTTGAATATATTGGGGAGGTCCATGGGAGCTTCCCCAAGCTTAAGCTTTTCACTCTTCTTGATCTTATAATATCATCCTCCTCTCTTAACACTTGAAAACTTCCTTCACACCAAAACTCAACATTTTTTTCATTAGCAGGTTAGTGCATCAAAACAAATAATCTCACTTTATTCTGTAAGGACACAAATTCATAAACAATCATTTTCAAACATTAGCTACTGTTACTAGGCTTAAGTGATGCTCTTTCAACTTAAAAGAAACCACTCAACACTTGTAAAAGATAGAATGTAAAACAAAGACAGAATCTGTCAAAACCAGAACAGTCCGTAAAGATGATTTTTGTTCGGGACCCTTACGTCGCTCAAATCGAAAAACTTTAGTCGTACGAAAGTTGCATACATATCTCAGGAACACGCACAAAAATTGGCAGATATTTTCAAATTTTTCTGATTTTCTACGGCGAGAAACGGTGACGTTCCAGAAATCTGTTCCTGTGCAGTAATCCAAATATAGGTAACATCTTGTCATAAGAGACTTTTCTTGGCACAACAAAACAGCAAATAAAAGATACAAAGGAGTTGTTACAGAAGTAAACAAGCTCCTTGACACAAAAAACAAAAATAACAGAAAGTAAAAACAATGGGTTGCCTCCCATAAGCGCTTCTCTTTAATGCCTTTTAGCTAGGCATGAAACATGAATCAAGTATTGTCAAGACCAAAAACATCAACATCATCAAAAGCTTCATAAAAAACACAACTTGTATTTTTAAGTTTAGGGGATTCTTGAGAAGAAAATATAAACAAACCATTGCATGATTCATTAACTAATCCATGAAATTCTTTCTCAGTTTCAAACAAATCAACAAATGTTGGTTTCGGTTTAGGCACTTTGGGCACATATATGAATTTCTTCCCCTTGTCTAATAGATGCTCCTGCTTTTTAGTTTTAAGTGAGGAAAAAGTAGAACTCAAAGTATTAATAACCTCCTCTAATTCTCCAATCCTAGAATTTTGATTATCATGGATAGCACTAGTGTGGGGACCCCGGACTATCTGTCCAAAATACCCTTGTGCCTACAATATCAGCGATCCCATGATCAGTGTGTCGCTGAGCACAATCGAACCGGTATCAAAAGAACATCCATAAATACCGAATGAATATACTTACTTGGTTGAAGCCGTAAGCTTCAACGGGTACTTGCAGCGGAAATCGTCAAACAACGTGGAGCCCAAGTCATTTGCCATAACCCTACAGGCAGCTGACTGGGAAGCGCCCTAGTTCGCATTGACGTCATTGACATCTTCTTCTCCGAACTGCTCAGCTACAAAATCTGGCTAAGACAATAGCCAGGGACGAAACCAATATGAGTACATTTGATTGTACTCGCAAACTACCCCCAGAATGAGCATGCACTACTCTTTTTATTGTTTAATTAAAACTTTGTTGGCTTTGAAAACTCTATATCCTTATTGAACAAGAGAAGGATAGACTTTTGTTTGAAACCTCCATAAAGAATAATTTTATAACTTTTCATAAGCCTTGTATTTTTAGAAAAACATCTCTATACCTTTGTTGAAAAAGGAAAGAAGGCTTTTAGAACTTTTTCCCATAAATCTGTCTTTGAAAAAAGTCACCTTTAAAACTTTTTCCCGAAAATATATCTTTGTTGAAAAAGGTAAGAAGTCTCTTTTATAAACATTTTCCTGGAAAAACCACCATTGGTTTATTTCTCCAAAACTCCTCCTTTTTCGACCATAGCCCTTCATGGTCAAATCATTTTCCATCAACCTTATACCAACCCTTCGGTATAGTTGCATAAAACATTTTCCACTTTCAAAACACAAAACTTTGCACTTCTCGACCATAGCCCTTCATGGTCTTCCTCTTTTCCAGCAACCTCATGCTGACCCTTTGGCATAGTTGCATATATAAAACATCTCCATTTTCTTTTCAAATCTCAAAACTTTTCCAAAACTTGCACATGGTCTTAGGACAGCCTTCCAACTGTCCATATCCGAGGACTCGGCTATTCGAATAGTTTTTACACTCTGCAGAGGTAGCACGCTTTTCCCACTTCCATCCGGTAACTCATCGTGTCAGCCACGTCCCGCCATACAATGTGTATGCGAAGTTGAGTCACCGACCGTAGCCTGTCCTTTGCTCATGCTAGTATAGGACCCTGCCGCTATGACACTTTCCATCGACACTCGTTCCAGCCCGTCGGAACTAAGTGTGAGGGCTCATAGTTCTGCCCGGCGACCCAAAGGTGGCGTCTTCAATCCTCTATCTCCAATTTATTCATACCAGCCCGTCGGCATTCTTCTCTTTAGAGGACCCAGGTCAGGGTAGGTCACCGAACCATCCCCTCATGGAACAGAGTCATCTCCGTTGTTGAGGCATCCCATACTAATGCGAGCAAATTATATGACTACGCCCTTGCCCATATGTGGCTAAATGTGGTCGCACAGGGTAAGATTGGTCGTCATAATACTAGGACACAATGTGCATTTTTCATTTCTCCACTTCATCACCGACATCTCGGCATTCCATAAACATCCAAGTATTTTCAAAGGAGTTTTGAGTAAACAATATTTTTCCCATCCTATAGTTTGAAAAAGAATTTCCATCTAATACCTCCATATAGGGTGTCAAAATAACATACTTGTATTTTGAAAACAAAGGGTTTTCAAAGTCATAGCTTTAGTGGCCAACACCACATAAATCACTTATGCTCTTTATAAGTAAAACATGCGAACCAAAATAGATGTATATAGATGCAAGCTCAGAGAAGTAGCTTGCCTGGTTCAGCAATTATGTTCATGGACTTCTCCTTGTTGATCAATATAATAAATTACCATCCTTCTTCAATAAATTCTCTCCAGATGCCACTCCGGTAGCGTCAATATCTAGCGTCGCAAACAGGGAAATAAACAACACTCAGTACACCAAACAAAACCACAAATGATACACAAACAAGTAACAAACCACACACATAAAACTAATCATTCAAGCATCAAACTAAGATCTACACTTACAAGGGCATTATACCAATCAGTAGTCTAACATTATACACATGCTAGGACATAGATCACAAAACTATCTTAGGGAAAGATGAACAACAAGCACCTTTGTTTAAACGGGAAATACTTCAGACAAAAGTTAGGTACATTGTTTTTCTTCCAAAACAGGAAATACTTCAGACAAAAGTTAAGTCATCAAATAGTTTCTATAGGTCAAACCTTTTTAACAAGCTAGGGGTTGATATATGGCAACTAACAAGCAACAAGTATGGTGCAGGATTACTATCTAGCCAACATGTCTGGCAACCCCACCACTATTTAAATACTTTATTATAACTAGGGTTAATGTAGTGATTAGGCAGCCGTTAGGGTTCACTTTCCACATGCAAGGCTAAGCACCACTAACAAACTTAAACAACCAGTAGCAAAGACTTTAGTTGAACGAGGTTATTCAGCTCATAAAGATTTTCAAGCATCACAAGCATAGATAAACAATTTGTAATCTTTAAACACCCCTTAACAACACATGCTTAACTCAAATCAAGCACAACACAAACCACTAGCAGTACTAACATACACTAACATTCTAGACAACAGTAACAAGCATGTAACAGTACCAAACAAACACAAACAACATTTTCCTAATAAAGGTACTTAAACTCTCCCCTTTATATTAGAGGCAAAACCACCATTTTTACCAAATATTACACCTAGAAGAATCTTCTTATCAAACAATTATGCAAAGTTGGATTTGGGCTCTCTGTTAGTATTATAAACTAACACAATTGGATTTTCTCCAAAAATAATCACAGAATAATTTATAAAATTCATACAAGTCTCTCTGGTCATTTTAGAAACATGCAAGCCATTTCAAAATGGGAATTCATTTGCATGCAAGACCAATTTCTATGGTTAGGTAACAACAAGGGCTATCCAGAACAGTTGGATTCGTACCTTTTGCAGTTTTAAAACTCAATTTGTTAACATGTTTCGGTTTCTTACATGTTTGTATAACCATTTTTTTCTAGGGTAAACCATAACTCCAAACTTAGATCTATAAGTTGCATGTGGTTAAGAATTTATCTATGTACCTGTGTGATTTTTAGTTTGGCAAGATACAATGTTTAATATTTTTATTTGGATTTAAAACAAAACTCCAGAATCAGTCCTGCAGGAAAAAGAAATATACCCTGCCAAAAAATAAATGAAGGGCCAGATCTGAGGAGATCTGGGCCGAGAAGTGCCAGGCCGGCCCGCCAAAATTTCTCCCGCTCGGAGAAATTGTCAAACGACTGACAGCGGGGTCCGCCGGTCAGTGGAAGGAGCATATCAGAAGGTGCGCTCACGTTGGATCGGGATCCAACGGCTGGGAGTCGTCCTTGTCGCTCGCACCGGCGGCGACCAAAAGACAGGGCGGAGTCCGCTCCGCGCGCCGCTGCACGCCGGCGAGCATGCCGCCGAGGCCTGGGAGGCTAGGGGGTGACGGCGAGGACGGAATCGAATCGCGGAGGACTTGGGGAGGTCGGGGGCGGAAAAAGATCGTGCAGGCGGGATCCCAGTTGACGACGAGGTCGACGATGCTCGCGTCGGGCACGGGATGGCGGCGACCAACCCTGCGTCTCCTGGAAAGAAGAAAGGCGGGGTGAGGTAGGTCTCGACGAGAGGAACTCGGAGACGCAAGAATGGCAGGAAGAAAAGGGCTGAGGCGACGGCAACATGCACGACAAGCTCACTGAACTGAGTTGGAGATCTCGCTTCACTGGGCAGCAGGGGACGAGAGAGCTCGCTGTCTCGCTCGGGAAGGATGAGTGGTGGTGGGGGAGTGGTGTGGACACGAAATGGGGTCGGGAGAGGGGCTGTGGCTTCTTATCCACAGGAACGCCGGTCCACGGTGCTCTGGGTGCACGGGGAAGAGCTGGTGGAGCACGGGAGCGCGATTGGCTGCGCCGGGAGGTGTCGTGGGGGTCACAGAGGGGCCGGTGGGTGGCTGCGTCGAGCTGTACTTGCTGCCGTGCAGAGACGACGAAGATCATCGTCGGCGCCCACGGACATGGCATGCGGCTACAGGTTGCGCTCGGTTCGGGGCAGAGGGGATGCATCTCCTCGTGTGGCCTTGATCCGTCAACAGAGGGGAAGCAGGGGAGCATGGTGGCGCGCACGCGGGCGTCTGCACGGCCTCCTTCTTCCTCGCTCACTAGGGGGGTACGGGAGGGAGAGGTTAGGGAACAGAGAGGGAGGTGGTGCCAGCAGCTAGCTCCAAAGGGCTTCGAATTTGATGAATTTTTGCTTGAATTTGAGTCGGATTCGGCAAGCTACAGCTCCTGCCCACAAGGTGTTCGACAAAATGTCAGAACCAAAATTAATTCCGAATTTTGGTGAGTTTTGTTTGTGGTTGGTTTTAGGATTGTGTAAGAAGGCCAGGGTTATTTTCCTGGATTTTTCGTGTGAAGAGGAATACGGTTTTGAATAGACATTAGGAGTTAAAGAAGGGAAAATGGAATTTTATATTGGATTTACTTTTAATCAAAATTTATATTCCTTTGAGGAGAAAGTGGTATGGAAGTGAGATGATTATTATTTCATCTTGTTCCTGGAATTTGATAAAGAATATATAATTGTTTTCATCAAATAAAGGAATAGTCCGAGAGGGGATTTTAATAAGTTCACCTCCCTTAATTTAGGATTTTTAACCTAGGTGTGTGGATAATTTTAGAGATCTCATTTTGTTTTAATTCACAATCCAAGTTTTGTTGTCATGGATGTTTTTAATTTATGTTCAAGCAATTTTGATTAATTTACCACCCAAGCAACACAAACATAAAGGTCAACAACACAACCAAGATCACACAATTCAAACCATAAGAATTAATCATAACACAACTTCCATAATGCTATATTGTGGAAAAGTGACCACTCCTAATTATGACAAGATGATGTTTAGGATATATCTCAACTCATACTTAATAGTTTTCAAAAGGTTGGATAAAGAAAAATATGTGGGATAATATATTTCCCCCTAGTGTTCGTTTCCAAATGGAGTAAAAATAGGAGTTTATAAAATAGGAGTTGCAAAATATCAAGGTTGAAGAATATGTAGGTGATAGCATATAAATCCCCATATTTTTGGAAACACTTAATTTTGGGGAAACACTTTTACTTTCTCAATAATGGGTATTTTGGTTGTTGCCAAAACCAAATTATTATTGAAATTGCATTTGACTAAAAGAAGAGTGGCAAAAGATATATGGAATTATTTTTCTTGTCATGGCCTGATCAACAAAGTTTAACATATTTTTACTTAGGTTAGGTTCTTAGGTTAATAGTTACTAGTCAAACATCTTAAACCACAAGTCACACAAGGTCAAACAGAGCAATAGGAAGGAAAACACAATCCTTAGTGAAGTTTTTCAAAAAGTTTTTGTTGGCTCTGAATTTTGGGTCTTGTAAAACTAAGTTTTTCTTAGTTCCAAAATTTGGGATGTGACAACTAGTTTCTAAAACAGTAACCCTTCTGTTAATTTTTCCAAAAGATTCACCAAGTTTACTAGTACTATCATGGAGCTTTTCTATCTCATTGATCTTATCAATACTTGGAAGGCTTTTCTCTATAGATTCTAGTTTTTTCATGAAATCCTCAAGAGAAATTTCAATTTTAAATTCATTAACAGGTGGTATCCCAACTAGACTTTCAATGATGTAACTAGCTTCTAAAGCAGGGTACCTAGGAAGTTCCCTCCTGTTAAAGTGTCCAAAACATACCTATACCAATTGGTGATGCCAACATAAAAATTCCTAAGAAAGATTGTAGTGGAATGTTTCTTAGCACACCTATGATGAGCATTACTAATTCTATACCAAGCATCTTTCAAACTTTCTCCCCCTTGTTGCTTAAAAGTACGAACCTCAACCTCAGGAGATGAAGCATAATACGCAGAACCAGACATGATGACTAAACAAAAAGATAACAACTCAAAATTAACTAAGTGCATGATTATTATTTTGTGTTTTTGGGTTTTAACAGCAAACAAGATAAAATAAAATAAACTAAGCAAGACAAAAACAAAGTAATGAGATTGGAAGTGTGAGACTCCCCTATCTGGAGATTCCAGTGTCTCCGGCAATGGCGGCAGAAAAATATCTTGATGACGTGTTAACGGTAGAGTGTTTTATTACTTCCCAGCAACAGCACCAGAAGATCTGCTTGTTGACCGTGACAACACACGTTCGTTGGGAGACCCCAAGAGGAAGGTATGATGTAGTGCAGCAACAGTTTTCCCTTGAAATATGACCAAGGTTTATCGAACCAGGAGGACACGGAGGTTCTTCAGAAGGTTGTCAGCGGCGCAACTGACGCGACCTGCACACAACACAATCAAACTACTTTGCCCCAACGAAACAGAGAGGTTGTCAATCTCTCCGGCTTGATGAAAACAAAGGTAACAGAGAACAAATGATTGCAGTTGGTGGTTTTATCAGTATGAGGAAATGGACCGGGGTCCACAGTTCACTAGTGGTGTCTCTCCATAAAAGATAACTAACATGTTGGGTAAACAAATTACAGCTTGGCAATTGACAAATAATGAGCGCATGACAATGCAATATATGACAAGATGATTATTATGAGATTTAATTGGGCATTACAACAAAGTACATAGACTTGCTATCCAACGCATCTATGCCTAAATAATCCACCTTCCGTTAGCATCCGCACCCCTTCCGGTATTGAGTGCAAACAACAGATTATTGCATGAAATAAAGTCTGTAATGTAAACAATGCAAATGACACGTAGACAATGCATCATTGTTTTATCCCTAGTGGCAACAGCACATCCACAACCTTAGTCGTTTCTGTCATCTCGAGCCCAGATTACTGGAGGCATGAACCCACTATCTAGCATAAATACTCCCTCTTGGAGTTACAAGCATCTACTTGGCCATAGCATCTACTAGCAACGGAGAGCATGCAAGATCATAAACAACATAAATAGATAGATTGATAAACAACTTGCTCATAGTATCAATATTCATCGGATCCCAGCAAACACAACATGTAGCATTACAATAAGATGATCTTGATCATGTTAGGCAGCTCACAAGATCTAAACATGGAGGTACAAGGTGGAGAGACAACCATCTAGCTACTGCTATGGACCCGTAGTCCAAGGATGAACTACTCACGCATCACTCCGGAGGCAGGCATGGCGGTGTAGAGGCCTCCGGTGAGGATCTCCCCTCCGGCAGGGTGCCAGGAAGAGCTTCAGAACCCTCCCGATCTAGGGTTGACGACGGCGGCGGCGACGGAACTTTTCGTGGAATATGATCGGTGTTTTTAGGGTTTTCGGGACATCGGGAATAAATAGGCGAAAGAGCGGCGTCGGAGGGCACCCGAGGTGGCCACGCCAGGGCTGGGCGCGGGCCCACCCCCTGCCGCGCCCTAGGGTGGCATGGCTGCCTCGTGGCCCCACTCCGTCTCCCCTTCTAGCTTCTGGAGTCTTCCGATGAGATATTTGCACACGTTGATTTTCGTCCAATTTCGAGAATATTTTGCGACTAGCCTTTCTGAAGGAGAAAAACAGCAGAAAACATGAACTGGCACTTCGGCATCTTGTTAATAGGTTAGTCCCAGAAAATGCATAAAAATGCTATGAAGTGTAAATAAAACATGTAGCAATTGGTATAATAACAGCATGGAACATCAAAAATTATAGATACGTTTGAGACGTATCAGCGAGCAGAGCCATCCCTCGAGCCTTCGCCCGCGCCTTCGCCCTCGCGCCCTGCCGTCTCCGCTCCTCCTGGTCAAGCACGCCGGCTAGAGAGGTGAGCTCCTCCACCGCGACCACCTTCCCAGGCTGGCTTGCATGCTCCTTCACCAGAAGCTACCGCGGATGGAAGGGAAACATGAACCATGCAGTTGAGTTATTTGATCTTGTCCCTGGTACGGTTGATTTTCTTGTGAATTAACTATATTGTGTACGTCTCCTGTGTAGTATGCCAATAGTAAATCAAGGATGTGTACTACTTGCTGAAAATTGTGGAGGACATCGTCAGGTCGAAAGCAGTCTGTGGTGTGGCATGAAATGCAGCAGCACTGTGTTTGCACTTTATTCCTCACGACATTGTATGAAATTAGGCGATCCAGAGTGTGTAGAAAAGAAGTGCAAAATTCCTATGACTTGGTAACAAGAGTGGTGCATCTTGATGAACGGAAAGGTCTGAACTTTGAAGCTATCTCCAGCCCCACTAGCACCACATGACTTGGTTAGTGCAAATGCAGATGGCAGCCTGAAATGTTCGAATGGAAGTAGAGCTGCGAAAATACGCTGTGACACATGGTACCAGCGCACCTGATATTTAAAAAATAGTAATTCAAATTAAATTCAAAAAATTCTAAAAATGGCATTCGGCAAATATTATCAAGTATTGCACCCGGTATAATTTTTTTGCCAAAAAATAACTTTTTGTTACACCCTGTGTCAAAAAAGTTGCACATGGGATCTCGCCGGACCACCATGTACTGATTGAGTTATCCTACACTCTCTCGGTAATAGTTAACCACCCCATACTGGTGTAGTTACCCACAACGTACTAATTAAGTTTCCCATGTGTTCACGATGTGGCTATCCGTCATGAAGTCGATGTAGTTACCCTTCTCTGTCGGTAATAGTTACCCACTCAAGTTTGATAAAGTTATCCATGTGTCCGGGATAGAGTTATCCACCACAAAATCGATGTAGTTACCATCCTCTTTCGGTAATAGTTATCCACCATGTATTGATGAAGTTACCCACCATGTACTGATAAAGTTACCCATGTGTTCATGATTTAGTTATCCACCATGAAATCGATATAGTTACCCACCATGGACTTATAGAGTTAACCACCCAGTACTGATAAAATTACCCATGTGTTGATGATGCGGTTATCCACCACGAAATCGATGTAGTTACCCTACTCCCTTTATAATAGTTACCCACACAGTACTGACAAAGTTACTCATGCGCCTATGATGCTGTTATCCACCACGAAATCGATGTAGTATCATACTCTCTCCGTAATAGTTACCCACCCAATACTGATTTAATTACCCACCAGTTACCATGATTTGTAAGGCATTAAAGGGTCCTAAGGCGGACGGGGGGCGTCTTAACGTGTTAACATCTAGTATTGATAGAGTTACGCACCATGTACCCATGGGTTACCCATGTTTCATGATATAGTTAGCCATAACTTAATATAATAAATACACTAGAAAGTTTGAGAAAGTTTGACTTACCCACCACAAATAATTTATTTATAATATTCTCTCGGTTATATTTACCCACCAAGTATTGATGGAATTATCCACCTAAAATATGTGGAGATATCCATGTGTTCATGATACAATTATCCACCATGAAATCAATGAAGTTATCATACTCTCTCGGTAATAGTTATTCACATAGTACTGATGGAGTTACACATGGGTTCATGTATAGTTAACCACCACAAAACTAAATTAGCTGTCTTGTTCTCTAAATAATATTTACCAATCCGGTATTATGTAGTTATCCATTTGTTTAGGGTGTAGTTGTCACCTTGAAATCGCCATAGTAATCGCCCTAATACTTTTGAAGCTACACAAATTTTTTGATATATAGTTACCCGCTTGTGCACGATGCATTTACCATATCAAAGTGATAACTCACTTATAACATGAGGTTGTAACTTCAAAACTTGAGAAAAAACGAAAAGAACAATAAAAAAGTTGAATCTAATTTCAAGCAAAAAACTTTTTGTTGATATGGCGGGTAACTTATATACTACAGTATGGAAAATCGTAGAAAGAAATTAACATGGGATCTAGTTTCGAAGATCTCGTCGCGACTAGTCCAACGGTGAAAACGGATCCTAAATCGGATAAACTGTTTGATCTACATATGTTTTTAATTTTTGAATTTCGCATTTAATGCGGATGACATCATCAGTTTTGTCTTTCTCTGTATGCATGGAAGAGAGCACACGTCACACTCCACCCGCCATTATTTTTGACCGTTTCAAAGGTGATGTGGATGTTCTATGGTTATGGTTAAGCGTAGAATGTTCTGAAGGTAGTCGTGTCCAATTAATATGGTCAATTCGGTCCTGTTCCTCTGTTACCCGAAGAGACCAAAAAACCGAAAATTTAGAGTGTTTGTGAAATTGTATGGAAATTTGGATCTATTTATTTTCTTTTGTGGCCATGTTTGACATTTTTACTTTGCATTATTTGGGATTATTTCAAATCACATGGAAAGTTGGCATGCTTGTCATTTTTTCTGTGTGAACATATTTGGAATTAGCCGGTTGCATTATTTGAAATTATGTGGAAATCATATTTATTTTCTTTGGTGGCCATATTTGAATTTTTTAGCTTGCATTATTTAGAATTTTTTAATGTTGCATGGGAAATTGGATAAGCAATTTGTTTTATTTTGCAATCATATTATTTTTCCATATTATTTGGATGGATAGTTTCTTTTTTTCGAATATGTTTTTTAAAAAATCGTGTTGAAATATGAGTATTATTTGAATTCGGAAAGTATGTGCTTAGAAGTTTGTTGAGTTTGTGAAGATTTGGCGTATTGAAATGTATTTATGTTTGTATTATTTTAATGTTTACGGAAAATGGTCAGATTTGGAAGACATTTGGAATTCTGGAATATGTAAATTTGAAATTTGAGTTGAAATGCTCAAATATAGATTTTAGGAACTGAATAATTTGAAATTTATTGAAATCTGAATTGTATTTTACTGTTTATGGAATGAGCAGGGTTGGAAGTCATATGACACGTCAAAATATTTGAATTTGTAATTTGGGTTTGAATGCTGAAATATGATTGTTTTTTCCCTGTATAAATGTAGGATAATTTGAACTTTGAAAATTTATTTGTTTTGTGTGAAAATAGTTAACAATTTTTCCCCTAGCATTTTGATTTTTTTTATATATTTTGTTTGTGTGTATTTTAAAATTTCAAGGTTTAGTATATGTAATGATTATTTTAATTGTTGCATAAATTTAAAATTTGGTCAGAATATATTTTAAATTTGGTCTGAATTGAATTTGAAATGAATTTGAAAAATTGCAAAAGTTTTACAAATTAGGAAAAGAAAACAAAAAGTGGAAAAAAAAGATTATTTTGATTGTTATATATTTGAATTTTCAAAACTTATTTGTTCATCTAAAAATTATTGGTTTGCATTATTTAAAATTATCTAAAAATCATATGGATAGTTTTTTTCTTTTTACAAGAAACCAAAAAATGTGGAAATTAGGGGCGGGCTCCGCCGTGCCCGTGGGCTAATGTTTTTAATTATTAAATCGTAAAATTGTTGAAATTTTAAAAGTACCTAGGTCGAGAGGTTGGTTAAATTTTTGAAAGGATCAAATTGGAAGCTAGTTACATTTGAATTGTTTTCACTCTCATTAAATCCTTTAATTTTGTGGCCATGATCTATTGTACAAATGTTTCTCAGATTTAAATTTAATGAAAGGCGACAAAAAGTTTATATGTGTGAATCGTTCGAATCTTGAAAATTAGTAGAGTTGGGGATATTTTCATATTTGAAATATGTTTACAATTTAGTAAGTGCTCATATTTGGAGGGCATTCGGATTTTTTAATTTAGTAAGTGCTCACATTTGGAGGGCATTCGAATTTTTTACGTTTATTACATGCCTAAATTTGGAATGCATTTAACATATTAGAATAATTTGGAATTTGATTTTATGCCGTGAATGGGCAATGTTTATTTTTGCGGTCATGCTGATATACCTGTTATATTTTAAACTAATTTTATTCAACCCTATAGCTAAATTAAATGGGTTTTAAAACATATCCATGTTTTAAATTTAGGGTTTATCAGTATTTGACTGGTGGTATAAATATAAATAGTTCAAACACTTGTGATTATGGCATTTAAAAAAAGATTTCATTTTTCTGAAAATTTTGATATATTTTGCTTATTTTTCTGACTTTAAATCAATAAGTTATGAATTATTCAAATTTAATCAAATTGGGGCAATTTTAAAAAAAAAAAACGAATACTGACATGGTGGGCCCACGGTGACGTCCTGCTGACGTTACCGTGGCCAGATCTGGCCGGCACGCCCGCGGCGGCGCCGACCTCGCTGGCGGCGCTCCGGCGTGTTCCAGCAAGCGCGCCTGGGCGCCCGGGAGCGCCCCGTCGTGGGGAACCTCATGTTGGCGGCGCCGCCGCTGGATGGTTGCCGGAGAGCCGCCGGAGACGCGGGGAACACGGCGGAAACCGACGCAGCGGCGGCGGCGATTCCTTCGCGGCGGCGGCGTCCCGGCACGCCGAGTGCGGCCAGGAGGTGGAGGGAAGCGCGGCGGATCCCCTGGTGGCCGCGGATCTGGTCGGGGTCGCGTGAGACGGCCGCGAGGCGCGACGGCGGGCGCGGCGACGGCGGCGTCGCGGGGGAGGGAGAAGCCCGCCGACGGTTTTGCAGGAATGACCTCGGCATTTAAGAAAATTACATTTCAGTCCTCCCGCAGCGCGAAACGCTGGAATCCATGCGAATGTGTGAAATGGCGTGGGTTTTTTTGCAAAATGCCGTGGCCACCGGTGGGCGACCGGCTGCGCCCCGATGACCGGTTTGGTGACCGGGTGACGTGGCAAGCTATGATTGGCTAAAAATCGCCGTGAACAGTGCGCGCGCGGTATGGGGGCGACGTGGCCTCATCCTGGCCGTCCGTCGCGCGGATCGGACGGCCGTGGATTGATGGCGACGTGGACGAATGAGGAGGAGCGGTTTCCTCTGCCTTTTATATATATTAGAATTTCTGCTTCTTGTATCTCCAATCTACAACAGCGCATAGGCTTCAGCTACTATTATGGATGTTTTTGCATCTATGTTTTCACAATTTTATCACTATTGCATCTAGGTAAATTTTAACTGCAATCTGGGTGATTCCCTGCAATCGTATTCTGTAAATACTTTGTAGTTGTACCTACAGAATACAGCTACAAGTCACAGTACGTACGTGTAATTCAAACACCTAAAACTGAATGATTAGTATGCTCTGCTTTGAACGTATGTAAGGAAAACTGAACATTGGGTATATACAGTGGACGGTGGAACTAAACTCATACAACCATCTGTTTATCAATAATAGGTTTGTGAATGTGACGACACTCAGCCTGATACTATATTCATACTACCCTGACGGTAAGGACACTCAGCCTGACCAAACTGATGAATCTGTGAGTTGCATCTCCATTGCGTGGTTGTCAAACGATTTTCGACTTTCCTATGTTTGTGAATGTGATAGGGTGAGTGGTATTCGTGGTACTTAACATAGACAGCGTATTCTTGAATTGCATTTTTTGGGAGAAAATAATTGGAGGATTGAATTGCATTCTGTTGCTCTTTTTAAGAATGCATCTCTTGCAAGTTCTCATGACTGTATTTGCAAAGGGTGATGCGAAACCCGTTCCCTTATATTTGTGAAGTAAACTTAAATGTAATTGTTTGTGAGAGAATGATATTTGATCTCATTTTCTGTTGTTCTGCTTGTAAATCAATTGAAAAATAATAATGTTTCTGTTAGGCAAGTTCAGCTCAATCAATTGCATGTTTTTGATAATGTCTGTCCAGATCTCATATCATATTCATTTTCACTGTTGTACATTTCTGTCAAGTAATATATCAGTTTTGATGTGTCTTATGTTCACTCAGGTTCTGATTTGCTTATAGGTAGGTATCCGCTCTCAGAGAAGAGGTGCCTCTTTATTACATGCCTGATTATGCATGTCTCAGAAATTCAGAAATAGTCAGTGCATAATACTCAAGGCTGCAGCAAGAGTCTGAACCAAGGCTCAAAGAATTATCTAACTCAAGAAACTAACCGGTAATCCTACTCATATAGGATTCCACTCATTTATTTTGCTAGCAAGAGCAACATGTGATTTGTTCGATGGACTCTTACATGTAGAAATAGCTGAGCCCTTGTATGCTGCAGTACTAAGCTTCGTCTTTGCATAAATAGCTCAGCTACTTAATTTATACATAAAGAGCTCAGCTGAGCATCTTAATTTTTTCCTCACTGCACTGTTCTTTTCAAACTCATATTGAAACGGCATAGGAGTTTCAGGGCACTAATTCATGCATAGCATTATATTGGCTGCATTGTTGTTTTCTGACATCTTAGTGTCGTCTTCCATTGTTGTTAAGACTACATATGATTATCCTTAATGAAATGTTCCAGCACTGTAGTTCGTGATCTGGCCCTATGCGATGATCGACCAATTTGCTTTCATACTTTTATCAGTAAGAGATTGTTGCATTTGCTTTTCAAGTCTGTTTGAGCTGGAGCAAGTAGTATATTCATCTCAGTGATGTACATAAGAAACCAGAGTTGGCAATGGAAGTGGATGGAACTGTACAGAAGGATTAATCATTCTGATCGTACCATAGTTATACAGAACTCACTGCTAGAATTTCGAAATGATTATTTTATTTTAGGAACTGCAATGATATGGTCTGCTAAATATACCTCATTTGTTTGTGCAGAACCAATCGCCACAAGTTTTCATAAGAAAGCTATAGCTGATTCTGTGATCATGAAGGACAAGCGTGCTAGGATGCGTCGAGGATATAGATTTGTCACCAATTTTTGACAAAGGTCTTGGAGGAGGATCATGATGTAGACTGAAGAACGGTAATATCTATATTATGTACAGCTAGCTAGAGATATTCTTAAGGTGAAAATCACAACCAGAAGTGGCAGACTTGAAAGGAATATTCAAATGTACTGTCTAGACAGCGATGGCAACAATAAGTAGTCCCAAGTCAACACAGATCTTCGTTGGTGGTATTCTAGCATCTCTAACCGATGGTTTTTGGCAAAACAAATTGTTGCGGTGCATTTGCTCACAGATTATTTTATATATTTTTTCCTTTTGTAATATTTGATCAAGATTACAAAGGAGTACGATGAGTGTCATACATCTGTCAGAATTAGTAATGGTGAATTATTTTCTACCTCTATATCACTCGACTATATTATTTGACCTACAATCTCTGTTCAACTGTAGTATCTTAAGAACCGGTGATTTTAATAACCGGTGATTTTGTGATTTGATGCATAAATAGACTTCTCTTAAGAAAAGGAATTTACCATCGTCTTTGAATTGTTGAATAATTTAATTTTACCCAGAAAAAGAAGTGTATTGAACATGTTACAATCATCGGTTTACACAAATACTCTCCAAAAACAAGTTATGATTATTTACCAGACTACTGATTTTATTAATGGAAACAAATATTTGTAAATCCTCTCCACAATACATTTTACACTACATCTGTCAGTTCATTTTGATACTAATATATTCTCTGATATGACACGTGTGTTACACGTGCACCATTACTAGTTTAAAAAGTAAAACACTACTAGTTGTTTGTTTTGATACGCAATTTATTTTTATTTAACAGTTTGATCTCAAAAATTATATATCTGAATCTATAACTCGGAAAAGATCAACTACTTGGATAATTATCTTAGCGTAAAAAATCAGCTACTTGGATAATTGTCTCAGCCATTATCCTAATTTTCTGGTCGTGGCGATCTGCATAGCCGCGCAACCTGTTAGCTTAGAATCGGTACATACCGTTTATTGCTTCTATACCATATTATAACATAAAATTTACCAATATTTACTGAAACGGTCAATGGATTTCCCCGAATAGCCGTCAAAATTTTGGTGCGGCATACCCATAACTAAAATCCTAAGTCCGCCAATGGATAGATTTGTCTATAGTCGTGTGGGCCGTATTTGATATCTGGGTTGCCCCACCTAGTAACCTGCCTCTAGAAGCTTCTCCACGGACCAAGAACTGCCATGCTTCACCAAGGCTCTACAAAGATTACCTACTGCATTGAAGGAAGGTTACGAGATAAAGACTTCAGGTACAAGACTCGAGGAAAGCCTAGACTTACAAGGCTCAGACATCTACATCGCTATATATACTGAAGGAAATCTATCAAGATCTCCATGTTCACTACTTGGACTGATTGGCAAAAACCATCTTCATCTATTTGTTGCTGATGGTGGTTGTGATTCATTTCTTACTTTTTTTGTTGCTTTATGGTGCGTGGGTCGTTTCTGGCATTCCTTTCTCCCTAGAGGTTCTTTCTTCTCTGATTAGGTAATAATCGCCTTATTTTTTGATGTGCGCTTCAACGACCTATACAACAATTCTCTCCAATTACTCAAGAAAAAAAATCAAAGTAAGCTTTTTTTATCCTTCTTGCTATAACTTCTCCAATTATATGTGACGGTAGTGTTGATATGAAGGATAAAACAGTTAGTCTTAGCGCACAAGACTTGATTTTCAAATGCAAGGTTACTACAAGATAAGTATTTCCTTGTTGCTTTTGACTCTATCCAATTATTCAGATATGGCTAGCTTTTTGCTCAATGCCATATCCACACTATATTCATGAGAATAAAGAGTTACATAAGCATTACATGGTAGCTATTTTGTCTCTGTTCTCCTGTTGGCAAAGATGTACCACTTCATGCTTTGTGCTACTTGCTTTTCTTATTTTATATGACTATTAGACCATTCATTCTGTAGTGATAGACATCTATTTTCATGTCCTAAAATTTTACCTAGAAGGCACTGTTTCTGTTAGCTTTCGGTTGTCTGGATTCTGGAGTCTGGACCCAAAACTGGCAGATCAGTTCATGCACAGTTTCAGTGCTCGATCACCGTCTCCATCGATGTGTTGCAGGATTTTTGCTTGTTTTTTAATTTCCATTTTCTAATACTTTCCTGATATTTGCTAGAAGCTGGTGGCCAATGGGCTGGGTTCGGTGCCAAGGTTTTGGTTCCCGAAAAAAAATTATCCTGAGGGGGCTCGGGATTCCAGGTTACCGCGGTAACCGAGAAATCCGGGATGGTTACCGGACGAATTTGAAAAATGAATTTTGAATTCAAATTTTCGTAGAAAAGGTTATTTACGTTATAAACTGATTCTAGAAGCAGCCGTCATTACATCGCAATGACAAGTCCTGGGTTACATCCTGTGCGCATGTAGCAGGTCTCAAGTTCGAGCCTTGTTTTCCACATTTTTGCATAATTATGGAGATTAAGCTTGCACAGAGTATCGAAACCAGTGGCGGAACTAGGAGGGGACCAGCAGGTGCCCTGGCCCCCCCTATGACAATGTAAAACGTGAAGCAAATTTTAATTAAGGCTAATTTAAATATGAATTTTAGACAAATTATCTGTGTTGGCCCCCTCTAATGGTGATTTGGCATGTTTGGGCCCCTTCATTATTGAATCCTGGCTCCGCCCCTGATCGAAACTTGTTTTAATGCTCAAAAAATAAAAACGAGAGAAGTACTCGAACCCAGGAACTGCTGAAGAGAAAAGCAGGTCACTGCCACCGGGATACGACGCTGTCCCTAAGAAGAGGATATACCTTATTTATCAAAGATTTTGAGTTCAAATTCAAAAATTTCAAAATATCTCGGGATTATTTGACCGGTAAGCATGTTTCCCGTGGGTGCTCGGGAAACCCGGTTACCGGGCGGTAATCAGATTTACCGACCGGTAACCTAAACCATGTTCGGTGCTGACCTTGCAGCGCTTCTTATAGAGACACTACCCACCTCATGCCGTTCTGGTTCATATTTAGGTTGTCCTTCCTATACCCTGTTACTTCTTATAGATGTTTGTTTCAGGAAATCCATGTGAATGAAGTTATTGGCAGTGACAAAAAGCTGAGGATATAACTACTGATGATAAGCTCCTATCCTCTGTCCAGAGTTAATAAAAGGGAAAACTCTCAGTAACTTTGATGATCCTCTTATTGGGCGTTGTTTCACTGTTTCTTCGTATCTGCTTCATGCTTGTAGGCTGCTGGCACCAAGGAAGTCGTTCGGTGTTGTGCTGGTGAGGGCGACCAAATGGTCCGCTAGCGCTCACCGAAATGAAACTGCATCGATTCTGACTACATTATCTTTTTTTTCAGCGCTTTGGTGAAGATGATCTGTAGGATGAGAGTGTATGGCAGACGACAAGGGATATGCACATATGAATCCACATGTTTTGTTTGAGTAGACATACACGTTGTATAAATAGATGAACGTATTAATAACTACTCCCTCCGTATCAAAATATAAGACTTTCTATTTTTATTCTGCACACATCTAGATACAGAGGGAGTACGTTTTAGTCTGTGCTGAATTACATTTGTAACGTATTTGCGTATACGGCGCCATCGGCACGTTGATTGCGTTCGTCACCCACCCCTCCGGTAGGGTGACACCGTCCTCCAACGGGATGTTGTGGCTATTGGACACCCGCGAGTTCTCCACCGACAACATGTGTGAGGCGTGGGTGCTGCCTTCTCGCGCCACATCTCGCGGTGCCACGCCTTGGTCATCTGCTTCTTCTCGTTGCAGCGGCGTTGCTCCCCGCGGCACTCGTTGTGGCAACGCGTCACGTTCCGCCGACTGAAATTCGCGGCGAAGGCGAAACTCACGTTCCCCGACGTCCGCCGAAAGGGAGCAATTGGGGGATGGAGGAGATGGTCGAGTCACGCTGGTATATCTATGTGGGACCCAACCGTCAGCTTAGCTGTTAATAGGCTTTTTAGGATGGGTTGCAACAGATTAGGTGTGGACCTGGCGGAGACTGCAAAATATATGTAGAAGTGGTGGTTTGCGCAATGATATGTCCTGAGCCTGGTGGAAACTGCAATTTCCTCCCAGCACCTTCTCATCAGCTTCTCTGCTCCGTTCTCGAGGCAACGGGACCCTAGTGTGAACGTGGCTTTGCAACTGCAGGACAGCGAGAACCCTTTTGCCCTTTCGATCTGTGACTTCTGCTTTTCTTTCAGCTAAACCCGTGGGTGGCAGAATCTCCCCAGGAGAGGAAAGCCGGTGGAAATAAGGAGGGCCACCGTGCACGGCATCCAGTCCAGCCTCAATCCGCACACGGGCGCGAGCAGTTTGAGGTCGTCTCGGCCTCTTGGCTCTCGCCATTAATGGCCGTACATTTCCTCGTACCTTTCCTCCTCTTCTTGGCCACCCCTGTCACCTCCGCCTCCACCACTTCACTCGCCACCAACACCACCGCCGATGGCTCGCCGACTAGTGCAGATGCAAGAAGCGGTGGCGGCAACGTCACCACGTTCAATTTCTCGGGTTTCCACGTCCGCGACGCCAACCTGACCGTGGTTGGCGACGCCAACATCAACCAGGGGCGCTCCAGATCACGCCGGACTCGCTCAACGACGCCGCCGACTTCCTCACCAACAAGTCCGGTCGCGTCCTCTACTCCGCCCCATTCAGGCTCTGGCGCGACGAGAAGGGTGCCGGCAATGGCAGTGCCAGCGCCGGCGCCGGCGGCAAGAAGGTCGCGTCCTTCAGCACCGTCTTCACCGTCAACGTGTTCCGCGTCACTGGCACGGAGCCGGCGGAGGGGTTCGCCTTCCTCATCGCGCCGTCCGCGGACATGCCGCCCACTGGCAGCTATGGCGGCTTCCTCGGCCTAACCAATGCGACCACCGACGGCAACGCCACGAACCAGATCGTCGCCGTGGAGCTCGACACCGAGAAGCAGCCGTACGACCCGGACGACAACCACATCGGCCTCAACGTGAACAGCGTCGTCTCCGTCGCCAACACCTCGCTCAAGCCCCTGGGCATCGAGATCTGTCCGCTCAAGACCGCCAAGTACAACGTCTGGATCGACTACGATGGCGCCGCCCGCCGCATCGCCGTGTACATGGCAGACATCAAGGAGGCGAAGCCCGTGTCGCCGGTGCTCGCCTCGGCGCTGGACCTCGGAGCCACCGTGGCCGAGAAATCCTACTTCGGTTTCTCGGCGTCGACGGGGCGCAAGTACCAGCTCAACTGCGTCCTGGCGTGGAACATGACGGTGGAGAAGATCCCGTGGGACGACGAACCCAGCAAGTCCAAGAGCGGCCTGACGCTGGGACTGGCCGTCGGGGTGCCCGTGGCGGTGTTTGCTCTGGCCGCGGTCGCAGCATTGGGCTACTTCCTGTGCGTGGTGAATCGGCGCAAAGTGAACCGCGATGAAGACGGCAGCGCCATCACGGGAAGGATGATCCGTAGCCTCGCCGGCGGGCCGCGGGAGTTTGATTACAGGGAGCTGCGGAAGGCAACCAACAACTTCGACGAGAGTATGAAGCTCGGGCAGGGCGGGTACGGGGTTGTGTACCGCGGCGTGGTTGTCGACGACCACAACAACCCTGCCGCCGCTGGGACGACGGTGGAGGTGGCGGTGAAGAAGTTCTCGCGGGCGAGCACGCAAGGGCAGAGTGACTTCCTCTCCGAGCTCAGCATCATCAACCGGCTCCGCCATAAGCATCTCGTCCGCCTCGTCGGTAAGCTCCATCCCACCCTCTGCTCCGGCCGGCGCCGGCCATGGGTTTAACCACTCATTTCTTTATTTGCTTATCAGCTTATGGTCACATGTGATTCTTGCACATGGGGTGTCTCTGTTAAGTGTTAACAATAGCCAATTTGAACGTAGTTTACTCGGTTTCCTAGCAGCGAGATCCATGTGCACCTGCATAAAAATGCTTTGACCGTATACTTTAGCTGCACTTTACAGCATCAATGCGTTCATGCGCCTCAAAGTTAGACCAACCAAACTTTTCCCAGTCTGCATTGTGCTTAACTAATGCTAATATGCTATCATTCTGCTTTCCTGTAAAGAGCATAATAATTGTTTAGTTAAACAGGACTGATATACATAGATAAACCTCATAACAATCACAGAGCGACGACCATCATGATCTGTTCCCCTTTTCTTCAGAAGGCAGCACACACTATTTCTATAGAGTAATTAAGGACATACTTTTATTTTTTTCAACTGGGCTACTCCCGTTTCCATTAATTGCTCAAGGGAAATACAAAGTTCAACTACACATCAATGAAGGGGACAAGAAGTAGAGTAGAACAGAGGAAAACAAAATGGTAGGAAAACTCACTGCATAATCTCGGCATCGAGATTATACTACGAGGCAAAAAAACCTACCCCTAAACTACAAGCAACAGTTTCCAAGATAAACCACTCCAAGTTCAACACAACAACTCAAACGCTCCACAGCTAGAGAACCACCATTCACACTACAGACGCGAATCCACCATCAACCTTGAGTGATCCGAAGAAGTCTTGCACCAGCAGTCGAAGTCGCACTGGACCCTGTTGAAAAAACATGCCAGCTGAGACGCCCTGCTCATCGGTTGGTCAGCAGCGCCCCTGATCAACGCACAATCTTCTTTGCCGTAGAGCCCTGCCCAATAATGAAGCAAAGAACACATGTACACAACAGTGACCAGAGGAGTCTAGACATTCAGCTTGTCGAAAGTTATTCTGTTCCGAGTAATCCAAATAACCCACCAAACCGCAGATAATAGCAACATATGATATATCTTTTTTGGGTGAAAAAAAAGCATATAAAACCAAGCAACACTTTGCCACAAGGCCGAAGAGCATCAAGAAGCTCCCAACATTGATCCCAACGTCCCCCAAACAACTCCTGCATGAGAACACGAAAAGAACTAGTGTTACGAACTGATCACATAAAGAACAGGTGGGATTGCCAAGACATTTTCTTATTTTCAGATCATCTTGAAACAATTGCCAAAGAAAAATCTTTGATTTTCAACTGGATCTTGCCTTTCCAAATCCACTTATTCCCATTGATCAGATAAGGCATCATTAAAACCTCTCCGGAAAGGAAACATATATATCAAAAGACTCTACCAAATGTCATTCCTGAGCATGACAAATGTCATACAATACAACATAGGAAAAGACACCATAAGAAAGAAATTTTCCAACCATGTGTCTTTCCCAAACCTGACAAAATTGCCATTATTCAACATAATCTTCCTCCCAAAGAAAATACACATCTTTCACTATCAAAAGGTTTTTCCAAATAGGAGAATCACTAGCTCTACATTTAACAGTTGCAACTGATTTATTTCTCAAATACTTGGCTTTCACAATTTGGTGCCAAAGACCAGATTGAGTTTCAACTACCACATAACACTTACACAAGAGTTTAATATTCAGCTTTCTTAAATCTTTTATACGCAAACCCCCTTTCTTCTTAGATATGCAGAGTCTAGCCCATTTTACCGTATGATATTTCCTCTTATTTCTATTACCATGACATAATTTTATGAAATCAGAAAACTGTAAGTTCATGTGCCGTAATCTAAACTTTTCCTGAATTCAGACAAAACCATGGCATTCCTAATGTAGATTAAAAGATGGTCACGTTAAATAAAAATTCTAGCACATTTGTGCAAGATTATACTGTCGAATGGAATATCATGACTTTCAGATTTGTATGTGAAGTAGCAGCAATTGACATGCCTGGATGGACTCTGCAGGGTGGAGCCACGACAACGGTGAACTACTGCTCGTGTACGAGTACATGCCGAACGGCAGCCTGGACCAGCATCTGTTCAGCTCAGTGGCGGCACGGGGGTCGCGGCAGCGGGATCCGCTCGGTTGGGAGCTTCGGTACAGCATCGTCCAGGGCGTGGCGTCGGCGCTACACTACCTGCACGACCAGTACGACCAGCGCGTGGTGCACCGCGATCTCAAGGCCTCAAACATCATGCTCGATGCTGCCTTCACGGCCCGCCTCGGCGACTTTGGCCTCGCCCGCGCCATCGAGACGGACAAGACTTCCTACACGGAGGAGGTGGCCGGCGGCGTCCATGGCACCGTCGGGTACATTGCCCCAGAGTGCTTCCACACTGAGAAGGCCACCCGCGAGTCCGATGTCTACGCCTTTGGCGCCGTCATTCTCGAGACAGTGTGCGGACGCCGCCCGCGCTGCGACATTGACGGCTTCCACTTGCTGGTTGACTGGGTCTGGCGCCTCCACCGCGATGGCCGCGTGATCGAGGCCGTCGACCCCAGCCTTGACGGCGCGTTTGACGAGGACGACGCTGAGCGGCTGCTAATGTTAGGCCTGGCGTGCAGCCACCCGAACCCTGCCGAGCGGCCCAAGGCACAGGCCATCTCGCAAATCCTGCTGCGCACCATGCCAGTGCCGTCCGTGCCGCCATTCAAGCCTTCATTCGTGTGGCCGGCGACCGACGGGGGATTCGACACCATGTCCACGACGGCGGGGACGACGTCCAGCCAGGTCAGCACGGTCCTGACATCGTCGTCCACATATAGCGACAACTTCGCGAGGGGGAACCAGAGCCATGTGCCGGCGCCCGAGCAGGACACCTCCGGTTCATTGGTTTGACAAGTCGGCTTTCCATTGCCCCTGTGGAGTCTAATTGTCTAAACCGGAGTCTCTACGGTGGAACGGAATCGAGATCAAGAAGAAAAATGCAAAACAATAGGCAGTGTCGTGTGGAAACCATTTCTCTCCTATGCTTTTTTGGCTTTCTCAACAGTGTACGTTTAATTGTCCATCAAGCTCAGAACGAAAATGCGAAGACGAGAAATGCAAGGATGGCACGGTGCATTTGTTCGTGAGGAAACATTTATTTTCTAATGTTTATTTTGGGTCTTTCCCCATTCTATATGTGTAATTATCTTTCTTAATAGAGTAGCTCCGAAGAATAGACACCTCTTAAGGTTAAGGTGTTTGTGTGCCTAACTTGTAAGAGAAGTATTTTGACTAAACATATTCTTTTGCACAACGGGGGTATAGATATTCCTAAATTCTTATTTTGTTCAGGTAATGAGTTGATAGATTATCTGTTTTTCCATTGTCCAATGACTAGGTATTTGCGGAATACTACTAGCTGTTCTTTCGGTTTTAAGCGACAGTCATTTCCTTTGTCCATCTAAGAGGAAAAGACAATTATCCATGTGTAGGCCTAAATATATTCTAATGGGAGGTAACAAGCATAATTTCTATCAGATTTTTGGAAAAAATCAATAGTATCCAACATCTACTAAAATGTTTTGAGGCAGCCTATGTACAAAACAGTTTATCACCATATATGTTATTTGGGAAATGCAATGCAAAATATAACACCTGTTGTCACCTCCACGCCGAATTCCCATATGTCGTGTGGTTTGCACTAAATGCTAACTGTTGTAATTATAATGGCTACAAAATCTGGAGATGCTCCAGTTCCAATCACCGACAATGAGCAAACATCGGATAAAGATAACTTCACTGGAAATGATATAGACCTCCTAACACGGAAACCTACCAGAATAATTTGAGCGTGACCATACATCTTTCAAATCATCCTCTTGTTGATACCTACAACCATTCGATCTCGATGTGCTTAGTCCTCCGGTGCTGCACAGGATTAGCAGACATATACACAACAGAGATGTTATCACAATACGGTCAATTTAGCAATCACCTGATGGAGTTCCTGCAGAAGTTAGCGCAGCCAAGTACTTTCAGCAACAGCATGAGCCATGGACCTGTACTCAGCCTCAGTGCTCGACCTGGAAACAGTTAGCTGTCGCTTGGACGACCACGAAATCAAATTATCCCCAAGATAAACGCAAAACCCTGAGGTAGAACGTGTAGTGTCGGGGCACCTAGCCCAGTCGGCATCGGAGTATGCAATCAGTGTGTTTGAGGGCGTAGGATAGAAGTACAAACCAAGGTCTACCGTACCTTTCAGATAGCTAATGATTCTTTTGACAAGAGCGAGGTGAGATGTGCGACAAGGTAAGATCTAGATTAGGTTGCTCAGTTATGACATAGTCTAACAGATTCCTCATTTCAGACTCCAAAGAGAACTGGAGTGCAGGATTGCATTCAACATATTTGACTTAGAAAGAGTTTTACCAGGTGACTTGGTGTATACCAGGAGCTAGTTAGAGGCAAGAATGTTATCGAGTATAAAAAATCTATGATTGGTCCTTGGATTACCGTCATTAGATGCATGCAAATTATGTTGGTGAGAATATAGGCAATTCATCGAATACCTTGCGTTCTCGAAAAAATAAATCTTTGTAATGCCTATGATCGACAACAAATTAAACCAGATCAAGCAACTACGCATTGATTGATACGAAAGGCACATCTGGCCTCATTAAGGAGCAATCGGAGCATCCATACGATCGATGAGAGGACTCACCTGGTACTACAACAGGAGCAACGACACCGATGGAGAGGAGAGGGCGGCTGCTCTTGGGTTTCTAAGCACCAACGTTGAGGCCACATTTGAGCGGGCGCTGGCTGGTACTTCAGGGGCGCGGTGACGCTGTGCGTAAGCCAGGGCGAGAAGGGGGCAGCGACGCGGCGTGACTGAGGGGGCGGCGACGCCAGCGTGACTTATGAAGTGGCGACGCGGGAGTGGGACGATGCAGGTGGCACAGGAGCGCGGGAAAGACGGGGTGAGTTCGATGCGAGATGGACGACCATGGGAGGGGTCTAGGCCGACGTTTGGGGCCTGGGTTTCTCCATCGACACGGAGCAGGGAGCAGGATTAGGTGGTGGTGCCAGGAAGAGCGAAGCCAGGACGTCTCTGCGGCGGACGGGCGAGAAGCACCAACGACGTCGGAGAAGGCAAATCGGTCGTAGTCTGACGCCGAAAACTACAAGAGCGCAAAATTTTGAAGAAATTCTAACTTGCAATGCTGGTAAACTCCCATTGAAATATTTGGGAGTACTAATAGATAAGAAAACGGATTTGCTAGTTCTCAGTCGCCTGAGAACTCATGAGTTGTCAGTCATGTCCCTAACCGTTGGATCTGATGCTGTAAGATTCGTATTCCTGTGTTATCGAGCGTTCGTAATTTCGTACGCAATTAGCTGAGTGTGTGTGAGCTGTGAGCTGTGCCTAGCGGCCCGTGTAGGTGAGGGGTTCATGGGCCTTTGTTTGCTCATGGGCCTATCAGCTTTTTCTTCTTCTTCTTCTCTTTTTCTTTTTCTTTTTCTTTTTTGAATTGTTTTGCCCATTTTTTTTGTTTCCACCTGTGCACATGCATTCCATTTCTCTCGGTAAGTACAGAGGATATTCTCAAATAGTAGATGCTAGAGAGTGCGGTCGTATTTTAGATTTTTTAGTTGCAAGTCAGTCGCAACTGACCGATTATCTAGTTACAAGTGGGATGTAACTAAAGGTTGTAACTGCTCTTTTTTACACTTACAAGTCGGTTATAACTAGGCTGTTATCTAGTTGTAGTATGTTAAAACTGAAAGACTTTAGTTGCAAGTCGATTGCAACTAGCTTTTTGTCTAGTTACAAGTGTGTTGTAACTGGATTATTTTGTCCAGTATAAGTGGGTTATAAATAACCTTTTATAGTTACAAGACGGTTGTAACTGGGCTTTATCGAGTTGTAGTATGTTGCAACTGAGAATTTTTAGCTGCAAGTCGGTTGTAACTGGCTTTTTGTCCAGTTGCATGTGGGGTGTAACTGAGTTTTTCTGTCCAGTTGCAAGTCGGCGGCAACTGGTTTTTTGTCCAGTTGCATGTGGGTTGTAACTGAGTTTTTCTGTCCAGTTGCAAGTCGGCTGCAACTGGTTTTTTGTCCAGTTGCATGTGGGTTGTAACTGAGTTTTTCTGTTCAGTTGCAAGTCGGCTGCAACTGGTTTTTTTGTCCAGTTGCATGTGGGTTGTAACTGAGTTTTTCTGTTTAGTTGCAAGTGTGTTGCAACTGACATTTTTACAGTTATAGGTGAGTTGCAACTGAATTTTATCCAATTGTAGTATGTCGCAGCTAAAATTGCCAATGTGGGTTGTAACTCAAATTTGTATCGTTATTTGTTCTAGCTAGGAGATATAATTCCGTTGCGACTTAGATTTATCGACTGCAGTTGGGTTGAGCTTTTTCTAATTTTATTGGGTTGATTTTTACATGTTATGTGCACAGTGGGCTACATCTAGGTATTTGTTTTTGAATTTTGTGAAACGTATTTATGTGTACTGTACATTTGTACTTCGGTTTTCAGTTATTTTGGTTCTCCATTTTTATGTACTCACTTTCTTCATAGTGTACTTTTTATACTTTTCGTTTTCGCCGTTCGGTAAAAAATAACGAATCTAAGCTAGCTAGGTAGCTAGCTTTGTGCACGGCATGACTGATCACTCGGATCGAAACTTGATTCATGTACAGTACATGCATGGATGCATGGATGTTGTGACGCTTTGCGTAGGCGGGTGAGCATGATGCATGGCTGATTAGCTGCGTGACTACGTGACTGCACTGTGAGTAAATTGGAGACGCGCTGTACAGAGGAGCTGTACAGTTTTGCATGACGTCAACTGATGAGCTCCAGACGCGCCCATAAGAAAAGAATTAAGAACCCTCATTGGCGATCTCTAAAGAGAAAAAATGGGAAATAAATTGTGTCCAGGCAGAGGAAATTACTCTCGTTAATTCATTTCTTTCCGGTGTACCTTTATACGTGTTCTCCTTCTATAGGGTGCCTGTAGGAGTAAAAGAGGGAATGGATACGACATTATTACATACGTTCTTTTTTCAAAATGTTATAACTTGCAAACAGCGCGTCAGAATTATAGTCAGTTTTCACTTCTAAAATTCTCGCGACGATATTTTCAAAACTAGATCACACCCTTACATATGTTTTGGAGAATTTTTTTACGAAACAACTTTGGTGCACGATACAACAAATTTGTTGCGTTACGACGCAACTTTGGTGCGCGGCGTAAAACTGTAATTGGCGGCTTAAAAACAACTTAATATCTTGACTCCTTTATATAAAACTTCATAACAACATGTAAACAACTTATATAAAATGGTAAGCAACTTCAGACCTATGGGTATGTATCTTTGAAAACAATAGTATACAACTTCACAAACATCAGGTATGCAACTTTGACACAACAATATATATGTTCACTACAACGGGTATCCAACTTTGTAACAACAATATGCAACTCTACAACAGTGGGTGTACAAGCCCTAAAAACTTTGCTATAAAGGTTGTAGCTAAAGGCACGTGTGTTGCACTATATGCACCAATGTTGCACCAGGACTTGCATATGCTGGATGTATAGCTATATGCACTAGCAAGAACTTCTTTCTTACAGCACCAAAGTTGCTTCCCGTAGAACAAAACTTGCTTCACGTAGCACTAAAGTTGCATTTTACAAAAGTTTGTCAAAAAGTTTTATATTACTTTTTTTTGACATCCGATTTAGAAGTTATGATTTTTTAAATTTTGAAATGACAAATTAAATGCACACGTTATCTCATGGCTTATACATGCAAAGAGGAGAAGAGAAAGATATGGGAGAAAACAAAGCGCGTGCCATGTAACCCACGTGAGTTCTGTTCAGATGCTAGTGTGTACGCATGCGTGAGAGCCGTCCTCGCTCATCGGACGGTGCAGAAGGGTGTGCGCCCGAATCTGTCAAAAAGCAAAGCTTTGCTCTTTATCATTTGGGTAAAAAGAAATGTCACCTCATAAAATGAGAAGTAGTATGTTTACCAACATTATATCACCTGAATCTCAACAATGAAGATAAAGATTGTACAACCAATAAATCCCCATAACTTTTGTTGGTGAATCTCCATTGTACCTTTTATATTACTTTTTTTGCGAAACACCTTTTATATTACTTAGAAAGATGAATTCGATTGCATGTTAACTAATAACCGGGCAATAGTATATCGAACAATAATTGACGTCACACACTTGATCAAAAAAATTAAGCATTTTGCACTATCTGTCGAAGAAATAGGCATTGACAACCTGGCCGTGACCAAATCTTTCTAATTAACATTAATAGCACCAGATCTTTAAAAAGACTAATCGCACCAGATTTTCCATATAAATATGGACCATTCCGTGGATCGTGCATGAAGATCCAATAGTTTCGACCAAAAGTCATCTTGTTGAATTGGAGAGCAACACATATTGCAACTGTGGTCGCCTGCATGGAGAAGTACTTGAAGCATGTAGAAGTACTTGGGCTCATTCTTCTCGTATGGTTTGCTACCCATGAACAATCCCTTCAAAAAAAATGCTAATGTGTACGCACGCGTGAGAGCCGTCCTCGCTCATCGGACGGTGCGGAAGGGTGTGCGCCCGAATCTGTCAAAAAGCAAAGGTTTGCTCTTTATCATTTGGGTAAAAAGAAATGTCACCTCATAAAATGAGAAGTAGTATGTTTACCAACATTATATCACCTGAATCTCAACAATGAAGATAAAGATTGACAACCAATAAATCCCCATAACTTTTGTTGGTGAATTTCCATTGTACCTTTTATATTACTTTTTTTTGCGAAACACCTTTTATATTACTTAGAAAGATAAATTTGATTGCATGTCAACTAATAACCAGGCAATAGTATATCGAACAATAATTGACTTCACACACTTGATCAATAAAATTAAGCATTTTGCACTATCTGTCGAAGAAAATAGGCATTGACAACCTGGCCGTGACCAAATCCTTCTAATTAAGATTAATAGCACCAGATATTTAAAAATACTAATCGCACCAGATTTTCCATATAAATATGGACCATTCCGCGGATCGTGCATGAAGATCCAATAGTTTCGACCAAAAGTCATCTTGTTGAATTGGAGAGCAACACATATTACAACTGTGGTCGCCTGCATGGAGAAGTACTTGAATCATGTAGAAGTACTTGGGCTCATTCTTCTTGTATGGTTTGCTACCCATGCACAATCCCTTAAAAAAAGGTAGTGTGTACGCACGCGTGAGAGCCGTCCTCACTCATCGGACGGTGCGGAAGGGTGTGCGCCCGAATCTGTCAAAAAGCAAAGGTTTGCTCTTTATCATTTGGGTAAAAAGAAATGTCACCTCATAAAATGAGAAGTAGTATGTTTACCAACATTATATCACCTGAATCTCAACAATGAAGATAAAGATTGTACAACCAATAAATCCCCATAACTTTTGTTGGTGAATCTCCATTGTACCTTTTATATTACTTTTTTTGCGAAACACCTTTTATATTACTTAGAAAGATGAATTTGATTGCATGTCAGCTAATAATTGGGCAATAGTATATCGAACAATAATTGACTTCACTCACTTGATCAATAAAAGTAAGCATGTTGCACCATCTGTCGAAGAAAATAGGCATTGACAACCTGGCCATGACCAAATCCTTCTAATTAACATTAATAGCACAGATCTTTAAAAAGACTAATCGCACCAGATTTTCCATATAAATATGGACCATTCCGCTGATTGTGCATGAAGATCCAATAGTTTCGACCAAAAGTCATCTTGTTGAATTGGAGAGCAACACATATTGCAACTGTGGTCGCCTGCATGGAGATTTACTTGAAGCATGTAGAAGTACTTGGGCTCATTCTTCTCGTATGGTTTGCTACCCATGCACAATCCCTTAAAAAAAATGCTAATGTGTACGCACGCGTTAGAGCCGTCCTCGCTCATCGGACGGGTGCGGAAGGGTGTGCGCCCTAATCTGTCAAAAAGCAAAGGTTTGCTCTTTATCATTTGGGTAAAAAGAAATGTCACCTCATAAAATGAGAAGTAGTATGTTTACCAACATTATATCACCTGAATCTCAACAATGAAGATAAAGATTGTACAACCAATAAATCCCCATAACTTTTGTTGGCGAATCTCCATTGTACCTTTTATATTACTTTTTTGCGAAACACCTTTTATATTACTTAGAAAGATAAATTTGATTGCATGTCAGCTAATAATCGGGCAATAGTATATCGAACAATAATTGACTTCACACACTTGATCAATAAAAGTAAGCATTTTGCACCATCTGTCGAAGAAAATAGGCATTGACAACCTGGCCATGACCAAATCCTTCTAATTAACATTAATAGCACAGATCTTTAAACAGAGTAATCGCACTAGATTTTTCATATAAATATGGACCATTCCGCTGATTGTGCATGAAGATCCAATAGTTTCGACCAAAAGTCATCTTGTTGAATTGGAGAGCAACACATATTGCAACCATGGTTGCCTGCATGGAGATGTACTTGAAGCATGTAGAAGTACTTGGGCTCATTCTTCTCGTATGGTTTGCTACCCATGCACAATGTAAGTGGCATACAGACGTCATCGGTTTATTAGTGGATATTTTGCCTAGATTATTTTCTTATGATCTGCTATTCTGCTGTATGTGCATGTCAGTTACTTAACTTAATATTAGTGAATGATTTCTTCCTATAATTCTATAGGCTTTGGCATGGATGGAATGGATAACGAGAAGATCAATATACCTAAAGGATTATGCTTGAAGAGTCACGATTTTGGCCAAGCTGCAATCCCAACAAAGATCTATGTTTTTGTTGCTTTGACACTTTAACCTGC
The DNA here is from genome assembly GCA_947311845.1 of Poa pratensis. Taxonomy (NCBI): domain Eukaryota; kingdom Viridiplantae; phylum Streptophyta; class Magnoliopsida; order Poales; family Poaceae; genus Poa; species Poa pratensis. The sequence continues at coordinate 26,853,550 of CAMZMU010000101.1, read as the reverse complement.
TATAAGTCGATGGACGAGTGCAAATTTCACTGCCCAACTTCATCTTGTGGTGTAATCGAGACATCATCTTCGGCCCCGGAATAAAACCGAATTATGATTAATGGATAATGTAATACTCCCTCCATTTTGGTGTATTAGGTTTCCTAATGAAAACTATTTGTTCCTTTTTAATACTGGAATAAAATCAATTTGTCTAATTATACTCCTAATTAATTATACGTATGTGCCCTTCTCTCTCCTTAAAATTGCTCCTCGCCGCACCCATGCATCTCCTCTCCTTTGTGCATGTAATTTTTAAAACAGTTTGACAAATGCATGCATGTTTCATCTCTCTCCTTTAAATAATTCACTGACTTGATTGGAGAAAATAACGCCCAATCTACTCCTGCCTCGGCCGAGATGATTTTTCAACTGAGCCCTACACACCTACACGGAGAGATTAATAGCTTGTGATGTGCTAATTAATATACTTAGAAACAAGAATCAACGACTTGTCCTTTTTTTAGGTCCATCGACGAACACGAAAACCGACCGAATCTCAGCCTATCCGCTGGGCACATAACTCCGCGCACCCTCCTGCGCACTAGAAGAGTGAGGATAGAGTGGGAAGAAAATTAAAGGGCATGCCACTATGAATTAGGCCTAAACAATAGCAGTGAAGATGAACCATCACTGTCACCCAACTGAATCTCAATACTAAAGATAAATATTGTACAACAGTAAATCTCCACAACCTTTTTCTTTTATATTACTTTCATAGATCTATTGGATTGTTTGTTCAAAAAGAAATCAATAATGTTTCATATATTCCCTAAAGAAACGAAAATTCTCATAGAGGAGATAAACACTCAATGTGAAGTAGTATCTTATCTTCTTTTTCTACGTAAAGGTCCACCGACGAACATGAAATCTGAACGAATCTCAGCACATCCACCGGGCACATAACACTCTATGCTCCCTCATGCGCACCACAGGAGCGAAGATAGAGCAGGGAGAAAATTTAAGGGCAGCCACTATGAATTAGGCCCATCACTATCATCATTTGAATCTCAATAATAAGATAAAGATTGTAGAACTGTAAATCTCCACAACTTTTTTTTATATTACTTATAAAGATTTCTTTGTTCAAAAAGAAATCAACACGGTTTCATAATTCCCTAAACAAAAGAAAATTCTCATAGAGGAGATAAACAATTAATGTGAAGTAATATCCTGAAAATAGTACAGTATCCAATATTGACTTCACACCTAATCAATATAATTAAGCAATTTGCGCTAACTATGGAAAAAATAGGCATGGCCAGCCTGGCCGTGACCAAGTCCTGCTAATTAACATTAATAGCACCAGATCTAGAATATGATTGATTGCACCAGATTTGAAATATAAGTATGGACCATATACCGTCGACCATGAATCAACATCCAATAGTTTCGACCAATACTCATATTGTTGAACTGGAGAGCCACAAGTACTGCAACGGTGTCGTCTACATGGAGAAGTATTCGAAGCGTGTACAAGCACTTGTGCTTATTCTTGTCGTATGCTTTGCTACCCATGCACAATGTAAGTGGCATACATACATTCTCGGTTTACTAGTGAATATTTTGCCTAGTTTTTTATTCTATGCATGTTAGTTATCTAACTTGGAACTATTGAATGATTCCATAGCAATATGGTTCATGTGCGAGTATATTGATGCTTTTGGTTGTTTTAATTATATAGGCATGGGCATGGATGATATGGACAATGAGAAGATCAATATACCTAAAGGCTTATGTTTCAAGAGAAAAGATTATTTTCCAAGGTGCAATCCCAACAAAGATCTCTGCTATTGTTGCTTTGACACTGGAGACTGCCATAGTTCCATGAACGAGTGCAAATCTCACTGCCCACCTTCCTCTTCTGGTGCAATCAACGCATCCCCTTCGACCCTGCCATAAAATTGAATTATCATTAGATAAAGATGAATTATCGTGCGGCATGCTTGATGGGCAATCACAACATATGTAAGGAATAGCACCTGATGTGCTAATTAATAATTAGAAATAAGAAACAGCGGCTCACGTCTTTCACTCTCAGCTGCTCAAGACATCTGAAAATGCTTGATCACATCTGCTTGCTGGATCTTTTAATTTTATTGGGGAAGCGGAGAGAAAAATGGGAACTTGAATTATAACCACATTTTAATAAAAAACATAGAGACGTACAAATTTTGTATGCATCCTCGTCTAGAAACAAAAATCAACATTCCCCATTCCACCTAGATCGCTTTATAGAGAATTTGTATGAATAAATAACAAGGTGAGCATCGTCATTGTATTAGAGCATCTCTAGCCGAGGCAAGGCGACGTGTGAAATGTTGAGATTTGCTGGCTTGTTCTGATGGCTTCAACGATGGATGGCACAATCTCTTCGTGGCGGTTGTCGTATGTGTCATGTTGGTCTCTCGTTGAGCTACGACTTGACATGGCACCCGTATTACTGGCTGATGGCCTAGATGGCGGTTTCAGATATCGAGTTGAGCTATGAGGTGGCTCAGTGTGACGCAGACCTGGCCCGATGCCTCCTTCCGTTAGCGCCCTTAGATCGTCACGTGGGATTGGCAGTCTGTTTGCGGAGTTTGACGATTGCCTGATTAGTATTCATGACGCGGAGGTGTGATTTGTGACTCATCGGCGGGCGAAAGGCTTTCTATGGTTGTTGTCCAATAGAGGTGAGGACGACATGTTTGGGCCCACGTATTCTCGAAGGCGTCGTCGAGGCAGTGCTTTTGCTCCTCTGCCCGGGAGCTTTCGAGGGAAACTCCAGATCCCACGTGGGATTGGGCTAGGACGGCGCTTTGGTGTCACTTATCTCTTGGGGCCTCGTATTGGGTACCCCGCCATCCCAAGGGACCGGTGGTGGGAGTTGGTGGTCGGTGACAGCGAGTTGCATGATAACCTTGGCTACATTTGAAAAACGGACTCATTTTTGGGATCGGTCAGCTCTATGTGAAAACCTTGCACTGAGCTCTGCTGATGTCGGTTTCGTTGAGGAGGTCTTCACCACCCGTGTTGGTTTTGTCTGTTCATATAGTTGGTGATGTCTTGTTATTCGTCATTGACTAGGGGTGTGTGGCCCTGGGGCCCAGCAGGGATGTCAGCGGCGGCTCTTGATTCTCGCCTCTGCCGTGTTGCGTTGAGCTATTTGGTTATTCGCTTTGTTTGCGTGGGCGATTTGATCGTTGACTCGAGTGGGGCGTGACCTCAGGACAGTTGTGATGTGTTTTATGTTTTATCGGTTTTGTACTCCTTTATAAACTGGCCAACTATTTTTATACTATATCGATGAGAACCCAAATATTTTGCTCCGTTCTAAAAATAAATTAGACTATACAACACGGAACGAACAAACAAACAACAATAACCTGCACCTGCTCATTACAGGGGTTTGGGAGTTCTCGCGCACATCGACATACCAACACATCCAGCGGCTATACTGAACCCCCATATATTCCCGTGGGCTTGACAGTGAAGATTTCCATAGATAGAAGTCCTATGGTTGGTGTGATCACTGATCAGACACACAAGGGTTGCTGCCCATAAAACATCCGGTACATCCAGACCCAGCGAATTATATCATCGAATAGTTTGTCCGGTATGCACGAATGCCCTATGGCCCACGAATTAATGATTGTTGGCTTCGTCATATAAACTCATGTTGCTACTTGCACGTATTAGGAGGAGAACCGATTGAAATAAATGAAGGTCAACATTAACATGCCTTAAATATCATGTTGGTGGGCCTTCAAGAAGGGTCTGTCACACCGATAATGATGAGTCGAATCACATGTCAATCTCGTGATTTTTATATCTAAAGACGAGTTTAAGACTACCACCTTCAGCAAGAGCATGCTCGCACGGTTACATTGCCCAATCAAAGATTGTGTATTTCCTGCGTGGATACTATCTCACTAGCAGGATCAATGTATCATGATGCTGAGAGAAGATGCTCTCACACGACTGTTACGATAATTACCGCATGCAAGATCATAGACACACCGAGACACGATATTTGTTAATGCAGTTGAGTGCTCAACGCCTACATCTACGGGGCATGACTACGGGCGCTACTCCCAAAATACCACAACGGCCGCCCTAGACGTCGGAACAAGTCGTCGGCTCCCCTGTGTGCATCAAGTCAACATAAGTTACATCGTGTGGTACCCCACACATTATATAGGAGGCCATGGCTACAAGGGTTCGATTCGAATACTATTAGTATGATATCCACGCCTAACGTGTTGGGTGATAGTGTCACTAGTAGAAAAGTGGCCTTAGAGGCGGACCTTTAGTTGCGGCTCGTTTCCGAACCGCGACTAGAGGTCTCGCGGCTCCGACAGATCCAACGGCTAGGACAGGTGGCGGTTTGTGCTGGAGCTTTGGTCGCGGTTGGAGCCACCAACCGCGACTAAAGGTCCTCCACCTGCGGCCGGAGCCGCGCGGGGCACGCGCGAGGACCTTTAGTCGCGGTTGGTGGCTCCAACCGCGACTAAAGGTCCCGCACAAAAAGGCCGCCTGTCCTAGCGAGGACCTTTAGTCGCGGTTGGAGCCACCAACCGCGATCAAAGGTCAGTCGCCTTCATCTTCCACCCCGAACCAGCCTTGCCGTTTCGAGCTCGAGTTGAATCTCCATTTTCTCTCCACCGAGCTCGATTTCATCCACGATTTTTTGCACCATTTGTTAAGATTGACGGTGGTGCATCTATCCAAGGGTTAGCAACTGCAAACTCTCTCTTTCGGCGCCCGTTTCGTTGGTTGTCTAGCTCATTTAGCTCAATTCATATTTGTAGTGCTAGGTAGGTGTATGATGAAATGCCTAAGTTAGCTCATTTTGCTTATTTAGCTCAATTTTGTATTGTCAATTTGATCTTAAACTAAATTATGTTTTTGTATTTCAGTGTCACAACATTCACCTCCTCACCGTCGTCGATAGACCGTCTCGTCACCGACACCACCTAGGTGAGCTTTCTTTTTTATTTAAAAAAAATCTATGTTGTATGATTTTGTTCCATAATTATTATTTGTTTTTTTGTATAAGTTGTATAATATATATATATTATATATATATATATATATATAGTGCCATGGTTTTCACAAATACCCCCACCGGCTCTCGTCCGCTCTATTATTCGGATGTGGTATGACTTTTAATAACTATATATTTGTTTCGTTTCGCGTTTATGACAATCATGCGGACCAACTTTGACATAAATATATATTTGTCTAGGAGGTAGTTGAACCGGAAATTCCAGTGGACCCTATTGTTGAATATTTTGTGAAAGAAAACGATGATTTGAAAGCTAAATTAAAAATAAGTGAAGATCTCCGCAAAGAAGAGAAGAAGGAATTGGAGGTTAAGCTTGTCAACATCATCGATGAACACCAGTTCAAGCTTGCCGACGTCGTCGATACTTACGAGATCAAGTTGGATGGGATGCGCTCGAAGCTTGCCGACGTCGTTAATGCTTACGAGATCAAGTTGGATGCGATGCGCTTGAAGCTTAAAAAAATTAGAAGATATGCCATTAGTCAAGAGGCTTGGTATCATTATGCTGTTGGTTCAATAGTTACCTTAGTTGCGATTCTGATCGCATTTGTTGTTGGACTTAAATTTTTTAAATAGTTCAATGTTAGTTTAAATTAATGGATATTTAATGCTACAATGTATTACATTTGTCGCCACTCTACTTTGCTTGAATTATTATGGTCACTTATCTATTCATTACTGGCATGCATAATTTTTTTGATATACTTATATAATGCAGATGAGACGTCAATGGATGTACGGTGACCGAGTTTGTGCCGAATTCATTACTGGCATGCATAATTTTCTCCATGTGGCTGAGACAAGCAAGCGAAAGGATGGTTTTATGTGTTGTCCATGCAGTCTCTGTATGAATAAGTATACATACTCTTCCACAGACAGGCTTCACGAACACCTGTTGCGAAATGGTTTCATGCTTGGTTATTATTGTTGGACCAAGCATGGAGAAAGAGGGGTTATAATGGAAGAGAATGAAGAAGAGGAGGATAATGACAACTATCCTCTGTTCAATGAACACGCTGATACTACAATGGGGGAAGACGAAGTTGAAGAGGATGCCATCTTTGATGAGCCCGACGATGATCTTCGTCAGGCCATTCATGATGCACAAATGGACTGTGGAAGTGAAAACGAGAGGTTGAAGTTGGAGCGCATGTTAGCCGATCACAGCAAATTGTTGTACCCAACTTGTACAGATGGCCAGAAAAAGCTCGGTACGATACTGGAAATGCTACAATGGAAGGCAGAGAGTGGTACTACCGACAAGCACTTTGAAAGTTTGCTGAAAATAGTTAAGAAGATGCTTCCAAATGAAAACGAATTGCCCTCTAGTACGTATGAAGCAAAGAAGGTTGTCTGCCCTCTAGGATTAGAGGTGCAGAAGATACATGCATGCATTAATGACTGCATCCTCTACCGCGGCGAGCACGAAAATTTAAATGCTTGTCCTGTATGCGGTGCATTGCGGTTTAAGATTGGGCGAGATGACCCAGGTGAAGTTGAGGGCGAGCAAGGTTGTCCAAGGAAGAGGATTCCTGCCAAGGTGATGTGGTATGCTCCTATAATACCACGTCTGAAACGTTTGTTCCAAAACAAAGAGCATGCCAAGTTGTTGCGCTGGCACAAAGAAGAACGTAAAAAAGACATGATGATGAGACACCCCGCTGATGGGTCCCAGTGGAGAAAAATCGACAGAGTGTTCCCGAAATTTTCGGATGACGCTAGGAACTTAAGATTTGGTCTAAGTACAGATGGATTTAATCCATTTGGAGAGCAGAGCTCCAGTCATAGCACTTGGCCTGTGACTCTATGTATATATAACCTTCCTCCCTGGTTGTGCATGAAGCGGAAGTTCATTATGATGCCAGTGCTCATCCAAGGCCCGAAGCAACCTGGCAACGACATTGACGTGTATCTGAGGCCATTGGTGGAAGAACTTTTACAGCTGTGGAGTGATGAAGGTGTGCGTGTGTGGGATGAGCACGAGCAAACGGAATTTGATCTACGAGCGCTCTTGTTTGTAACCATCAATGATTGGCCTGCTCTTAGTAACATCTCAGGACAGTCAAACAAGGGATACAATGCATGTACGCATTGTTTAGGTGAGACTCAAGGTAAACATATAGGTAACAAGATTGTGTACCTGGGCCATCGTCGATGGCTTGTACCGAGGCATGCAGGAAGAAAGGAAGGCCGACATTACAAAGGTGAGGAAGATATTCGGCGGAAGCCTACTCGACCTTCTAGTTCTGTTATACATGATATGGTCAAGGATTTAAAAGTAATATTTGGGAAGGGTGCTGGAGCACTATCTGTTCCGAATGACGCTCAGAACCACGTTCCCATGTGGAAGAAGAAATCTATATTTTGGGAGCTGCCCTATTGGATAATGCTAGAGGTTCACTCTGCAATCGACGTGATGCACGTGACAAAAAATCTTTGCTTGAACCTGCTTAACTTGTTGGGCGTGTATGGAAAGTCAAAAGATACACCGGAAGCAAGACAGGCCCATCGACGTATGCATTCACGAGACGACGATCATTCTGATAATCATCAAGGTCCTGCGAGCTATGCTCTTACGAAAGAAGAGAAGAAAATATTTTTTGAATGTCTTCGCAGTATGAAGGTTCCATCTGGCTTCTCGTCGAATATAAAGGGAATAATAAACATGGCAAAGCAAAAATTTCAGAACCTGAAGTCTCATGACTGTCACGTGATTATGACACAATTACTTCCGGTTGCATTGAGGGGACTTCTAAAAGAAAATGTTCGAGTACCCATTGTGAAGCTATGTGCATTCCTGAATGCAATTTCTCAGAAGGTTATCAATCCACTTACTCTAAAAGATTTAGAGAATGATGTGGTCCAATGTCTTGTCAGCTTCGAGTTGGTGTTCCCACCAACCTTCTTCAATATTATGACGCACCTTCTAGTTCACCTGGTGGAAGAGATACGTGTTCTCGGTCCTGTATTTCTACACAACATGTTCCCCTTCGAGAGGTTTATGGGAGTCTTAAAGAAATACGTTCATAACCGTGCTAGGCCAGAAGGAAGCATCTCCAAGGGCTATGGAACTGAGGAGGTCATTGAGTTTTGTGTTGACTTTATTCCTGATCTTAAGTCGATTGGTGTTCCTCAATCGCGTCATGAGGGGAGACTGCGTGGAAAAGGCACGCTAGGAAAGAAAGCAATCATATGTGAAGACGTGGATTCTTTCACTCGAGCACACTACACAGTTCTGCATAGTTCCATCTTGGTGGCTCCGTATATCCAGCAACACAAGAATGATTTACGCTCCAAATACCCAGAAGATGAGATTGATGGAGTACACATCAGGACTTTTGGCGGTTGGTTACAGAAAAGACTGATGAATGTCACCACAAATGAACTACAGCTATACTTATTGGCCAAGACACCGTCTTCGACTATATTGACTTTTAAAGGGTACGAGATAAATGGAAATACATTTTACACGGCCGACCAAGATAAAAAGAGCACCAACCAAAACAGTGGTGTCCGCTTTGATGCAATAGATGGCTGCAGTGGGGAAAAGGTAACATATTATGGTTACATAGAGGAGATATGGGAACTGTCCTATGGACCTTCATTTAAGATTCCTTTGTTCAAGTGCAAATGGTTCAACCTAGATGGCGGTGTAGCCGTAGACACACGGTACGGAATGACTACAGTGGATTTCAAGAATCTTCATTACGAGAACGAACCATTCATTCTAGCCAGTGAAGTGGCTCAGGTTTTCTATGTGAAGGACATGTCTACCCTACCAACAAAAAGAAAAGATAAGCAAGCGAATACATCAAACGATGAGCCAAAGCGCCACATAGTTCTTTCAGGTAAAAGAAACATCGTGGGAGTGGAGGACCACACAGACATGTCAGAAGATTACAATAAGTTTCATGAAATTCCGCCCTTCAAAGTGAACATTGACCCAACCATCAAGTTACTTCAAGAAGATTGTCCATGGTTACGGCGCGTTCAAAAGAAAGGGGCACACAAGAAGAACAAGTGAACAATACATAGGGATGTTGTTGGTGATGTGTAATAATGTATTAAACCTTTTATGTAACTGTGTCCATGTGGGAACCTCTCAAACCTCAGCTTCGACCGTCCAAACACAGTTCCCCCTGCATACAGCCCGACGGTGGCTCGTGAGTTTGAGCGCCACTTCGATCCAAGCAGCGGTAAGACGTCTCTGATGATCTACAACCGTCCGGCAAGACGTCTCTGATGATCTGCAACCGTTTGGAACGGTCGCAGGTCATCAGAGACGTCTTGCCACTGGTTGCCCAAAGATGCCTCTCCGAGTGACGCTGGAATGTTTTGTGTTTGAGCGCCACTTCGATCCAAGCAGCGGCAAGACGTCTCTGATGATCTACAACCGTCCGGCAACACATCTCTGATGATCTGCAACCGTTTGGAACGGTCGCAGGTCATCAGAGACGTCTTGCCGCTGGTTGCCCAAAGATGCCTCTCCGAGTGACGCTGGAATGTTTTGTGTGAGTGAGTAACCTGTCTGAGGAGGGCGGCTATATATAGGGTACGTGTGCTTCTTTAGTCCCGGTTGGTAACACCAACCGGGTCATGTGGCTCACGAAGTGGTCGTGATACTGCTGATCCAACAGCTCACAATCCCTCAAAAGAAACACACCCCTGATCCAACGGCTCACAAGCGCTCGAAAGAAACACACGATCCGTGTGCTTCTTTAGTCCCGGTTGGTAACACCAACCGGGACTAAAGACGGGCTTTGCGGTCACGACACGTGTCCTCCCCCAGCGCTTCCCTGGGCACGTGTCCTCCCCCAGCGCTGCCCTGGAGGTCTTTATATATTGTCGCCGACGGGGTAAACCCTAATCCACCATTCCTAGCCACGAACGCATCGTCTCCACGAGATGGATCCGCCACGCCCGCCGCAGCGCCTTCTGGACGAGGTCGAGCGTGCTCGGCAGAGCGCGCTTGGGCGCAACCGCGGGAGTCTATCCCGCCGTATGCCCACGAGCCCGGCGTGGAGAGGAATGCCCAGCTACCGGCCTCCTGCTCCACCAGGTGCCGCCGCACCTCCACCTGGCGGCGCTGCACCTCCACCAGGCGCCGCCGCTCCTCCCGCGGAGGAGGAGGAGGGACGACGACTTCGACTGGAGCGACGACGGGGAAGAAGGTTGTGGGTTGCAGATACAGGAGGCCATGGAAGCCTCCTTCCAGTCTATCCGCGACTACCCTGTCCAGCGAGCCAAGACTTCCTACCAGCTCAAGGCGAAGGAGGCTTCCGATCTGGATTGGGCGCTGAAAGACTCATCCTCCATGGATCTTGCCCTCCGCCGCAAACGTGCGCGCGAGAACCGGGCGGCCGCCCACGGGGCTGGCTCCTCCCGCCGTTCCCCCTAATCCTACGGCCTTCGAGCCAGCAAGTCCGTTTATGTAGAATAATGTTGGTGATGTTGGATCAGGGGTGTGTTTCTTTCAAGCGCTTGTGAGACGTTGTATCATGTGTAATAATGTATTAAACCTTTTATGTAATGCATTAAGATAAATGAATTAATAATTTTTATCTGCTTTCTTCTGCATTTTACAACACCAAACATTCATCTTACAAATATGTGATAGTTTGCTCTAAAATTGTTACAAAAATAATTTTAGGGTACACAAGTAGTGGTTACAACATAGAACCATCCATAGTTTTTGGAAATTCCACGACTCATTAAGTTGGGACCAAGCGTTGAGTTCCCTTTCAATTAAAATGATAAAAGAAAACAAATACAACAAAAGAAAAAAGAAACAGCAAAAAATGTAAAAAAGCCCAATAGTCGCGGTTGCAGCAAACAACCGCGACTAAAGGCCCCCCGGGCTTGGCGCCAGAATTTGGGCGGCCCAGGTCGACCTTTGGTCGCGGTTGTTGGCTGCAACCGCGACTAAAGGGTCTTTGGTCGCGGTTGCAGCCAACAACCGCGACCAAAGGTCGATTCCGCGCGGTTTAGTGGGGGAGTTTGCGAAATTTTTGGCAAACTCCCCCCAAATCGAAGCACACAAACGCCTCCGGGCTCCCACGACGCACAACGCCGGCGAAGCCCTGCTCCGGCCAGCCGCCGCGCCGTGGTGCCCATCTCCGGCCAGCCGCCGCGCCCGCACGCCGGTGCCCATCTCCGCCGCGCCGTGGTGCCCCTCCAGCAGCCGCGCCCCCACGCGCGCCCCTCCCCTGCCTCCGCCGCGGTGCCCCCTCCAGCCGCCGCGCCCCAACGCCGGTGCCCATCTCCGCCGCCGTGGTGCCCCTCCAGCCTTCGCGCCCCCACGCCGCGCGCCCCTCCCCTGCCTCGCGCGCGCCGCCGCCGGTAGGTCTTCCCCACGCCGCGCGCCTCCCCTGTACTTAGTTAATTAGGTTAATTTAGTTAGGTTAATTTAGTTAGATCAATATAGTTAGATCAATATAGTTAGTTTAATTTAGTTAGGTTAATTTAGTTAGATCAATATAGTTAGTTTAACTTAGTTAGGTTAATTTAGTTAGGTTAATTTAGTTAGATCAATATAGTTAGTTTAATTTAGTTAGTTTAATTTAGTTAGGTTAATTTAGGTTAATTATTTGTCAAGTTAGTTAGGTCAATTTACTTAGGTTAATTTAGTTAGATCAATATAGTTAGAAATCATTTTATTAGTATATCATAAGTTAGTTAGGTCAATTTACTTAGGTTAATTTATTAGTATATCAATATAGGTAGAAATCATTTTATTAGTAGATCAATATAGCTAGGTAAATTTATAGATATAAGTAAGGATTTAAATTTGTAATTGTTTATCATATATACTTTGTAACTTTTTGTATCAAATTTGTTAAATTTGTTATTGTTTTTGTCATACTTTGTATCAAGCACATGTGGATACTTTGTATCATAATTTGTTAAATTTGTATCAAGCACTTTGATACTTTGTATCAAATTATTGTTTATCATAATTTGTTAAATTTATTGCGTGTAGGAACATTCAGCTATGGATGACCCTTTAATTGTGCGAGACGAGGAAGGAGAAAACTTATTCATGCAGGATATTTTTGAGCATCGCGATGCAAATGCTGCCGGTGGAGAAGGCGCCGTCGACGATCGAAACGAAGATTTTGAGCAATTTGCATCACAATTTTTAAACCCGTCTGGTGAGGGTATTTTAGAGGAAGAAGAAATAACAGCCTCCACCTCGAACACCCTCCACCTCGAGGTTTATATATGAATTCTATATTTGCTTGAACACAAAATGCATTAACTGTTTTGTATTGCACTTATTAACGCATTATATTTCTTACTTTAGGCGTCCACCTTGCATAAAAAGGCTAAGAATCAAGCTCCTCGAGGCCCAGCGAAAAGAATGACTAGCGAAGATGCAAAGTTACCAATCTATAAAATTGATGTAGATGGCGATCCGGTGGAACCGATAGAGAACCGCAGAAAATATATTAGTCAAGCTGGAGTTATTGTTAGGGACGAGGTCCCGATCTCCATAGCAGAATGGCTTAAGCCAGCAGGCGTTGCCGAGGATGACCCTTGCTATGTCCACCAGCATTATAAAGATTTCTGCTTTGACACACTCTTGCAGCATTTTAACCTCCCGGATGGTATTGAGCCCGCCTTGAAGTTGAAACTCAAGCACTGGACTCTCTCCAAGATGGCCGACGCCTTTCGGAAATATAAGCAAACATTATGGGCAAAATATGAAAAGGTTGATCCAGATTTCAGTCAAAAAAAACTGGTGAAGCTAAGAGATCACTGGGAAGCCTTTAAGGCGTATAAGACCTCGGCTGCGGCTGTGGCCCGATCGGAAAAAAATAAGCTAAATGCTGCGAGTAAGACACACCACCATAACTTGGGGCCAGGTGGCTACAGGTTAGCCATTCCTAAGTGGCTAGCCATGGAAGATAAACTCGTGGCTGCGCTGGCCCGAAAGGTCCAAATTCTGGTTGTTCGCGCATGGCGCAACGTTGAACGAGGAAGGGAAGATTGTCCCGAGGGTTGAAAAATACAAGGCAACAGTAGTAGCCATGGTCCCAAAAATTGAAGATGCAATAAAGGAAGTTCTAGCGGGTACGTGGGAACCCTATAGAGAGGAAGACGAGCTGGCACGGGCCCTAGGGAAACCTGAACACTGGGGACGTTTACGAGGCTTACCCGGCGGTGCCACCTTGAAAAAACAGTATCCGCAGCACGCTGACACTTATAGAAGCCGTGCAAGAAAGAAGAAGCAGGGTGAAGAGCGGATAGCGAATTTGGAACGCCAGATGAAGCAACTCATTAATGAACGCCAGGGTGAAGAGCGGATAGCGAATTTGGAACGCCAGATGAAGCAACTCATTAATGAACGCCAGGTGCAGCAGCCCCAAGATCCTGAAGTCGTGGATGCTCGATCTCAGCTTAGAAGCAGCGTGGGTTCCACGCAACTAGAACTCGATGCTCGCTACCCCGTGGATGATATCACGGAACCGACACCATGTGAGCTACATACGCCTGTGAGCAACATATCCATGAAGGTGGCGGTCGGCTATGCTTTACCGATTGTCGACACAGCAAGCTACCATAATGGTGTCATTCATCCTGGCTATGCTGTTGTCGGGGTGGATGAAATTGTGCCGGGATCGGAATCATTGGCTCTTGAGATTCCTGGAGGTAACGGTGAGGAGGCATTGTGCGATGTCAATGGTGGTTTCGTCCAGTGGAACAAGAAATACATCAAGTTCTCAAAGCCACCGACTCAGCAAAGCCCACCCTGCCGGGGTATCGATGAGACACATCCATCTCCGGCACCGCGTGACAGGGACCCCACACCGGAAAATAATCTAGAGGACCATCTCAGTCAGCAAAGTCCATCTCCATCTCCATCTCCGGTACGGAACCCCCCACCGGAAGTGTCCGTACCGCTTAAACGGAGAAGGCGCGCGTCTTCCCCGGTCAAGAGGCGACCTGCTAAAAGGGCCACAACGCCTGATCTGAGGCAACCTTGGCAGAAGACTCTTGACCAAAACGAAGCAGCCATCGAGGAGCATAATAAATCATTGTTCGCACCGAAAGTGCCGCCGCCAACATTTACCGAGGGCTATACTGCAGCGGCTTGTCATAAAGTCATTGACAACTTATATGTCCCTCCAGAGAAGCCGCCATCTGACTATGTCCATTCTATTCAGAAGTCATATGACGAGGTGACGGCGGCGGAGGCGCCGAAGAAAGGTGAACAAGACGCAGAGTCAGTCCCGCCGCCGCCGGCAAACGAAAAACAGGCAGCACCATCGGTCCCGCCGGCGAAGGAAGCTACAAAAGCAGCACCATCGGTCCCACCGCCGCCGAAGATAGGTAAACAAGTTCCCCAGCTCGGAGAACAACCCGTACGTTCTGTCCCCCCGCTAATTGTCCCGCCGCCGACGAACAAAGATAGTCGAGTTCCCCAGCGCGGAAAACAACCAGTACAATCTGACCCTAAAGAGCCGATGGTGTTTGACATAGAGGTAATCCGTCGTCTTGCCGCCGAAGCGCAAATGCCTATAGATGAATATGCTTCGAGATTGAATTTCGAGACTGCACCACCAGCTCCTCCAGTAAGAAAGTTCGTTCCGGGGAAAGCTTTGGTGCAAATCAGGGGCCTTCCAACAAAAATGCGTACTCTGCATCAATGGTACATGAAAAATGCAAAGAAGACATCTGCTATCGTTCTGAAATGTAGGAAGACGATGAGCACTTCTTAGAAGACTACAATCACACTGTTACGTTTAGCGAACTTTTTCAGCTATACAATCTGCGGGCACTCGACAAATCTATCATGAGTTCCTATTGCCTGTAAGTGATTTATTTAAGTCTTTACCTAGTCTCGTTCATTGTTTGTAATTACACTTACAGGAGTTGTTTCGACTTACTAGCAAGGTACATTCATTTCTTACCGCCTCTGTCATTCATATCTTGATGTCAAGTCATTAACGAATAACTCATTTGTGAATGTTCTTTGTCGGGCAGAGTTTGGGAAAGGTTTCGAGCGGAAGATCCTGAAGGTGGGTGGCGCCAAAAGCTGGATTGGAAGTTAAACCAAGTAAGTACTGCTACCTCTTCGTCCACACAACATTTCTCATGCATACTTCATTATTATTGACTGAAATCTATTCTTGTATAGTCTTGCATGGAGCAACCAAAGGGAACTGAGTACTGTGGATTCTTCGTTTGCGAGTATATATATGTATTAGTCACCGAGAAATGGAATATGAGAAAGGATGCAGAGTTGGCAAAAAAGCGCGAGAGGCTACCACTCGACCACCGCTTCAGAGCAATTGGAGAGGAATTGGCGGGATTTTACCTTTCAGAGGCCTTACAGGAGAAAGGAGAGTACTACGATGCTGAAAGCATGAAATCGTTAAAGTAACTTGTTGTTTTGCTTCAACTCTTGTACTACGATAACTCTTGGCGCATCAACGAACTCTTGTCTACGATCTTCAAGTATTACTTAATTTAATTGTATGTGTTATAAATATGTGCATCGACTTCATACGACACGGGAACGGTTACGACATCGAAAACGTTACGGTTACCGTAACGGTTACCGTAACGGTAACCGTCACGGTTACCGTAACGGTTACCGTCACCGTAACCGTCATCGCAACGGAAGGGTTACCGTTACCACGGGACACGGGAACCTAGCTATAACCAAACCCCGGCATATATAAACCCTAAACCCTGCAATTAAATCGAAAAAGAAAAAAAAAACCAAAACCCTTTGGTCCCGGTTGGTGCTACCAACCGGGACCAAAGGTCCCAACACCCCACGTCCCCTAAAGCCCACGTGGAGGGACCTCTAGTCGCGGTTCGGAATCCTCCGCGACTAAAGGGTGGGGGCTTTAGTCCCGCCAGCCTAGTCGCGGTTGCCCAACCGCGACTAAAGGTCCTCTGGAACCGCGACTAGAGGTCATTTTTCTAGTAGTGTGTGACAATATGGTTGTACCACGTTTTCGGTGGGAAAAGTGCTTTCCAAACCCTGTCAGGTTCCGACCAAGGACGACTAGCCGACGTCTTCTCCTTCTTGAAGGCACCATCACCGTACGTTCCGGGTGAAAACCCCGATCCTTTGGTTGGGCAGTGGCGGCACTCAGGTGTCATGTCCTTTCTGAGGACGCCGCCTTGGAGGCCTAGTTTCATTGTTGTTCGGCTTTGTCTCTTCATGGTGACTCGTTCATGGCATCATCGACTTCAAGCGGTACTTTTTTCTTACCATTTGCTTGGAGTCGTATGTGGTGGTAGCTGTTCTTCAACATCTTTGTATCATGCTTTGGGTATATGTGTTGTCTCGTATTTGTACGTGGTGAGTCGTATGTTTGTCGTTGTTTTTCTATAAATCGGGGCGAAAACCTTTTTCGTGGGTTGCCACCACAGCTTACCCTCCTCGCGAGCCGCCCATATATGATAAGAGAGTCGACCCGTCGTCAACCTCCAATCTTTTAACAGCTTACCAACGCAGGCATTGAGGTAAATGGGTCAGAATTGGCAATTGCTGTGTGGGCGTAACAGAAACATGAACGCGCTCTCTCTCTTTACGGTAAAAACTGAGAGGCCACGCAAGGGGTGCGCACATGGCAATTCATAGAAATGAAGATGACATTGGAATATACGGCAAGGAACATGCAAACAACAATAACCTGCTCAGTTGGGGCAGGGTTTGAAAGTTGCCGCACACAGCGGTCATACCTAACACATCAGCGGCCATAAACCCCCATATATTCCCGTGAGCTTCACAGGGAAGATCTGCACGTACTGGTCACATCAGGATCCAGCGATTTATGTCATCTAAATAGTTTGTCCCGTATGCACAAATGTCAGTATCGCCATGTTAGATAGTAGTATTCGCTTGGCCCACTACCGAATACTGTTGGCTTTGTTTCAGAAAAAGACTAACTCATGTTTGCTACTTGCATGAAATTGTGTCACAAGCACCCAGGTTCAGCACACACACACACATACACCATCTCCAAGCGAGTGAAGCAACAGGTCACTCCCTGCCAGCTTCTACTACATCAGAGTAACCCACTCAAGCAGTACTGCACTCAAGGGGAATAGCTCAAGCGGGTAGGAGTGCGTTGACTACATCAAGCGGCAGTGGAGTGAGATGACGTGGGAGGCGGTGTTGTGGGATGCACCCATTGCGGCAAACACATGTCTGGCACCCCTAATTGGGCACAATGGAGGTGCCGGACATGAATTTGGGGTGTACCGGTGGAGATGCTCTTACTGCTGGGTGGTTAGAGCTAGCTTTTGATGTCAATGGGGTATTTAAACCGGGTTGCAAAGGATTAGATGCCAACCTGGTGGAAAGTGCAAAATTTAAGTAGAGTTGGTGGTTTGCGCAACAAAATGTCCTAAGCGTGGTGGAAACTGCAATTCCCTCTGGTGTTGGCTTTCTTATACTTAGAGCATCTCCACCGGCGCGCCCAATAGAGCGTCTGGTAAAGTTGTCGGACAGCCGCTATTGGGCGCGCCGGCACGCGTTGCCGCCTATTGGGACCGTCGTGCCCCACCGGTCGCTCCCAATAGGATTTCCATGAAAAAAAGACGTCAAATTTATTTAAACTTAACATTTTTCATTCAAATTCGATAGTTTATACAAAATTCGATAAATTTTAAACTAAACCTAATCTAAGGCCCGCCGGTTCAGTAGCCATAGAACTGGTCCCAGTCGTACGTGGCCACCGCGTCTTCGACGTTCCACGCGCCGGCCTCCTGTTGCGGCGGCACGTCGGCCAGCTCCTCCGCCTCCTCCTTCACCTCCCCCTTCACCGGCGCGGCGGGAATCTGGACCTCGGCGTCGAGGTCGATGATGTTGTTCTCGATGCAGGACCAGTGCTCCGTGAACTCCCGCGACGCCGGCTGGATCGTGTCGAAGGAGAGCTTGGTGGTGATGGCGAGGTCCCTCTGGTACAGGGTCTCGGCCTGCTCGTCCGTCAGCGGCGGCGACGGCGGCGTAGCAGCGCGCTTCTTGCCGCGGGACGAGGACGTCCCCGGCTCGAGCTTGAACTTGGCGAGTGGAGCGTTCGTCGGCGGCGCCGACCATCCGGACTCCTGCTTGACCTTGATCCTCCTGCCGCTGTTATTGATCGGCAGCGCCTCGATCTTCACAAAGCGCGGGGTCGCCGGCGTCGTGGACCGCGCGCTGGAGGAGGACGACGAGCTCGACGGCATCTGCCAGCGCCGTGGGAGCGGTCGATGAGGGCGTCGTAGCCGTGCTCCCGCAAGACGGTGTACAAGTCGCGGCCCTCCCACCAGCGCCGCCGCCACACGGCGTTGTGCTGGTAGGGCCGCTACGTCCCCTCGTGGTCGTCCAGCGCCGCGTCGCGCTGCGCCTCCAGCAGTTCCCGCCAGTTGGGGCTGTCGACGGCGTACTCCGGATCCGCCTGCTGCTCTGGCGTCAGGTCCCGGCGGCACAGGGATGTGGTGGCGGTGGAAGAACGCTCCCCCGTCGGCAGTGGCGGCATGACGTAGCCGAGCGCGCTCATCTGCCAGCCGTCGCCGCTGGGGAGGCGCATCCCCCACGGCACAGGGATGTGGTGGCGGTGGAAGAACGCCGCATCGTCCTTCCGGAGGCACGTCTTCACGCCGCCGCTGCCCGACGCTTGCCCGTTGTGCGCCATGGTCAAGCTCGAGGAGAGGAGAAGACAGGGGAGAGGAGAAGAGCGGCGTGGATGAGGGAGAGCGGAGTGCGGCGGTAGAGGTGAGCGGCGGGGTCTTTATAGGGCGGGGGAGAGGAAGAGCGCGCGAACACGGCGCGGGAACGCGCCTCATTTACGCCGGCGCTGGTTCCCGAGGCGACGTAACTCCGGCGGCAGAAAACCTCTCAAGACGAATTAAGCGCATTAAATTACGCTGATCGGGCCGTTGGGTCGCTGACGCGTCGCCCCCACCCGTCGGGTTTGGACGAGCCGCGCGTTGCCGCGGTTGCCGGCGCGCCCGCTTGCGTCTCTAGAACCTGGGCGCGAAGCGGGGTTGCCGGACGCTGTATTGGGACGCGCCAGCAACTTTTTTGCTATTGGACGTGCCGCTGGGGTTAATTTGCTGTCGGCGCGCCCAAAACGTCTATTGGGAGCGGAGTTGGGGGCGCCGGTGGAGATGCTCTTAGCATCTTCATTTTTTGGTCGTTTTTCAGTAAACTTGCATGAACAGTCTTTTCAAAATACAGTATCATTTTCAAGTTCTAAATCAGGTTAATCCGTTGGTACTTGATACCAATGTTTAATTGCTAGCTCGGGTTAGAGACCAAGCTTGGTAAAATAATGGAGAAGCAAAGCTTCAGTTAAGCCCCATGATTCCGAGTATAACATAATTTTTGGCAGCAAAAGGATAGCATATACAGTAGCACTATTTTCGTTTGAAACTGGAGTGTAGTACTAATCAGATAGTAGTCTTTTTCCTGAAAGCATTACTGTTTCTGAATGCGTACTAATTAAGTACTCCCTCCATTCCACAATATAAGATGTTTTAAGTGTTACACATATTATATACATTCATATCAAAATAAGTGTACATAGACACTAAACATGTCTAGATACGTGTGTACACATGTGAATGTGTATAAATGCTAAAACATCTTATATTGTGGAAGGGATGGAGTAGTTAGTACTGACACGGACTAGTGGAACAAACTTAACTACTTAAGCACTGTTCGGCATCAAACAATCGTATTGATTCTGAAGCGAGATTTGTTATCTGGCCAAGGGACAAATGCTGATGTTCTTTTGTGGCGATGTTGCATATGGATTTCCTGGCCGTCTTAAGGACCTTTCATATTTTTACATATCTGACAACCCCGTAAGCTTACATTACATGATTATATAGATATATCCACCATTCATTTATTGCTCTACGTGAAAGAAAAAAAACAGATGCAAGCTTTCTGGCATTACTGGCAGCAAACGAAACAAATGCACTGCGTGATTGCGTCCGACAACGGTAAGCGAAATGGTTTTGAAAAAATGTAAGCTTACGGGGTTGTAGAATTTTTTAGCTTACGGGGTTGCAAATCCAGATTGATTATTAGAATTTTTTGGAACTTTAAAATACTGTTTTGAAAAAATTAAATATGGGGATACATGTAGCCTGGGCTACAAATGCCTTTTTCGCTGTGTTTTTCCTCTTTTAGAGCATCTTTGATAGCTGCCCTATGTTATGTTTTTTTAGGTCATTTGAGGCCAAAATCTTGCTCCAATACCTGCGCTTAACGTAAATTTTGTCATTTTTATGAAATTAAAAAAACCCCAAGTGTTGCAGATATAAAACATTTAATTTGGGCTCATGCTATATAACAGAAAGGCCAACACGAGCATGCTAATTGTCAATCGGAAGTTTCATCTCGCCCTCACAAGTCTCCTACGGTGACCACCGACGCCTCTTATCACATCGATTTGGCCTTGAATCCGGTAGTTCCGTCACAACTCTGACCGATTCGGCTGCGAATCCACCACCACTGTATAAGGGCACCACAGATCGGGAGGGATTCGGCATCGATAACCGCAATAATACACTCGGGCGCAGCTTGGCGCCAACCCCTTCTAGTTGCTACTAATTTAGCAAGGGTTTCCATTAGGTCATTAGGGTCATTTGTCCCCGCAAATTGTACCTAGCTCCGCCCTTGGACGGAGCCATCCCCTCCCTTCCAACTTGTTGTTCGGAATTCCTCGTTACCACCTGGAGTTGTTGGATTGCACTTTCCTTCTACTTCTGAAAGGGAATTTTTGGCTCCCGAGACCTAGTGCACCTGATTTCTGTAAAATTCGAAATTGGCATTTAAAGTTTTAAAAATTCCACAAAAAATTACGTGAATACATATACATGTTATCTACATATCTGCATAATTTTGTTCAATAATACTCTTTATTTTAGGCTACACGAAAATCACAAAATCATGGCTCTGCAAAAGGTCAAAAAGAACTCATTTTACCTGCTACATTTAGCTTTTTTATAAGATCACATATGAAAATAAATTTCTCCAAGAATTTGGTCGTATATACTAAACATGTATTTGTAATTGCATAATTTTCTTCAGAACTGTTTGAGACGTAAAAATATATTTTTCCGATCTTTGAAAAATCCGGGTGCACTGGAAACTCGGGAGTAAGAAATGGTTTTTCGCATCTTTCTTCTCCTCATTCGGCTTTCCAGTGTGAAGTCATGAACTTGCGGTTAGAAAACGACGTTCACACTAGTATCGCCTTGCCTGGAGAACGGAGCAGAGAAGCTGAGGGGAAGCTGCTAGTTTCTTCCTTCCTCTTTGGGTCCTTTTATTCCCATAATCAGGTTTGGACCTTCTCAGATAGGATATTGATCATTCGCAAGTTGCAGTCAGAGTGATAGCAACGCTTAGCTGGTGATTCGGATCAAAGTTCAAAAAAAAAATCAAGTTTGGCCAACTGTTTTCTTCTCTTTTGGAACTTATTAAGACTTTAGTGCTACTAGTTGAGAGTAGTTAGTGGCTTAGTGCTTTAGTCGGAGAGCATGAATAAACGGCAGCATCAAACTCTCCTATTGGGAGCGAGATTTGTTCTCTGACCAAAGGACAAATGGTGACTTTCCTTAGAGTTGTAGTAGCGAAGTTGCATATGCATTGCCTGCCGGTCTTGATGAACCCTTAATACTTTTTTATAGATATAAATCGATCATTGTTACTGTAATTTTTTACGTGGAACAAAACAAGAAGTAGGCGGCAGAAGGTGTTCACGTCACGGGTGGCAGACTGGCAGTCAACATCTGATCCTTCCTGTCTGTTCGATCTTGGTTTATTTTTCTTGCACCAATCCATGCAGGGTTTGTGACGTGCTGACATGACGCATGGCACCAAGCGTATCAAATGTGTCCTGCTTGTAGTAGCAACTCCGAGGAAAGGGAGAGAAGGAAATTCCAGTTAAGGTCGGGATTTTACTTCCATTTCCTCGCTCCAACTAGAGCATCACATCAGTAGACTGCACATGGAGACATGGCCTCAGTACCAACTTGAGTTGTTCGGGGCACTGCTCCTTCTTTTCTTTTTACTTCGAAAAAGATCACGACATCATCTGGCTTTGGAGTGTGGAGTCATGAACTACTTACTATGCAAATATTTGAAACCGCCAGAATCATTAGGCGCTGAAAAGATGAGAGCTCGGGGCGTGAAGACGAGCACTTTGTCAGACACGATAGGAGCCTCCGAGCCTGCAGCAAGCACAGCCCACTTACATCTGGCATTTCTTCTTCTTTTTCATTTTACGAGTCAAGAGCCGATGAAGCACCCTGCACGCCCTCCAAGGTTTGTGGAGGACGAAAGAAAATAGAGGAAGGATGAACTCTAAAAAAAATGAAAAGACTGAAATAGTGCTGAGATATTAACAATATATGTATATATGATTCATAATCACTTAGTACAAAACAAATTTAGATATTTTGAATATAAGTAAAACCTAAAAGCATACAATGGCAATGCTCTAGCACGTCATCAATTCAGTAAGTCACCACGAAAATATTTTCGGGCAAATCGATATTGATGATCTTTGTCGCTCAGAATCCTTTTCAATTATTGTCGACGCCACCGCCAAAAGCAATGCCAGTTCCATGAGCATGATATGACTTTCAAATATCAAGAAAATCTCTAAGGTCTTCACACCTCTGCATATGAATAATGAATGAGCTAATACAACTAGAATTTTAGCTAATAAGTTATACATAATCTATTGCATACCTAGAATTGGTTTCAGCCACCCCCATAAGCTGCTAAAATTCGCTCAATCCCTCCTTAAATACCACACCTAGAACATTGTTCAGATTTCGGTTTTATTAGATTGACAATTAGCTATTGCAAAGATAAAGAGTTGTTTTCCGACTAGAATAGATCTGATCCTTATTTTCGGCCCGGAATCTGTTTTTGCACGGTGTTCATTGTAACATGCATAACTTTCTCATACAGATCTTTTTTTTTTTGCATACGGCCACTAATTTTTTTCAGAAAAAACACCCGCATCTGAATGTTTCCACCCAAAGTCAAGGTAGAGCTTCTCCCTTGGGTGCGGCATGTTCGAGTCCATGTTTCGATGGATAAATAGTCAGTGTTCAGCTCCATTGGCAATCTTCCGTATCATCTCTATTGGGTTATGGACCATCCTTTCATCATTTTGTGCATTTCAACCTATGTTTCTTGTTCGCCACTCGAAAGTAGTGTAATGGTGTACTCTGGATCTTTACTATTAATGTAACTAGAAGATACCCCACGCGTTGCAGCGGGGATCACTTTAGAAACTATATTATGTAAAAAAAAATGGTATGAAAGGTATGACAGATTATGTTCTCTAAATGAATATGCAAAAATCAATTGGTCATAGTCGACATTTTAAATTTCATAGACATGAAATGTGTGTGTATTATAAATTATAAATGTGAACTATTAGATGGTTGGAGGAATGTATGATGTGTACCTTGCATGTGTATATTAATATATATTAGTGGAGATGGTATGGACAATTGATTGGCTAATATAATGAATGATGTGGATAGCTTGCATGTTGAGATAGAAAAATAATTAATGCACGTAGTGGGGTTTTGTTTTATAAGAGGTATAGATCTATCTGTTGATGATTATTGGAAAGAGATTTCAATGCACCCATTAATTATATCCATTTAATTTCTACATAAGAACCAATCTTTGGCTCTTACTTTTAGAGGATTTGGTTATCTCTGAAAATATTTTTTTTTTTTATTTTCTATATTTATTTTGCATCAAGCAAATTAATCATCATCGTTTTAAAATTTTGTTTAATTAGTGCATAAAAATTTAGAATTGTGACAAGCTAAGTTGACAGAATACATAGGCTCGATACCCTGTAATTTCACACTGAGAGGCGCTACAAGTATCTGCACACTTAGGGATGAAGATAGCCTTTTTTGAAAGAAAAAACTTGCATAGTTAAATCAACAGAAATGGTAATTAATAATAGCAGTGTTCTTTTTTCAGTTTTCCATCAGCACAGCATTTATTTTATCTTTATTGATAAAAACCAAGCCAACAATTAAGGCATATCAACAACACCAGCCTCACTTCTGGAAATCATAAAACTAGGTAGCTGACATACATGAGACACCTGGGCTTCAATGGACTTGTCGATTCTGCAATGAACATGACGATGTGGCTATGCAAGGCTAAAATCTCCTGCTTGCCTGAAGACCACGTACCTCTTTCTTCTATACTTCCCTATCTAACTCAATCAAATAAACCAAGATCAACGTATAGTAGTGCTAACTGCTAAGCAGTATACGTAATATCTACATGTATTTACATTTTTCTGTTACTATGTTCGGTTCATGGCAAACTTCGTCACCGACCGGAGGACAGCGCGGGGAAGTAATCCTGGCTGCTGTTGGGCGCCGTGGGCGGCCGGAAGCTGTCGTAGGAAGTGTCCTGCGTCCCATGCATCGACGAGCTATCGCCCGTGCCGGCGTAGCTTCCGCCACCGCTCGTGGTCATTTCGATGTCGCTCAGGCTGAAGTGGGCTCCTCCCCCCGGCGGCCACACGAAGGTCGGCTTCACTAGCGGCACCTCCGGCGGCGCCGCCGACTTGGACAGTATCTGCAATATCTCCGGCATGGTAGGACGGTCCCCTGGGTTGGGGCTGCTGCACGCCAGCCCGAGGAGGAGGAGCCGCGTGGCCTCGTCGGCGTCGAACTCCGAGGTGCCGAGGGCCTGGTCCACGGCCCCCAATAGCGCGCCTCGGCCGTACATCTGCCACACGAAGTCCACCAGCAGCGGGCATGCCGCGTCGCGCCGCAGCGCGCGCCGCCCCGTGACGAGCTCCAGCACGAGCGCGCCGAACGCAAACACGTCCGTCTGGCGCGAGGCCCTGTGCCCCATGGAGTACTCCGGCGTGATGTAGCCGTGCGTGCCGGCGACGCTGCCGTCCATGTAGGAGGTCTTGTCGGACTCGACGACGCGGGCGAGGCCGAAGTCGCCGAGGCGGGCGGAGAAGGTGGCGTCGAGGAGGACGTTGCTGGCCTTGATGTCGCGGTGGAGCACCATTTGGCCGTACTCGTAGTGCACGTAGTGGAGCCCCGAGGCGACGTCGGCGACGATGCCGTAGCGGCTCGCCCAGGTGAGCGGCGACGCGAGCTGATCCCCCAGGCTGCGCGGGAAGAGGTGCTCGTCCAGGCTACCGCCGGGCATATACTCGTACACCAGCAGAAGCTGCCCTTTCTTGTAGCACCAACCTGTAGTGCAAAATGCAGACGACATGATCATCAGTTCATCACTCGCTCGAAATTATTTAATCGAACATACTATATTGGTGCTCAGTTGGAAAATTCAAAGAGCTTAAAAAAATGTAATAGAATGTGATCGTCCAAGCGTAACAGTCTAACAGATGAGAATGCTACGTTGGTAATACGTTAACGATTGCATAAACGCGTTATGATCTGAATAGAATAGAATACTCTGCGTTCTAGCTTTTCAGAGTACTGGTTTCTACTTCTCCATTAGACTTGTCAATACCTTAAAATTCACGGGAGTTTGATTAAAATACAAGGGGGTGGATATCATTGTTGAAGCTAAACTTGTTTAAGCAGCAAAACTAATTAACTAGGGAAGGCTTGATTAGGACTGAAGCATGTTTTATCCAATTAACATACTTCTCGGGGGTAAAGTCTCGACTGATATCACCTAAAATCGTGAGCTCGTGATCAAACATAGTACAACTGAATCTGAATAACTATGAGTCTATGAACTAATACAGGAGTATCATTGGCAAGAAGTTAGATGTAGTCAATTGATCAGGGATTCGAGGATGTCCATACCGATGAAAGGCACGATGTTTTTGTGACGCAGCCTGTTGATGATGTCAACCTCCTTGACGAAGTCGTCGACGCACCTGGCATCGTCCCGGATGAACTTCTTCACGGCGACCTCCATCGTCTCCGTCCGGCCATCGTCGGCGGGGAGCGTACCCCTGTACACGACGCCGTATGCCCCTTCACCTAGCCGCTGGTTGAAGTTCATGGTCGCCTTCCTAAGGCTCTCGTACGTGAACGACCTGGGCATCCCGGGGAGGTGGCTCAGCGTGTGCCCGAGCCGCGCCTGGCTCCTCTCCACCTCCCGCCTCGCCCGCGACATCCTCGCCAGGAAGAAGCCGGCAATGGCGACGGCGACCACGCTGATGGGCACGACGACGGCGACGAGGACTATCCACCACTTCTTCTTCTTCTCCTCGGCGAAGGTCTCGATGGACAGGGTCCAGTCCAGGATGCAGTTGAGCTCGAAGCTGGCGCCCGTAGACGCCGAGAAGCCGATGTACGCCTTCTCCGGGACGTGCTCGCTGAGGTCGAGCGGCGCGGCCAGGACAGGGGTCGCCGGCTTGGGCTTCCCCCGGGAGCCCATGTACACCGTGACGCCCCGGCCCACGCCGTCGTACTCGATCCAGACGGTGTAGTTTGCGGGGTTCTCTTCTGTCGAGGCGATGGTGATGTTGAAGTCGGCGAGGTTTGCCGTTTTATTGGACACGACGCTGCCGATGTCGAGGCCGACGTGGTTGTCGCTGGGGTCGTAGGAGCTCTGGTTGAAGGTGTCGAACTCGATGGCCACGAACCTGTTCGCGGCCGGACTGGCGGCCTGGAGCGTGGCGTTGGTGAGGCCGAGGAACCCACCGTCGCTACCCGTTGGCGGTCCGTCGAGCGACGGCGCGATGACGAACGCGAGGCCCTCGCCGGGAACCCCGGTTTTGTAGAACACATTCATGGAGAAGGTGGTGTTGAACGACGCGACGCGGACGCCGTTGCTGGTGCCGTTGGCGGGGAGACGGCGCCAAAGCGTGAAGGGTTGGGTGAGGAGAACGGAGCCGGACCTGTTGACGAGGTAGGATACCCTGTTGTAGGTGTCCGGGGTGAGCTGAAGCGCGCCGCCGTTGATCAAGGCGTCCTTGAGCACGCTCAGGGTGGCCGCATCGCTTGGGTTGAAGGATGCGTACGTGTAGTTCGTCACCGTAAGCGGTTCCCCCACTTCACGCATCGGCTGCAGCTCCCTCGCGCAGCAGACGGCGGCGGCGAAGAGCCAGAGGAAGCACACGACGAGGCAGCCGCGCGGAGCAGAAGCGTAGCACGCCATGCATGCAGGCACGCGCACTCGTACCGGAATGATCCTGGAGGTGTCAGTCAAACTTGTGTGATTGTGCGAGGCGGGAGAAAGAGAGGGAGGGGAATCCACGGTGCCGTGCATACGGGCTCTATATAGGTTTGCGCCGGCGTTGGCGAGGGGTTGGTGATGCGGGGCCGGGGAAAGGGAAGCTGCACGGTAAATTCCCCTTCGTCGTCGATCAGGGCGGGACCGAGAAGGAAGAAGAGTTCATTTGGCATCGTCGGGGAAGAAATGTGGATCAGAGTTTCCCGGCTTTTTCTGCGCGTTTGGCATCAGGAACTCTTCCAAAAATAAACCATCAAAATTGGGGCGCGGTCAAGGTAGAAATTCAAATTTTCAATGATAGATTCGTCGGGGACAAACAGGTCGCCGTCGTTCGTGCGTCGGATCCTGCAGGTTGCGACGACGTACGCAGGTGATGCTTCGCCTTGATCAGTTTGGAGCTTTCCTCGTGACCTGAACATATACACCCATCCGGAGTCGCGGTCGTCTCTTTTTAGTCAGGATCCACCTCGGATGCGTGTAACATGGGCAGTGCCAATGCTTGAATTTGCTTCCATTGTGTACCCTAGTCAGCGGATTTAGTTTATTTGTTTGTTGAGAGGATAGTCATTGCATGGTTTGTTCATTCATCAAGCAATCAAGCATGAACTAATGTATTTTCTTTCTTTCCAAAAGACGCTATATATGGACCAGGGCTACATTTCATATCGATCCTTTGAAAGCATATCCATTTCGCTGTCTACTAGTGTTGTTGCGGATGTCAGCGGTAATTGGTACTCCCTCCATACCTAAATAAAAGATTTTTTATGAGTAGTAGTTATGTATTCAAACATATTTTAGTGCTTATATTCACTCATTTCACTATGTACGTAGTCTACGTTGAAATATCCAAAACATCGTATAATTAGAAACTGAGGGAGTATCAGTTTGATACTAGTATTGCTCTTTGTCATGAAAAAAAAGGTAAATTGGTCCAATAGACCCGATTACGCTTAAAATGGTGCCCACAAGACCCCCACGTCGTCCCTATGCCGACATCGACCTCTTGCGGTGCTCCTCCCCACGCCGTTGCCGGATGACTCTATTCTCATTAATTCATCAAAATGATTGTTTCAATTTCTTTTTTTAGAAAGTATATGACTGGACTAGTATTCAGAATTTTCTTGTACTTCAAGGTATATAATGGATGAATCAAATCCACTCTACACGCTAGTTTGACATGTGCGAGATATCGTTGGAACAGTGTCTATAAGCTCCGAACTTCAATTATTCTCTTCTTCCAGTACGTTGTCAACGCTTGCAAGAGCCCATTTAATCGGGTCCTGCCCATGTGTCATCACTAGGAATGTATCCCCTTGACTATTCCATTGCGTCTTCAGTGCTGTCTTGTTTCAGATGTTGCATTGACCATTGTAGTTCAAGTGATAGGAACTATATCGATGTGATGAGTTCATGCATGCTCTTTATGGTTAAAAAAATTCAGGATCAATATCCATCATATGCGGAAGTGGTGTGATCGAATACTTCAGTTGCACAATTGACATGGCGTTGTCTTCTATCCTCTTATATGGATTGGAAAAACATTGTAACGTTGCATTTGATGGCGGCTGTGTACATTTTCCGATGCAGGGACAGGTAGCAAATAATGCTTTTCCTTCACGAACAAATTCTTATCGGCATATTTTTTTTTCGGAGTGCATGTGTTCCGTTTTTTTTCAAACAGAGGCTGGACAAAAAAAAATCAAGCATCTTGAAAATAATTCCAAGTGTAGGTAATGTAGAACTCTACTGGTGTGAAAATTTTCAATTAAAAGCTCGTCATATTTTAGGCTGGGAAAAAACGACAAATGTGCGGATTTGAATCTATAGATAGTTCATTCAATACTTGAATTTTTGTCACATTTTTTATTTTTGTGTAGCCTAGATTTCAGTGAATTTGCATTCAGATTTTGTAAACGGTAGACTTCAACATTATCTTCACCTAATATTTTTTTCTGAATATTTTAAAACTTGCAAACGGCGTTTTAGAAATTTTCAGAAACTAAAAACTTGCTGTAGATCAGGATCCATTTAGGAGTTTCCGCGAGTCCTACTGAACCAGCCTGGGACTTTCTTTTTTGAGAAAAATGCTAGGAACTTCCTCTGGCCTTAGTTTATCAGCGATTGTCAAGCCTTGACAAATGAAATTATCCTTTCATACTAGCCCCTTTCTTTGGTCTTCGGCTAATAACCTAATACCTCCATGAAGTTACAGGCTAACTGCACACAGCATGGATAAATAAATCCCGCTGCACTGTGAAGTTTCTTCGGAGATGTTGGAGACAGTACACGCGCGCTCTTCGCTGATAATGTGCAACTTATTCATGCTGAGTTGCTGACAAAACGTATTGCTCCTTTACTTAATTAGTTTCTTTCTTCCTAAGATATCTCGTATCACTTTTATGAACAAAGTTAGCTAAAATGTCATCAACATCACACTTCTTGTCACTGAGGATAGAGGGCTGGTTGTGCTAGAATTCGGAGGGCTTGGCCCATGTGTCTTCAGAATTCCCAACTAAATCTTGAAACACTCACGTGCAGGTGCCATGTTTAGTCCTATATTGCAAGTGGAGAAGGAGTGAGACCAATTATGTAGTGGACAAGATGAAAAAATACCACACACGTGCACCCCCCCCCCCCCCCCCCCCCCCCTAGCCGGCTAGGCGGAGGGCGTTTTGCGATTATATGATGTTTAATTTTCTAGCGCGTTAGTGAATCTCATGCTAGTATTTGCCTCTATCATGTTTTATATTCTGAATTTAATCACAAAATTTCGTCATACTCCAACAATTTGTCCAGTGAAGTTATTTGGTCACCGATTTTTCTTTTTGGCATGAACACTCGTATTCCATTAAGACACGGCCGAAACACCGGTTACCAAACAGGTTACAAAGTTAGGGAATTTCATCGTCCATAAAGTCCGAGCGCCATGAACTTCACTACTACACACATCACCGCTAGTCCGCTAGCTCATGAGCCAGCCTATTACTCTTTCTAGGAACATATTTGGTCACCGATTAAGATGCATCGTATTGAAATGGAGTAGGAATCAGCCGGGCTCCACTATAAAATTAATTAAGGAGCTTCGTCCATTTTGGCCGGCAGGAACAAGAGCAGGTGGTCAACAAGTCCAATCGCCCAACTCGCTAGTAGTAGGCCAACAACCAAAATCCCCCAGCGAATCATAAAGCACATGGTCAACGGTCTGCGTTTCTCTTGGAGTATATCCCAACAGTTTCTTACGACATGTTGGCAACCGTAAGTATATTATAAACCCCTAAACGCGTCTTGGAACAAGTAGTACTCGACTTGCAGGCAACAAGACTATAACAGGATTGCCAATAAGAACCCGAGTAGCCCTCAAAGAAAATAGTATAATTTGGATTTGGACAGCTGAACCGCAGCGACAGAATATTGTAATTTAGGAGTAAGCATCTTTATTTCTTATAATACAAAATATATAAAAGTTACTGGTACTATCACTCGTGCGTCAGAAGATAAAATGATCCTATCTGTTAGGCGCTGGTGACAAGCAGGGTCAATTTCTAACCCAGTCCACGCGCGTTAACAACAGCTGAATTGTTAAGCACGTCTACCTCAAAAGAGGTACTAGCTCTTTTCCAGATGGAAAGAGTTGATGCTTGGATTATGACTTGCCAAACTAATCAAGTCATCTGGTCTCTATGAATTGTACCCTTAACTCTCTTTTCTTTAACTGTTATACCTACTTTGTTCTTGTGTTTCATGGTCTTATCTCCTTTTGTTCTAATGGACCATGCAGAATTATCAGAAACCGTTAATCACTAAAAAAGACCGACCTTTGAAATACCCTAATTGTAAACATGTTAAGAAAAGCAAAAGTATCGAGGTGCTGTAGTCAAGAATAGGTTTTGCCGTGGTTAGCCCACACGGCTGGCTCTCTTTATATATCACAGAAAACTTGTACAACAAGATACATACGATATAGGATACCGATTCTATCTCTAATACGTATACAAAACTACTACGGTTTACATTCCCCCTCAATCTACACCGGTGGACACAAGGTGAAGATTGTGACATAATCTGGCAAGCATCTGTTTTGTAGCTGGTTTAGTGAAGCCATCCGCCACTTGATCACCGGATGACACAAACCTGACATCAAGAGCTCCAAGTGCTACCTTTTCTCGTACAAAATGAAAATCAACTTCAATATGCTTGGTCCTTGCATGAAATATCGGATTAGCAGTGAGATAGGTGGCACCAAGGTTATCACACCACAAAACCGGAGCTCTTGGCTGTTGAACTCGAAGTTCTTTTAACAAAGACTGAACCCATATTACTTCGGCAGCTCCGTTGGCCAATGCCTTGTACTCAGCCTCAGTGCTTGATCGAGATACCGTGGGTTGTTTACGAGCACTCCATGAAATGAGTGTAGGACCGAAGAAAACAGCAAAACCTCCTGTGGATCGACGATCATCAACATTACCAGCCCAGTCTGCATCTGTGAATACACTCAACAAGGTAGAACTAGATCGCTTGATCTGCAGTCCAAGGCTAACTGTTCCTTGAACATATCGCAAAATTCTCTTCACTGCTTCCCAATGAATATCTGTGGGTTTGGAGAGAAATTGGCACACCTTGTTGACAGCAAATGAAATATCTGGCCGGGTAAGTGTCAAGTACTGGAGCCCACCAACAATGCTCCTATACTGAAAAGTGTCATCATCAGATAAGCAAGCGCCACTCATCAAAGACAATTTGTCAACAGCATGCATAGGTGTTGAGACAGACTTGCAATTCGCCATGTTTGCCCTTTGCAACAAATCTAACGCATACTTGTGCTGAGAAAGAGTTATTCCCCCTGAATTGTGAGTCGCCTCGAGACCGAGGAAATACCGAAGGAGACCAAGATCTTTGATGGGAAACGTCCGGGCCAGTGATGCAACTAGACGATCAACAACAGCAGCAGAAGAGCCAGCAATGACAATGTCATCCACATACACGAGCATATAAATAGTGACCGCACCTTGATGAAAGACAAACAAGGATGTATCGGCAACGGATGGAGTGAACCCGAGCTGCTGAAGTTTATCACTTAACCGAGAGTACCATGCCCGTGGTGATTGCTTGAGACCGTAGAGAGACTTCTGCAACTTACAAACATAGGATGGACGAGTGCCATCTTCAAAACCGGGAGGCTGTTGCATATAAACATCCTCAGCGAGATATCCATGGAGGAAAGCATTGCTCACATCAATTTGACGTAGACACCAGCCGCGAGAAACAGCAAGCGCAAGAACAAGCCGAACTGTTGCAGCTTTAACAACCGGACTGAACGTATCATGATAATCAAGACCATACTGCTGAGTAAATCCACGAGCCACTAACCGAGCTTTGTATTTATCCAGCGAGCCATCAGGATGCTGTTTTACTTTAAAAATCCATTTGCAGCTGACAATATTTGTTCCTGCAGGTTTGGGCACAAGGACCCAAGTCCGGTTCTGTTGAAGAGCAGTAAACTCAAGATTCATGGCAGCACGCCATGCTGGGTCAGTGAGAGCATCACGATGAGAGGTAGGTGTGGCAAAGAATGCTCGACGTTTGGGATCATACCGTACTGTGCCATCAGTGATCCGACGAGGAATAATGGGCCTACCTCGAGTGGAGCGAGCATAATCAGGGCCAATAAGCGCCGGAGCAGCATGCGAAGGCACAGAACTAGGCGAAGAAGGAGCCGGAGACGTGGCCGCGGCAGGAGATCCAGCATTCTCTGCCACGGCAGGAAAAACCTCCAAATTCTCTGCCACGGCAGGAAAAACCTCCAAATTCTCTGTCGCGGCAGGGTCGGCGGCAGGACGTGCACTGGCGGCAGGAGGCGCACTGGATTGAGCAGCGCCAGGTGACATGACAGAACCTGCAGGAGGCAAAATACCAGGTAAAAGTGACAGGTCATATTTGCGCAATGGAGCATTCTGGACTATTGGCTCGGATGACGGGAAGGACACTGGATGTTGGAGAGGTGACAAATCTGGAGGAGATGTTGTTGTATATGGAAACACTTTTTCATCAAAGACCACGTCACGAGATATATAGATGCGCCCAGTAGATCGATCTAAACATTTATAACCACGATGGAAAGGACTGTACCCCAAGAAAACACACATCTTCGATCTAAATTCAAGTTTGCGGGAATTATATTTTCGTAAGCTGGGCCAACACGCACACCCAAAAATACGTAGGAAGGTGTAGTCGGGTGAAACATGAAGAAGACGAGTCAAAGGAGTTTCATTGTTGATGACCAGTGTAGGCATAAGATTAATGAGATAACATGCTGTGAGAAAGGCTTCGTCCCAAAAACGAATAGGAACGGAGGAGTGAGCAAGAAGGGCTAATCCTGTCTCAACAAGGTGGCGATGTTTACGTTCAGCGATACCGTTTTGTTGCGACGTATGAGGACATGAGATACGATGGGAAATGCCGGTACGCTGAAAATACTTATGTAATCGATGATACTCACCACCCCAATCTGATTGAATGGTACGAATTTTAGAGTTCAAAAGGCGTTCAACATGATTCTGAAAATTGTAGAATACTTGCTCAACATCAGATTTATTTTTAAGAAGATAGATCCAAGTATAACGACTGAAATCATCAATGAAACTAACATAATATTTATATCCTCCAGAAGAGACAATAGCAGGACCCCAAACATCTGTATGAATAAGTTCTAGAGGAGACGAGGTTACACGAGTAGACACACTATAGGGCAATTGATGACTCTTTGCGCGTTGACACGCATCACAAACTGATGACTCATTGCTTGAAGAACTAGAAAACTTATTTTTACTAAGAACCGACTTGACAATTTTACTAGATGGGTGACCAAGGCGTTGATGCCATTGATCAGACGTGACGCTAGACAAAGCCTGAGAACCTTGGGTGGCGCGACCAACAGGAACAGGGTAGAGTCCTCCCTTGCTTCTACCGTGCAGCAGCACCGCCTTCGTTGCTCGGTCCTTAACAAGAAAATAGTCACGATGAAACTCAACGAAAATATGATTGTCACTTACGAGACGATACACGGATAGCAGATTTTTGTGGATTTTAGGAACATGTAGAATATTTTTAAGAGCTAAGGAGCGAGATGGGGATGAGCCAAGTAGAGAAGAATGACCAATGTGCGAAATATGCAAACCTGCGCCATTTGCCACCTGGACTTGCTCCTTGCCGTCGTAGTGCTCATGGAAGTTCAGCCGATCAAGATCGCCGGTGAGATGATCAGTGGCTCCTGTATCCATGTACCAGTAGGGCTGACCGCCTTGGTGTCCTCCCTGACGGTCGTTGTGACCATGGTTGCCGGCGTAGTAACCGGCCGGTGCATCATCAGCCTGGAAGGCATGGTTGAAGCGTTCACGACACTTCAGTGCAACATGCCCGATCTTGCCGCAGACTTGGCACTTGGGCGCCAGCCATTGCCACGGCCACGTCCGCGACCTTGTCCTCTATAGCCACCGCGGTAGCCACCACGGTAGCCTCCTCCGCCTTGATAGCCACCTCCCTGGTAACCTCCGCCTTGATTGCCACCACCTTGCTGAAACTGCTGACGAGAGTTGCCAGTGTTGCCGGTAGGGTTCCCACCCCCACCGTTGTTGTTGTTGCTTGAGTTGTTGGTGGTGCGGTTGACGGTGTTGGCGGATGAGGAGAACTCCGCAGTCTGCGAGGCCCGGAGAGCTTGACGTGCTTCGCAGCTCAAAAGGAATGAATAGAAATCTGCAAGAGTCACCGGCATGTTGAAGACGGTGAGCGAGGCCATGATTGCATCGAACTCTTCTCCGAGTCCTGCACTGATGTAGCTGATGATTTCATCATCTGTGAGAGGATGCCCTGCGCCGGCCATTGCATCAGCGAGGGACTTCATCTTCTGGTAATACTCGGCCACGGATAGCTCGTTCTTCCTCGTGCTTGAGAGCTGGACACGAAGGTTGTTGAGGCTTGCCCTGTTCTGTGCAGAGAACATGGCGTGTAGAGCTGTCCAGACCTCGCTCGCGGTCGTGTACGCCGTCATCTGAGCGAGGATGTCCACGTGCATGTGAGATCGGAGTGCACCGAGGACGATCTGGTCTGTACGGAACCAGATGGAGTAGGCCGGATTGGGCACTTGACGTGCAGCATCACCGGCGCCTTCGGTAACTTGCTTCGGAGGCGCCTTGGTGGACCCGTCGAGGTAGCCAAAGAGATTGGCGCCGGCGACCGCCGGAACGACTTGGGACTTCCATAGGGCAAAGGTGTTCCGATCGAGATCAACAGTGATCAAGCCGACGAAGGAGGAAGCTGACGGCAGGGAAGGAGTTGTTGATGACGACGCCGCGGCTAGGACACTAGCGAGCTGAGAAACGAGGGCGCGGCTAGGACACTAGCGAGCTGAGAAACGAGGGCGGCAGAGCTTGCGTCGACAAGGGCTGAGGAGGTCGCCATGGGCAGCGGCGGTGGTGCGGCTAGGGTAGGAACGGATCGAGGCTCTGATACCAAGTCAAGAATAGGTTTTGCCGTGGTTAGCCCACACGGCTGGCTCTCTTTATATATCACAGAAAACTTGTACAACAAGATACATACGATATAGGATACCGATTCTATCTCTAATACGTATACAAAACTACTACGGTTTACAGCTGTTGCAGCAGTATGTCGTGATTCTGGAGAGAAGGGAATTCTTTGGGAGCGTCAGCTGTGGTCTATCCCGGACTGTATGGAGGTGATAAAAATCTGAAGAATAAGGATCTGCCACCATGTGATGATTATGAAGGAGATTGAATACCCAAGCACTCTAATCCAGGATGCTTCCTTTGTCCATGAGTGGAGGGAGACGAACTCTGAAGCCCATGCTCTTGTTCACAAATCCCTACTGGACTGTACGATAGCGGAGATAGTTTCGGCCCTGGAGGACGAGATAGACGCGGGCACTATTTCCACGCTAGTCCATTATTGAACTGCAGCCCAGTAAGACTTGTCAGTCCTTCTTTTTAGTCCCTCTCATTCTATAAAAAAAAATGTCGCCACTTGTGCTATGTGTTACCCTTAAAAAAACGTTGTGTGCTATGTGTTCGGACGTGGTTACTTATTTCCCACGACACAAAAAGCGGATCGGAGGGAGTACTTTTTTGTGTCTTCTTTCAGGTTCTGTTAATTTGTGTATTACTCCCTCCCATCAGAATGACTTTTTAATAGATAAATCTGTGTCAACCATTTCCGAACGATGGAGTTGTTTTTTTTTCTTTATTTTTTTGGTAATTTTCAAAATCGTTTTTAACCTTAATTTTTTCAAAAATATGAACCTTTTCAAATTTGAACAATTTGTAAATTCAAACACTGTTTATCCGGACATTTCCAAATCTGAATATTTCAAAATCTGAACATTTTTTAACTCTGAACAATTTTTTGTCTTTGAACATCTTTTATCCGAACATGTTTTAAACGTTAAAAAAAATTAAACTGAACATTTTCATATCTGATATTCTAAAAACAATATCGAAGCATGAACTTTTTCTTCCAAAAAATGAACCGTGAACCATTTTATTCAAAATGTGAACCTTTTTCTCATAACATGATTATTTTAATAGCGATAAATATTTTTATACTCAACAATTTTTTACTTTTTCATTTTTTTGAAATAAATATTTTGTAATTTGCAAGTAGGTACTATAAGATTTATTAACTAAATATGGATTGCGTTGGCACGTTCCTACACACAGAAATATGGACTCCAATGCGTTGTTTTGTTTAGCGAGACGTGCCTGCCATCCGGAAAAACCTATATCACGCGTACCGCGGGATAAAAGTAGCGTCCGCGTACCCTAGATAGGCCGGCCCAATTCCACTCTTTTTACGGTTTTGGGAACCTTCTAGAAGGTTTCATCCAGTTTTTTTGCCGGTTTTCCCCTAGTTTTCTTCGGTTTTTTATTTTTTTTTTCTTTTCTTTTTTCCTATTTAATTTCTAATTTTCCTTGTTCCTTTATTTTTATATTTTTGAAAAATGTTCAAACCTTTAAATCTTCAGAAAAATAAAAATGTTCAAATTAGAAAAATGTACATATTTGAAACTTGTTCATTTTAAAAATTGTTCAGATTTGAAAAATTCAAATTTAGGAAAATGTTCAGATTTGAAAATTATTCAGATTTGAAATTTGTCCAGATTTGAAAATTATTCATTTTGAAATTGTCCAGATTTGAAAATTATTCATTTTGAAATTTGTCCAGATTTGAAAATTATTCATTTTGAAATTGTTCAGATTTAAAATTTGTTCAGATTTGAAAATTCTTAATTTTTTGAAAAAATATTCATATTTGAAAATTGTTCAGGGTTGAAATTTGTCTAGATTTAAAAATGTGCGAAATGGTCAAAACCAGATTCCCACGCGAAACTGGGCCGAGCCCACGAGAAACAGTCGAACCAGGAGAAACCCACGAGAAAGTGGGCTGAGCCCAATAGTGTATGCGGAGCGTATGCCCACTCCGCGTAGCACGTGGTATAGGCGCTCCCCTGCCATCCTGGCCCAGCTGTTCCAGGGATCTTTGTCTTACGTGGGCTGTAGAGAACAACAACACTAGCTCGCCGAATATGGGCCGACATTTGATCTAGCGGGTTACATATGTAGTAGTTTTTATTCCTCTAATAAATTATATAATTAATTAATTATATTGATGTAGAAATAAATATACAAAATAATGAAATAGTTAGAGAAATTACCATGTGCTCAAATGAAAGAGTATTCACACATATACAATTTGATTTTACATGGAAAATAAACACTCGTCGGCTCGTCGTAGAACATAGAAAAAGTTCACAAAACCATAAATGGTTGGTGTATACAAAAAATCTACATGCAATACTTTTTTATTGTATTTGAAAAAATAAACTTCTCGAACAATATGTTCATATTTTGAAAACTTGTTCCGATGTTCCAAAAAAAAAACAAGAAGTGAGACCAACTCACTTGGTTAGGGAAGTGGATGTACAACCCTGCCACCTAGGTTCAAGTCCCCACGGACCCAAATTTGGGTTCTTACTATTTCAAAACAAAAAAAATCGTTGTAGGGGCTTCCCCTACCACATTCCTTTCAAAAACAATGTTCCAAAAAAAGTTTGTTTATCTTATAAAAAGTATGCATGTATTCACCAGAGAAACGGAAAATAAAAACAAAGAAAGAAAATAGCATAATTGGGCAAACCCATGGGGACAGGGTGTGTGTAATTCTTCCCTGTTACTATTAAACAAGACATAGGAATTGCTTGTGTTTACAAGGATTTGATGTCTATTGTGTATTCGGTTGAATGTTGGTCCTTTATGTGTCATCTTGTCACCTCGACATAAATCAAATCATGAAGAACTCCGCAAAATCCTCTGGTACTGAATGCTTATTTATAGGAGATAGGAATGGTGACACGCAAAGGAACGATGGCAAACCCCTCAAGGAGAGTGATAAATTATCCAATGAGAAACCATCTTTGGTGGAAGATGGAAACTAAGACGTGGACCGTATGATGGAAGCACATTCATCTCGGATCATAACACCATATTTTTTTACTCCCTCTGTTCACTATTATGACTTATAAGACCTTTTAGGTATTTCAATATGGACTAGATACAGATCAAAATTGCTAAGGCTTGCCATGGCTATGGCTCCTCCAAGTCACACAATTTGTTTAACAATGTTGTTTTAATACGAGTATAGAGCGTGCACACTTTGTTAAATTTGACTTTTAAACAATTTGAACAACGAAAAAGGAGTAAGAAATACATTGGTTCAGTTAATGCTCTAAGAGTTTCTATAAATATGGTTACTTTATTATACACTAGAAACCGTTATTGGCATAATATTAGAGCTATTGATCTTTACGATAAATACATATCAATCATATAGATTATATGTATTGCTAAACAATAATAATTTTAGAACAAAATTTACTATAAAATAAAGTTTACTATCCTTTAATGATATTCAGTACAAACAAAAGAACACAACCTAATATTTAGTAAACAAGTGAGCATAACTCACTTGCTTAGGAAAGTGTATGTACAATTAAACCACTCAGGTTCAAGTTCTCATGGTCGCGGCTTTGGATTTTATTATTTTCAAAGTCGTTGTAGTGGCTTCCCCTATTGCATTCCTATTTAGTAACATTTCTAGTTGGTGGTTAACTATCCAATGGAAATTATAGTTGTAAAATTGAAACATGCTAAAAACAAATACCTAAGTATATAAGTTTGTTAAAAATTTGTATCGCCTTCGGTCCCAATTTTCATTGGATCAGCCTTGTGGCTCCCTCGACAGTAGGCGGCGGGAGCTAGAAGTCCCGCACTACCTCGTCAACCGTCATCCCTAGGATGAGCCCTTCATGTTGTATCGCCCTTGAATCCGTGCACCGACACGAAGGGGGCTAAGGACTTGAGCTCGTCATTGGCGAGGATGTCTCCCGTCCGGCTCTCGGTTGCTTATCTCCACCGCCAGTTCCCCCACGACTGCATGCTTCTTGACGACCACAACCACGCTCGTCAACATCTTTTAACGGAAGAAGCTGCTTGCTGCACCTGTAGACGCTGTCGCAGACATGCGCGGCAAGTCAATCTCCAGCACATACCACTATTCTTGACCAGGAGTTCGATTCTCAACGCTCTGCCAAAAGCTAATGGGTTTTGTTACGTCAAAAAGATACTACCTTTTTCTAGGTGTGCGTAATCACGAGCACTGCAAAATGCTGGCACCAAAACTATTGCTCCAGTAGAGTCTCGACAGTGCCTTGTTGACACTTTTCCATCTTATAGTCCCACAGTTCAACAAGAATAAATAATCTGATTGTGCCTAAAATTCGTCCGGATACGATTGGAATCTGGCATCGGTGTAACCTCTGAGCTCTTGTTCTCCTCCATAGACAAGAAACATTTCCTTGATTTTGTTGAGGTACTTATAAATATACTTAACTGCTGTCTAGTGAGCCAGCCTAGGGTCACTTTGATACCGAATGGTAACATAGCGCATAGGAAACATCCGGCCTCATACATATCATGGCATACATGATGGAACCAATGGCTGACGCGTATGGATACCGTATCATGTTAGCTCACTCACTTGTAGTCTTAGGACATTGTTTTACCAAGAACTGTGCCTGGTGACATTGGGAGATATCCTTTCTTGGAATTTTCCATTTTGAATCTCTTCAAAATCTTGTCAATGTACATGATTTGGCTGAGCCCTCTCAGACATCTTGATCTGTCATGATAGATCTTCATTTCCAATATGTAGTCTGCTTCGCCCAAGTCTTTCGCTGCAAAACTCTTTTCCAGTGATTTTTTTATTGTACCAATGCAAGTTTTTTTTAATTTCCAACTAATAAAATGTCATCCACATAAAGTGTTAGAAATGCTAGTGAGCTCCCACTTTTTTTTTTTCTTGAAACACATGTTTCTTCGCTTAACTGGATGAAGCCAAACCCTTTGATCACTTAGTCAAAACAAATGTTCCAACTTCTGGATGCTTGTTAAGTCCATAAATGTACCTTTAAAGATTGCATACCTTGCCAACATTCTTTAGATCAACAAAACCCTCTAATTGTACCATGTGGACGTTTGGAAAACTGTTTTGACGTCCATCTTCCATAATTCATAATCCTAATATGCAGCTATTGCTAGTAGTATTCGAACAAACTTCAGCATCGCTACTAGAGATAAAATCAGTCAACTCCTTGAACTTGTCGGAAACCTTCTGCGACAAGTCAAGTCTTGTGAATGATAACATTACCATCCGCATCTCCTCTTGATTTAGTTTCTGTTTCCGGCGGAGAAGGGTTTCCATTGGACGCCATGGGATTGTAGTTGTTAAACCTCGGTGGCTCGAACCGCTAGGAAGCTTTGTCAAGCTCGCGTCTATGCAGCGGTGTAACACAACTGTAGCCGATGATATGATC
Organism: Poa pratensis; assembly: GCA_947311845.1. NCBI lineage: Eukaryota > Viridiplantae > Streptophyta > Magnoliopsida > Poales > Poaceae > Poa > Poa pratensis. The sequence continues at coordinate 26,812,336 of CAMZMU010000101.1, read as the reverse complement.
GTATTTTGCATCATTTTTACAATCATACTATTCATATAGTATCTTGTCCATGCTTCATTTAAATAAAAAAATACATGTTTTGAAATAGAGAAAACAGGAAGATAGTGTGCTCTCTCCAATCCATTTAATTGTCCCTGAATCGGATTTATTTACTACTAAAATATTGTTTAGATACTTGCAATTTAACGATAATTAGAGAGCATGTGAGTGTGATAGTACTTTTGTATGTTCTAACAACTGCCTCTGAGTACATGTGAGGTGGGGTGCAATGCGGCCCAAGAGGCTCTTCAGCTCTAGTGCTCTGCTTGGGCCGTTTGGAAATACGAGAAACTTATATTCAGGCCTTTTAAAAGCACATAACTAGACATATGGCTGCGCTGAAATAGTTGATCCTTCACACTTAGATATTTGTTTTCTTCACAAACTTCCGATATTGGAGTTCTGTATAGTTTCATGAAAGCGAGACTTGCGAGCTATATGCACTCTCCCGTCAACCGGCTTGCACGCCCCTATTGAGAGTCGCCTGTGAGCTTTCTCCTCGCCCGGCCCGAGCCCAGATCCTCTCCGCCGGCGGTGCTGGTTGGAGTCGAGATGGGGGAGGTTCCCGTGGCTCTCCTGTAAATATTAGGCTTAGTTTGTCTGGCTCTATGCCGTCTGGCTCTATGCCGTCTGGCCTTGTGCCGTTTGGGTGTGTGTCGCCGACGTCTTCGAGCAGCATCGGGCGGCTAGCGGCGGCGATCTAGTTGGCGGTGATGGCGTTTCGTCTGCTGCTGCCTGGATCTCTTCCGCTACACCCCATAATAAGCTCGGTTTGGAGGATGGCGCGAGGTCAGTTTGGCCGGATCTGGCGCTGCCTGATGGTCTCCCTTCTGCTCACGAAGCTCCAATGGTTGGAGATCCAAGCGGTGGACTTGGGAGCTGTCGGCTACTCCTCAAATAAGGCATGTTGTGGTGGTTCAAGTATGGATGCAGGTGAGTCTTCGTTTTCCTCCTCAAGGCGCCATGGTGGTGAAGGGGAGAGGAAGCAAGAGCAGCTGCACGGCCATGGAGTTCAGATGCCGCTGAGCACTGGTGAACACTCTCGGAGGCCCATGTGTTGGCGTCCGACTCTGTCGACCATCTGGTGGTCATCCTCGAAGCTGGCGATTGCCCGAGCTTCTTCAACCTCCAATGGGAGACCCTTCAGCGAGCTTGCGGCGGCACTCCCCGTTCCTTCGACGCCAAGTGGTTTCGTCCCCGGCGCCGACGTGAATGGCCGTCGTTTGACCTTGCACATCTCCGGCGGTGGCAGAGGGCCTGATCGCTTTTTCCAGATTTTGTTGAAGGTCTTTTCTGTAAAAGTTAGGGACTGTTTTGTGCTTTCTATTCTCTTTAGTGTCCCTGATGTAATTGTTCCTTCACCGCTGATAATTAATGGCATCTAGGCCTTCGGGCCGCTCCTTGTTCAAAAAAAAATTTGATCTGTTTCTGTCGGCGCCCACGGGTACCAAGAACTCGTCCACCATCAGTAGTCACCCGATGATGATCCCATCACCCATTCACCCCCATGAGGGCTCATTTGGTTGCTAGGGGGTAAACCCAGGGATCCATACCCGCAGGGGAAACTTCCCTGTGCACAAAGATTCCTCTTCCTACCACGAGGGAAAATTCCTCCTCTGTAACGGTCATTTGGTGGCAAGGGGAGCGGAACGTGGGAGATGTATGGCTGTGTAGTTGTTCCGCTTTGTTCTAACTTCTACGCTTTCTAACTTGTATGTACTAGCTGGTATCCCCAGCAAGAACGGAACTTGCTTTATTTGTAACTACGGAAAAAGTATTTGTTACAAAAAATAAATATATTTGTTTCAAAAAAAAATAGCATAATCAGGAAATTTGTACAACTATGAAAATAACTAGGCTGAGAGGAATACATTCACAAATAACTCCAAAAGAGTCGATAAAGACCACAATAATTTCGAAAAATGTAATAATCACCAATAATTTGATGCGTTCTACACAAACCGCTACATAATCTTTTTCGGAACAAATACAATACATGCAAGCCAGTATGTGCGAAGAGATTAATTGATCAGATATTTGTGAACCAACTACGATGGAATTCAGAAACCGAATAAGGATGTGAGATCAGTCCTTTGTCTTTCTCTTCCTAGGTGGACTATCTAGATATCATTTTCTTACTATTCCACTACGTAATATTTGCCGATTCCTTGTCAGAGCTTGTGGGGCATATTCCTTATAACCAACCGGTCAGCATCAGCCTTGCAACCTTCCTGCGAAAAATCGGGGAAACATGAAATGAGCTTGATATGTTTTCAAATAAGTATTATCTCACATTTGGAAAGAAAAAAATGTGGCAAAACAATCAATATATAGATGAGCAGCACACCATATCCTATATACAAGCTTCCATGAAACTTCACTGGTCAGGGTCATATATACATAGATGCCCCTAACAAACAAACTCTCGCAGACGGACATGATGAGAAACATATATATACAAATAATTAGAAAAAATAAGAAATTTCAACTGAGAGTGAACACATGTAGACTGTAATAATTTATAAATGTCGAGTCACACAAACAACACAACAATGAGCGCTAAATATTTTTAATATGGGAATACTAATTATAACAAGAAGTCCAGCAAAATAAATACTATGCTGCACTAAAAAAATGCCACAGATTGGTCCATGCCGCACTGTTGCTACTGAGACAACACTGAAATAGTCACTAAACTTCCACCATCAAAGTTCTTTGAGCATTTGCATCAGTTAGCTTACAAAACCTGCACATAATAACATTGCCAAGAGAAATGATCATATGAAGTGCATAAGAAAGAAGATAGAAAAACAGGAAACAGGACAAGAGTGTTTAAGAACATATGAACAAAACATGGAGATGAACAAAATAACAAGACAGAGAAAAGTAACAGTGTGTAGTTGTGTGCTTACTGATTTAATATCATCACACGAAAGCAGAAAGGCGCTGTAGCTTGGGAACATGAAATGGGATGGTGAAAGGCTGTCCTAAAGCAACATTTGACAGTGCAGTTAACCAACAATACTTGACTTTCACAGCATGGTTAGTTACGAGAAAATGCTAAAGTTCTTGGTTTCTCTCAGTCAGCTTGAGCTTAGCTGGCCGAGATAAGTAACTGCTCTCACGGCATGGAAAATTAAATTGTAAAGAACTTCATACACAGAGTTAGTTTTATTCCTACTTTTATGCCAGAGTAGTGAAAGTGAAATGTAGAAACAAAACATGTTATTTGGTACAGGAAGAAAATAGAAAGATTGTCTTATGTCAAAGGGTTAAAACGAGATCAGAATTTCACAGGAGAAAATAAAAATATCTTGCTCATTTGTTACATCTAGGCATCTAAGATAGAATCCAGGCTTGCAAGGGATGTCGTGTGCATATGCATGCACTGTGGATAGAAATTGAGGTGGAGGTGTGCAAGATTGAGAGAATAGAGGTGCTTGCTGCTGAGATTGCACACGCTGCCGCTTCAGATCTTGGTACCCATGATGATGTTCGGTGATGCGCCTTTGGCTTGTGGATCTGGGAAAGCAAGTTAATCTTGAGGTCAGCATCAACGGTGGTGAGCAGAAGAAAAGACGAAGAGTAGACTTGGTTTACCTGGTGGCGGCGGATCTGGTGGTGGCGTGCTCGTCGGTGAACGACAGGTGGGACGGCGTCCGCGTGGAGTAATGGAAGGAGGAGGAGTTCCCACGCAAAAAGGAAGACGAGATCAGCAGAAGCATCGCTCGAGGTCGCCGGTTCATGGCCGAAGAGAGGTGGATGAGTTCCGTGGAGGCGTCGCTCACGCCGTCGCCTCTCCCTCTCCCTCTCCTCGTAGCCAGAGCGAGTCGGGGATTTCGTCCCCGACGTCCCGACTAGGGAACCGTCACCCGGGGAAAGGCCGTGGAAGGGCCCGATTTCCCCCCACTCGCGGAGCGCCAAATGGCCTGGGTAGCCTACCCGGGTAAATTCGGCCCGTGGAATTCGCACCCGGGGAAAAGGCCGGGATCCTGGGCTTTTCCCTGCCTACCAAATGAGCCCTGATCGGGTCACCATCCCCCGGCCGTCGGAGCTGTCGCAGCCGCCCGCTTTCCGCCTCTCCCGGGTGGATAGATCGACCATCACATACGGATCGACGGGCGAGGGGCCGGCCGGTCTCCCGTGTCTCCACCGCGCATCCTGCCATCCACTAGTGACAATTACTACTACTCCAGCTAGTGGTGGGATCGGTTACTAGCAGCCAGTGACCCAGGCTATCTTGTCCGGAGGACGGTACGGACATCCATGGCCTTCGTACGCCTGTCCAGGCTAGGACCGTACGTGTCTTCCTTCCCCGATCGACCGATCGTGCAATCATTTCGGTGTAATCAGCCGAAAATTCAATCATCGCATCTTCACATGCAGTAGTAACGGGGTTGAAGCATCCAGAGGGGCCTCCACTCGGTGGTGGTGATAGCACCATATAAGTTAGAGCATCTCCACCGCGCTCGGCAAGTGTGTCGAACAGCTGTTATTGGAAGCGTGGGCACATGCAGATTTTTTCCCAATTTTGTGTAAAACTTGAATTGAATATAAAGGAACGGTTTTTATTGAAATTTGTGGACATCAAAGTTAAACGAAATTTAGCGAACGACATTCAACAAACTAAAACGAAATGTAAACTAAATCCTAAATCTATCCCTAAATCTAGCGACGTATCTGGCAATGACCGTGGAAACATGGATGTTGCTGGTTCGCCGTTCACGTCAGTCCCCGTCCTCGGAACTGTCGTCGAAGGTGGCGACGGCGGCAGCTCTGAGGAATATTGATGTTTCTAGGTCGCCGCTCTTGCTGGAGTGTGATGGGGTTTGATCTAGCACTACCGAAAGTAAGCCTCGAGGGCCATGCATGCCCTGCCACTGCGTCTCTTGCCAGTCGTCATCGTCGTCCTCATCCTCCCCCTCCTCCTCCGGTGTTGTGACAGGTTCCTGGGACGGTGGCGGTGATGGTGCAGGTTCCTGTGCCGCTGCCGGTGCTTCGGCAGGCTCGTTGTTGTAGTCGTCGTCGTCGAACAGCTTGCGTCCAGCATGAACCACTCCGCAAGTGGTGACGACATGCCGACGGGCAGGAAGAACCTTCCGTGACACGCCTCGTACTCCGTGTCCACCACGTCGGTCCAGTACGTCGACGACATGGAGTATAGGGGGTCGATTCGATGCTCCCACGACATGTCCCTCCAGAGCCACGTGATTGTAGTCTAGGCGCGCCTGCCCGCTGAGTCACGACGCCACCGGGATCTTGACGGTATTCGTCACCCACCCGTCCAGCAGGTGACGTCCGTCTGGCACCGGGATGTTGTGGCGCAAGTGGTGCTACACCTCCTGGACCATCATCAGAGATGGAGGCGCACGAGAGGAGGTGGCTTGCTGTGCGGGGTCCCCGAGCGGGTACGACGATAGAGGATATGCCGGAGGTGGTGGCTCGACTGGGAACGAGCTGGTCTGGGCGGGGCGGTGTGTGAGGAAGAGCCGCTCCTCGCGGAACATCCCGTGGCGGTGCTAGTTGCGGCGACACGCACGGTCAGAGGACAGTGCAGCGCGGCGAAGGTCGTGTTCCATCTTCACCTCGCGGTTCACCTCGCGTCGTCCTGCCATGGTGCGCGGTTGATCTAGGCCTAGAGGGACTTGGGAGAGTAGAGTGGGATGTGTAATGAGAGGAGAGGCGTGCCACGCGCCGTTTTAAAGCCGGCCGGAGGAGCGGATGTGGGTGGCGCCCCCATTAACGCGAGCACCGGCTCGTCTGCCATGCATTGACGCCGACAACGCGTGTTCAGCCACCGTCTAGCCATGCGTGACTCGACGCGTTGCATCGTTCTGCGCCCGTCAGGGGCATCACTACGCTATTAAGCCAAGCAGACCGGCCCTTCTCTCCGCAATAAATAACACTGACCATTTTTGAGCCGCCCGTCAGGATCCGAAGTGGCACTCCGACTTCATTCGCGAAGTAAGGTTACCAGACAGACGTGTTATTGGCCCCGTCCTGCAACTTGGGAGCGCCGGTGGTATTCCCAATAGCCCTATTAAGGAGGGCTGTTAGAAGCGCCGATGCTCTTAAGTAATGCATTTTCCAAGGATCATTCGAATTTGAGTTTATGTTTTCATGCAACTATCTGGTGAGCTTAAACTTATCCGACCGCGCAATCCGCGGGCGGGCTTGTGGCCTGTAGCCGTATTACTCCCGACCGGAAACGGGATAGAGAACCGGCCGGCCACTTTTGCTCCCAACACAAAAGGCAACACGCCACAGGCCCCTAACCTCTCTACCCGTGAATGATCGTCATAGCCCGCACGCAACAGCTAGCGTGGTCCATCCATGTTCGGCGCCGCCCGACGGTGAGCAACTTGCCGGAAAAGAGGAGCTCTCTCACATGCTCCTGCTGAAGCCACTAGATGTTGAGCGTAAAGCGGAGCGATCGAATCGTCGATCAGGACGGTGCCGTCGCTGTAGGCGGGAGGGGTTGGCATCGTGGATGTATGAGGGCGGTCCGGTAAAGCGCCGGCATCTCATTCGCATCACCGAGGTCCCGCCCTGGCGCCAAGGATCGACCCTTTTTTACGAGACACGGTGCCGAGATGCCCCACCACACTGTTTTCGTATCAAACAAGTACCATCTTCTTCTTTATCTCTTTTTTTTTTTTTTTTGCGTCTCACTTAAGAGGGTACAAGTTGTAGTATCTAATCAGATACACAGCTATTACACACGCACACCACACGCACCCCACACTCACACCACTAGCTGAGAACCTAATCTAGACCTACAACTAGAACCGACTTGTCTGCCTGGTACAGGATTTTTTCCCTCATGTAGCTTACAGGCGAGACCAGAGACACTTATTGATGATGTGAAATACTATTCCTAATGAACAGTACCGCGGACACTGTTCACTATGAACAGTGCCCAAGCGTGAGACACTCGGGAAATACGATTCCGGAGAATCGAACTCGCGAGCGGGTGGCCAGCCCACTGCTGAACCAACCAACGCGCTAAGCGCGCTCCTCATCTTCTTCTTTATCTCAAGTCAGTCCGGTTATGTCGACCAACTGCATATGATGTATTAACAGCAAACATATGATTTTTTCTAGTAAAAAATGAATTTATATACAGGAACAGAGGTAGGTTTCTTTTCCTCAAAGATGCATACACGAGCAGAATCAGCATACATCTATACTACTATTAAAAGTGCAAACTTGTGTTGTGCTATGTTGATACATTAAATCTGGCACGTTCAATCCGATCTACGGCCCAGATCGCAACTCAATAGCCGAAACGGTATGGTCTCCGAGGCATCTATCTCTCCATCGCGGCAGCGCTCGCACGCACACCATCTGGACGCCGGCCTCCCCGATCCCCTTTCTGCCGCCGCCCTCATCGTTCGATTCCGGCCAACTCCTGGTTTATCGCGTACGTCAACTTCGGCACGGTGGTCTCGCCGCGGCCGGACAAGCTGCGGGAGATCGCGGTCGGGCTGGAGGCGAGCGACGCGCCGTTCCTGTGGCCCCGCGCGGTCCGTCGGGTACGTCAGCTTCGGCACGGTCGCCTCGCCGCGGCCGGACGAGCTGCAGGAGCTCCGTCCTGATCTGTCCCTCGTCGGACTGCCTTGCCCCTATCCGTACCTTGCCGGCACGCTCCGCCGCAACGCCTCCAGCGCTGGCGAGCTTCGCCCTAACCACGCTCTGTCGATTTCGTCGACCGGCTGGCGATGTGTGGCTCCTCCCAGCTGCGTGGCCGCTGCTTCGCATATAATCAAGCTCCTGCTGCTCCTCTCCTTCACGGGATTACGCTCTCCTCTGAACTTCCACGCCCGGCCACTATGCTATTTGGTGTCGTGCCTCAATCTATAAGTCGGCCTTTCTCTGAATCCCTGGAGTAAAGATTCATTTGGTTCAGTCAATACTCCTATATGCTAAATAGAAGATGTTACGGTTGGTAGTGACTCCCGGTAAGATGAAAATTGTTGCGTGCAGCACACGAATTCTTAGCTTTATGTTGCTTTTCTGTCTGGATTGAAAGAATTGTTCCTGGGTGCATGCAATAGATGTGATGATTTCTCCAGTCAAGAAGTATGACCCTCTGTAGAACATCAGGAAAAAACACGTGCTGATTATTATTCCATCGTGATCCATATTTAACTTAGCCACTGTCTGCATTTCACATTTGGTCTTATTGATCAGTTGTAATTTTTATGCACACACGGTCTTTCAGGGACATCAAAGCATAGATGCTTTGTTGAGGTTGTAAGGTGATTTCGAACTTTCTTTCAGGTATAGCATGTAAAAGGCATTGTCTATGTACTATCTGATGTGTGAACTTTCTCTGGTTTCAACTTATTGCCTTATCATATTCTTTCATTAATACAAATAGAGATTCCACAATTTGGTTTTCTGATGGTAATTAGCTGCTCTATGCATTAAGAGATGGCAATTAGGTGTTAGCATATGCCGTATCCTTTGCTGAGTTCAGTTCTTTACCATTTGTGTCAGCTTAGGGCTACTTGTGATTACTACTTTAGAAGAGATTTTATATTTTATTTCCTACTATCCGCTGAAGAAACAAGCTTACCAGTTCTTTTTTTTCTTTCTCATATAACGTGTTATATTATGTAGGTCGTTGACACAAAGCAGACGTTTTGAGTTTGAACACAAAGTGGTAAGTATCCGCGGTGATCAACATCTCCATGTCCCTTCCGCATTCGATTCCACAAGAAATATGACATTTGATTTGGTAGAATCAGAGATGGCTTGACAATGGATAGCGTCAGGTTTGATCCTACTTGCTTTCTGTACCAGGGGTTCCGCGAAGAACTTCGCCCATGGACAAGGCCCTAAGCTGGACTCCCACTGGTGTGCATGAGAGTTAATCAAAAGCATGATTTGATATGCGATCTTTTGAGCCCCATGAGATTGTGGAGATCTTATGAAGCTTTTCTTTTTTTAGTTGTTTGATCGAGATTATCGATACAAATGACTTACTATGAATAGTGAATATTAATAATGTCATATGTTACACATGAATGTTATGAACACAACAAAAAAAAAATCAATTATGTTAGGAACGGTTGACAAACACTCATACTAGATGAAAACATTGTGCAAACAATTGATTTTTTTTGTCTTAAGAATTATTTGTGTACATCAATATTTATTAAAACCAGACTAATTTTTGTATATGTATTAGTCGACACGTGCATTACAAATTAAAAAAAATCTACTTTTAAATTGCCCCTTTTAATTGTAAAAACGTGCGTTGCACGTACATGACAACTAGTGCAACAAAATTTTAGAAAGAAAGGTATCCAGGCTTTTTATCAAAACGGGAGCCCCACAGTTGTTGAGAAATAAAACAGTACATCCGGATACATACATAAACCTGCCTCATTTTCTACTTAGCTCAAGACACTATCCTCCCCATCTAAAAGACAACAGAAAACAGTTACATGCTAAACACTGTATTTCATAAACAAAAAATGTAGTACGAACAAAGATCAAGATAAATAAACACCATCTTATGATACATGAAACGGCAGATTCACACTTACACCAGCAAAAAAGAAATCAAAAGGGTTACTTACTGCTCTAGCCCAGGACTATTGTTGCCTCCACCTTATCTTTGTTCAAAAGGACCGATGTGTCTTTATCACAAAAACTATGTGCCAACTCTGCCCAAGCATATCTTTTGGCAGGGTTCCAGATCCCTTTTTCTTGATTCTTAACTCCCTTTAAGTGCCGCCATCCGCAGCAAACACCTATTTTTTTTCCGGGAGGGTATTACCCTTGCAAATATTACATTTCACCATCCCTACGCATGGACAAAGTTCCATGGGAAGGAAACTGGAATAGTTAAAAGCTATCTGGTTCCGTACCCTCTGGTTCTTGTAAGGTTTTCCCTTAATAACACCACCTTGCTATAAAAAGTGTCTCCAAAATCTATGTAGGACCATAATCCAGCCTCTCCCACTTGAAGACCTACCAGAGTTAAACCGCAGCAAAGCTCGCATGAACACGCAGACACAGACACAGACTGCTGCTATGGCAAGCATTGAATGGATATAGGGCGAGCCAGCAATCCTCGAGAATGCATAGGGCGCCTTAGCAAGCCAGACTCCAAAACTGCGCACTGGTTGCAAGATCTTACTTCCAATGTGGATACATTCTTTCACCAACATTCCCTCGTTGATCCATACGAATTTCCCCTTCGTTCAGCATAATGGTAACCTGGCTATTATTCCTGTCCACGAGCTTTTGTGCCACAAGTTCATTGTACGAATCATTGTTCCTCAACTTCGCATAGGCTTCAGGAGTCTGCCCATTATCATCTAGTGCTGAACGCCAGCAGCTCAAACCAATCTGCAGGATTTAAGCAAAAGATCAGAAAACTATTAATGTGAAAAAACTAAAACCAAGATATGTTAAACTATAGAGGGCATACCTGTGAGGTCATCTGTCAAGGCATCAACTATATCCTCTGCATCATCAAGGGATGCAGCAAGATGTAATGGAGTCAAACCACCTGGGCCAGGATAATTTGGAAGGAAGGGGTACAGTTTGGAATTATCAGGGCAAATTACAACAAACTTCAGAAGCAAATGCACCATGTGGCTGCTCTTCCTTTTCACTGCTCTGTTCAGAAGATGAATCTCCGAGAGCATTTCCAGAGTCTCCTGTGATAGTTCGGCACTAACCAAACTCCTCTTGGAAAGTATATCGAGTAATGTTTTGGTAAGGGAGCACCAGTCCGCTCATTTGAAAACAACAGAGGTATCTGAACCGTGCAGTAGAAAATTGGATAAACTCCGAATCAGAAACATCTGATTTTGTGGAAGGTGCATCAGTAGAAACTTTCTGAAAGAGCCAACCAAGTTCATTAAGAAAATGCAGAACTTGCTTCCTTAGCTTTGACCGCCTAGCATCATGAACCTGATCATCTGAAGAGACATCATGAAATTGTGAATCTTCAAGCTCAGCCTCAAGGTTTCTCAACTCCTGACAAACGTTCGAACTCGCAAAAATAACAGGGAAGCTGTTTCCTCTGAACCTGTTTTCAACCTGCATGTATGAAGATTCATAACTGTAAACACTTTCCGAATGCTAACTAGTAATAATCTTTACATATCTAGAGCTACAGCAAGGATATTAGAGTCAGACAAACCTCAATAAAGCAACGTCCAAGAGTAAGATTTGGTTCTCCGGTAAGTCAAAGGTCTCAAGACCTGAATCATCATATATAGTACCCGGATACGCGAGCATAGCACCTCTTTTGATATATACTTCCCTGTACTAGTACAGTGGATCCTGCATAGACACAGAGTTCATGGTGAGTCTCAAACATTCACAATAATCTTTGTAGGGTTGGAAACAATTTTACAACAGGGAACTCACTGTGTGCCTGGGATTGTAGATTTCGGCCCTTAAGAACGAGGGACGTCTTTCTCCCACCAACAACAGCAATTGGTGTCACAAGGGTCAACTCAGGGGTATTCCATGTTCTCCATGATTTCGATAGGCGGGTCATTCCTGGAATACAAATTTGATATCAAATGAAACGAACTCATAGTCAAAACACCCAAGAGTGCCTTACACGAGACAGAGGAAATTAACAGAAAAATAGTAGTTATGTATACCATCTTTGTATGACACCAGCTGATTATCACTTCGAACTAAAAACCTTCCTTCTCTCCAGAAATCCAAATCAGAATCCTGAACTAAGGAGCTTACTCGCCGGAGAAAATTTCTTCAAACTGCATTTACATAACAACATTAGATTTTGTAGCAATTTTATTACATACTTTTTTTTCTACTGTGGCAGCAGACTTACTTCATCCCATGCAATAGCTGGCATTGACAGATACATGGATAGTACAAGGCAACCAGGGCGAATATAACCCTCCATTTCAGTGGGGCTGTGTTTCAGCCAATTTACAACCTGATCAACGAAGGAGAAACATTTCAATATATGGTGACTGAAATGAGCTGATGAGGGGCTGTGATTTATCATGTTAGTACAGTTTCATGATCATACCTCATCTCGAAGGTTTCCAGGTATTGGCCAGGTTCCTTGCCGAAGAGTTTGAATATAATCCTACCAGTACGGTCCTACAAAATGGCAAATCAAGCGAAGATCAGATTGCAGCGTTGCTAAAATAACAAAGTATGTCCTGGCTAACTGCATAATCAATTGAAACAGCAAGCTTCGGCATAAATTACCTGTCCATCTGAATTTGATGTTGATGGTGAATGGTCTGAACAAGATGTTGAGGCGTTACATGATTGATACATTGGGTTCGGTGGCGACCCATTATCTGTTGGTCGTTCTGAATCCTTGAAAAGCTCAAGTTGTGGTGCACACCATGCCTGAGTGGTACTAATCTCAACTGTTGCAGTGTCTTCCCCATAGTCTGCAATACGAGGATGCCTAATGCCCTCGTTTAGTGAACGGGTGGGGAAAAAGGTGTGGGTTATAGGCGGAGAGGATGATGGCGATCTCTCGTCCATAGGATTACTGCTCTCAGAAGACAGGTACTTATTTGTGGTGTCCATCTTCGCAGGAATGTATTCCTCAGAATTACCAAACAACTGTAGTGACAAAAATTGATGGGTATCCTGGTCTGGACTTCCATGGGTGTTGTTGCTTCTTATCATACCAGCTGCCGGAAAAGATCGGATTGATTTCTCATGGGAATTTACAACACAAGCTGGCTCTGTTGAACGACTCTTGCTCTTGTTATTACCGCTGCTGTCACTGCTCCCTTGAGACTGAGACGTATTGGTCTCCGGGGTCGAAGTCCCGAGGGCACCTGATAGAACTGTTAACAGGTCCATGGTTGACGGCACAGTTTGCTTGTCGACCACCTTTGTTGCCTTTTGAACAGAATTTTGTTGTTGTCCATGCGAGGCATTCAAATCAATGACTTCTGATGGTGGAGATCTTGCCGGAGAGTTTGCGTTATTTATTGAGCTTATTTACTTATAATTTGAACCAGATTATCTTTATCTGGCATGGGAGGGATGCTAGGTAGCTTGCCAACATTACCACCTATCATTGGAGAGGAAGTAAAATAGTACTCAGATTAAAATCACCAAATAGTGAAAGTGTATCGAGTTCAGGAGCAGGTAAAGTACCTTGCAAGCGTGCGATCACGGTTATCAGATTGACGATATCTTGAGTCCTATTTGCTGCATTTTCTTGGTTTTCAGGTAGCAGCAACTGTGAAGCAACATCTGTTGGCTGGGTTTTTCTCCGGCGTCGGTTGTGCCCGGCGAGCCTTCTTCTGCAGCTCCTCTTACCCTCGTCGAACTCCGAAAGCGGGTGAAATCTGAATGATGGATCAGAAGAAGCAACTATCAGGTTGAGAAGATCATTTCTCAGGACCAATACAAACACACCTTATAGCAACTGGTAGCATCATCATAAACATAAAGAAACCCCTAAAAGTGGCATCATAATAACGCATGATTTTTTGGGGGATGAATACGATGATTACCTACTACACTGCTGGCAGAAGCGCTGCATCTGGTTGGCAACGACCGCCTTGGTGGTCTTGCTGTGGATCTCGCACACCTTGTGCCTCCGGTGGTAGTCCTTGGCGACGGTCAGATCCGCGCGGCAATCATCGACCTGGCACATCGGATAGCTCCCGGCGCTGCTCCTCCGTCTCCTCCGGAACCGGTCCCGGGCGATCCGGAGCGGCCCCTCTTGGTCGGCCTAACAGCAGCCTGCTGCTCCTGCGCCGCCGCCGGCCTTGCGGTCGTGGGCGGAGAAGGCGAGGAGGAAGAGATGGTGGTCGTCGGACTCACGTCCATCGCCAGAGCCAGAGCCTCCTCCCGCAGACCCAGCTGAAGGCTCAGCTGACCGGCGGCACCCCCTTGCCGTGGCTGGCGGCGGATATCGCCGGCGCTGGCTGCTGGTGCTGGTTGCCGCCGGCGAGGTGGAGCGCGTCAGAGGAGGGCCTCGCGGTGAAGGCGCGGCTGTCCCAGTCCCACATCCTGGGGTTCCAGTTGTCGGCGGGGGCGGCCGTGTTCTCCGTCGCAGGCCATGGGTTCCCGCGCTTCTTGGCATGGGGAGGCAGCTGGTGCTGGTGCTGGTGCTGGTGCTGGTGCAGGTAGAGCGGGGAGGCCACCTGCGGCCCCGCCTCCCTCTGCATCTCCCAAGGCCCTCCGCCGCCTCACGCCACCCGATTGATATGCACCTGAGCCCAACCTTGGGATCTGCGCAAGCCCACCGACGCAACACGGATCAAAAACCGATAATCGGAGACGGCAGGCCGACGAGCAGAAGCGGGAGATTCGATAGGAGGAGGTAGTTACCTTGGAGTGGACTCCCGGGAAAAAATCGAACCCCTCGCCCAATCCTATGAACAGCAGCAGCAGCAGAAAGAGGTGACCACCCCGGAGAAATGGTAGTAGGAAAAAACGGCGGCCGGAATCGGATCGCGGGGACGCGGCGGTGGGGGAGAAGGGTGTGTGGGGAGAGGAAAGCGGAGGGAGACGAAGACCGGGGGGAGGAATCGAGCCGGGAGCGCACGCCACGGGGTCGTTTCGGGTTGGGATTAGCTAGCTAGCGTGTAGCGTGGCGCCGCGGCAAGGGCGTGGGTGGCAGGGGCGCGTAATTGGGGACGCGGGCAGGGGCGAAATGGAGAGCCCACGCCGCGTGCGCCGTACGGGCGCGAGCGAGCGGGTGGGGAGGGAGGGAGGGAAGGGGAAGCAAAGCCGCATCACGATAAGCACGGGGGCAGTACTAGTAAGCGATTCGTACTCGTACGAGAAAATTATAAAAAAACTCATAATTGGGGGCGAGATTAACGTGTCAGTACCGATTGTACTAATTTTTTCAAAAACGTACCAACAATAGGGTAAAAAAACGGATCGCACTGATTTCTATCTAACCGTATTTTGACAGCACTGCTGACCGATAGGGCCCATCTCTAAGAGCCTTGTTGGCAGCACACGTGGACGTGGGGCCCACCTGTCAGCCCCACATTTTTTTCCTTCTTCTTCCTCCTTTGCGAGCAAGGCAGGCAGGTCGCCACCACCATGCGCGCTCCTGCTTGGACTACGCTCCTGCAGGTCGCCGCCGCCATGCCACCCATGCCCTTGTTTCTCCTCTCCCTCCCTTTGCCTCACTCCCTCTCTCTCACGCTCTTTGCTCTTCTCTTGAGCGAAGCCCTAGCTCGACGGCCGCCGTTTTGCGCCGCCGCTATGGGCTTCCCCGGACGAATCCGACATAGCCAAGAGCTTCGCCGTCTTCCCCTCCTTCTCTCTGCCAAAAGACGCAAGCCGGGATGCCGTGAATCGTGAGATTGAAGTTGTCTTCCCCAACTCCGGCCGCCGGTTTCCGAGCACGATTTCGTCGCCGACCGGCCTCGCCAGCCTTCCCCGACCCTTCCAACGTGTTCCTGGTGATCTAATGGTCCTTCCAAACCCTCTCCCTCGCCTCCGCGTGCCCTGTAGCATGCTGCCGCCGAGCGCCGCTGTCGTGCTGCACTCCGGTGAGCGCCGCCGCCGTGTCCGGCGACCATATGTCGTAATCCGCCGCTCGTTCGACTCTCCCGAGCCGTGCGCGTCCTTTGCAGCGTTGGTGGCTGGGGGACGGAGAGCGCGGGGATCCAGCGCCCGCCGCAGCCGCCGGCCCGCCGTCGTCCCGCAAGCAGGTTCGCGCCAGCAAGTCCATGGCCGGCCAGCTTTTAGGGGTAGGAGCTCGGTGGAGGGAAACCAAGGGGAGCTCGTCGGGCCCGTGGCTGCCACCGGTGGGCGCGGGGCGCTCTGGTAGCGGTGGACCGCGGTGGTGCGCTGCGGGAAGGTTAGCGGCGGTGGGCTAAGCGCGCATGGCGGCGGCGACCTGCCTGCCTTCCTCACAAAGGAGGAAGAAGAAGGAAAAAATATGGGGCTGACAGGTGGGCCCCACGTCCACGTCAGCTCCAACTCCACGTGTGCTGCCAACAAGGCTCTTACAGATGGGCCCTATCGGTCAGCAGTGCTGTCAAACTACGGTTAGATAGAAATCAGTGTGATCCGTTTTTTTAACTCACTGACGCGTTAATCTCGCCCCAATTGTGGTATTACCTCCGATCCATATTAGTGGGCACAACTTTGTCTAGATACACATGTATCTAGTCTAATTTTCTCTACTCGTACCGCTGCGCGCAAGGCGCACCCCGCCGGTGCGTCCCCCCTGGCCGCACTCGGGCGTCGTCGCTTTGCCTGCTGCTGCCGGTACGTAGAATTGGCCGGCCTGCGTGATCTGTCCGAGCGATGTGGTGCTGCTTAATTATTGTACTTGACGTGACACGTGTGGTACGAATATTCAGAAACCGTGGTGGAGAAAATAGTTTTTATTTATTATGCTAGCGAGAAGCGAATTTTCAGCTTCAACCTCCACGTTCTTCTGTTCAAAAAAAATATACACCTGCTGATAACATATTTTTCATGATAGTCTCTATTGCTTCCTCCATCCATAGTAATATAGATAAATCTGATTCAGCGATAGCTAATATGAATCGGAGGAGGGAGTAATAATTTTGCCAGTCGTAAAATGAGAATCAACCCCAAGCTTGGGGGAGGTTCGTCAATCCCCAATCAAAATGTTTGTGACACGGTTTAGTGGGAAATGAATTGCTAGACATATTTTATAACGGCTAACTAAAAAAAATCTATGTCCTATCTAGATAGTGTTTCATATAACAATTTAAGGAAACTAAATCTGTTAGGAGACAAGGAATTATTGGATGTCGTTTCTCAAGACCATCAAGATTGGAATACTTAAGAAGAGGTGAATATCGATTTACCTCCTAAGAAAGAAAGGAATTCTTAGATTGATGAAAGAAGACATGAAGAAGGCAATGAAATCGATTAAAGAGATTGTTGAAGGCGATGATAAATTTTCAGTGGATGCCAGTGTTGATTTTATCATTTTTTGGAGATTTAGTTTCAAGTCAACACGTTTTAATAGATGCTATTAAAACTAACCACTTTGTTATGATAAAGAATCAAGTACAAAAATTGGCTACTGTTTAGGAGAAACTATTCTTTAAAAAATGACTAATGAAAATCAAGTTATTTGTGTTAAAACCAAGTGATGTTCAGCCACTCGTGTCTTGGTTATCTAGAGGGACATCTGAAGATAACAAGGTAAGATCAAGCTCTCAAAATAAGAAATCTTCTGCAGAAAGTGACATAAATGGAAACTATATTGAGCATACAAATGAAATATCCATCTCCGATGTTGAAGCTCAAGATGGTGATGATGCCAGCGAAGAGTTATCCAAAAATGATGAAGACCATCAATAAAATCAAAGTGGAGATGAATCTGAACCTATTCCTAAAGTAAGAAGAACATGAACCGGAAGAGGAATCCTCCTCAAAATCCAATAAAGGTAAAAAGAAAGAAACCTCCAAAAAAAAGTAACGTAAATAAATTATCGGGTTGAAAGACTATTCCTACATACAACCCCAACAGTATAAAAGAGGCATAACATCCAAATGTAGTACGTTGGTTATTTTTGGGGCCCTTGGATTCAAAGGAATATCATAGGATTTTTGGAGAATTGGATCATATAGGAAATTTTACTATAGAAGCTATTTGATTCATAGGATCATGTTACATAGGAATTAATCCCATGAGAATATTGTAGTGTTAATCCCATAGAAAAAAGCACGAGGTCTAAGCTCATCAAAATTTCGTTCACCACAAATAAAAACAATCCATATTCTCATAAGATTCACTTAGACATGCCACCCCAATCTATGGGACTCTTTGGTTTGTAGAATTTGAAAAACACAGGAGGAATATTGCGGGGATTGAATGTCATAACACTTGAGATGCTACAGGAATGAATTGAGTGCATGTCATAGTTATTATAGACACATATCAATTTTTCCAATAGGTCTCACATCTTGCTAGAAATCTTATAAGATTGTAGTCTAGGAAAGCACTCCTTATTTTTGTTTGGAGGATTCAATCCTTTGACCCAAATGGACTTTATAGGAAAAATTACTATTGGCGAAAAACCTATACAATTTCTTTTAACCTAAGATGCCCTAATTTTTTTTCCCTATTCCTACATTGTTCTATCCTAGGAATCAAAGGAAGCCTTTTACTAGTATCGCGTGACGCGCTCCATGACGATGACTTCATCGCATCAAGCATTCATATAGATCCTGAAAAAAATACATGGTCTTTTCTGTGTATTATTCCGTAGGATGCATTTGTCGTATCGCATGTAGCGGGCTGCGCCGCGTCCAAAGGCAGGACATTAGTGTAGCAGAAAGTGGTGCAAGACAGCCGCTCAGGAGAGGACATCAAAACGCAGTGCATCGTAAGGCATGACACTAGTGCAGTAAAACACAATGCAAGACAATCGTAAGATATGACATAAGTCCAACAAAAGGCAGTGCAAAACAAAAGCTCAAATCTCAACGCGGCTACTATAGTCGTGAAAAAACAGATCGTGATTTGAATGTGCATTGTGCTTTGGCCGCACGTGCGTGAACTTCCTGTAACGCGCCATTTTTCGTCGTGAGAGGGGGTCAAAAAGCACCCAGCTACAAAAGACGATCGCGTTTCTCACTGATCGATCCTGTTCCTAGCAGGAAAGATAGACCTTCAAAACTCCATTCGAAAACATTATACGGTGGTGAAAAATATGAGAGCGAATGATTTTCCACGTATTGCGATTTGAGCTCCGGAGGGCATGACCGGGAGGGAGAGCAGCCGTGGCTGGGACAGAGGTGGGGATAGGGCGCGGCCGTGCGAGGACGACGGCAGGGCCCGCCGGCGCCGGGGTGCCTCAATTATTTGTCCTTTTGGATTCCTTTCCGGTCCGGCTCGGCTTCCCGATCGCTCCGCCGGTACCAGTGTAGTGACGATGCCACTAGCATACTGGGCCATGCACCCTAGAGTGTTCTTGCCTATGATGAGATTTGCGACTGGGCCGCATGAGAGCAATGCTGTTCTATTTTCAATATTAGAGAATGGTGTCAACATAAAAGTACGTTTAAGACAGTTCACTCTCCTTTCTTTTTCAAGGGAAGGACAACGTCGCTTTGTAAATTGTACAAGGCATCTTGGATGTGACCGATTTTGATCGCGACGGGGTGAAGAAATGTTCTAAGCTCCAATTTCTAACGTGTTCAAAAGGGACTACCCAAGAGAGGAGATTTCGTGGTCCGAGCCCCGGTGATTCTGATATTTTTTTAAATTAAAAATATATTAGATTTTTTTCGGATGTAGCCAATGGTGTACTTCACATACGTGCAAAAAATTATTTTAAAACATTTGAATTCTGGATTACACAAAAATGACAAAAGTGTACAAAAGTGTGGATATGAATATGCATATTTTCAAAATTTTAAATTTTGTCATTTTTCTGTAGCACTGAATACAAAGTTTTTGAAATTGACTTTTTGCACGTTTGTCGGACACACTATTGGCTACATCCAATATTTTGGTTCATTTTGTAAAAAAACTTAGTTTTGCTTCAAAGACACTTTTCGCTACTCTAGTTGATACGATGGCCCGCCTTCCGGAGAGCGAAGTTATTAGAGCAATTTCATCACAATCCTTATTATTTTGGCCTTTGTAATGTTTTTGCAGACTCTTCTTAAGGTTCTTGACAGTTTTTACACGCCCTATACTCCATTAATATGTCGCATAGGACCCACTCATTAGTGGGTTGTCACCATTTTTATTCCTTTCTCTCGTATATTCTTCATTCCATTTCCTCTCTCTCGCTTTCTTCCCATTTTACTTTTCCCACTAGTTATCCCCTTCTCTGCACAACCCCACAACCGAGTGCAGCTTCCATCGTCGGGATGGAACAGCCCTGGCGTCGTCGTCCTCCAATCTGACCTCTCCTCCTCCCGCTCTTCTACTCTGACTCCGCAGCCACCAACTCCACCACTCTCGTCACCATGACGATGGCAATGCAGACAGTGCTTGACCTCGACCTCACCGTCATCACCGTGACCACCACCCATTGGTTGTGGCGAGGCTCATGGGCAGTGGCGGATGGAGGACTAAATCTCAGGGGGTGCCAAACTCAATTTTCGCTGTTTAAATATCATGTATAAGTATTTTTTAACACATAAAATACACATATAATTAGACTAATTGCTACCCCTGCTCGTGGGTGGGTAAGGGAAAAAAGAGTTCACATGGGATGAACAGTCGTATAAGTTCTATTTAATTTGGAGGCCAAGCTTTAAGGTCCAAACCACGATTTTGAAGGGATCTCTAATTTGTTTTAAGGCCGGGTGTTTAAGACACCCGCTAGATTGTGTTTTTTGCCGCCAGCATCTAAACTCGGCAAAATATATGGAGTTTTTTGCTAGAGTTGCTCTTATTGGGTGCATTGTTGTGGTGCGTCTAGCCTTCAGAAGATTATTGTACTGCTTGACGTACTGGTGTAGGACAAGGTAGTATTATTATACAGCAATCATGGAAGTTCTTGGAGACCGTGAATTAGAAAAGTACAGGATTGGACGGGGTCCGTACCTGTATTTTTATTTCACGTCTGGAGTACGGTACAAAACCATGTGCACAACGTGCTCGTTGTATAAACTATTCGTCGCACCGCTTGTTGCAAAAATGTCAAATACAAGTAGAAATGGGAGAAACGAATCTGAGATCACCGACAGGTACTACAAGGCACACGTATACCTTTATCGTGAGGCGAGTCCAAGCGTCCAGAAAATGTGTTCGACGTCCTTAAAATGACATTTGTCCGTATCAAAAGGGACGCCCCTAAGGCCTTGTTTTTTTTTTGAAATTCCTAAGGCCTTGTTTACCTCTAGTGTATTTTATGAGATGAGAGGAGATTATCCTGGATCTCGGAAAATCCTCACTAGTCTGTTTACTTCTAGTTTATTTTAGAGGATGTGAGGGGATAATCCCCAAATATTCCCTACCAACCACCTCATTTTTGCCTAACACAAAAACTCTAGTCCATGCTAGTGTATTGTAGGGGAAAATTATTTGTGGGGATTAGGTGTTCACCAAATCCCCACTCTTCTCATCCCCTAAAAAACACATGGAGTAAACAAGGCCTAAACTATATTTTCTTAAAAAATTGAACATTCAAATTTAAACTAACAACTCGATTTACATTCAAATAAATTATTGTAAAACAAAATTTAAACTAAACACTTAAACACTAAATAAATTTAATCTAGGTTGACGACAGGTGGGGATAGACCCGCTGCAGCCAGCCTTGCCGTTATGCGCTAAGTGTGCTTTGCGCACAAGCCTCCTCGATGTCGCTGCATCCCGTGCCGCCTGGTGATGTGTCTTCTCCTCCACCATCCATAGGCGAGCGCGTGCGCTATATCCGCCTCGGTCCGCATCAATTTATTTAATGGGACAAAAAAAATTGTACTGTGCCTCGCCATTCCTCGAGCTATTGGATTGGTCTTCATAGACGATAACTGGTTTTTTCTCCTATTTTTATTTAGGGAAGACCAGGAACTCACGCCTAACAGTCTTCATGAACATCAATATAAATCTCTATGTTGTTAAGGTTTTGTCACATTCCGATTATTTTTTCTCGATAAATGCTACTCTGTCCATCTCGGTTTATTAGGCATGTTTGGAGTTTCTATGTGGCCTAGCCAAGTGAATATTGGTCAAGGTAATTACTCCTAAATCATGCAATTAATTAAGAAAGACCGATAAGATCCAATCGAAAACGCATGCATTGCCCTAATTAAATAGAGTATTGGCCAAATCTCATGCAGATTTGGGATACGAAGTGGCTGGGAGCATTTGTAGGAGATTATTAATGCTATTTGTGCCTAACTCTTGATAAAATCTGGTTTTGGCATTGTGCCTAATAAACCGAGATGAGGGAATTACTCTCATATTCTAACTTGAACTTTTTATACGTGTTTATAAAATACGAGGAACCTGAACTTTGGTGCTACATCTACTATTTTTGCATTAATATATACTATATTTATAAATATTGTACGCAAGAACACAAAGTGAAGTTATATATGGTTTCGCTTAATTAGCAATGTGAATTTTTATAAATCTTTGTGGGTTATCAAACACTTGAATTATGATATCGTAAATAAAAATGCATGTTAAAAATATGCATGTTTTGGATGAATTAAGGAATGAACTCTGTTTCACACAAAAAAAATGAACTCTATGAAAGTGCTAAACTCTTCAAAACGAAATTTAAAGTTTGGCATGTTTGTAAATTGAATTATTGGAGTGATATAGAAAGATGTGTACCACTTTTGAAAGGTCAATTCTCTCTCTAAATGTTTTTGTGTTGATGAAAAATATGGTTTTCAGACTAATCATTTGTTTGAGCATGATAGGAAATATTCCGACGCTTCAGCCAGAGGATCGGAACCCCTCGAAGAGAAAATAGCGGGACCCGACGGTTTTTCATTTATATTTGCACTTGACCGGCTAATCCGTAAACCCTAAAACCCGACCGATTGCTGGGCTTAGGCACCCCAAATAGCACTAGTTTCGGCACAGTTACCGGACGCTTATTGAAATCTCCGGTTGAGAACTTGAGATGCTCGAAATGATTGCCGGGTGTATTAGGGCATTTGCAATACTCTGCCGATTCCAGACTTTCTAGTAGCGACAGACAGGGCCGAGCCAGAAAAATCTGGGGCCCTGTGCGAAAATCTAAAACGGGGCCCATAATTTGAACTAATAAATAATTTTAATGTATATGAAAGAATGTTTAACGTACAATTGAATATATTGAGAATCATACCTATATAAATCGAAGTTGCATTATCTATCATTATTCCTTTTATATTCTTTGAAATGAAATCTAAAACAGGGCCATATGTAGACTGATTGTAAGAAACAATTGCAAGTGCAATGGTAGAAGGATCAAGAGATTATCATATGACACTTCTGATACTTCTTTTCTAATAAACTTTTCCATAGCACCTTTTTGAGATTTCATCAAATTCAATTTCTTTTATTTTCTCTTAATCGGACTGATGTTTTCCCTTGTCAAATCGAATCGACCTGCACTGTGTCGTAGGGTTTGCCGTGTCATTTCGTGTTCGTCGCTACTCGTTTCCTGCATGCGTCGGCGGGGCCTGGCCGCGTGGGAATCGTGGGCGTTTTGAGATCGATTGATCGTCGCTACGTCTACTGTTTTGTATTCGTCTCGGTCGACTACGACGACTAGCACACGCACGAGCGGACGAGCCCCCGCGCCACACGAGACGGAGTCACGGAGATGGCCCAGCAGCGTGCAGCGAGCGATGTGGCCCAACACGCAGCATAAAAGCCAAAAAAAAATCAGATGTACAGTACTAGTGGCGCACATAGTAGGGGTACGCCACTAGTATTTACAAGTGGCGTACAGTTTCGAATGCGCGCCACTGGTAATACACATATGCGTCCCAAATTCGTGGGCCGTGTGCCGGTGGCACAGTTGGCACCACTGTGGGCCGGGCCTGGCGACAGAGATAGCATGGGATAAACGGAGCTATGCTTTGACTCGGGATCCTGGAAGCTGACAGTCCTCTAGTATGCTGATGAAAACTGATCCCCTCCGTAGCTTTCTTTTCTTTTCCAGAAACAATAATCCCATTTGCTAGTACAGTATATCCGCAGCATTCTGTCGTCACTCCATCCCTCACTAAACTGGAGTAATTAAGGAAGCTGTTGCTGTCGATTGCAGCCGTTTCGTCAAAGCAAAGCAACCAACCACACGTCCTCACCTCTCGGTGCCTGCGTCGCCATCTCTCCTTTTTTTACTCGTCACGCCACACGTACGCCTGCTTGGCCTTTCGCCGTATCCACGTTGAATGTCAACACCTCCCTCCCGCACTACGGCCGGCCGGCCGCTCGCAAAAAGTCTTCTCAGGGACTACCGGAGTAATAAATAAACTAGCGGGGCAGGAAAATGGATGAAACATCGTTGTTAGTACGAAAGTTGTAAAGAGATGGATGCAAACATAAATCTTTTTTTCAAAAAGTTCGAACCTGAGAGAGCGAGGTTCCTTGGTTTACCGTCGAAACTTAACTAAAATTAGCAGTAAGAGCATCTTCATTGCCTCTACCAATAGAAGCGTCCGTCAAAGGTGCCCGACAAGTGCTATTTGCCGCGCTATTTGGAGTGCCTCCTCCACCGGTTCCTCCCAATATACATTCCCAATAAACTTTTCGATCTAATTCAAACAGCGACGCGGTTGAGCCCTACGTTTTGTCCGGCGGCGTCATGCTCGTCGTTGGCTCCAGCGTTGTCCCCCGTCGTGCCCATCGGCGTTAGATTCGGTGGCAGAAAACCCGTCTCGGCAAGATGCATTGTTGAGAGCACAAACCAAACCCTCACGGATGGTGGGTAGGCTGAGAGGTCGGCGGTCAAGATTTTGGAGCTCTTGACCACGAATTGCGATGTCTACGAGATCGCCTTGATTGTTGCCGTGTCGGCTTGGATGATAGCGGCATGAGCTTTCCCTTTCTCGACGACAAGTCTTTATTCTCGATGACGGCCTTCTCCTTCTCCGCGGCGAGCTTATCGTCATGCTTGCTCATCAAGGACATCCAACTGTCCTTGGTAGTGCTTGCATTTTACTCCAGCATGGATGTGACCTCGGTGAGGCACGTGTCAATGATTGCTTGCACGGGCACCGAAGGGCTATTTTTGTTGGAGCAACGATCGACGATGCAGCTCCTGCTCCCACACTTCATCCGGCATATCCGCCTACTGCGCACGGGACTTGTGAGAAACGAGACTGCCACGGCCGCCACGAGCAGAGCTAGTGGGACCACGAGCCACGACTACGCTTGACGGGAGACATTGGCGACTGGTGTGGATCGTCGAAGGTGGGAAGGGCGGGAACAAGGTGGGTGATGACGTGAAAACACGCGTTCGTTGGGAGACCCAACAGAAAGGTATGATGTAGTGCAGCAGCATTTTTCCCTTGATATCTACCAAGGTTATCGAATCCAGCAGGAGTCAAAAGTGTTTCAGAAGGTTGTCAGTGGCGCCGTTTACGACAACTGACGTGGAACCTGCACACAACACAATAAAAGTAATTTGCCCCAACGAAACAGGAAGGTTGTCAATCTTCCCGGCTTGCTGAATACAAAGTATTAAACTATGGTGTGAAGAGTAATAATTGCAGAAAATAACAGAGAACGGATAATTGCAGTAGGTGTTTTTATCAGTGTAGAGGGGAATGGACCCGGGTTCCACAGTTCACTAGTGGTGTCTCTCCATAAAAGATAACAGGCATGTTGGGTAACAAATTACAGCTGGTCAATTGACATATAGTGAGCGCATGACAATGCAATATATGACAAGGTAGTTTATTGTAGTATTTATTGGTCATTACAACATAATACATGGACCGCTTACCAGCCGCATCCATGCCTAAATAATCCACTTCCGGGATAGCATCCATGTCTCCCGTTAGTATTAAGTTGCAAACAATAGATTATTGCATTAAGTAAAGTGTGTAATGTAAACAAATGCATTAGACCCAACTGACGTACCTTTAATCTAAGCATCGGTTATTTTATCCCTAGTGGCAACAGCACATCCACAACCTTAGACGTTGCTGTCACTCGTCCAAATTACCGGAGGCATGAACCCACTATCGAGCATAAATACTCTCTCTTATAGTCACAAGCATCTACTTGGCCAAATTATCTACTAGCAACGGAGAGCATGCAAGAACATAAATAAAACAGTAGATATATTGATAAACATCTTGATCATAACATCACTATTCATCGGATCCCACCAAACACAACATGTAGCATTACAATAATATGATCTTGATCATGTTAGGCAGCTCACAAGATCTAAACACGATAACACAAAGTGGAGAGACAACCATCTAGCTACTGCTATGGACCCGTAGTCCAAGGATGAACTACTCACGCATCACTCCGGAGGCGGACATCGTGATGTAGAGCCCTCCGGCGTTGATCTCTCTCTCCATCAGGGTGTCGGGAAGAGCTTCAGAACCCTCCCGAACTAGGGTTGACGACGACGGCGGCGACGGAACTTTTCGTGGATAATTGCTCGGGTGTTTAGGGTTTTCGAGAGGAGGTGAATAAATAGGCGAAAGGGCGGCGGCTGGAGACACCGAGGGGGCCACACGCCACCTCGGCGCGCCTGGGGGGCTGGCCGCGCCCAGGTGTGGTGTGGCCGCCCTGAGTCGCTTCTTCGTGCGCCCTTCGGACTTCATCTTCATGTCGGTGAAATATTGGGGTACGTTGATTTTCGTCCAATTCCGAGGATATTTTCTTAACAAGTTTTCTGAAACGGAAAAATGGCAGAAAACAGGAACTGGCACTATGGCATCTTGTTAATAGGTTAGTCCCAGAAAATGCATAAAAATGCTATGATGTGTATATAAAACATGTAGCAACAGGTATAAAATAAGCATGGAACATCAAAAATTATAGATACGTTTGAGACGTATCAGCATCTCAAGCTTAGTTCCTACTCGTTCTCGAGTAGGTAAACGATAATAACAATATAATTTTTGGAGTGACAAGCTACCAACACAATCTTGATCATATAGTAATGTAAAACATATGAACTGAATGAAGTGATTCAAGACAATTGTCTATAGTAATGTAAACCCAAACATTGTGAAAGCTTACTAATGCGGAGTAGCATGTTTGTGTATGTCGAGTGAACATTCTCTTCGGCGCGAGCTTGTCGAGCCGAGCACGAGTGATCATGCTTAGCTCGCTACTACCGATCGAGCTCGAGCCGAGTCTGACGCTCATATCGGTCCATAGACGGTCAGCGCGTTCAGCCAGTCTCTTGTCTCAACACGACCATGTGTAACGGATCAAGGCAACCACATCAGTCATTCAGTCAGCACATCGCCGAGCCCTCGACCTGACAAACTCCCTCTCAATTCACTATTCTCACCGTCGGCCAACCGCGTCACTTTCCATCACGTCTAGGAGTAGTTTCCTCCAACGGTGGTGGTATAACAACAGTTGCCTTCACTGGTCGTATACTCCCCGCGCGGCGCCGTGAGTTGACAAGCATCACGCAAAAGCGTGTGGATCGATCGGGATCACTTTTGTACGCTTGCTCGAGTCGGGGCGGACAGGCGCATCTGCTGGTTCGGGGCGTACAGGCAGCAATTCCAATTCCAAGGAAGAGTGGAAGCAACACCGGTCCTACTCGTAGAAGAAAGAAACCTGCAAGCAAACTCGCGGGCCAGAGTGCCAAAGAAGGCGCAAGGCAAAGATCTCCTGCCCTGCCGACATCATTAAGAAACCATTAAACGCACATGACCACACTAGTACGAGAATCAACTGGCTAAATAATTCTAAACAATGCTCCCGAGACGCAGCGGCGAACATGCGATCGTGCTCGCCAGCCTGCGATCAGGCAAACACTGTACATTTAATTAACTAGGGTGACTCGAATCTCAAATCAGGTAGTCTTAATAACTGTCTAAACTACTCTTAGAGCATCTCCATTCACGACATCCAAATGGTCGCCAAAGGCCTTCCAGACGGGTCATTTGGGCGCCGTCTGGACTAACTGCTAGCTTTGGACGCCGTTGCTCTCCACTCGTGGTGCCCAAATCGGCCTCCCAGATTGGTTTTCTATCTAAATTCAAATATTTTGACAAGTATAAATCAAACATATATGAATGTTTCATAGTTCGAACACATAAAATAAATTTTCACACTAACTAAAAACAAAATTATAACTCAAACATCTCGCTCTTCCGGGTTTGCCGCTGCCTGATATGTCTCAAACGTATCTATAATTTTTGATGTTCCATTCTAGTTTTATACCTATTGCTACATGTTTTATATACACATCATGACATTTTTATGCATTTTCTGGGACTAACCTATTAACAAGATGTCACAGTGCCAGTTCCTGTTTTCTGATGTTTTTCCATTTCAGAAAACCTGTTAAGGAAATATCCTCAGAATTGGACGAAAATCAACGTACCCCAATATTTCACCGACACGAAGACGAAGTCCGAAGGGCGCACGAAGAAGCGACCCAGGGCGGCCACACCACACCTGGGCGCGGCCAGCCCCCCAGGCGCGCCGAGGTGGCGTGTGGCCCCCTCGGGTCCTAAAGCCGCCGCCCTTTCGCCTATTTATTCACCTCCTCCCGAAAACCCTAAACACCCGAGCAATTATCCACTAAAAGTTCCGTAGCCACCGCCGTCGTCAACCCTAGTTTGGGAGGGTTCTGAAGCTCTTCCCGGCACCCTGCCGGAGAGAGAGATCATCGCCGGAGGGCTCTACATCACCATGCCCGTCTCCGGAGTGATGCGTGAGTAGTTCATCCTTAGACTACGGGTCCATAGCAGTAGCTAGATGGTTGTCTCTCCACTTTGTGCTATCATGTTTAGATCTTGTGAGCTGCCTAACATGATCAAGATCATATTATTGTAATGCTACATGTTGTGTTTACTGGGATCCGATGAATAGTGATGTTATGATCAAGATGTTTATCAATATATCTACTGTTTTATTTATGTTCTTGCATGCTCTCCGTTGCTAGTAGATACTTTGGCCAAGTAGATGCTTGTGACTCCAAGAGGGAGTATTTATGCTCGATAGTGGGTTCATGCCTCCGGTAATTTGGGCGAGTGACAGCAACGTCTAAGGTTGTGGATGTGCTGTTGCCACTAGGGATAAAATAACCGATGCTTAGCTTAAGGGTACGTCTGTTAGGTCTAATGCATTTGTTTACATTACACACTTTACTTAATTCAATAATCTGTTGTTTGCAACTTAATACTAACGGGAGACACGGATGCTATCCCGGAAGTGGATTATTTAGGCATGGATACGACTGGTAAGCGATCCATGTATTATGTTGTAATGACCAATAAATACTACAATAAACTAGCTTGTCATATATTGCATTGTCATGCGCTCACTATTAGTCAATTCCCAGCTGTAATTTGTTTACCCAACATGCCTGTTATCTTTTATGGAGAGACGCCACTAGTGAACTGTGGACCCCGGTCCATTCCTCTACACTGATAAAAACACCTACTGCAATCATATGTTCTCTGTTATTTTCTGCAATTATTACTCTCCACATCATACGTTTAATCCTTTGTATTCGGCAAGCCGGGAAGATTGACAACCTTCCTGTTTCGTTGGGGCAAATTAGTTTTATTGTGTCGTGTGCAGTTTCCATGTCAGTTGTCGTAAACGGCGCCGCTGACAACCTTCTGAACCACTTTTGACTCCTACTGGATTCGAAAACCTTGATAGATATCAAGGAAAAATTGCTGTTGCACTACATCATACCTTCCTCTTGGGGTCTCCCAACGAACGTGTGTTTTCACGTCATCAAGCACATTTTCTGGCGCCGTTGCCGGGGAGTCAAGAGGCTACAGCAAGGAGAGTCTCACACTTCCAATCTCATTACTTTGTTTTTGTCTTGCTTAGTTTATTTTATCTTGTTTGCTTTTAAAAATCAAAAACACAAAAAAAAAATCCTGCATTTAGTTAATTTCGGTTTGTTATTTCTGTCTTGTTTTAATTTTGATAAAATGAGTAATCCTGAGAACACTAAGTTGTGCGACTTCACTAGCACAAACAACAATGATTTCATATGCACACTTATTGCTCCACCTGCTTCGAAAGCAGAGTTTTATGAAATAAAACGTGCACTGTTAAATCTTGTTATGAAGGAGCAATTTTCTGGTGCTAGTACTGATGATGCTGCTACTCACCTTAATAATTTTGTTGAACTATGCGACATGCAAAAGTATATTGAGGTAGAAGGTGATATTATAAAACTGAAACTTTTTCCTTTCTCCTTGAGATGACGTGCTAAAGAATGGTTGCTATCTTTGCCTAGAAATAGTATTGATTCATGGACTAAATGCAAATACTCTTTTATTGGAAAATATTACCCTCCTGCTAAGATTATATCATTGAGAAGTAGCATTATGAATTTTAGGCAATATGATAATGAACATGTTGCTCAAGTTTGGGAAAGGATGAAAGCAATGGTAGAGAATTGTCCCACTCATGGACTGACTATTTGGATGATCTTCCAAACCTTTTATGCAGGATTAAATTTTTCTTCAAGGAATTTGTTGGATTCGGCCGCCGGAGGGACCTTTATGTCCATCACTTTGGGTGCAGCAACAAAGCTCTTAGATGATATGATGGTGAATTATTCCGAATGGCACACCGAAAGGGCTCCGACAGGTAAGAAGATAAATTCTGTTGAAGAAATCTCTTCCTTGAGTGATAAAGTTGATACTATTATGTCTATGCTTGCAAATAATCAAGTTCGTGCTGATCCTAATAATGCTCCTTTAGCTTCATTGGTTGCTCAAGAAGAGCATGTTGATGTGAATTTCATTAAAAAATAATAATTTCAACAACAATGCTTATAGGAACAATTTTGGTAATAATAATTATAAGCCATATCCTTCTAATAGTGGCAATGCTTATGGTAATTCTTATGGTAATTCCTACAACAATAATAAGAGTGTACCCTCTGATCTTGAAGTTATGCTTAAGGATTTTATTGGTACACAAACTGCTTTCAATAAAACTGTTGAGGAAAAACTAGGGAAACTTGATGGTCTTGCTTCTAAAATTCATAATCTTGTGCTTGATGTTGAGTTTTTGAAATTAAGAATATGCCTCATGATGTTAAGGAGAGTAAAACTCTCAACGCTATACAAATTAAAATTGATAACAATGTTAGGATGCTAGCCGAATTGCATGCTAGATGGGAAAGAGAGGAAAAAGAAGTTGAAATTGCTAAAAAGAGTAGGATTGCTAGGGTTTGCACTATTTCTACCTTTGAAAAAGTTGAAACCGTGTCCATTAGTGCATTACCTACAGGTCCTAATCATGCTAGTAATCAGAAGATTAAAATTGGAAAGATCTCCACCTTGGTTGAAAATAGTTCTAAATTGCCTGATAGCACTAAACTGTTTCTGATAAAAGTGCTGAAATTTTTCGAGGTATAGGAGATAATGGTCCCCTTATTTTTTATGATAATAATTTTGATTTTGATGAATGTAATCTTACTGAAGTTATTAAGTTCTTACAAAAGTTGGCTGAGAATCCTAATGCTAGTAAAATAAACATGGCTTTTACTAAGCATATTACTAATGCTCTTATTCATGCTAGGGAAGAGAAACTTAAACGTGAGGCAAAAATAAAAGATACAAAGGAATTGTTACAAAAAACGCTTATGGGAGACAACCCATTTTATTTTCTGTTATTTTATTTTGTTGAGTCAAGGAATTAGCTTACTTCTGTAACAATTCCTTTGTATCTTTTATTTTCCGTTTTGTTGTGCCAAGAATAGCCTTTAATAGCAAGATATGCTAAAACTTTAGTTTGCTGTCCAGAAACAGATTTCTGTGCCTCATGGAAAACATTCGTGAAAAATCACGGAGCAGTATTTTAATCAGAAATTTTTTGTGCAGAAGCCTAAGCTTTTTACCTATCTTTCGTTAGTTCAGCGTTTTCTCATTTGAGCAACGTAAGTGCCTCGAAAAAATTCGTCTTCATGGACTGTTCTGGTTTTGACAGATTCTGTCTAGTTTTGCATTTTCTCTTTTACAAGTGTTAAGTGAAATTCTTTAAAGGTGGAAGAGCTTCACATAAGGCTAGTAAACAGTAGCTAATGTTTAAAATGATGCTTATAATGTATCTTTACAGAACCAAGTGAGATTATGATTTGATGCACTAACCATCTAATGAAGTTTATTCTGAGTTTGGTGTGAAGGAAGTTTTCAAGTATTAAGCTTGGGAGGCTCCCCTGGATCTCCCCAACATATTTCAAGAAGACTCAAGCGTCTAAGCTAGGGGATGCTCCCTTCTTCATCGGCAAATTAGCAGGTCATCTCTAGTGAGACTATATTTTTATTTCTTCACATTATAAGTGATGTTCTTGGAGCGTCTGTGTGTTTTATTTTCAGTTTGTTTTTATTTTGTTTTCTGGTCATAACTAGTTGGACCCTAGCACTCTTGTTTGGGAGAGAGACACGCTCCGCTTTTTCATTAGAATACTCATATTCTTCACTTATACTTGTTGAGTATTCTTGTCTAGCGCTGCTATGGTTTTAGCTCTTGTTTTGCATGTATCTCGTGTCAGAGCTATTAGTTCTTTTGTAGAAAGTACTCTCTTGCCTCACTTATATTTGTTTGGAGAGTTGTTAAATAAGTCGATTGGTGTTTGGTTGGAACAGAAAATGCTATGCATGTGGTAATGGTATAAAGAAAAATGCTTACATGGTCTTGTAGATCATTTGTCTTGAGTAACTTGATGCTTTTCAATTGTCTTGAGTTATCAAGTAAGTAATGTTTAAACTTGTGTATCATGTAAGTAAAGGCTCATTAATGAAGAACTACCGTTAAAGGTTGAAGTTATTTGGTTTGTCATAATTGATAGTTCCAAAGTCTAGATATTTTCTATTAAAAGGATGTTTTAGTTAACAAGGGAGACAATGTGGAGTCTTATAATTTTTCTCTTATGTTCATCATATGGTTCTTTTTGTACCGGTCGATGTTATGTGTTTGCTTAAATAACCTTGCTAGACTAAACTCTGTACTGAGAGGGGATGCTTCTCGTGCATCCAAAACCCTGAGCCAAAATCCATGTCATCTGTGTCCACCATACCTACCTATATGTGGTATTTCCGTGCCACTCCAAGTAAATTTTTCATGTGCTACCTTTAAATTATTCAAAATTGTTACTACTCCTTATTTGTGTCTATGTTTACTAGCTCATGAGGAAGTAGTGGATTATCTTTATTACACTTGTCAATCATACTTTACTTCGGACTAGCAGCTTACATCTGCTTATCTATAATTTTGCAAAAAGAGCTGGCAAAGGGGTGCCCAGCCCCATAAAAGATAAATTTACAACTTTAACCGCTTATTCTCTTCACATTTTGTTAACTGAGCATTCGGTCAAACATATGCATGTGTAAACCAAAGAGATAGAGGAATGATCTGCTTGCTGCAGAAATAACGTTCCTCATGGGAGCCGCTCTTAAAAAGTCTGGTTGGCATGGGTAATACTGTATCGTCTGCTACCATTCGTTGACAATTAACATGCACCTCTGAAAATATATTTTTACTCTCTATATGATTTCAAAAACTAAAAAGCTCTAGCACATGATTTAATCCCTGCTTCCCTCTGTGAAGGGCCTTTCTTTTACTTTTATGTTGAGTCAGTTTTCCTACTTCTTTCTATCCTCCACAAGTAAACACTAATGTCAACCTTGGTACAAGAATTGTTATATCTTAGCATATTAGACTTATTATACTGCATTGTATTGACATTATCCATGAGATAAATAAGTTGAAAGTTGAAGCAAATGCTGAAACTTAAATCTTCCGTTGTGTTGGTCAAACACTTTTGATTTGAAAATGTTGCTTGGTGAGCTAACTCTTATGCAAATTGTCATAGCTCATGTCTCCAAAGTACTATCCATGAAAAGTTTTTACTTGTATGATATGTTATGTTTACTCTTTCTTTACTTTTTAGTAAACTATAGACAATTGTCTTGGATCACTTAATTCAGTTCATATGTTTTACATTACTATATGATCAAGATTGTGTTGGTAGCATGTCACTCCAAAAATTATATTGTTATTATCGTTTACCTACTCGAGGACGAGTAGGAACTAAGCTTGGGGATGCTGATACGTCTCAAACGTATCTATAATTTTTGATGTTCCATGCTTGTTTTATACCTATTGCTACATGTTTTATATACACATCATAGCATTTTTATGCATTTTCTGGGACTAACCTATTAACAAGATGCCACAGTGCCACTTCCTGTTTTCTGCTGTTTTTTCGTTTCAGAAAACTTGTTAAGGAAATATCCTCGGAATTGGACGAAAATCAACGTACCCCAATATTTCACCGACACGAAGACGAAGTCCGAAGGGCGCACGAAGAAGCGACCCAGGGCAGCCACACCACACCTGGGCGCGGCCTCTCCCTCTGGCGCGCCGAGGTGGCGTGTGACCCCCTTGGGTGCCTCCAGCCGCCGCCCTTTCGCCTATTTATTCACCTCCTCTCGAAAACCCTAAACACCCGAGAAATTATCCACGAAAAGTTCCATCGCCGCCGCCGTCGTCAACCCTAGTTCGGGAGGGTTCTGAAGCTCTTCCTGGCACCCTGCCAGAGAGAGAGATCATCGCCGGAGGGCTCTACATCACCATGCCCGCCTCCGGAGTGATGCGTGAATAGTTCATCCTTAGACTACGGGTCCATAGCAGTAGCTAGATGGTTGTCTCTCCACTTTGTGCTATCATGTTTAGATTTTGTGAGCTGTCTAACATGATCAAGATCATATTATTGTAATGCTAAATGTTGTGTTTGATGGGATCCGATGAATAGTGATGTTATGATCAGGATGTTTATCAATATATCTACTCTTTTATTTATGTTCTTGCATGCTCTACGTTGCTAGTAGATACTTTGGCCAAGTAGATGCTTGTGACTCCAAGAGGGAGTATTTATGCTCGATAGTGGGTTCACACCTCCGGTAATCTGGGCGAGTGACAGCAACGTCTAAGGTTGTGGATGTGCTGTTGCCACTAGGGATAAAATAGCCGATGCTTACCTTAAGGGTACGTCTGTTAGGTCTAATGCATTTGTTTACATTACACACTTTACTTAATGCAATAATCTGTTGTTTGCAACTTAATACTAATGGGAGACACGGATGCTATCCCGGAAGTGGATTATTTAGGCATGGATGCGGCTGGTAAGCGGTCCATGTATTATGTTGTAATGCCCAATAAATACTACAATAAACTAGCTTGTCATATATTGCATTGTCATGCGCTCACTATTAGTCAATTGCCCAGCTGTAATTTGTTTACCCAACATGCCTGTTATCTTTTATGGAGAGACACCACTAGTGAACTGTGGACCCCGGTCCATTCCTTTACACTGATAAAAACACCTACTGCAATCATATGTTCTCTGTTATTTTCTGCAATTATTACTCTCCACACCATACGTTTAATCCTTTGTATTCAGCAAGCCGGGAAGATTGACAACCTTCCTGTTTCGTTGGGGCAAAGTAGTTTTTTTGTGTTGTGTGTAGGTTCCACGCCAGTTGTCGTAAACGGCGCCACTGACAACCTTCTGAAGCACTTTTGACTCCTAATGGATTCGATAACCCTGGTAGATATCAAGGGAAAATTGTTGCTGCACTACACTATACCTTCCTCTTGTGGTCTCCCAACGAACGTGTGTTTTCACGTCATCACTGCCATTCCCCGGCGCGCCCACCAATGCTACACCAGATCAGTTTTGAGTTGGTGATGCGTATTTTCATCACGAATCTCCATATGCATTGAGAGAAAATCAGCGAAATCTGCCAGCACGTCGTGATCAACATCGGCGAGAGGACCCTGAAAGTCATATGGCATATGATCCTTCACTAGATTAGCGCGCTCACTCTCGATAATCATGTTGTGTAGGATCACACACGCATTCATCACCTCCCATATCTGGTCGTTCGACCACCTTTGCTGGAGCACTCCAAACGCCCGCTTGACATCCTTCTTGGCACTCTCTTGTTCACGGCTAAATGACAAGCTTTGTTGCCGCGAGGGTTGGAGATGGTCTTCACAAACGTTGCCCACCTTGGATAGATGCCATCGGCTAGGTAGTACCCTTTGTTATACTGATGGTCATTGATCTCATAGTTGACTCGTGGAGCATGGCCTTCAACGAGCT
Organism: Poa pratensis; assembly: GCA_947311845.1. Lineage (NCBI taxonomy): Eukaryota > Viridiplantae > Streptophyta > Magnoliopsida > Poales > Poaceae > Poa > Poa pratensis. The sequence continues at coordinate 26,776,589 of CAMZMU010000101.1, read as the reverse complement.
TCGCGAACACAGGAGAGCGCTGCAACACGTTCATGTCATCGTGTGATCCTGCCATGCCGAAAAACGCGTGCCAAATCATTAGTTCATGATCGGTCACAGCTTCAAGTATCACATTGCAATATCCTTTGTGGACTCATTTGTACAATCCTTGCCAACCAAATGGACAGTTCTTCCAGTTCCAATGCATGCAGTCTATACTTCCAAGCATCCCAGGAAAACCTCTTCCAGCATTCTCTTCCATGATCCGAGTTGTTTCTTCTTCATTTGGTCCTCTCAAATAGGGCGGACCAAACACAACAACCACCGCCTTGCAGAACCTGTACATCGACTTGATAGCTGTGGACTCTGACATGCGTAGGTAGTCATCTACAACATCTGCAGGTGCGCCATATGCAAGCATTCTCATGGCAGCATTGCACTTCTGGATGAATGAGAAACCAACCATTCCCACGGCGTCCTTTCTCAACTTGAACCATGGATCGTACTCCCTCACAACATGCACGATGTCGTTGAACAAGCCAGGTTCATCCGAAAGCGTCAACGAAAATCCTTGGCGGTTGATGACGTGAAAGCACACGTTCGTTGGTAGACCCCAAGATGAAGGTATGAAGCAGTGCAGCAACAAGTTTTCCCTCAGTAAGATATCAAGGTTGTCAGATCCAGTAGGAGTAAAAGGCACCTCTGAAGGTTGTTGGTGGCGCCGTATAGTTGATCACCAACGTGGAACCTGCACACAGCACAATCAAACTATTTTGCCCCAACGAAACAGTGAGGTTGTCAATCTCACCGGCTTGCTGTAAACAAAGGATTAAACGTATGGTGTGGAAAATAGTGTTTAATTGCAGAGAATGAAAAGGAACAATGATTGCAGTTGATTGTATTATCAGTGTAAAAGAATGGACCGGGGTCCACAGTTCACTAGTGGTGTCTCTCCATAAAAGATAACTAACATGCTGGGTAAACAAATTACAGCTGGGCAATTGATGAATAGAGAGCGCATGACAATGCATATATATGACAAGATGACTACTATGATATTCAATTGTGCATTACAACAAGATACATAGACCGTTATCCAACAGCATCTATGACTAATAATCCACCTTCAGGTTGCATCCATGTTCCCCGTTGGTATTAAGTTGCAAGCAACAGATTATTGCATTAAGTAAAGTGCATAATGTAAACAATACAATTATCCTTAGACAAAGCATTGTTGTTTTACCCCTAGTGGCAACAGCGCATCCACAACCTTAGACGTTGCTGTCACTCGCCCAGATTACCGGAGGCATGAACCCACTATCTAGCATAAATACTCCCTCTTGGAGTTACAAGCATCTACTTGGCCAAAGCATCTACTAGTAACGGAAAGCATGCAAGATCATAAATAACATATAAGATAGATTGATAATCAACTTGATCATAGTATCAATATTCATCGGATCCCAGCAAACACAACATGTAGCATTACAATAAGATGATCTTGATCATGATAGGCAGCTCACAAGATCTAAACATGATAGCACAAGGAGGAGAGACAACCATCTAGCTACTGCTATGGACCCGTAGTCCAAGGATGAACTACTCACGCATCACTCCGGAGGCAGGCATGGTGATGTAGAGCCCTCCGGTGATGATTCCCCTCTCGGCAGGGTGCCGGGAAGAGCTTCAGAACCCTCCGAACTAGGGTTGACGACGGCGGCGGCTACGGAACTTTTCGTGGATGAGGCTCGGGTATTTAGGGTTTTCTGGACGAAGGCATTATATAGGCGAAAGGGCGGCGTCTGGAGGCACCCGAGGGGGTCACGCCACCCCCGACGCGGCAGGTGGGGGCCGCGCCGGCCCCTGGCGTGGCTGCCTCCTCGGTCGCCTCCGTCTCTCCTTTGGACTCCGTGTACGTGTCGGGAAAATAGAAGGTTCTGTCCAAGTTTCGTCCAATTCCGAGAATATTTCCAGAACAGCTTTTCTGGAATACAAAAACAGCAGAAAACAGGAACTGGCACTGTGGCATCTTGTTAATAGGTTAGTCCCAGAAAATGCATAAAAATGCTATGAAGTGTATATAAAACATGTAACAATTGGTATAATATCAACATGGAACATCAGAAATTATAGATACGTTTGAGACGTATCAAGCATCCCCAAGCTTAGTTCTACTCGTCCTCGAGTAGGTAAAACGATAAAAACAAAATAATTTCTGAGGTGACATGCTACATCATAATCTTGATCAAATAGTATTGTAAAGCACATGTTATGAATGAAGTGATCCAGGTCAATGGTCTATAGTTTGCTAGCAAGTAGATAATGAGCAAACAACTGAATCATATAAGCAAAAACTTTTCATGAATAGTACTTTCGAGACAAGCATCAAAAGTTTTGCATAAGAGTTAACTCATAAAGCAATAGATTCTAAGTAAAAGGTATTTAACCAACACAAAGGAAGATTTAAGTTTCAGCAATTGCTTTCAACTTTCAACATATATATCTCATGGATATTTGTCAACACAAAGCAATATAATAAGTACAATATACTAGCATATAAAAATTGTTGCACCAAAGTTGACACTAGTGTTTGCTTCTGAGATAGAAAGAAGTAGGAAAACTGACTCAACATAAAAGTAAAAGAAAGGCCCTTCGCAGAGGGAAGCAGGGATTAAATCATGTGCTAGAGCTTTTTAAGTTTTTGAAATCATATAGAGAGTAAAAATAAGTTTTGAGGGTGTTTGTTAATTGTCAACGAATCAGAAAATGGAAAGTACAATATGACCCCTGCCAACCAGACTTTTAAGAGCGGCTCCCATGAAGGACGTTATTTCTACCAGCAAGGCAGATCATCCCTCTTTCTCTTTTGTTTACACATGCAGATATTTCACTGTTTGTCATTGCTTGACTGATAAATCAGGGCAAAAATGTGAAGAGAATTAAGCGGTTAAAGTTGTAATTAATTGGGACTGGGCACCCCATTTGCCAGCTCTTTTTGCAAAATTAATGGATAAGCGGATGTATATGCCGCTAGTCCGGTGGTAAAGTCTGTTTGACAGTGACATAAAGACATCCACCCCGTCCTCATGAGCTTGGTAAACATTGACACAAAAAGGAGTAATAAAGTTTTGAATAGTTTAAAGGTAGCACATGAAAAATTTACTTGGAATGGCAAGGAAATACCACATATAGGTAGTTATGGTGGACACAATGGCATGGATTTTGGCTCAAGGTTTTGGATGCACGAGAAGCATTCCCTCTCAGTACAGAGTTTAGGCTAGCAAGGTTATTTGAAGCAAACACAGGATATCAACCGACAACAAGACTTATATGAAAACATATTGCAAGCATTATAAGACTCTACACTGTCTTCCTTGTTAACCAAACCCTTTTACTAGAAAATATCTAGACCTTAGAGATACCAATCATACAAACCAAATTTCAACAAGCTTTACGGTAGTTCTTCATTAATAGGTTTTAACACATGATACAAAAGCTTAAACATGAACTACTTGATAACTCAAAACAATTGACAAGTATCAAATTATCCAAGACAGTGATCTACAAGAATATGTAAGCTTTTCCATTATACCATCTACCACATGCAACATTTTCTGTTCCAACCAAACACCAATCAATTTATTTCAACACAAACTCTCCAAACAATTATAAGTGAAGCAAGAGAGTACTTTCTTAAAAGAACTAACAGCTCTGAAAAGAGATGCATGAAAAACAGGAGCTAAAAGCATAGCAATAGCTAGACAAGAATACTCAACAAGTATAAGTGAAGAATAGGAGTATTCATATGAAAAAGCGGAGCGTGTCTCTCTCCCAATCAAGATGCTAGGGTCCAATCAAGTTGACCAGAAAATAAAATACTGAAAATAAAAGCACACAGACGCTCCAAGTAAAGCACATATGATGTGAAAGAATTAAAATATAGTTTCACTAGAGATGACCTGATAAGTTGCTGATGAAGAAGGGGATGCCTTGGGCATCCCCAAGCTTAGACGCTTGAGTCTTCTTGAAATATGCTGGGGTGATCCATGGGAGCATCCCCAAGCTTAAGCTCTTCACTCTTCTTGATCACATTATATCATCCTCCTCTCTTGACCCTTGAAAACTTCCGCCACACCAAACTCAGAGTAATTCTCATTAGAGGGTTAGTGCACAATCAAAAACTCACATGTTCTATAAGGACACAAACATGACCATTACTTTTAACATTAGCTACTGCCACTGATGTTATGTGAAGCTCTTCACCCAAAAAAGAATTCCACTCAACACTAGTAAAAGAGAGAATGCAAAATAAAAGACAGAATCTGTCTAAACAGAACAGTCCGTAAAGACGAATTTTTTCGAGGCACTTACGTTGCTCAGATCGAAAAACTCAAAACTAACGAAAGATGCGTACATATCTGAGGATCACGCACAAAAATTTGCAGATTTTAATTTTCTGTGATTTTATAAGAATGAAACGGTGAACAGAAAATCTGTTCCTGCGCAGAAATCCAAATCTAGCATCATCTTCTATTAGAGGCTCTACTTGGCACAACAATGCGAAAAATAAAGATACAAAGGTTGTTACAGAAGTAAACAACTCCTTGACTCAAAAAGAAAAGAAAAATTGCAGAAATAAAAAATGGGTTGTCTCCCATAAGCGCTTTTCTTTAACGCCTTTCAGCTAGGCACAGAAAGTAAGAATCAAGTGTTTCCAAGTGAAGAAGCATCAATAGAATAATTTGCTCTAACAATAGAATCAAAAGGTAACTTCATCTTCTTTCTAGGGAAGTGTTCCATACCTTTCTTGAGTGGGAATTGATATTTAATATTCCCCTCTCTCATATCAATAATAGCACCAACAGTTCTAAGAAAAGGTCTTCCCAAAACAATAGGACAAGAAGCATTGCATTCAATATCCAAAACAACAAAATCAACGGGGACAAGGTTTTGTTAACCATTATAAAAACATCATCAACTCTCCCCAAAGGTTTCTTTATAGTATATCAGCAAGGTGAACATCCAAATAACAGTGTTCCAAAGGTGCTAAATCAAGCATATCATAGAGTTTCTTAGGCATAACAGAAATACTAGCACCAAGATCACATAAAGCATTGCAATCAAAATCATTCACCTTCATTTTAATGATGGGCTCCCAACCATCTTCTAACTTCCTAGGGATAGAAGCTTCATGTTTTAATTTCTCTTCCCTAACTTGCATGAGAGCATTAGTAATATGTTTAGTAAAAGCCATGTTTATAGCACTAGCATTAGGACTTCTAGCTAGCTTTTGCAAGAACTTAATTACTTCAGAAATATTGCAACCATCAAAATCAAAATCATTATTATCAAAGTAATGGGACCATTGTCTCCCATATTTCGAAAAATTTCAGCACTTTTATCAGAACAGTTTCAGTGTTTTCAGGCAATTTTAAACGTTTTGCAACAGAAGTAGAGACATTGCCAACACCAATTACTTTACCATTAAGAGTAGGAGGTTTTACATTTGAAACTTCAGCATTGCAGTGGTGGTAATAGTACAAACTCTAGCAATACTATTCTTTTTAGCAATTTCATCCTCTCTTTCCCACCTAGCATGCAATCAGCTAGCATCCTAACATTGTTGTCAATTTTAACTTGAATGGCAAAAGTTTTGCTCTCTTTAACATCATGAGGCATATTTTATTTTCAAAAATCAACATCAAGAGCAAGACTATCAACTTTAGAGGCAAGAACATCAATTTTCCCAAACTTTTCCTCAACAGTTTTATTGAAAGCAGTTTGTGTACTAATAAAATCCTTAAGCATGACTTCAAGATCAGAGGGTACACTCTTATTGTTGTTGTAGGAATTACCATAAGAATTAACATAACCATTGCCACTATTAGAAGGATAGGGCTTATAATTGCTATTACCAAAATTATTCCTATAAGCATTGTTGTTGAAGTTATTGTTTTTAATGAAGTTTACATCAACATGCTCTTCTTGAGCAACCAAAGAAGCTAAAGGAACATTATTTGGATCAACATGATTTCCATTTGTAAGCATAGACATAATAGTATCAATCTTATCACTCAAGGAAGAGTTTCTTCAACAGAATTTACCTTCTTACCTTGTGGAGCTCTTTCGGTGTGCCATTCAGAATAATTTATCATCATATCATCAAGAAGCTTTGTTGCAGCACCCAAAGTGATGGACATAAAGGTACCTCCAGAGGCCGAATCCAATAGTTCTTGAAGAAAAATTTAGTCCTGCATAAAAGGTTTGGATGATCATCCAAGCAGTCAGTCCATGGGTGGGACAATTCTTTACCAATGATTTCATTCTTTCCCAAGCTTGAGCAACATGCTCATTATCAAATTGTTTGAAATTCATAATGCTACTTCTCAAAGATATAATCTTAGCAGGAGGATAATATTTTCCATGAAAGCATCTTTGCATTTAGTCCATGAATCAATACTATTTCTAGGCAAAGATAGCAACCATTCTTTAGCACGTCCTCTCAAAGAGAAAGGAAAAAGTTTCAGTTTAATAATATCACCATCTACTTCCTTATACTTTTGCATCTCACAAAGTTCAACAAAATTATTAAGGTGAGCAGCAGCATCATCAGTACTAACACCAGAGAATTGCTCTTTCATAACAAGATTTAAAAGTGCAGGTTTAATTTCATAGAATCTGCTTTAGAAGCAGGTGGAGCAATAGGTGTACTAATGAAATCATTGTTGTTTGTGCTAGTGAAATCACACAACTTGGTGTTCTCAGGAGTACTCATTTTAGCAAAATTAAAACAGAAAACAAAATAACAACTCGAATTAAGCAACTAATTTTTTTGTGTTTTTGATAAATAAAGCAAACAAGACAAGATAAAAATAAACTAAGCAAGACAATAACAAAGTAAAGAGATTGGAAGCGTGAGACTCCCCTTGCAGAAATCTCTTACTCCCCGGCAACGGCGCCAGAAAAAGTTGCTTGATGACGTGAAAGCACACGTTCGTTGGGAGACCCCAAGAGGAAGGTATGAAGCAGTGCAGAGCAAGTTTTCCCTCAGTAAGATACCAAGGTTTCAGATCCAGTAGGAGTAAAAGGCACCTCTGAAGGTTGTTGGTGGCGCCGTTTACTTGATCACCAACGTGGAACCTGCACACAACACAATCAAACTACTTTGCCCAACGAAACAGTGAGGTTGTCAATCTCACCGGCTTGCTGTAAACAAAGGATTAAACGTATGGTGTGGAAAATAGTGTTTAATTGCAGAGAATGAAAAGGAACAATGATTGCAGTTGGTTGTATTATCAGTGTAAAAGAATGGACCGGGGTCCACAGTTCACTAGTGGTGTCTCTCCATAAAAGATAACTAACATGCTGGGTAAACAAATTACAGCTGGGCAATTGATGAATAGAGAGCGCATGACAATGCATATATATGACAAGATGACTACTATGATATTCAATTGGGCATTACAACAAGATACATAGACCGTTATCCAACAGCATCTATGACTAATAATCCACCTTCAGGTTGACATCCGTGTTCCCCGTTGGTATTAAGTTGCAAGCAACAGATTATTGCATTAAGTAAAGTGCATAATGTAAACAATACAATTATCCTTAGACAAAGCATTGCTGTTTTACCCCTAGTGGCAACAGCACATCCACAACCTTAGACGTTGTTGTCACTCGCCCAGATTACCGGAGGCATGAACCCACTATCTAGCATAAATACTCCCTCTTGGAGTTACAAGCATCTACTTGGCCAAAACATCTACTAGTAACGGAAAGCATGCAAGATCATAAATAACATATAAGATAGATTGATAATCAACTTGATCATAGTATCAATATTCATCGGATCCCAGCAAACACAACATGTAGCATTACAATAAGATGATCTTGATCATGATAGGCAGCTCAAGATCTAAACATGATAGCACAAGGAGGAGAGACAACCATCTAGCTACTGCTATGGACCCGTAGTCCAAGGATGAACTACTCACGCATCACTCGGAGGCAGGCATGGTGATGTAGAGCCCTCCGGTGATGATTCCCCTCTCCGGCAGGGTGCCGGGAAGAGCTTCAGAACCCTCTCGAACTAGGGTTGACGACGGCGGCGGCTACGGAACTTTTCGTGGATGAGGCTCGGGTATTTAGGGTTTTCTGGACGAAGGCATTATATAGGCGAAAGGGGGCGTCTGGAGGCACCCGAGGGGTCACGCCACCCGGCGCGGCAGGAGGTGGGGCCGCGCCGCCCCTGGCGTGGCTGCCTCCTCGGTCGCCTCCGTGTCTCTTTTGGACTCCGTGTACGTGTCGGGAAAATAGAAGGTTCTGTCCAAGTTTCGTCCAATTCCGAGAATATTTCCAGAACAACTTTTCTGGAGTAAAAAACAGCAGAAAACAGGAACTGGCACTGTGGCATCTTTTAATAGGTTAGTCCCAGAAAATGCATAAAAATGCTATGAAGTGTATATAAAACATGTAACAATTGGTATAATATCAACATGGAATATTAGAAATTATAGATACGTTTGAGACGTATCAGCGGTGCATACTGGAACATTGGCAAAGTAATCGGCGACTAGCATGCAATGTCCTTCCATTCTCTGCCTCGGCTTGGTCTCTTCCTCCCATGTGATGACCTCCTCATTTGGGTGTGGTGGCTCTAGGTTAATAGTGCCAGAAACAATTGCTTGTACGTCACACGTCAGTTGGGAACCCCAAGAGGAAGGTATGATGAGTGCAGCAGTAAGTTTTCCCTCAGTATGAAACCAAGGTTTAATCGGACCAGTAGGAAAACGAGGTTTGCTTCGAAGGTGTTGGTGGAGGAGTGTAGTGCGGCGCAACACCAGGGATTCCGGTGCCAACGTGGAACCTGCACACACAATCAAACTACTTTGCCCCAACTTAACAGTGAGGTTGTCAATCTCACCGGCTTGCTGAAAACAAAGGGTTAAACGTATCGAATGGAAATGATGTTTGTTTGCATAAAACAGTAGAGAACAATGATTGCAGTAGATTGTATTTCAGATGTAAAAGAATGGACCGGGGTCCACAGTTCACTAGTGGTGTCTCTCCAATAAGATAACTAACATGCTGGGTAAACAAATTACAGCTGGGCAATTGACAATTGATAAGTGCATATAACATGCATGTGTGAGCTGTGGTGTCTACTATGAGATTCATTTGGGCATTACGACAAAGTACATAGACCGCTATCCAGCATGCATCTATGCCTAAATAGTCCACTTTCCGGTTAACATCCGTACCCCTTCCAGTATTAAGTTGCAAGCAACAGACAATTGCATTAAGTAATGTGCGTAATGTAAACAATACATTCATCCTTGAATAAAGCATTGCTGTTTTACCCCTAGTGGCAACAACACATCTACAACCTTAGAACTTGCTGTCACTATCCCAGGTTAAATAGAGGTTGAACCCAACTATCATGCATAAATACCCCCTCTTGGAGTTACAAGTATTCACGTGGCCAAGGCTTCAACAAGTAACGGAGAGCATGCAAGATCACAAATGACATAGACATGATAATATAATATTCAGCTCCACATAGGTATCAATATAAGTCAGATCCCAGCAAACACAACATGTAGCATTACAATAAGATGATCTTGATCATGATAGGCAGCTCACAAGATCTAAACATGATGGCACAAGTGGAGAAGACAACCATCTAGCTACTGCTATGGACCCATAGTCCAAGGATGAACTACTCACGCATCACTCCGGAGGCGGGCATGGCGATGTAGAGCCCTCCGGTGATGATTCCCCTCTCCGGCAGGGTGCCGGGAAGAGCTTCAGGAACCCCCCGAGTTAGGGTTGACGACGGCGGCGGCAGCGAATATGTTCTGGATGAAAGGCTCGGTGTTTTAGGGTTTTCGCGTCTCGGGGAATAAATAGGCGAAGGGGCGATGTCGGCGGACCCCCGAGGGGCCCAAACCACTGCAGGCGCGGCTGTGGGCCCAGCCGCGCCAGGTGTGGTTTGGCCACCTCTGGCACTCTTCGTCTCTCCTTCGGACTCCGTGATGCTGGAAAAATAGGGACCTGGCCTTTTGTTTCGTGCAATTCCGAGAATATTTCCAGAAGTAACTTTCTGAAACCAAAAACAGCAGAAAACAGGGAACTGGCACTGTGGCATCTTGTTAATAGGTTAGTCCCAGAAAATGCATAAAAGTGATACGAAGTGTATATAAAACATGTAGCAAATGGTATAATATAAGCATGGAACAGCAGAAATTATGGATACGTTGGAGACGTATCAAGCATCCCCAAGCTTAGTTCTACTCGTCCTCGAGTAGGTAAAACGATAACAACAAATAATTTCTGAGGAGACATGCTTTCACACAATCTTGATCAATATATTGCAAGGCTCATGTCATGAATGAAGTGACTCAAAGCAATGATCTATAGTTTGCTAACAAATAGATAAAGAGTAAACAATGAATCATATAAGCAAAAACTTTTCATGAATAGTACTTTCAAGACAAGTATCAAAGAGTTTTGCATAAGAGGTAACTCATAAAGCAATAGATTCAAAGTAAAAGGCATTGAAGCAACACAAAGGATGATTAAGTTTCAGCATTGCTTTCAACTTGTAACATGTATATCTCATGGATAGTTGTCAACATAAAGCAATATAACAAGTGCAATAAGTAAATATGTAAGAATCAATGCACACAAAGTTGACACAAGTGTTTGCTTCTAAGATAGAAAGGAGTAGGTAAACTGACTCAACATAAAGTAAAAGATAGGCCCTTCGCAGAGGGAAGCAGGGATTAAATCATGTGCTAGAGCTTTTTAAGTTTTCGAAAGCATATAGAGAGCACAAAATAAGTATTTGAGAGGTGTTTGTTGTTGTCAACGAATGGTAGTGGGCACTCTAACCCCCTTGTCAACCAGACTTTCAAAGAGCGGCTCCCATGAAGGACGTTATTTCTACCAGCAAGGTAGATCATCCCTCTTCTCTTTTGTTTACACATGTATTTTAGTTTCTTTATAGATGACACTCCTCCCAACCTTTTGCTTACACAAGCCATGGCTAACCGAATCCTCGGGTGCCTTCCAACATTCACATACCATGGAGGAGTGTCTATTGCAAAATTAAGTTGCTTACTGATAAATCAGGGCAAAACATGTGAAGAGAATTATTAATGAAAGTTGTAATTAATTGGGGCTGGGCACCCCGTTGCCAGCTCTTTTTGCAAATTATTGGATAAGCGGATGTATATGCCACTAGTCCAGGTGAAAGTCTGTCAGAAGTAAATGACAAGATTGAAAGATAAAACACCACATACTTCCTCATGAGCTATAAAACATTGACACAAATAAGGAGTAATAAAGTTTTGAATAGTTTAAAGGTAGCACATGAAATATTTACTTGGAATGGCAGGAAATACCACATAGTAGGTAGGTATGGTGGACACAAATGGCATGGGTTTTGGCTCAAGTTTTGGATGCACGAGAAGCATTCCCTCTCAGTACAGAGTTTAGGCTAGCAAGGTTGTTTGAAGCAAACACAAGTATAAACCGGTACAGCAAGAATCACATAAAAACATATTGCAAGTATTATAAGACTCTACACTGTCTTCCTTGTTGCTCAAACATTTTACCAGAAAATATCTAGACCTTAGAGAGAACAAATATGCATCACAAGTCTCAACAAGCTCTACAGTAGTTCTCCACTACTAGGCTTTAACTACATGATGCAAGAGCTTAAACATGATCTACTTGAGAGCTCAAAACAATTGCAAAGCATCAAATCAAAACAAGACAATGATCTACAAGAATGCATATGTCTTTTCCAATACCAACTACTACATGTAGCATTTTCTTTCTTCCAAACAAACACCAATAACTTTAATTAAACATAAACTCTCCAAATGATAATATAATGCAGCAAGAGAGTATTTATAAACAAGTGCTAACAGCTCGAAGAGATGCACGAAAAACAGGAGCTAAAAGCACTGCAGTAGCTAGTTAAGAATACTCAACAAATATAAGTGAAGAACATGAGTATTCACATGAAAAAGCGGAGCGTGTCTCTCTCCCACACAAGGATTGCTAGGATCCGAATTTATTCAAACAAAAACAAAAATAAAAACACACAGACGCTCCAAGTAAAGCGCATAAGATGTGAAAGAATTAAAATATAGTTTCACTAGAGATGACCTGATAAGTTTGTTTGAAGAAGGGGATGCCTTGGGCATCCCCAAGCTTAGACGCTTGAGTCTCTCTGAATATGTTGGGATGAACCACGGGGGCATCCCCAAGCTTAGGCTTTTCACTCTTCTTGATCACATAATATCACCCTTCTCGCTTGATCCTTGAAAACTTCCTTCACACCAAACTCAAGACAGTTCTCATTAGAGGGTTAGTGCATAATCAAAAATTCTCATATTCTGTAATGATACAATCAATCCCAAAGCTTCTGGACATTAGCTACAGCCACCAATGCTTTGTGGAGCAAAGAAATCCACACAAACACAGTAAAAGAGCGAATGCAAAACAAAAGGCAGAATCTGTCAAAAACAGAACAGTCTGGAATAACGAATTTTTTCGAGGCACTTAAGTTGCTCAGATGGATCTGGCCTAAAATAATGAAAGTTGCGTACATATCTCAGGAATATGCGTGATTTTTCTCAGAATTTTTTGAATTTTCTACAGGGAGATAAGCTCAAATCCGTGACAGCTAAAAATCTGTCACTGCGCAGAAATCCAAATCTTGCATCAACTTTCAATATAGAACTTTACTTGGCACAACATTGCAATAAAATAAAGATACAAAGGAGTTGCTACAGAAGTAACAAAAATCCTTGACTCAAAGAAAACAAAAATAACAGCAAATAAAAACGATGGGTTGTCTCCCATAAGCGCTTTTCTTTAACGCCTTTCAGCTAGGCGCAGAAAGTGAAAATCAAGTGTTGTCAAGTGGCAAATCATTCAAATCATCAAAAGCCTCTTCCAACACACAGCTTGTAACAATGGGTATCTTAGATGTTCCTGGAGGTGTTTCATTACCTTTAACCGTACTAAAAGTTTTATCAATTTTAAGCTCATAATGAGTCTTTGGTTTTGGCACTTTAGGAACATACATAAACTTTTGCTCTCTACCCACATAAACTTTCTCCTTTTTAGACTTAAGAGAAGTAAAGGTTGAACTTAAGGTTTCAATAGCTTCCTCTAACTCATCAATTCTATGATTTTGGGTGTCATGGATATGATTATCCTCAAGAACAGTGATTCTTTCATTGATGGTGGCTATTGATTCATTAATCTTACCAATACAATCAAGAAAATTTGGAAAAAATTTCTCCATAGAGTCTAACTTATTTATAACATCTTCCAAGGTAATCTCAACTTTAATATCTTTAGTGGGTGGTGTTCCTACCAAACTTTCAATAATATTACAGGCTTCTAAAGCAGGAGTACCCAAGAAATTTCCACCTGTAAGAGTGTCTAGAACATACCTATACCAACTAGAGATACCAACATAAAAGTTCCTAAGGAGGATAGTGGTAGAGTGTTTCTTAGTACATCTATGATGAGCATCACTAATTCTATACCAAGCATCTTTCAAATTTTCACCTCCTAGTTGCCTAAAAGAACGAACTTCAACTTCAGGAGCATTCATTTTGAAAAACAAAATTAAACTGAATTAAACAAGTAACTAATTTTTTTGTGTTTATATAGAGAAAGCAAACAAAACAAAATAAAAATAAACTAGCAAGACAAGTAACTAATTTTTTTGTGTTTTTGATATAGAGAAAGCAAACAAAACAAAATAAAAATAAACTAAGCAAGACAAATAACAAAGTAAAGAGATTGGGTGTGAGAGACTCCCCTTGCAGAAGCAATTCTGTTTTCCCCGGCAACGGCGCCAGAAAACGTTGTTGGTGGCTCTAGGTTAATAGTGCCAGAAACAATTGCTTGTACGTCACACGTCAGTTGGGAACCCCAAGAGGAAGGTATGATGAGTGCAGCAGTAAGTTTTCCCTCAGTATGAAACCAAGGTTTAATCGGACCAGTAGGAAAACGAGGTTTGCTTCGAAGGTGTTGGTGGAGGAGTGTAGTGCGGCGCAACACCAGGGATTCCGGTGCCAACGTGGAACCTGCACAGCACAATCAAACTACTTTGCCCCAACTTAACAGTGAGGTTGTCAATCTCACCGGCTTGCTGAAAACAAAGGGTTAAACGTATCGAATGGAAGATGATGTTTGTTTGCATAAAACAGTAGAGAACAATGATTGCAGTAGATTGTATTTCAGATGTAAAAGAATGGACCGGGGTCCACAGTTCACTAGTGGTGTCTCTCCAATAAGATAACTAACATGCTGGGTAAACAAATTACAGCTGGGCAATTGACAATTGATAAGTGCATATAACATGCATGTGTGAGCTGTGGTGTCTACTATGAGATTCATTTGGGCATTACGACAAAGTACATAGACCGCTATCCAGCATGCATCTATGCCTAAATAGTCCACTTTCCGGTTAACATCCGTACCCCTTCCAGTATTAAGTTGCAAGCAACAGACAATTGCATTAAGTAATGTGCGTAATGTAAACAATACATTCATCCTTGAATAAAGCATTGCTGTTTTACCCCTAGTGGCAACAACACATCTACAACCTTAGAACTTGCTGTCACTATCCCAGGTTAAATAGAGGTTGAACCCAACTATCATGCATAAATACCCCCTCTTGGAGTTACAAGTATTCACGTGGCCAAGGCTTCAACAAGTAACGGAGAGCATGCAAGATCACAAATGACATAGACATGATAATATAATATTCAGCTCCACATAGGTATCAATATAAGTCAGATCCCAGCAAACACAACATGTAGCATTACAATAAGATGATCTTGATCATGATAGGCAGCTCACAAGATCTAAACATGATGGCACAAGTGGAGAAGACAACCATCTAGCTACTGCTATGGACCCATAGTCCAAGGATGAACTACTCACGCATCACTCCGGAGGCGGGCATGGCGATGTAGAGCCCTCCGGTGATGATTCCCCTCTCCGGCAGGGTGCCGGGAAGAGCTTCAGGAACCCCCCGAGTTAGGGTTGACGACGGGCGGCAGCGAATATGTTCTGGATGAAAGGCTCGGTGTTTTAGGGTTTTCGCGTCTCGGGGAATAAATAGGGGGGGGCGATGTCGGCGGACCCCCGAGGGGCCCAAACCACCCCAGGCGCGGCTGTGGGCCCACCGCGCCTAGGTGTGGTTTGGCCACCTCCTGGCACTCTTCGTCTCTCCTTCGGACTCCGTGATGTGCTGGAAAAATAGGGACCTGGCCTTTTGTTTCGTGCAATTCCGAGAATATTTCCAGAAGTAACTTTCTGAAACCAAAAACAGCAGAAAACAGGGAACTGGCACTGTGGCATCTTGTTAATAGGTTAGTCCCAGAAAATGCATAAAAGTGATACGAAGTGTATATAAAACATGTAGCAAATGGTATAATATAAGCATGGAACGCAGAAATTATGGATACCGTTG